>CM024762.1:72082236-73292037 GCA_014218235.1 Colocasia esculenta | reverse complement strand
AAACAACTGCGCATATTTTCGCAAACATCAGAGCATCTAATGAACAATAATTGAAATAACTCTTGATTTCATATCAAATTACTAAGACTATTACAACCACTAATTCGGAGCCAAACATAAGGCTCAATGACGTCATTACACTGAAAAGAAAACTAAAGCAATAACTACTAGACTCCATGGTACTAAGGTAACTTCATGAGTTGACTTCGGGTCGCTCATCACTCTAGTCTTGTCCCATGGTGTGTGTGACGTCAGAGTCCGACTTACCTGAGACACAATAACAAATAACGAAGGGTGAGCGATAACGCCTAGTAGGACTTAAATCTCAGGATCAAGCATGCTTTAAGTGATTAATGTCTTATAAAGCAGGATAACTAGAGAGAATAACGAGAACGTATAGCAAGTACTGGTACATGATAACGAGAAACAATAGCACAATGTACGAGAGTATAGCACGACAAGTGTTGATATCGGATTGGCCGTATAACAAGGTAACAAGTAAAGTTGCACAACAGTGCACAAGTCACGATAGCAAGTGTTGGTCGATATTCTTTCAACCACGAGATTCAAGTAAACCAATAATTGACTGTTGATTAATTGATTGCCATAGATCAAATCTTGCGTGTTCATGCGTTAGGTGTATGCCATCACCCTGATCATTAGACCCTCGCGAGTTTATAGCCTTTCAGGTGCTCCTCCAAGGACCAGATCGGGCCCTTATAATGTTGCCTAGCATAGTCATGTTTTTATCGTAGACAATCAATCATTTAATGGCCAAATAGAGAGTACCAAGAAATAGATGAGATCGCTAGATGAATAGACGAGATAGTAGAGTGAACGTGAATAGATGAGCGAGTCGAGTATAGATGAGAGCTAGTGGACATTGCACGTAAAGCGACGAGTAAACAGGCGATAGTAACAGTTGCACAACACGCGCACTTGGTATTGGCAGTCAGGTGGAATTCACGATCTTCCCGCTGGCCATGTTATGCACAAGTCCAGAGGTCCGACGTGATTCAAGGTAAGAGCGAACTTCTAATAGCCGTTTGGATCATATCGATCCCTAAAAGTGTAATGGGTGTTAGGGTACAACCGGCTCGTCGACCATGTGGGAATCCATGATCAGAGGAGACTTACGGAGGCCTTGCACAAGGATTCACTAGTCCGGCGGAAGGAGTATCCGATGGAGAGTTCGTCCAAGTCAAGAAAATGTGAATATAGAAACAAGTGCTCGACGTTCTAGAGGAATTCTAGAACAGTGGAGCGTCGAGATCGGTGTTCTAAAACATCGCACGAATCGTAAACGAGTACTTGTTAAAGTAAGGTAATAATTGCAATAATTACCAGATATGTTAGGTGTCATATTCATACAAATTAAGCCATGTTTGGATGGTTCAACGTGTGTGTATGTGCCATGAAATCAAGGATATGAAAGATCAAGTGATTGACTTTTATTAGATTAAAATACAATCAATACTTACAACTTGTTTTTATGTAGTTAAGATGGTCAACATGATATGGGAATTATGGTGGTACAACAAGACTTGCAAAAGACTGATTTTCAGGCCCAAAACTGAGATCGCGACGTGGTCTTGCAAGGATCGCGACGGGGTCGTCAGATCAGGCAGGCAGAATGCGACATGGGTACTGTCGCGACCAGAACGCGATAGAGGTACTGTCGCGACCCGACCTCAGAATGCGACATATCGGGCCGTCGCGTTCACAGGGTTTGCGCCTGAGTCCGACAGGGATCTGACATGCTCTTGGTTCAGACTACCATGATTTGACACAGGGCGATATTCATGAAACCCCTATATCTCTCTATATGCTGACCTTTAGACAAAACTCACAACATAGAAAATGTCGAGGACATCTATTGGAAGAACTTTTGTGTTGTGGGCTGGGTCTGAATCGGTCTCTAATTGCATGAAATACAGGAAGAACGTGGGAAAGCCCTAAACATGCATGACTTCATTGCGACTTACATGTTAGACTTGTAACATGAGATCTCCTGACATTTGGACAAAAACATCTAACATAAAAGATGACAAGGACAACTAGTATAAGAACTTTGTTGTTGGGGTTATAACCTAATTCGGTCTTGAACCTTGTGAAAAACATGAAGAAGTGAAAGTTAAATGCAACCTGAAAACGCAGTATCCTGCATGACTCTATACGAAGTTTATAACTCTCTAACTAATGATATTTAAACAAAACACTTAACATGAAAGATGACCATGACAACTAGTAAAGAACTTTTATGTTGGAGGCTTGACCTACTTCGGCCTTTAATCTTGTGGAAAACAGGAAGAACTTAAAGTTAACTGCATCTCGACATTGCAGTATCATGCAGCGACTCGATTAACATGCTTATAACTCTCTATATAAAGACTTTTAGGCAAAAATTTCTACATGAAAGATGATTTTGACTACAAGTAGAAGAACTTTTATGTTGATGATTTAGTCTAATTCGGTCTCGAATCGTATGCATAATAAGAAGAACGGTAAAAGCCCTAACTGTGCGCGACTTAGGGAAAACGATTAATACACAAGTATACTCGATGAAAATTAGTAAAATCAGAAGAAATGAATCTAGACTCGAAGCTCTACAAGATGGTATTATTTTTCTTTAATCTTGACCCGAGAATGCCTACCTTTGAACGCAAAGAACTCCCTGCAGGTTCCTGGTTCGCTACGGCGAGGTGGAAGAAGACCACGTTTTTCCCCAGCCTTCTCCTCTCCTCCAGCGCCCCAAACTTGCTGCACACGACCCCAACTTGATGCTAAACCTTCCCCAAACGTTTTGTGAAGAGTTCTTATAGTTTTAGGGTGCTACTTCATGTCCTAATGGGACTAGGAAAGAGGGCTGCGAATTTCTGCATTCTAGTTTCCAAAATCTGAGATTCTCTCACCCAAAGGAGGTAGCAAAGGTTTAGGAAACCACCTCTTAGAGTTGGGTCCGGTTTTGACTTACCTTGTATGACTAATTACCTAATTTAAACCCTAATGTGCCCTTCACAATTATTGCATATTTACAGGTACGAATTTCTGAGTATTTTATGTTCCAATTTTATTATTAGGCTAAAAGTGATCCATTGGCCCATTTTCATTAATGGGTCACTAATACATAATGTTATAAGTCTCTCCAACCTATTTATTTAATTTATGGTTGGTTATTTTTCCGTGTTAACAATTTTCCGACTTAGTTCCCTAATTCGGTTAACCTGGTCACGTGTAACGTACACTTGGCCAATCGGATTTTTCGTTGCTCGAATCTCTTCATGAAACTCTTAAGAATAATGTTTGAGGTTGATTTATAATTTTTACGGAATTTTCTAATGTGTTTCTCACGTACGATAGTGGTACGTAAGTTCTATCATTTCGATAATACGTAAGTTATTTATTTACTATTTTCATACTTGAATTTGTTCATGGGTCATAAGTTGTCCATTGATCCAATTCCTTTTATGGACTATCCCCACATATTGTTTGGAGTCTACCCATAATTTTTATTTCAATTGTTAATCCACTTGGCTCATGTAATAATGGATTTTCCAATTTATTCCTTAGTTACAATAATAAGTCACATAAATTCTAAATCATGGTCCGAATTATTTTTCTATGCCCAAATTTCTTAATGGGTCATTAGATAATAATTTTAAGGTAAACTATTATTTTCATAGAATTTTTATATGAGTTTCTACTCATGCAATAATGATGTGTATCTTTTAACTAGTTTGATTTTATTAATGGGCAAAATTTTCATTATCTATAATATTTTTTTTAATTAATGAAATTTCTGGGGTATTACATCCTCCCCCACTTAAAGAGAATTTGGTCCCCAAATTCCATGACTCCTTCAATTAAATATGAATCATCATACTATACTAAGAGTATTAATCGAGACGAGTTTAGATTTACCTTCCATGGTCCTATTTCGTCATTTGGACTGGTGTTGTCGAAGCTTCGAGTGTATCTTTATGTGTTGATTCCCCGTAACACTTGTCTTTCGCGGGGCAATCCTAATCTTGTGGTCTGAGCTTCCACATCGGAGACACTTCCCTTGATTCTTCCAGCAGTCTTTCGACATGTGGCGCCATATAGCAATTCTTGCATCGACCTTCGTGATTGAGAGTACATGCCTATTATTTTTATTGTTCTGTTTACCATTACCACTGTTTAGTCGCTTCTCTTTGTCATAGAGTTGGGATCTTTCACACTAGTAGCTGATTCTTTAAGAGTGGACAGTCTCGCAGCTGATGTCTCGAGTTGCCACAACGTAGGCATGCACCAATTCTTCGCCAACACTCCTTGGCCACATGACCGGCTTGTAACAATGAAGGCAGATAATCGCATTGTTACGATTCACTTGCTGGTTGGCCTTCTTGCCATGGTTATATCTTCTCTTCCATTCTGGTTGGTTTCCTTTTTAATCTTCTTAGTCGCTTCCAGAGCTCTCCTAGCAGTTGAGCGGCTTGTTGACATGCCAGGACTAGCCTCTGAGTTGGTCTCATGTCGGCGTCCATTAAGAGTTCTCCTTCTCACGAATCCTCTCGGAAGAATATTTGGTGTGAAGAGTTCTAAAAATTCTCCCCACTCTATGTTGATGTTGGGTAATCGACGACTGGCAGCTTCCCACCAAGCTCTAGCATCGCGGTCCAACTGGAAGGTTGCCAGAAGGACTTTCTCCTGCTCTGAACATTGCATGACTCTAAAAATTGTTCCATTGCTTTACCCAATTTTGGCTTCTTCGGGATCCGAGTTCCATTAAACTAGGAGGATTTATTCGTTGAAAATTCGCATATAAGTCTCGGGCCCATTTCTTGTTCTGGCTTGAATCACATTGTTAAGGGCTTGAGTCAATCCTTGTATGGTCCATTGTAATTCAACCATTGGCGCACGCTCGCCAGCCATCTCTTCTAGTCTCCTGCGAGCAATAATATTCTATTAAGTTCTTCTTAAATGGGTGTTTGTACATATAGTTAAACTCCTAGCATAGCCCCAAGCTTTACCCAATCTCTCGCATAGGTATGGTGATTAACTTAGACATGTGTCATGGCGGTTCACCTAGAACATCCTAGGACCTAAAATATCCTAATAAGGACATCCTAGGCTCTGATACCAACTGTCACGCCCTCCAATTTAGCAGCGGAATAAATCGGAGGGAGACGCGAACAACGAGTATGGTAACGACAACTGCGCATATTTTCGTGAACATCAGAGCATCTAATGAACAATAATTGAAATAACTCTTGATTTCATTATAAAATTACTAAGACTATTACAACCACTAATTCGGAGCCAAACACAAGGCTCAATGACGTCATTACACTGAAAAGAAAACTAAAGCAATAACTACTAGACTCCATGGTACTAAGGTAACTTCATGAGTTGACTTCGGGTCGCTCATCACTCTAGTCTTGTCCCATTGTTGTGTATGACGTCAGAGTCCGACTTACCTGAGACACAATAACAATAACGAAGGGTGAGCGATAACGCCCAGTAGGACTTAAATCTCAGGATCAAGCATGCTTTAAGTGATTAATGTCTTATAAAGCAGGATAACTAGAGAGAATAACGAGAACGTATAGCAAATACTGGTACATGATAACGAGAAACAATAGCACAAGCACGAGAGTATAGCACGACAAGTGTTGATATCGGATTGGCCGTATAACAAGATAACAAGTAAAGTTGCACAACAGTGCACAAGTCACGATAGCAAGTGTTTGGTCGATATTCTTTCAACCACGAGATTCAAGTAAACCAATAGTTGACTGTTTGATTAATTGATTGCCATAGATCAAATCTTGCGTGTTCATGCGTTAGGTGTATGCCATCACCCTGATCATTAGACCCTCGCGAGTTATAGCCTTTCAGGTGCTCCTCCCAGGACCAGATCGGGCCCTTATAATGTTGCCTAGCATAGTCATGTTTTATCGTAGACAATCAATCATTAATGGCCAAATAGAGAGTACCAAGAAATAGATGAGATCGCTAGATGAATAGACGAGATAGTAGAGTGAACGTGAATAGATGAGCGAGTCGAGTATAGATGAGAGCTAGTGGACATTGCACATAAAGCGACGAGTAAACAGGCGATAGTAACAGTTGCACAACACGCGCACTTGGTATTGGCAGTCAGGTGGAACTCACGATCTCCCGCTGGCCATGTTATGCACAAGTCCAGAGGTCCGACGTGATTCAAGGTAAGAGCGAACTTCTAATAGCCGTTTGGATCATATCGATCCCTAAAGTGTAATGGGTGTTAGGGTACAACCGGCTCGTCGACCATGTGGGAATCCATGATCAGAGGAGACTTACGGAGGCCTTGCACAAGGATTCACTAGTCCGGCGGAAGGAGTATCCGATGGAGAGTTCGTCCAAGTCAAGAAAGTGTGTAAATATAGAAACAAGTGCTCGACGTTCTAGAGGAATTCTAGAACAGTGGAGCGTCGAGATCGGTGTTCTAAAACATCGCACGAATCGTAAACGAGTACTTGTTAAAGTAAGGTAATTAATTGCAATAATTACCAGATATGTTATGTGTCATATTCATACAAATTAAGCCATGTTTGGATGGTTCAACGTGTGTGTATGTGTCATGAAATCAAGGATATGAAAGATCAAGTGATTGACTTTATTAGATTAAAATACAATCAATACTTACAACTTGTTTTATGTAGTTAAGATCGTCAACATGATATGGGAATTATGGTGGTACAACAAGACTTGCAAAAGACTGATTTTCAGGCCCAAAACTGAGATCGCGACGTGGTCTTGCAAGGATCGCGACGGGGTCGTCAGATCAGGCAGGCAGAATGCGACATGGGTACTGTCGCGACCAGAACGCGACAGAGGTACTGTGCGACCCGACCTCAGAATGCGACATATCGGGCCGTCGCGTTCACAGGGTCTGCGCCTGAGTCCGACAGGGATCTGACATGCTCTTGGTTCAGACTACCATGATTTGACACAGGGCGATATTCATGAAACGCCTATATCTCTCTATATGCTGACCTTTAGACAAAACTCACAACATAGAAAATGTCGAGGACATCTATTGGAAGAACTTTTGTGTTGTGGGCTGGGTCTGAATCGGTCTCTAATTGCATGAAATACAGGAAGAACGTGGGAAAGCCCTAAACATGCATGACTTCGTTGCGACTTACATGTTAGACTTGTAACATGAGATCTACTGACATTTGGACAAAACGTCTAACATAAAAGATGACAAGGACAACTAGTATAAGAACTTTGTTGTTGGGGTTTTAACCTAATTCGGTCTTGAACCTTGTGAAAAACATGAAGAAGTGAAAGTTAAATGCAACCTGAAAACGCAGTATCCTGCATGACTCTATTACGAAGTTTATAACTCTCTAACTAATGATATTTAAACAAAACACTTAACATGAAAGATGACCATGACAACTAGTTAAAGAACTTTTATGTTGGAGGCTTGACCTACTTCGGCCTTTAATCTTGTGAAAAACAGGAAGAACTTAAAGTTAACTGCATCTCGACATTGCAGTATCATGCAGCGACTCGATTAACATGCTTATAACTCTCTATATAAAGACTTTTAGGCAAAACTTTCTACATGAAAGATGATTGTGACTACAAGTAGAATAACTTTTATGTTGATGCTTTAGTCTAATTCGGTCTCGAATCATATGCATAATAAGAAGAACGGTAAAAGCCCTAACTGTGCGCGACTTAGGGAAAACGATTAATACACAAAGTATACTCGATGAAAATTAGTAAAATCAGAAGAAAATGAATCTAGACTCGAAGCTCTACAAGATGGTATTATTTTTCTTTAATCTTGACCCGAGAATGCCTACCTTTGAATGCAAAGAACTCCCTGCAGGTTCCTGGTTGCTACAGGGCGAGGTGGAAGAAGACCACGTTTTTCCCCAGCCTTCTCCTCTCCTCCAGCGCCCCAAACTTGCTGCACACGACCCCAACTTGATGCTAAACCTTCCCCAAACGTTTTGTGAAGAGTTCTTATAGTTTTAGGGTGCTACTTCATGTCCTAATGGGACTAGGAAAGAGGGTGCGAATTTCTGCATTCTAGTTTCCAAAATCTGAGATTCTCTCACCCAAAGGAGGTAGCAAAGGTTTAGGAAACCACCTCTTAGAGTTGGGTCCGGTTTTGACTTACCTTGTATGACTAATTACCCTAATTTAAACCCTAATGTGCCCTTCACAATTATTGCATATTTACAGGTACGAATTTCTGAGTATTTTATGTTCCAATTTTATTATTAGGCTAAAAGTGATCCATTGGCCCATTTTCATTAATGGGTCACTAATACATAATGTTATAAGTCTCTCCAACCTATTTATTTAATTTATGGTTGGGTTATTTTTCGTGTTAACAATTTTCCGACTTAGTTCCCTAATTCGGTTAACCTGGTCACGTGTAACGTACACTTGGCCAATCGGATTTTTTGTTGCTCGAATCTCTTCATGAAACTCTTAAGAATAATGTTTGAGGTTGATTTATAATTTTTACGGAATTTTCTAATGTGTTTTCTCATGTACGATAGTGGTACGTAAGTTCTATCATTTCGATAATACGTAAGTTATTATTTACTATTTTCATACTTGAATTTGTTCATGGGTCATAAGTTGTCCATTGATCCAATTCCTTTTTATGGACTATCCCCACATATTGTTTGGAGTCTACCCATAATTTTTATTTCAATTGTTAATCCACTTGGCTCATGTAATAATGGATTTTCCAATTTATTCCTTAGTTACAATAATAAGTCACATAAATTCTAAATCATGGTCCGAATTATTTTTCTATGCCCAAATTTCTTAATGGGTCATTAGATAATAATTTTTAAGGTATAACTATTATTTCATAGAATTTTATATGAGTTTCTACTCATGCAATAATGATGTGTATCTTTTAACTAGTTTGATTTTTATTAATGGGCAGAATTTTCATTTTTCTATAATATTTTTTTTAATTAATGAAATTTCTGGGGTATTACATTAGGAGAAGCCAACACACATTAGGATAAGGCTTAGCCAGGGGTTGTTATCATTAAGGTTACTTGCGTGTAACCAAGAGATATATGCTGGGATACGTGGCTGTGGGTGGAGAAGTGAGGTTTTTACCTCAACACCTGTGAGCGACGTGCTGGCATGCATGTTGTCCGGAGGAGTTATAAAAACTCACTCCTATCCATAGAACAAACCTTTCCATCCTCTGTTGATGTGGTTGCTGAGTTGTTGCTGTTGAGCTGCCTATTATAGTGCTGCTGTTCTCTTTGAATCACCACTCCTTCAACTGCGTCGGCTGGAGATTTTGTAGTTTCTTTGTTTTTTCTTACATGATATTAGTTCAACGAGGAGGAGAAGAAGAATCTTTATTTCTTTCAAGATCAAGTAGGTTCTCATCCTTTCCTTGAACTTCTATTCTCTATTCATGTGAAAGAATTTAGCCTCATACGAGATTGCCTTTGAGCCGGCTAACCAGTCTCGGTTAAGCTTATATACGAGATTGTAACCTCAAATTCTTTCGCTTGATTTTCCCAATTATCTTTGGAATCATATAGTTATCAAGGAGTATCTTCACTCCCATTACAAATTAAGTAGGTTTCTAACTTCTTCTTCCACCCTTGATTCATGTTTATGTTATAGAGCTCCTTGCAAGAAATTTCGATATCTTAGAACATTGTGATTTCTTTCCATTTAGATGTTGTACCTAAAACCTTGATTTAAAACATTAAATACCTGGTGTTTTAGTGTCCATCTTGTGGGAAAATTCCATTAGACTATTGTTATCAAGGCTATACTTCCAGTACTACATCATGTTAGCCTTTAGTAGACAAGTTTGAATTGCAACCCTCTTGTTACATCTCTCTTGTTTAGCTTATAAACCACTGAAAGATATACAATTAGACTCTTCTATTGATATAAATCATGCCTTGACTCATAGGTTCCATAGTTAGAGTGTTTAGAGTGAATTCATAGTTCCTTATGAGTAAAGAACAGGCGGTTGTCGACAGGCAGCTCATAGCTGTGGATAGGCCAGCCTGCCTGAACTCTGGATAACTGGGAATGTGTGCATCTGTCAACAGCCATCTTGTTGCTGTCGACAGATACATACAGTCCAGCAAGCTAAAGTTCTGTCTGTAGCTATCTGTCGACAGGCCCTTCTTGGCTGTCGACAGGTACAACCCTGAATTGAATTTCTGCACTCTTTCATGTCTAAATCTATGCTAAAACTTTATCCCAAAAGCCAAAGAAGTTACCCTCTCACTTACCTTGGTATTTACTGTCATACTACTACAAAGTTTACCACATTATGTACCTTAATCTCCCTTAAGTTATTCTTAAAGTTGGCAATTACGAATAGTACTTCCATTGAGTCTATTCTTCGGTATTCGGTAACTGAGGTTATAAAACTTGACCACTTGAGAGTTCATATGTTTGAACACCTCATGAGATGTGAATAATTTGTGATGACCATTATGGATCTTCATTTTCTTTTGGATTCTTATATGATTCAAATCTTTTGAAGTTATTGGCTTGAGTCATAACCCTGTCTCAGCCAATTGTCTTTCTTATACTCTCGAACTATGAGCTACTTTGTCACTAAGATATTTGTATTAATTCTCAACAAAACTACCTTTGGATTTCCCATTTCCGTTATGCTCATGAAAGAGGTTTTGATCTGAAGACAGTGCTCTCTTCAAAAGAGGGTTTAGGATCACTTGTAGTAGCACCCGTTACTTGTGATCAGCTGAGGGCGACAGTTTGTATGTATGTAAATCCAAGTCAATAGACTGATGATGGTGGGTAATAAAAAAATTATACCCGTTCTTGCGCAATGAACAAGATCCAAAATGCTGGAATCGCCTAGGCACAGAGGATGTATTTACGATTATATAGTAACCTCTTGAGAGCAGTGATGTCTGTCAAGTTTGTTCTGAAATCAAGTTATGATATGAATTTTGAAAGACAAATATGACTTTTGTTCTGATATTCGTTGAGCCCGTCATGAAATTAACTTGGGCTATATGTTTATGTTAAGTATGAAATTCATGAGCAGTTATGTTTGATCCACATATGCACTATTTGAATATTCATTCAGTTCTGCAAATGAAGCTTCTACTCTATGTTTACTTATACCTACTGAGTCCTTCGACTCATGCCTTTGTTTCTTCCAACCCTTTCAGATTGAAGGTGTGTATAATCTCAGCTACACATGAATCCCAATTCCGCTGCGAACGATGAAGAGATGAAGAAAAATAGCATAGTTTAGTAGTTTTATTTTGAATTGTTGATGTATTAAGTTAAAGAGAGAAACTTAGCTCTTGTAAGTAATGAGTATTAGTACCTTGTTACCTTGTGAAGTATAATATGTTCAAGATACCTTTGTGGAATGGTTTGCTAATGATTGAGCATTATACGAATTTATCTACCCATAATGAAAGTTTGTCAGCGTAACCTCTTCCGATCAAAGGTTACGTATGGTTTGTGTGAAGTCGGAGGAGGGTGTTACACCACAAACCTGTAAAAATTATGTAGACCCACATGGTCTACCAATGGGCCATGCCTCCAAACCGGTAAACCTCGATCTGAACATACCGGATATTACACCCTTGTTTAAGGGAAGACCAGCCTGCGAGTGGGTGGTTGTTCCTCTTCTCGGAAGAGAAGACTTGCTTGAGCAAGTGTTGTATGCCCCTTGTTAAAGGGAAGACCAAGGTGTCTTGGTGTTTAGTGAAATCCCAAGAGTGTGCTTGTGGACTGGACGTAGGACTTCTATTTAGAAGGGCCGAACCAGGATAAATCTTTGTGTCCTCTGTGTGGTTATTTATTTGTCTCCACTGCACACTAACGAACAATTCTACAATCTCGTTAGTGTTTATGTATGAAAATCTTTAAACAATGTTCATTATGACAATAAAGCATATCTTTATATGTTACATGCTTATTTACCAAAACGAATGCTACATTGACATGCAATTGATTATTTAAACCATTTTTGTATGAACACAGAATAACTGATTATTTTTGTTCATGACTAGGAAATAATCAATTAATATGTCTGACAGATTAACTAGTTTTTGTAACCTGTAGAAGAGATAACTGATTATTTTTAGGTTACATCATGAATTTTGGTTATTCCAGTAAGCAAACATTTATCATTGATGATAGATCTAAATGAGCATTAATTTTGTTAATCATTCATTAATTTTGTTAATCATCCAAAACATAAGGAGGGCGTGCAACAACATGTACACACAATCTCCCTGATTAGCTCGACATACGTCTCGGCCTCATACTGACTTGAGCACCCGAGTGTCTACCCACCGAGACCCCTATGTAGTTCTGCAAGTCTCGGGATCAGAGTCAGTTCTACTCATCGGCTACACAGATTTCCCTTGGTCACCTCGACCCAGGCCGACGACTGTTGAGCAACCGTAACAATGCTCATTAGTATTTAATATTTTATTTTAGATTTGATTTGATAGTGATTTATTAGAGAAACATGTGGTTAAAATCTATTTGAGACTAATGGACTCTAAAAGCCCATTTATTCTTAGGTTAAATCAAACTAAACTGAATTATTTTGGTTTGGTTTCAGTGGACTTTGGTTTGATTTGGTTCGGGTTGGCTCTAGATTTACTTTGGTTTGGTTCTTAAAAATCTTCTCTAAACCAAACCAAACTATAAACATCCCTAGATATGGTAGAAGAGATTATTAAATCTACATTTGAAACTATTCATAAATTTAATAACCAATGTACTAGTAAAATTATAAATTTATTCTAATTATATAAATGTAGTTGCATCCGAAGTTTTCATTTTGTTTCTGTTTCCGTCCGATTTTTCCGACTCAAAGCGGAAATGGATACGGAAGTGGAATCACCTTTTTTCGTATATGTTTCTGACTCTGAAATTTTTTATAGGAAGCGAAGAGGAAATACTTATTTTCGATTTTGACTCCGACCCGTTGGCAGCCTTACCCACACTCCTCACACACACAACATGCTATCCTTCTCACTTTTTAACAAACATTTTAGTAAAGGACCTCTCATTTAACATTTCCGTTAGTTGATAATAAATATTCTTCAAATTTTGACAAGACATAATTGATAAACTTTTAAAAATATAAAATATAATATAAACTTTTGAAGATATAATTTCGAATACATGGATATGTATATACTCCCCCACCCCCCACCCCCTTTTTCAAAATTTGACATCAGAAGTGTCGATATGACCGTGGTCTATAGGCGATGGCAAAACCAAGGATGTTATTGCACTGGAGGGCTTTGGTCTGTTTAAGGTTTGGGTGGACAAAGGCCATAACCATCCCCCGAGGGTGGTAGTTGAAGCCCAATAATGAGAGTCCCTTAATGGGATGAAGACGCAACAAGTAACCGTTTGAAACATGGGGAGGTGCTCCAGTGGAGTTCCATTACCGGGAGTTAAGACATCTGAGAGAGGCAAGGATCACATAACTGCTCCTAAAACCTCAATAATGGGGGTCTCTTAATGGGATGAAGGCACAACAGGTAACTGTTTGGAACACGAGGAGGTGCACCGGTGGAGTTCCGTTACCGGGATTTAAAAGGTCTAAGAGAGGCAACGTGTCACACGCACACGCTTGATCCTATTTGGCAGGTAAAGTTTTACCGAAGACAGTTGATAGTGCTCCGAGGGCCCTGACTTTTGAAGAGTCGTCATCGGAACATGGATGGTGCTTGGTCACCTCTGAAATGTCGAAAGACACGGAAAGAGAGAGCAACACACTGGAGAGCCATCATGGGCTAAAATGGGCTGACAAGCTTAGTGTCCGTTTCGATCCCCGTAAAAATTCTCACCAGAAAAAATTTTCCGAAAAATTTTATAAAATTGGTTGTTTGTTATTCTTGAAAACTAAAATATGTAAAACTATATTCAAAAATATCTGGATTTCGGCATCCGCGCAAAAAGCACGGATGCCGTTTTCCCTTGCTTTAATTTGCTGCGCCATTTGACAGTGCACTGTTAATTCATGTTGACTTTTTATTTTGTTCCACTCATTTAAATAGTATTTGTTAAATGTAATTATTTTTATTAGTTAATTTATTTTTACTTTTTTATTAAAATATTTAGAATATTATTCATTCAAATTATATTTTATTTTATTTCTCCAACTTTAAATTATATTTGTCAAAGTTACTTATTTTTTTATTAGTTATTTATTTATTTTTATTTTTTTAAATATTAAAAATAAAAAATAAAAAATAAATTTTTTGATAAATAGTGTTAGTACACAATGAATATATGACTCTCTCTCATTTGAGTAGATCATAAGATCTCATATCTCTCCATACAACTTTATATTTTCCTAACAACCAAATAGACAATTACGTTTTCATTTTCACGGAAAAGTTATTCCGTGAAAAACTATTTCCCTGTGAAACTGTTTTACATACAACCAAATAGACCCTTAATCGGTGTGATGCCCGAAAAACTGCCTCCACAATATATATACACTCACTCTATAATCGCACGAAAAATTATTAAATTTAAATAAATAAAATTTATAAATCGTATGCATGAAGTTAATAGTATTTATTATTAATATAATAATTTCAATAAAAGAAATTATTTAAAAATATGTAATACCCTTTTATTATTTTAGAAAGAGAGAGAAAGTGTTTTGATGAAGAGACTAAAATGGGAAAAAATTTTGAGTAAGGATGTGAGTTTTTAGAAAATGTGAGATGTTTAATAGAAGTTTTTAATGAGAAAGAAAGAGAGGAGAGAAGTTACATTAGTAAATTTTATATTAGCAAATATGACGGGAAAAAATTCATCCTAGTGCTGCCACGTGACAGTACTTAGGACTGTGTTTTATTATAATAGTATAAATAGAGAGAAAGGGGGCCAAAGCAGGGTTTCTTGAGGAATATTTAATCCAGGTACCAAAAGAGTGTGGACATAGAGCATTACCGTTCTCTTGCATTACGCTGCTTCATAAGCTGTACAGACGAGACCCGTCGCAATCCCGATTTTGAAGTCCCGTATGAAGAAAACAACTAGAGCAAACTCAACCATACATTAAAAGTCTAACAAATATTAATCTATAGATGTAAACACAGTCATTATTACATTATTGAGTCTATTCACAAACACCTCCTATTAACAAAAATAGAAGATCATGTCGCTACGCCTGGAAAAGCCAAGAGGAAAAAAAAGGAAATATATATCGCTATGTCATATGAACAGCTGGTATACAACTCTTTCCCCCTACAAGCAACAAAACTGAAAGGTGTACCACAGGAACTCCAGTAACGAGTCCTCAACTGCATGATAAGACGGGAGTAAAACCGCGTACCACGCAAAGAACAAGTCAAAAAACCCAGTACCACAAGTCATGATGTGTATCAACAGCGCCTAGCCAGAAATCATTTATTTAGCCTACAAGGTAAAGATATGACAGCTGCACAGAAATCGTCGAGCATCTCTCACCAGAAAAAAAGAAATCAGTGTGGCAGTACCGACCATACAAGTAGCCAGAAACGTGCAGTTCAGCCCAGCTGCACATTTCCGCAGCAAGGGACAAACTCCCCTCAAATGTCCACAAGCCTGGCGCCCACTATCATGGGATTTCCGAGAAGTCTTGCTGGGATTATGAGGTTCTACCAGTTTTCTGTGTCGCAGCATAGATAACATGGATGCACAAACTGATCCCAGTTTGCAATCAGATTTAGAAGATTGATCGTCTAGCTGCTTCTTTTCAGAGATTCTTCCTCGAGTTTGACTATCACGGAGGATGATTGTTGCTGAAGACGAATTTCCACATGTGGGGTTTTCCTGCAGCTTAGCTCGCATCTTGTAAGGATTAATCAACCTTCTTGACAGTTCTGGGTCAGCCTTTGTGATAGGTGGGACAGAATCTTGACTCATCTCACATGTTGAATCAGATGAGTATCTGCACTAACAAACACATATGTTTGGTTGATAGTTTCAGGATTTCTGGATTCCATTTTGTGTACTCGAAGCTGAATACGGTGCTGATGGCTTGGAGTGTCATTTAGGTTTCTACCATGTCGTTCTCGTATCTGAATGCCCGTCTCAACAGTTGAATCTTGGTGTCCAAAAGCATTGGGGACCAGTGTAGGAATGCTCTCTTGAATGCCTGCATGAATGATCCTATGATGGTCGGCAAGCAATCCAACAGAAGAGGCAGGTAATTTTGTCAATACTTCAGCTACATCTCCAAGAGATGAAGGATGACCCACACCAACCAGAGGCTCTATATCTCCAATATTGGACAGTTCAAACGGATTATTATCAAGTTCAAAGGCATTGAATTGGTGTCCAAGAACACTATAAAAGCCATGCTCTTCTGGTGTTAACACATTCCTTTCTTCTATGTGATTTGGAAAAGATTATCATGCAAGACATGCCTCACATTAAGAGAACTTTCTTCCACCTGCAATATTTTAGTCCAATAATGAGCAACATTAAGCATATTGACAAAAAGAATTAGACGAGCATTTTATTCAAACGAGCATCACAAGGAAGAGTCTTAAAAGCTGGCACTAACATACATGAAACAAGCATGCATAGTGTTAATATTTTACCCAAATCCAACTTTTCTGGAATTCATAACATTGGAGTTGAAACAAAGAATTCAATAATAAACAGGTCCAAAATTATGAAAAAATGTGAAAAGAACTTTATATATTACTCAGTGAAAAAAGAGAAGGGTTGCAGAGAATGTAAACCCCATGTTTCTAATCCACATGAAAAAACCCACAAGCAGCCGAGTCCATAGCCTCACAGTTCACACTTAACGCAGCTAAAGAATCCATTGGAAACACCACTCTTCCCCATACACACGGCCTAAACCCCCTTCCTCTGCCTACCCATGCAGAGAAATTCATTTTAAAACAGATGATTCTCTTCTCCACACTTAGACTTATGACACAAGGACCTATGTTTTTTATATACTCTGCATAGGTCCTTACCTCCACCAAGAAACAGAGACATCATCTGAACTCATAATCGGGAAGCCCTGCTTTTTAATCAAGATGAGAACATGATCATTCTCCACAGGTGGATCATCCATCAGAGAACCAGCAAGAAAACCATTACCAGAGAGTCAGGTATTAATCATCAAAGTTTGAAAAGTATTCAAACAAAATATGCCTTTAAATATGTACCAAGAGGACACAAGACTTCATAAGAGCAGAAGAAATAGATCGACGGTGATATTTTTGAGTGACAAAAGGATCATCAACAAGCATCACGGAGAGACTTTGAGGTCTATAAAATTAAAAGCTATTGATTTACCATATTCAAATAATTAGAATTATCATTATTTTTATTTCTAATTCAAAATGGATGTTATTACTATTTGGCAGTATTATCTTTTAAATAAGTACTACCGTGTAATACTTATAAATTGTAAGGATCAAGCAGTAAGCACTTCCGAATTCATTTTACTTGATATAGCAAGCAGGGAAATTTAGTCTGCTTGGTATCGTGAATATATCATACTAGCAATTTTACCGAGTATGGCTGATGCATGAGTATCGTTCGAAGGATTAGAATTTGTACCTTATCTCCACTCTCGGGTTCAGACAGAGGAACTCCAAAGAAATTAGGATCATAGAGTTCCCTGCACCATGCTTCGATGTCATCCACATTTTCAACTGGACTGCATGCTTCATTTTTCGGTATCAGGTGTACAGAAACATTTTGAAGTTCATCTGCACCATTTACACTAGGCAAAGAAACACATGGACTAATCTGCACCTGTGTGGACACTGCCTTCTCATCTTCCTTCGTCAAGCCATTCCTTTTTGTAATTCGACATAGGACAAACATATCCTGTAAGGTGGTCACAAAGATAAATTCCAAGGTCTACTCTAATCGGAAAATCAACATATAAGTAGAAATAAGACTATGCCAATATAACAATATTCCAGGTTGCCATTTAAGTACTTAATAAATCCTCCCTGAATTATTGTCAAGACCAGTATCATAAACCCCCACTTGAGCATAGATTTCATAATGCAAAATGTTTTAATCAAACTTTAGAAATGCCAGTTAACATTTATATTTTGCCTATTCCCAAGTCTAGCATAAAAAGATTATGGCTCTAGAGGCACAATGGGAAAAAGGGGGATGAGAGAGAGAATATCGATATGTTGCTCTTGAAACAAATTTGTAAGAAATATGAGATGAAACTAAAAATAATGATTTTGGGAAATGCACCCTCTAATCTATGTATTTACTATTAACACATGGACTCCTCACTTTCACAAATTGTCAAAAGTACCCTTGATGTATCCAAAATCCTTGTTGTTATATCCATCTCATGTTGAAATCATAAATGTGTCCTCAAGTTAGAGTTCATGAAAATACTACGAGTTCACTTGCCCTAAGAGATATTTTTACATTTTTAGCATATTTTAATAAAACAAAAATAGGAATTCGATAAGTGCAATCATTTGGATATATTAAGGGTTCAGGGCAATTCATAGAAGTGGTATACATGTAAATTATGAATATTAAAGGGGCACATATGCAAAGATCCAAAACAAATGCATACCTTTCTAGGTGCACTTTTGCACTCATTCTCATTCAAATAATACTCATGCATGATCCAGTCGGTGCGCTTTCCATAAGGAGGTTTGCCTGCATGGAACACTAGTGTTTTCTTAGTCCCAATAGTGCGATTGTTGAAACGAACATTTCGATCCTTGCCCGTGGATTTCCAATAGCCTGCCTCTGTCGCCCTATTTGAACGAGAACCATTCGGATATTTTCTATCTCGGGAAGTGAAAAAATGCCATTGGCAATCTCTACTGGGCACCTGACATTTTGCTGCAAAAATGTATTAATGCTATATAAGATAAATGCCATCAGTTGAGAAATAGCATGCTGTGCACTATTCACATTTTATCATAAGGCAAGTTCTTCAAACAGGTTAATGACAAGAATGAGAATATCAATAGTAGATAGATTAGACAAGAACCCACCTATGAAGCATTAAAGCTTTCAATATTCCCCAAATAATTGCAAATGTAAGTACGGTCTCGTTTTTTTTAAAAACAGGTTAAAATGCATAGACATACCCTAAAGAGCCTTGGCAATAATGATCTCCCCATGATATATTTTTCAATGAAGGTCCAATTCAACATTCGGAAAGCAATGAGTAAAGTTGTGAATCAAATTTTTTGATACAAATTTTTCCTTTGAATATGTAATTTTTGAGTAGCCACAAATGACTATTTGTGAACAGACCTGGCAAGTCCCATGGTTCGTGTTTATATATGTCCACCTCTTGTATCACTTCAAAATCAACTTTGTGGCCAAGAATTTTCCTCTTCAGATAGTGAGAAATGAGTTCCACATCTGTAGGATGGAAACCAAAGCCAGGCGGCAAAGAAAGGCCAATTATAGCTTCCATCGAAACTCCCACTGCTGCATAACAAGCCAAATGAAAGAAAATGTTACCAAGAGTTGAAAACAGGTTTAATCAAAAAGGATTATGATAACTCTAGCGTATGTATAGTATATAGGACAGTTGATTGAGGATTGATAAATCTAAGGGACAGAAAGGCATACAAAAAAAGATGAAATGGGCATAACAAAAAGGTAATTCATCCATTATACATGAAAATATGAAGTGTAGATATACAAGAAAAGATGAAGTGTAGATAACAAAAGCATAGTACATACAGCATCAAGTCAGTAATAAAGCAATATAAAGTTGCTAGTGAGAGACATTCTATACTAAAATCCCCAGAAAAAAACTTCTGGCTATAAGCAGCATAAGTCCCTGAACAACGGGCCTCAACGTTCTTCATCTTTTGCATAGAGAAGGTCAATGTTGTGGGAAGAAGACATTTTTTTGGATATGTAAGTGGATGCTGCCATTGCACATCCTTGTTTGCAAGCAGAAGATAAGAACTGAAAAAAGTTGACAGTTTTTAACACATCGGAAACATGGATCTAAGAAATGAAACCACAATAAATGACCGACTGGAGTGACGCTTAGTACCCGGGAAAGCTTCTGGTTACAGGGATACGAGACTTTGACGGTATCGGGTGATGCAGAAAATTGACGTCAATTGTCACCAACATGCACTAAGACAGCATGGCCAAAAAAACAAAATTACAAGAGTAGAGCACAGTAGTTCAGAAGCGATCTCGCCTTTGAGCAGCAATTGGACTGCCAGGGCGCAACTCGGTTTCTGCTAATAGCTGCGTCCCACCAAAGATCAGAGCATCAGGGAATTCAACTAAACCCGACCAAAATTCAGTTATTAGGTTGGGATTGAAGACCTAAAAATAAGAAAATGTCACAAAACAAGCGAGTTCCAAAATGAGGAGACATTCGGACCTTTCCAACACACACAATCAACAACAAAGCGTCGGCCACAACAAAATTAGCATCCTCACTAGACTACTAGAGCATAACGGATCAAACAACACTGAAATAGCAAACCTGAAACCAATCACGCACACAAGAAAGTGTGAATTATAACCAGGTCTCCCTGCCCATCGAACCCCCCCCCCAAGAAAAAAAAAAGAATCCGAAAAGGAAACAACCCCCATCAGCAGCTACTCACTTCTAACTAATGAGCACCAGAATCCCCAATTCTCACCAACAGAGGAAAAAACAGCAAAAGGGAAAATAAAAGACGAAATAAACCAAGAAGTTTTCATTCGACCGTCCTCCAAAACATCCGACAACCCGACGCGAAGGACGAAGTAACAGACAAAACGAACCCAGAGGGCCGTTCAAGCGAGAAACCCAATCACTTACCCTGACGCAGCACGCTCTCGATCACAGACACCCAAAGCCCTAGCAAAACCCCTTCCTCCACAGGCGAGGAGCAGGAGCAGCAGCAGCAGCAGCAACAGGATCAGAAGAACGATACCGATGAGAAGGCAGCTCCAGGGGGCCCCAAATCCGATCTCGTCCCTCCTCAAATCGATCGGAATAAAACGTTAAAAGAACAACAAACCGTGGGCATGCGATTGAAAAGTGGAGGAGGAGAAGAAGGGGGAGGCAAGGGAAGGAGCGGCGAAGGCCACCACCGGCACGGGGCAACCCCCCAAGTAGACGCAGTCGTCCAAAAGGCGACACGAAACAGGAGTTACATGACGTCATGACCCTACCTCGCACACGTGGAGAGGAGACGAGAGGTCGCCGGTCACAAGTGTGCCCACCATGGGCAACCAATCAGATGGCGGGGGCATTCCGTAGGAGCGTCTCGGGGTTGGGGGTTGCGACAGCGGAGCGTGTCGAAACCGCGTGGGCGCCGATGTCCGTGGTCCGCCGGTCAGCGCGTGGGGGGAGGAGGGAGGTCGTCCTTTCAGCGTCGCTTCCCTTTTTGTGGCAAAAAATAAACTCCTCCAAAATCCAAATTGTTGCATCTCATCTTTACATCCTTCTTATATTTGAATATTTTATACTAAAAAAATTTAAACATTGGCAGTTATATCATCTTGAAATCACAAGCCTGTCATCACCAAGGTAGGGTTTGGAAGGATATATGAGGAGATCATATATTCTAGAGATCTTATATCATATTTCAATGAGAATTTTAATTAGGAGTCTCTATTAAAATAAGTGGCTTATTTTTTGGTTCATGTTGGAATATTAGAAGCTAAAAAATCTTTACTTTTTCATGTGGTTTAATTTTTATTCTTTATTTTTAATTTTTAGTATTTTTGAGTCTCGAGAGCAAGGTTTGTCGATTGAGGCCATTCAATCGTATCGAGTTTGCCCTGACATGGTACGGATCTAAACGTAATACACTAATACATCTTGATCTTAATGATCATATTATAAATAATAATATAATATATAAAGAACAAAATAGATCAGATCGAATTGACTGTGCTAGGGGCTCGGCGCCAAACCCCTCGCACGGTACGATATGACCGTCGCAGCGGTATGTCAAACCTTGCTTGAGAGACTATTTTTATTCTTTTGACATCAATCTCTTTTTAAATTTTCATTTTATCTTTCTATCTTTTCGTCTTCTCCCGTAAATTATAGCGTTTTACAGTAAACGTTATTATCTATTATTGTAAATATTATTATTTGTTATAGTAAATATTATTTCTTATTATAGTAATTGTTATTGAAAATAAAATTTAATGTTAATTAAAAATGAGGAAAGAGAATGAAATAATAGGTGTGTTACTTGTGCTGCATAAGAATTGAACTCTCTCAAACATGATGTAACATGGACGTAGCACATGTGGTGGCTGTTTCCAGTCACCTAGGCCCTCCGGGCCCATCATGGCCCATCATGATCCTGCAGGCGGGCGTGGCCTTTCGACAAGGCGCCACGTGTCCTCGGAGCTAACCTGAGGATCCTGGGCACGATCTCCGCGTCCGAACACCTTCAGGGTCCTAGGGGTAGTCCCCGGACAACCCTCAGCCTGTTCGGTCTAGGTGTCGCCTACCGAACATGCCTTGCTCGAAGCACGCCATGGTCCCGCCAACACAAGCTGTGCCCGGACACCGGACACCGAACAACCGGACCAGCCACAGAGCAAGCAACCTGTTCGGCACCTTCCAGCCAGAAGGGTCTGAGCAGCGCCTCGCTTCCTTGCGACTGTTATAACGGCTGCGTAGCATACACCCCACGATCGAGAGGTGCATTAACCGTAGGGCCCCTCAACGGACACCTTAACACATAACTCCCCGCCAAGGGCGCCGACCGGCACGCCCTTTCCGAGGTCATTAAGGGATGACCCGTCCCACTTCTCCAGCACCTTCTCCTACAAAAGGACCAGGAGAGCCCCCATACGGAGGTACGCAATCTTGAGTGCTCACACTCGCCCTCGTGCGACTCACACACGCCAGAGAACTTCCTTCCTTCAAGTCTCTACGGTCGCGTTCTGACTTAGGCATCGGAGGGTTCTCCCCGGTTCTTCAACCGGGCCCCCCTGATCCTGTTTTGGTCTTGCAGGCTACCGTCTGCACCGGCGACTGTCTTCCCATTCTTTTTCAGTGGAGGCCCGTTTGGCTCAAGCCCAAACAGGAAAACACTACCATAGTTTGACACCGTGTGTGGGAACGACATCGGCCATGGCTCACGGACGTTCCTCTCACCAAAACCTCGACAGTCGGGCGATGAGGTCTCGATAGTCCTGTGCGGACTCGCGTGATCGAGTCCCCCCTGTCGACGTTGTCATCGTCCCCGCCGGTGCTACCGGTGATGTGCTCGTCGCTATCGTGCCTGTAACAGCCCAAGAGATGGCGGAGCTCCGGGGACAGATGCAATACCTCGCAGGGATCTATCAGGGCCTCCAGGCCCAGCTGGCTGGACAGCCGGCCCTGACGGTCCCACCTCCACCGGAGCAGCAGGCGGAGTCGTCCCGTCGACGGTCTCACGCCCCACCAGTGTCACGGGAGCAGCAAGTGAAGTCACCCCGACGGTCGCGTCGGGCCCCGTCAGTGAGGCGAACACCATAGTGACAGGACAATTCACCATGTCATTCCGCGGTGGCCCCACTTCCCCCGGGTTCTGTCGTAGGCGCCAACTCCCACAGGTCCTGACGTGAAGGCTCTGTGCACTCTGATCAGGAGTTTTCCCAACGCCTCCATTGTGTCGTCGACCTAGAGCACCGCATCGACGCGATGGTTCAATGGGCAGAGGGCAAAGCTCCGGTGGACGAGGACCTGGACTTCCGCTCCCTGTTCACCGTGGAGATCCTGGAAGCCCGGGTCTCCCCGAAGCTGCCTCTTCCTACCATTGCACCCTACGACGGCACCACTGACCCAGCGGACCACATCCACGGCTTTGAGTCGCATATGGTGTTCCACGGAGCAACTGATGCGGCCAAATGCCGGGCCTTTCCAGCCACTCTGAAGGAGACCGCGCGGGCATGGTTCGAAGCCCTCCCTGCGGGTTCCATCTCCTCCTTCCACAGACTAAAGAAGTCCTTCCGGGACAACTTCCTGGGTGGAAGGTCTCAGCCGCGTACGACGGCGTCTCTTGTGTTCGTTCGATAGAAGAAAGGCGAAGTGCTCTGGGACTACGTCAAGAGGTTTCAGATCGAAGCGCTCTGCATCCCTCGCCTTGATGTCCCTCTAGCCACCAGTGCCCTCATCCAAGGCACTCACGACGGCTTTCTTCAGAGGATATTGGGGGTGCAGCAGCCTTCTACTCTCGCTGTGCTGCTCTCCACTGCTCAACGCCATGCGGCGTATGAGGAGAGCCTGGCTGCCGGCCGAGCAGAGCAGGGTGATCCATCAGACAAGAAGAGGCCTTCCGACAACGGTTCTGATCATGACAGAAAGAAAGGCTGGTTCAACGGGGATTCGCCACGCCGACCGTGCCCCTTCACCCACTACACCTTGCTCACGGTGGTTCCTGAACAAATTCTGGCCGAGATCCGGGATAAACCTTATGTTCGGTGGCCACCGAGGATGCGCTCCGACCCCTGAAGGCGCAACCAGGACAAGTACTGTCGCTTCCATCGCGACCACGACCACGACACCTCCGAGTGCCTCCAGCTCAAGGATGAGATCGAGTCCTTGATCAAGCGCGGTTACCTTGGACGGTATGTATGCCACAATGAAGACCACTCAAGACGCCGAGAGAGGACTCCCGAACAGCCCATCAACAATGAGCCCAACGGGCAGGAGATCAATGTGATCGCGGGAGGGTTCGGCGCGGTTGGAGAAAGTAATCAGAGCTGGCGCGACTATGGTCGGCGGGTGCACGTAGTGGACAGGCCCCCAGGGCCTCGCCCAGGTCCCTATCCCCCCAATCCCTCACGCGCACGGTCCGAGGAGGCTATAACCTTCTCAGATGAAGATCTTGTAGGGGTCTCTACTCCACACACCGATGCGTTGGTCGTTTCGGCCACCATCAACCACTGTACTATGCGTCGGATTCTAGTGGATAATGGAAGTGCCCCGGATGTATTGGCTTACAATTGTTTTTTGCTTATGGGTCTAAAAACCAACCAGCTCACCTCGGTAGAGTCGCCTCTGTTCGGCTTCTCAGGGGTCTCGGTTCAACCCATGGGATGGGCACGCCTCCCGATCACTCTTGGGACGGCCTCGAGGAGCGTAACCAAGATGGTGGACTTCTTGGTTATTCAAAGCATGCCTGGATACAACACCATTCTTGGCAGGGACCTGATCGGCCAAATTAAAGCTATACCTTTGTCTCTCCATCAAAAGATGAAGTTCCCCACTCCATGTAGAATCGGTGAGGTGCTCGGAAGTCAACGCGAATCTCAACGGTGCTATGTTCTCTCTTCGAGAGACAAGCAGCCCCTCGCAGCCCCCGCGACTATGCCCTCACCAGCCAACCAGTTCGGGTGGATGGCGACCCCAAACATGTCCTTTACATTGGCACATTGCTTTCGGAAGCCGAGCAGCAACACTACAGGGCTTTCTTGTTGGCCAACTTGGACGTGTTTGCGTGGTCGGACGATGAACTGCCAGGCATTCCCCCGGAAGTGATGGTGCATCACCTTCGCCTGGACCCAAAGGTGCTACCGGTCTAGCAAAGATGATGACCCGTCAATCGTGAACGGCAGACCGTGATCCAGGATCACGTTGTCAAAAGTCGAGCTGTTGGGCTTCTCCGGGAAGCTCATTATCCGAGGTGGATCTCCAATGTAGTCCTCGTGAGCAAGGCCAACGGAAAATGGCGTGTGTGCATGGACTACAAGGACCTCAACAAAGCCATGCCCAAGGACAACTTCCCATTGCCGCGCATCTACCAGATGGTGGACGCCACGTCCGGTCATGAGCTTCTCAGCTTTTTGGATGCTTATTCTGGTTACCATCAGATAAGCATGCGTCCTTCGGATCAGGACGCCACCATGTTGGTTACGGACCTGGGCCTATACTGCTTTACTAGGATGCCTTTTGGTCTGAAGAATGCGAGCGCAACGTACCAACGGCTGGTCAACAAGATGTTCGAGCCGCAGATTGGGCGTAACATAGAGGTCTACTTCGATGACAAGTTGGTCAAGATGCTCCCGAGCGCCGATCACATCACTGACCTCGAAGAAACCTTCGCAACTCTACGGAGGTATAACATGAAGCTCAACCCAGCAAAGTGTGCGTTCAGAGTACGCTCGGGTAAGTTCCTCAGCTTCCTCGTCTCAAACAGGGGAATAGAGGCCAACCCCGAGAAGATCTAAGCCATACTAGAGATGAGCAGTCCCAAGACAGTGCACAATGTCCAACGCCTCACTGGACGTCTCGCCGCACTTAACCGGTTCATGTCCCGAGCGGCGGAGAGAAGCTTTAACTTCTTCAAGTTGCTGCGAGGCTCCAAAGGCGCCTCACAGCAAGGGGGGCATGTACGGTGGACCGAGGAATGCGAAGTGGCCTTCACCAAGCTGAAGGCATATCTAGCAACCCCACCTATTCTCTCAAAACCTGTGCTTGGGGAACCCTTGTTCGTATATCTTTTGGTCACCGAACACTCCATCAGCGTAGTGTTGATCAGGGAAGAGACAGTGGTGCAGCACCCAGTTTATTACATCAGCAGGGTCCTTCAGGAGGCTGAAAGAAGGTACCCTCGACCAGAGAAGTTCAGGCCTTACTTCTAAGCCCATCCAATCATGGTCCTTACCGACCAGCCGTTGAAGCTCATCCTTCAGTGGCCAGAGGCTTTCGGCAGGCTTATCAAATGGGCCTTCGAGCTTGGAGAGTTCGACATCAGCTACCGTCCAAGAATGGCCATCAAGGTGCAAGCGTTGGCGGATTTTGTCGCGGAATGCACCCTTCCGGCCGAGCAGGACCCTCCATTGGCTGACGAGCCCCCATGGGAGCTCTATGTGGATGGATCCTCTTGTGTCACAGGGAGCGGAGCAGGCTTGGTTCTCACCTCCCCAGAAGGTTTAGAGTTCCAGTACGCCCTGAGGTTCTGCTTCTCTACCTCCAATAACGTGGCTGAGTACAAAGCACTTATGTCCAGAATCCGAATGGTTAGGCACCTCGGAGCACTCCGGCTTTGGGTCTTCAGTGATTCGCAGTTGGTCGCCAGCCAAGTGAACAGACACTTCGAAGCAAGAGAGCCCCACATGGCACAGTACCTCTAGCAGGTCAAAAGCCAAGCAGAGGGCCTTCCTTACTTCGAAGTCATACATATTCCCCAGGAGCAGAATGCACGGGCTGATGCACTTGCCAAGCTGGCATCTTCAGGTGACATCGCCCCCTCTCGCTCCGTATTCATAGAAGAGCTCGCCTTACTGAGCACCGAGATAGATGTAGCAGCCATCGAGACTGGCCCCTCGGCTCCAAGCTGGATGGACCCTCTTATGGCATATCTACTTCGGGGTGACCTTTCACCCGATCAGGGTGAAGTTCGCAAGATCAGGCTACGTTCCCAGAGGTTCACCCTCATCGAAGGCCATCTATACTGACGATCCCTCTCGAGGCCTCTTTTGCGGTGCCTTAGCCCTATGGAGGCAACATCGGCCATCGAAGAGGTCCATGAGGGCCTGTGCGGAAGCCACTTGGGGGGCAGAATGCTGACGCGTAGCATCATTCGAGCAGGATTCTGGTGGCCATCCTTGCAAACGGACAGCATGTCCTTCGTCAGAAGGTGTCCGGAATGCCAGAAGTTCGGGTAGCTCATTAAGCAGCCAGCCAAACAACTACATACCCTATTCGAACCACGTCCTTTTGCTAGATGGGGGATCGACATCCTGGGTCCGTTCCCAGAAGCTCAAGGATGAAAGAAATTTCTGTTTGTGGCCATTGACTACTTCACCAAATGGATCGAAGCAGAACCCATTTCTGCCATCACCGACCGTGCCGCATGGACGTTCGTCTGGAAGAACATCCTCTGCCAGTTTGGTGTTCCAAAGGTGATTACTTCTGACAACGGGAAGCAGTTTGACAGCACGTTCTTCAAGCAAAAATGCTCTGAGCTCGATATCTACAACCACTTCACCTCAGTAGCACATCCCCAAGCAAACGTTCTGGTCGAAAATGCCAACCAAACACTACTACACGGGATACACACAAGGGTCGAGGCTGCAGGAGGTTCGTGGATCAATGAGCTCCCCAACATGCTATGGTGTCACCAAACAACTGCACGAGTGGCTACCGGGGAAACTTCCTTCCACTTGGCCTATGGCTCAGAAGTTATTGTGCCTTTGGAAGTGGCTCTTCCCACAATCCGAACAACACACTTCGATGAAGCTGCTAATAATCGCGCGCTCAGGGAGAACCTTGACATGCTCGGCGAACGCCAAAGTGACGCCAGCATTAGACTAGTCTCCTACCAACAACGACTCGCGCAATACTACAACACCCGAGTTCGAGAACAACGCTTCTTCGAGGGTGATATGGTCATGCGCCGCTGCTCGGCATCTGATCCCTGAAGAGCAGTTGGCAAGCTCGCCCCAAAGTGGGAAGGACCTTATCAGGTCACCCAGGATCTCGGAAAAGGCTCTTATAAGCTAACTACTCCTAGTGGCGAAGCCATACCCAGAACCTGGCATGTATCAAACTTAAAGGCTTATTACCTATAAAAGCCTCCAGCTTGGCATCCTATTTCTCCTCTTCCCATTCTTTTGGTCTGCTTGAGAGGGTATCCAGAACATCCTTATTCAATGCTTTTCAGCTCGAAAGGATAGCACGATACCTCCAAGCAAAAAGGTGTTCAGCATAAACCCCTAGTCGGAACTTCTCACAGTTCCAAACGACCTGCGCGGTAACTGCAAATCCTTTAAAATGGCCGACGAATTCCGATTCGGACAGAACAAATGTAAGGGAAAGAGAGAAGCCATCCATGAACTTAAAAGGAGGATTTATTCAGATTCTTCTTACAAAAGGCTCGTCAAGGACGAGCTACAAAAAAGAAAAGTAGATACAGTCATGGAGCCTGCTCGGAGGGGCATGCGCCATTGCTCCCAAAGGTCATCCGCCCCGACTGGAAGTGCACGAAACGCACTCCATCCAGGCACAGATCCTGGGTCCGTCATCGACACTCCTTGAGTGCAGCTTCGAAGGCCTCATGAGCATACTCGATGGTGGCCAGTCTTCTTCCACGCTCCTCTCCGGCCTCGAGGCCCACCTTGTAGCAAAGCGCACCATATTGCTCCAAGTCTTCTTTGAAGCCTGGCCCTTCCTTGTATTCGGTTACCCCACGGGCCTTGGCATCGGACAAGACATTGGCGAGCACCACTTTCTCCACCCGGGCAACGGTCAGGTTGAGCTCGGAAGTCCAGAGAGCATCTTGGAGATTCTTAACCTCCTTCTGCAGCTCGGCTTCGCGGGCCTGGCTCTATGCATCGAGCTCCTTGCAGAAGGCAAACTCGGCCTCCCATATTTGCTTGTGGTCCTGAGCGCACGCAGCAAGTCGCTTCAGCACTACCAGCGACTTTGAGACCCCATCTACCAGTGCCTCCACATCGGCATCCTCATCGTCATCTTGCTCGACCTAATGCTCTGCTCTATAAGCCCCTCCCGAGTGCTCGGGGGTATCCTCCGGGCTTAATCGCTGGCACCACGCCAGCACTTCTAGCTGAGACGCGGTGGGGCACTGGGGAAGGACCCTAGAAGTGTTCCCCCGGAGGTGCTCCAGGGCTGCTTCCAGCATTGCCTCCAAAGGAAGCGCTGGTGACTTCCTCCTCAACACTTGTGCTAGCGGCCTCCGGTCCTCCTCGGAGTCGACACGGTCCTCGGCGACAGTACTCGTCTGCCCCTCTGAAGGACCCTTTCCTCCAGTAGCCTCAGGGATGTCTACAACGGCCTCCGTCTCCTGACCCTCCATAGCAATGGGGGACTCTTGATGTCCCCCCTCCTTGGTTTCGGCGG
Organism: Colocasia esculenta; assembly: GCA_014218235.1. Taxonomy (NCBI): domain Eukaryota; kingdom Viridiplantae; phylum Streptophyta; class Magnoliopsida; order Alismatales; family Araceae; genus Colocasia; species Colocasia esculenta. Next base: position 73,262,231 of record CM024762.1, on the reverse strand, counting down.
TCTGCTCGGCCCCCTCTAAACTCGCAGCGGTTGTTTGCACGACTTCTACAGCCACTTCGATGGGAGGAATGGGAGCCGTCGTCACCATGGTCACGAGGGTCATCCTCGCCACAGTCGTGGCCCCTTCGGGCACTTCCGCAGTGTGCGACGTCTCTTCGCCCCCTCCGGTGGACATTCCTTCAATGCCTTCCGCCACAACCTGCTCTACGGCTGCGGTGCTCGAGGCCCCAGTCACAGCTATCTCCTCGGTTCGGCCCTCGATAGGGCCTTGGGGGGCAGAAGTCCCCACTCGCTCCTCAACGGAGCCCTCAGACTCGTAGCCCACCACGACGAGTCCAAGCTCAGTAGCCACTCTCTCTGTGGCCCCAGATCAAACCTCTGGCAACATCTGCGGCCCTCTTTGTTCGACCACCTCTACAACCTTGCGCTTTTTCCACGCCTCAAGCTGGGGAACTTCTTCTTCGGCCTCCTCCTCTTCGGCCTCCTCCAGGGCCGCTAGCTGTACGGTCTTCACCTGCTTCCTCTTCTTCCTCGCCCAAAGTTGAGGACTCTCTTCTTCCTCCTCCTCAGCCATGGGCTGCATGACCACCTTCGGCGCCGCTTTTACCATGGACTTCTTCTTAAGGCATATATTTTCGGACCCCTTTTAGGAGCCTGTGAACTTGTCACGTGGCGCCCTTCAGCAGGAGTCGTCACCATGGCAGGAGCCCTCACTGCGTTAGGAATGTCATCATTCACGTATACCAGGTGGGCAGTGACGGGGATCTGTTCAGCATAGTTCTCCATGTCCTTCTGGTCCCGACCAGCGGCCAACTCCTCAGCACCTGTAAAAAAAAAAGGAATAGTCAAAAGGCCGCCAATTGACAAAATCAGAGGATGAAACAAGGTCGGACACTTACTCCATGGTCTGCTCATACCATGCTTGACGAGTTTGAACTCCGTTAAGTAGCCCTCGCCATTCCGCACAGACACCATGTTAAGGCTGTCCGAGGCTTTCGCCTCGTCCTGGATCAGAAAGGGATAGGTGTCCTTCCTGAGCATCTGAGCACGGGTGGGGAATCCCCACTCCGGCGCACCGTCACGGCGGCAGATGAAGAAGATCTGGTGCATCCATCCCTTGTTGTTGGAGTGCTTCTTCGCAAGATGGATCTACATCCTGTTTGAGCGGTGTTTCGTGTAGTAGATGTTGTCCCCTGACATCGGCGAAGCTGTGAGACTGAACTGCACCCAGAAGACCTTCGCTGAGCCACGAACTTCCCGCAGTTTACAGATGACGCAAAAGATGCAGATCATCCGCCATGAGTTCGGGGTTAGCTGGATGGGCGCGATCCCCCATGTGTTCAGCAGCGCCTTCGCCACCTCCGACAACGTTAGCCGAAATCCTGCTTCCAGATGGTCGAGGGAGAGAGCGAAGCATCCTGTCTTGTTCACCAGGTAAGACTCCTCCTCCTTGGCCAAGATAATGTCATAGTCGTCACCGATTTGGAAGCACTCGCGGAGGCCTTCGTAGTGGCGATACTTCGGCCCCCGGACTCCCGACGGCGCCATCCCGCTCACTTCAGCAATTGCAACGGCTTTCCCCTTTCACGCCATCGCCGGATTCGGCAGAAGAGGTAGCGGAGGAAAGGAGGAGATGAGCGATGAAGCACCGGAAGGAAGAAGACGACCGCAAAATCTTGGAGAGCAAGAAAGGGTTTCGAATGCTGAAGACGTGAGCCTTCGCCTTCGCCCCTCCGCTTCCTTATAAGGAAAAGGGGCCCGAAATTCAAAAAGTGGAAACACCGTTTCCTCTACTTTAAGCGACCATTCGGGCGTGCTGCACAAAGCCCATGGCTCGACACATCACCCCCGTCATCATGAGGTTTTTTCATCCCCGAGAAGAAGCTTCAAACGCCGTCACTCAGTCGACCGATCGCACCTCCTGATGATCAATTTATCCCCATGTAATTTAGATAAATTACACATCTGTTTTGGTGATTAACAAAACTAAAATAAAGGTTAATCTATCAAGTTTTCCATGAGATCTGAGCACAGGAAATGAATCTCGGAAAATCAAGAAAACTAGTAAGTATCTTCATCCTATAATACTTAAAGTTTAGTGCATATAAATTTTCTAAGTACACATCGATTTCTCTAAATGTTATAACGATTTCATTGAAAGTCATAACGATTTCCACTCATATCGATTTCATGATTTCATAACAATTTTCTTACCCCTATCAAGTTCATTTTTGTAACGATTCTCTAAGTGATTGTATCGATTTCGATCCCAGAATGATTCGCTAAGTGATTGCATAGATTTCGATCTCAGAACGATTCTCTAAGTGATCACAACGATTTGATTCTCACAACGATTTGATAAGTGAGAACAACGATTTACTCTCACATCGATTTTGTTTCACATCGATTTGATAAGTGAGAACAACGATTTGCTCTCACAACGATTTTGTTTCACATCAATTTGATAAGTGAGAACAACGATTTGCCTTCACAACGATTCGGTTTCACATCGATTTGGTAAGTGAGAACAACGACTTGGTCTCACAACGATTTGTCTCTCATAATGATTCGATAAGTTCCACATCGATTTGGTATTTACATCGATTCGACAAGTTACAATAATGACTGGGTCATTATAACGACTCGATAAGTTACACAACAATTTGCTTGCTGTAATGATTCGATAAGTCACAACAACGACTTGGTCTGTGTAACAATTCGATAAAACAAAACAACGATTTGGTTATAACAATTTGCTTGTAATGATTCGTTCTCAAACGATTCACGCATACAACAATTTCATAAGTGATTCTCACAACGATTTCATGAAATATAACGTCTTGATATTCAAATATCTTGACAAGTCAAAGTCATCCCGCGTATTTCTCTTTTATCCATGCATTAAATATAACCGTACATTTCTCTGCATGATGCATGTCCAGATATCTTCTATTCTTATGCTTCTGCATGTAATATCTTTTTGGAAAGACAAAATAGAATTTCTATTTTGATGTATTCTAACTCTAATGTTGACTGACAACAAGAGACAACTTAGCTATCTATGTTTTAGCATTTAATGTGTGCAGGTCTCTGACAGCACGACTCTATACAACGTTGGATAAAGTAGAAGCTGGAGGATATCAAGAAGGATTTTCTTCTTACGTGCATGGAACACAAAGAACCGTTGACTGCAAAGGAAAGCCATGCAGTTTAACATTCTCTGAACATAGAGACAATAGATACTTCAACGACTACTTTTCAAAAGAAGATATATATTAAAGACTGATGCTCCAGAAGAAGGCAGTCCAAATAGAGAACGATAGAGAATACTCTACAACTCCTAAAGCATTCATTTTTAGTTTTCAGCGAGCATCTGAGGAGCGAAGCCTCACTCACCATTGTTCAAGCTCTTAGCTCTCTGTGTCTAGTGTAGAACCTTGAGAGAGCTTTCGTGTACTGAGAGTGTTCTTTGTTGTAGATCTTTTCCTCTCAGTCTTCGTTTCGGATCAAGTATTGTGCTATTAGCTTGGTCTAGGGGCGTATCATCCCTTGAACACATTTTTATGTTTATTCCCTTCATGTTGAAGGAAGACCTGGGGATTCCTGGGTGGTAGTTTTCCCTTCTTGTTGAAGGAAGACCTGGAGGGTTCCAGAGTGGTGTATTCGTCTTCAGGTTGTGTAGAGAAGACCAGCTGCGGCTGGGTGTGTAAGCGTCCTTGAGGGGAACTGTACCCTTGGGTAGTGAATCCTGAGTTGTTGCTCAGGGACTGGGCGTAGGACTCCTATGGAGAGGAGGTCCGAACCAGGATAAAATCTTGTGTAGTGTGATTGCTTGCTTTATGTTTGTTGTTTACTTTTCACTAACACTAACAATCAACGAAGTGCTTGTTGTGTGAACGTTTTTGTGGACAGGTTTAGGCATTCAAATTTTAAGAATCCCATTCACCCCCCCCTCTGGGCTTGCTAGCTGGGCAACAAGTGGTATCACAGAATTCTCGCCAACTTCTTCTGAGGTTCATATGAGGGATCTCCCAAAAGACACTGGAAAAACTGGAATACTATTGCTCAGCCCAAGGAGTGTGGAGGCCTTGGAGTTATGAACCTTAATCACATGCAAATTGCACTCAGAACCAAGATGCTATGGAGAGCATTAACTACTGATTCCCTGTGGGCCAAATTCTTTAGGGGCAAACACCTCTTCAACTGTCACCATTCTGAAGCCCAATTCTCGTTCATGCTGGCCGTGGACAGGAGATTATGGCAACGTGCAGCACATATCATACATAAAAACCACAGGATTATTTCAATGGACAGCGGTTCAAATGCGTACTTCTGGTATGATGTTTGGACAGGGAAAACACTATTGAAGGAGTACCTTCCTAAAGACATATGGGCCAATCTCCCTAACAAAGATTGCACAATTCATCATGCATTCAGCGATTCCATGAGGACTCAGTTGCAGATAGCCTACCAGCACTGCCCCAAAAACCTGTTCGACAATTTCCTGACCACTAATGATAACCGAGACACCTGGATTTGGTGTCCTACGTAGAATGGCCAATTCACCACCAGATCAGTTCGGTCCATCCTCACTCAGGAACCTGACCATCAGTGGGCTACCCTCTGGGCACCTTACATCCCCTTAAAGTGCTCTGTCCTGACATGGCGAATTATGAATAATGTTGTGCCTGTTGATGGGACTGTCAAAGAAAAGGGCGTCCCTCTCGCCTCGAAATGCTCCTGCTGTCCACATCCTCAAGAGGAGACTGCCCCTGCACCTGTTCTTCAGAAGTCACACTGCAAACCAGGTCTGGTCTGATCTGCTCCATCTTCTACACTTCAGTAATAACAATGTTACAGCAGTGGCAGATGGACTGATGGACTTCCTTACTCGACGGGAACCAAATTTTTCCGCTGCTCGCCTAATTCACTGCACATTCATGGCAGTCTTGTGGGAGACATGGTGCAGCCGAAACAAAGCTAAATTTCAAGATCAAGCTATGTCAGCTAAACACATCATTAATAGAAGCTTTCTCTCCATCCGTGCAATTTGCTCTTCCTTCAGGTTTCAGAAAAATCCTCAAGCTTGGATAAGCACTCTTTGTCATGTCCCTGCTGTGAAGGACAAGCTACAGGCGATAATCCCAAGCATAGTTCGCTGGTTCACTCCCCCACCGAGGAGATTAAAACTGAACGTTGATGGTGCATTCAAGTCGACGTCGGGTAAAGCTGGTGGTGGGGGCATTCTTCGAGACCACGAAGGCAACATGTGCTGTGCCTTTGCCCATGCCTATCATGGGTTAAACTCCAGTTTGGCAGCTGAGGCCTTGGCGCTTAGGGATGGCATCTCCATGTGCTGCAGAAACGGAATTTCTGAAGTGTTGGTTGAGACAGATTCTTACAACCTCCTCCAGATTGTGACTGTCCAACACTCCTACCCTTGGGACCTGGCCTGCATAGTACAAGACATCACTGAAAAGACCCATGAGCTGTAAGCAGAAATCACCCATGCCCCTCGGGAAACCAACAAAGTTGCGGACAGCTTAGCAAACATTGCATTATCATGTCCCTCTCTTGTCACTTGGAATTGTTAGGTCGATCTGCCTCCTTTTGTTAAGGATTTCTACCACCGTGATAAGGTGGGGGATCCTTCCACTAGGCCATAGGCCCTGATGTACTTCCTCTCATTTTATATACGAAAATCTAACCTCTAGCCGCTTGGGGAAGGTAGTGGCACTCTCACTCTGTGAGGCTGCCCCTACCTACTTTTTGGCTATATTAAAAAAAAACAAGTGGTATCAGAGCTAGTCTCTTCGACAAAGAAGAGGATCCAACGATCTGAAGAGAAAAGATCAAATGGCAGCCCAAGGTCACTTCGAAGGTCAGTCAGTACACAGGCCACCGCTGTTCGATGGTGAAGACTACACATATTGGAAAACAAGGATGGAGTTCTTTCTACAAGGACTTGACTATCAGATCTGGTCGATTGTTGAAGAAGGAGATCTTCTAGTCACGAATGAAAAAGATAAATGGATGGAAGATGACAAGAAAAAGATTTCCTTAAACTGCAAGGCCAAAAGCATCCTATGTTGTGCTCTTAGCAAGAAAGAGTTCAACCGTATATCTTCCTGCAAGTCAGCTATGCAGATGTGGGAAAAGTTGAGGATCACATATGAAGGTACTGACAAAGTAAAGGAAACCAGAATAGATATTCTGGTAACACAGTATGAAAAGTTCTAGATGCAGTCAGGAGAATCGATAACCCAGATGTACAGCAGATTTACAGACATAACAAATGGATTAGCTGGTCTTGGTAAGACGTATCAAATGGGAGATATGGTAAGGAAAATCCTAAGGTCCCTACCAGCCTCGTGGACCCCAAAAGTAACAGCAATAGAAGAGGCTAATGACTTGAAGATAATGTCATTAGAGAAACTCATTGGGTCCCTCATGGCCCATGAGATAAACATGGAGAGGTTGGGAGAATCATCTAGCAGAAAGAAACATACCAACGCTCTCAAAGCATAAGAAGACACATCAGAAGAAGGCTCATATAGCCATGAGAGCATGAACAACAGCGAAGATGAAGAAGCACTATTATCCAGATGGTTACAACACATACTAGCCAAGAAAAAGAAATATCAGTCTGGAAGAAGGTACTTCAAGAAGGGAAAAGACTTCAAAAAGCCTAAAGTTAAAGATGCAAAGAAGACTGAACCGATTTGCTATGAATGCAAGAACCCCAGACATATCAAAGCTGAATGTCTGAAACTGAAGAAAAGCAAGTTTAGAAAGAAAGACAGCTCCAGAAGACCCAGAAGATACAAGAAGAAAGCCAAGGCAACAGTCTGGGACAACAACAGTGACTCTGGCAGTGAGTCGAGTTCCAATGGAGGAGAAGAAGAAGAGGCCAACCTGGCATTCATGGCCAACGTCGATGAAAAGGTAACATCTGACTCGTCCTTTTCTTCATGTAACGAATCTGATTCTGATAATTTAGAAGAAGCTTTTAATGAATTATACTGCAAATATAAAGTGGTATGCAAATCACTAAAAGTTAGTAAGAAAAATACTGCATGTTTAGAAAATACTAATTCAGATCTAAAATCTGAAAACGAACAACTAGAAAAATAAATCACAGAGCTAAAAAGGAGAAACAAATTGCTGTGTGAGGACCAGAAAAATAAAAATGAACAATTAGCAAGCTTGGAAAACCAAGAAATAGTGAACAAATTAAAACATGAAGTTAACACATTAACAACAGAAAATGAAGAATTATCTAGCACACTAGAGAAATTTACAAATGGCAAAACAACCTTAATACTAAAAAGAGCTAGAAGATCTGGTAGAAAGAAACATGGATTAGGCTATACTCCTCCCAATAATGAAGATACAACAGTATACCCTAAAATATATCCAACACCTAAGTTTATACCCGAACAAGATATCACATACAAGTCAAACTTTAAATATATTCCAAATGAGAAAGTAAGTAAAATATCTTGCTGTAGCCATTGCAACAAGTTAGGTCACATTAAAATGACATGTCCAACTAAACATAAAATATGGATAATTAAAAGAAAAATTGATGATACTAACCAACTAGGACCCAAAAGAACTTGGCTACCTAAAGCTTAGAGTTTTCATTACAGGTAAACCTTCGAGCATCTAAATGGTACTTGGATAGCGGATGCTCAAGGCACATGTCAGGGAACAGAAAGCTATTTTCCCATCTTGAAGCTGAAGAAGGAACAGTCACTTATGGAGACAATGGAAAAGGGACTGTGATAGGTAGTGGATCAGTAGGGAGTAAAAGCAAAACCGTTATCGAAGATGTTCTATGCGTCAAAGGATTAAAGCATAACCTTATCAATATCAGCCAACTGTGTGATAAAGGACATCAAATCAGATTTCACGAATCAAAATGCAGTATTATGAAGGATGGTGCAGTCATTTTTGAAGCTAACAGAGAAAAGAACTTGTATGTACTTTATCTAGAAGAACTAAAGGATCAGGATATATATCTGGCAGCAAATAAAGAGCAGTCAACAGAACTTTGGCACCGAAGACTGGGCCACTGCAACTTGGATGGCATGAGAAAGTTGATCAAGAGAAGCTTGGTGGAAGGTCTACCCAAGGTAAGTGCAAAAATGAATGGTGTCTATGGGCCGTATGCGAAAGGAAAGCACACCAAGTCATCTTTCAAGTCAAAGACTGTGGTAACTACCTCTAAACCCTTAGAACTTCTACATTTGGATCTATTTGGGCCAATGAGAACCACAAGTCTCGGAGGAAAGAACTTTGGATTTGTTATAGTAGATGACTACTCCAGGTTTACATGGGTATCCTTCTTGGAGCATAAGGATGATACATTCGACAACTTTGTCAGCTTCAGTAAGAAGATGCAGAAAGACAAGAAGCACAACATTATTGGTATTCAATCAGACCATGGAGGAGAATTTCAGAATGAGAAATTTGCCAACTTCTGTGATGATCAATGGATAGAGCATAACTTCTCAGCACCAAGGACACCACAACAAAATGGAGTTGCTGAGAGGAAGAATAGAACCCTATTGGATATGGCAAGGACAATGCTATCAGAATATGATTTGCAAAGATATTTTTAGGCCGAAGCCATCAACACAGCATACTATATCATCAACAGAGTAATGATTAGGCCAATCTTGAAAAAGACTTCATATGAGCTATACAAGCAGAAGAAGCCGAAGATCAGCCATTTCAGGACATTTGGATGTCCATGCTTCATCCACAACAACGACAAAAGAGACCCTGGTAAGCTAGATGCAAAATCAGATGTAGGTATATTCATGGGGTATGCTTCTAAACCCAAAGGATATAGAGTATTTAATAAGTGTAGTTTATTAATTCAGTAGACAGTACATGTTATCTTTGATGAGACTAACTCTTCCTTGAGAGAGGAAGAAGATAGTGATGTTGATGATGCAGAAATGTTGTCCAAGAAATTAAAGAACACATCCATCGATGATAAAGAAGATCCACCCTTGGATGATCTACAACAAAAGGATACATCACACAATAGTCTCCCAAAAGAATGGAGGTATAAGAAAGATCACCCGCTGGAAAACATCATTGGTGATCCATCGGTTGGGGTAAGAACCAGAGGTAACATAATTCCTTGTGACTACATAGCTTTTGTATCTCAAATAGAGCCTAAGACAGTCAAAGAAGCACTCACTGATGAATCTTGGATATTAGCCATGCAAGATGAACTTAATCAGTTCAAGAGAAACCATGTATGGTCACTTGTTCCGAGACCATCAGATCATCCTATGATTGGCACCAAATGGGTGTTCAGGAACAAACTGGATGAAGCTGGTGTGATTACAAGAAACAAGGCCAGACTGGTAGCTCAAAGCTATTCCCAAGAGGAAGGCATAGATTTTGATGAAACCTATGTACCAGTAGCTAGACTTGAGACAATTAGGATTTTACTTGCATATGCTTCTGTATTAAATTTAAAACACTTTCAAATGAATGTAAAATCTACTTTTCTAAATGGTTTCATAAAGGAGGAAGTTTATGTAGAACAACCTCCTGGTTTTGATGATATTGATTTTTCAAATCATGTATTTAAGTTGTATAAAGCTTTCTATGGTTTGAAACAAGCACCAAGAGCATGGTATGAACGTTTAAGTGCATTTTTGTTGAACCATGGTTTTATTAGAGGTCAAGTAGATAGTACATTATTTGTTAAGTCTAAAGTCAAGTATGTATTGCTTGTACAAATTTATGTAGATGATATAATATTTGGTTCTACTGACGAATCTCTTTGCAAGTATTTTGAAAAGCTTATGCAGGGAGAATTCGAAATGAGCATGATGGGGAAGCTAAACTACTTCCTCGGATTGCAAATCAAGCAAGGAAATGAAGGAACTCATATTTGTCAAGCCAAATACACCAAGGAACTTTTAAAGAAGTTTGGAATTGAAAGCGCCAAGCCACTATCAACACCGATGAGTACATCAACAAGATTAGACAGTGATAAGGATGGTAAGAAGGTAGATCAAAAGGTCTACAGAGGTATGATAGGTTCATTACTCTATTTAACTACCAGTAGACCTAACATACTATTTAGTATTTGCATGTGTGCTAGGTAACAGGCAGACCCTAGAGAGTCTCACTTAATAAGTGTCAAAAGAATTTTTAGATACTTGACTAGAACTCATGACTTAGGTCTGTGGTATCCAAAATCATGCGAAATTAATTTAGTAGGATACTCTGATGCTGACTACGCTGGATGCAAAATAGATAGAAAAAGCACCAGTGGTTGTTGTCAATTTCTTGCAGGATGTCTGATGTCATGGTCCTCAAAGAAGCAAAATTCAGTAGCACTATCTACAGCTGAAGCTAAGTACATGGCTGCTGGAAGCTGTTGTACACAACTCTTATGGATCAAATAGTAGCTTGAGGATTTTGGACTAAATATCAAGACAAATCCCTTGCTGTGCGATAACACCGGTGCGATAAATCTCACCAAGAACCTAGTTCAGCATTCAAGGACAAAGCATATAGAGGTTAGATATCACTTTATTCGTGATCATGTAGCAAATGGTAATATATGTATTTTCTTTATTGATACTCAAAATCAGTTAGCAGACATCTTCACAAAGGCTTTACCCGAAGAGAGATTTACGTCTCTTAGAAGGGAATTAGGCATGTGCAATTTGTGATAGATTTGTCTGTAAATAACTGAAATAACAATTATTTCAGAATATCAATTATTTTTCCCCTTGAAATTAAGCAAATTCTTTAAATATTGCTTGCTTCATAGTTATCTTTGATGGTTTGTAATTTTAAAAGGATTTATTCCTGTCGAACCAGTCTTTTGTTGTTTTCTGTCGTTATGGCATTTTCCCCCTTTATCTGATAAAAACCCAAAATCTGTGCCATACCGATTCACCTCCCGCTCTCTTCTCCTTCAACTTGCCTGAGACGTTAACCCTATCGACTCCGGCATCGACTCCCTGTGATTTCAAAGCCTCCACCTCTTTCCCACAAGAAATTTCTTGAGGGCTTCCGCTTCAATCTTCATTCCAAACATCCAAACCTTTCACCATTCAAATCCATGGCCTTTTCTGGAGTTTCCGGCACCGTTGGGGGTTATGGAGCTGCGTTCCTCACCGCTGAGTAGCAAGAGAGGTTTACCACTGTGAAGACCAAGCTGTGCGGGAACAAAGCAGTAGATATTACAAATTTGGAGAAGAATGGAATGTATAGCATCTTAGCAGCCATGGAGAGAATGAAATGGACGAAGTTGGCAACCCTGTCAGAGGTGAGTTATCCAGACCTGGTGAAGGCGTTTTATGTTTGCTTGAAGTCTGAAGAGGACGGGTCTTTGACATCCACTATCAAGGGAACCCAGATTAGGATCACATATGCCTTGTTGGAGTCTTTGTTTAGACTTTGCACCACTGGTCACAGTGGAATACACACTGTCGACATCCAGGCGAAGGGTCTAGGGATTGTTGGTCCCGAGTTCAGATTGAAGGACGGGAAGATAGATATCAACCAGCTGAACGCATTCAACTGCATTCTGCATTTTATTGTGTACCAGATACTGGTCCCTAGGAGTGCCACCTTTTCTACTTGTACAAAGGCGGACTCCGATATGATGTTCTGGGCTATCCAGAACTAGAGCATAAATATGGCAGAAGTGATTTTAGAAAGAATGAAGTCTGCTCATGCTCAGGTTTGGGACAAGAAAAGCAAATTGAATGTGTCCTTACCTTACGTCCATTTGCTGACCAAAATTTTCCAACATTTTGGTGTTAATCTGTCTAGGGCTGAGGGTGAGCCATCATTGGCGAAGCCCAAGAAGTCCAAGAAGAGGCAGTTCCAGCAATTGTAGCAGTAGTAGTACCAGATGCTCAAATTGAGCAAGAAGATGCAAGGGCAGAAGCGCCAAGCATTGAAGAACAGTAGGTACAAATACCTATGGTTCAAGAAGAATCATCAGCAGCTGCAGCAGTAGATGTCCAAGGCAGTGAAGCAAAAATCAGAATTGAAGACTCAATGGCAAGCAGTAGCAGGATTGAGGATACTTCTCAAGAGAATATTGAGCCAGTTGAGGGTGCTTCAGAGGCTATCAACCCCACCACAGTTGTGGCATCTGTTCTTAGAAGTGTGCTGGAATCCATTCTGAGCACTCAGGGGGAGCCTGAACAGTCCTGTGAACCAGCAGCAGATGTTGTGGCATCTGGCCACATTCAAGAAACTATCATAGAGGATGCTCCCATTCAGGGGGAGCAAGAAGAAGAAGATGTTCCAGTTGATACTCATATGGTTGACGCTCCTATTGAGGGGAGTAGTCAATTGAGAAGGAAGCAACATCGCAGAGGGAGCACACTACTAGTGTCCCCATTGATGATCAGTTCAGAGAAGACATTGTGGAGAGTGCCTCAGATGATGCAAATGTTGATCATGTGGAGCCCATTGTTAGGGCAAATGACAAAGGGAAAGAAGTAGCTTCTGGGATTCCCCTCTTGACTAGGAGGTCTCATCAGAGGCAGAGGAAGAAGAAATTGAAGATCAATCTGAAGCCCTTAGTTGCTAGTGATGATCAGATCATCCCCATATAATTTCATGAATTATATATCTATTTTGGTGATGAACAAAATCCTAACAATTAGTATCTAACAAGTTTTTATGAAGCTTAGTCACAGGAAATAAACCAGGCAAAATCAAGCAAAGACTTGTAAGTAAATCCTTACATTGTTGTTCTTAATTTTTTAGAGCATGAAATTTCTCTAAGTACACATCGACTCGCTTTGAAGCATAAATATTTCATAAGTCATCGCAAAGAATAACTCTTTCATAAGTTTTATATCGTTTTTGGTTTATATCGATTTCGATCTCAAAACGATTCGCTAAGTTATCGCATTGATTTCGCTCTCATAACGATTCGACAAGTGAGTATAACGATTTCAATCTCACAATGATTTCGTAAGTGAGCATAACGATTTGCTCTCATAACGATTCGACAAGTGAGTATAACGATTTCAATCTCACAATGATTTCGTAAGTGAGCATAACGATTTGCTCTCATAACGATTCGACAAGTGAGTATAATGATTTCAATCTCACAATGATTTCGTAAGTGAGCATAACGATTTGCTTATAGTCTTATAACGATTTGGTTATAACGATTTGCTCATAACGATTTGCTAATAGTGTTATAATGATTTGCTCATAACGATTTGCTTATAGTATTATAACGATTTGGTCATAACGATTTGCTTCTAGTATTATAACGATTTGGTCATAACGATTTGGCCATAATGATTTGGTTATAATGATTTACTCATAACGATTTGCTTATAGTGTCATAATGAATTGTTATCCAGAACGATTTGGTTATGAATGCATAACAATTTGTGCGTACAACGATTTGTTTACGAATGAGCAACGATTCACATGAACAATGACTCATTCACAACGATTCTATAAGTCATGTTCATATCGACTTCATGAGCTATAACGACTTGATATTCAAATATCTTGACAAGTCAAAGTCATCCCGCGTATTTCTCTGTTATCCATGCATTAAATATAACCATACATTTCTCTGCACGATGCATGTCCAGATATCTTCTATTCTTATGCTCCTGCATGTAATATCTTTTTGGAAAGACATAATGGAATTTCTATTTTGATGTATTCACACTCTAACATTGACTAACAACAAGAGACAACTTAGTTGTCTATGTTTTAGCATTTAATGTGTGCAGGTCTCTAACAACACAACTCTATACAATGTTGGATAAAGTAGAAGCTGGAGGATATCAAGAAGGATTTTCTTCTTACATGCATGGAACGCAAAGAACCGTTTACTGTAAAGAAAACCCATGTAGTCTAACGTTCTCTGAACTTAGAGACAATGGATACTTCAACAACTACATTTTCAAAAGAAGATACAAATAGAAGACTGGTGCTGATGTGAAAAAAAACTAATCTTGAGAATTCAAAATCTGCAAGCACCATAGAAGAGCTCAAGTCTCACTCCATCGTCTTTGTTGTAGCTCTTTGCTCTCTGTGTCTAGTGTAGAACCTTGAGAGAGCTTTTGTGAACTGAGAGTGTTCTTCTTTGTAGATCTTTTCCTCTCAGTCTTCACTTCGGATCAAGCACTGTGCTATTAGCTTGGTCCAGGGGCACATCATCCCTTGAACACATCTTTGTGTTATTCCCTTTATGTTAAAGGAAGACCTGGGGGTTCCACGGTGTTTTTTCCCTTCGTGTTGAAGGAAGACCTGGAGGGTTCCAGGGTGCTGTATTCCTCTTCGGGTTGTGAAGAGAAGACCAGCTGCGGCTGGGTGTGTAAGTGTCCTTGAGGGGAACTGTACCCTTGGATAGTGAATCCTGAGTTGTTGCTCAGGGACTGGACGTAGGACTCTTGTGGAGAGGAGGTCCGAACCAGGATAAAATCTTGTGTAGTGTGATTGCTTGCTTTGTGTTTGTTGTTTACTTTTCACTAACGCTAACAATCAACGAAGTGCTTGTTGTGTGAACAGTTTTATGGACAGGTTTAGGTATTCAAATTTTAAGAATCCCATTCACCCCCCCCCCCCCTCTGGGCTTGCTAGCTGGGCAACAAGTGGTAGCAGAGCTAGTCTCTTAGACAAAGAAGAAGATCCAACGATCTGAAGAGAAAAGTTCAAATGGCTGCCCAAGGTCACTTCGAAGGTCAGTCAGTAAACATGCCACCGCTGTTCGATGGTGAAGACTACACATATTGGAAAACAAGGATGGAGTTCTTTCTACAAGGACTTGACTTTCAGATCTGGTCAATTGATGAAGAAGGAGATCTTCTAGTCACGAATGAAAAAGATAAATAGACGGAAGATGACAAGAAAAAGATTTCCTTAAACTGCAAGGCCAAAAGCATCCTGTGTTGTGCTCTTAGCAAGAAAGAGTTCAACCGTATATCTTCCTACAAGTCAGCTATGGAGATGTGGGAAATGTTGAGGATCACATACGAAGGTACTGACAAAGTAAAGGAAACCAGAATAGATATTCTGGTAACACAGTATGAAAGGTTCCAGATGCAGTCAGGAGAATCGATAACCTAGATGTATAGCAGATTTACAGACATAATAAATGGATTAGCTGGTCTTGGTAAGATGTATCAAATGGGAGATATGGTAAGGAAAATCCTAAGGTCCCTACCAGCCTTGTGGGCCCCAAAAGTAACAGCAATAGAAGAGGCTAACGACTTGAAGATAATGTCGTTAGAGAAACTCATCGGGTCCCTTATGGCCCATGTGATTAACATGGAAAGGTTGGGAGAATCATCTAGCAGAAAGAAGCATTCCAACGCACTCAAGGCAGAAGAAGACACATCAGAAGAAGGCTCATATAGCCAAGAAAGCATGAACAACATTGAAGATGAAGAAGCAATGTTATCCAGAAGGTTACAACGCATCTTGGCTATGAAAAAGAAGTATCAGTCCGGAAGAAGATACTTCAAGAAGGGAAAAGACTTCAAAAGGTCAGAAGTCAAAGATGCAAAGAAGACTGAACTGATTTGCTATGAATGCAAGAAGCCCAGACACATCAAGGCAGAATGTCCGAAACTCAAGAAAACTGAGTTCAGAAAGAAAGACAGTTCCAGAAAACCCAGAAGATTTAAGAAGAAAGCCATGGCAACAACATGGGACAACAGTAGTGAATCAGACAGCGAGTCAAGCTCAAGCAATGAAGAAGAAGAAGAAGCCAACCTGGCATTCATGGCCAACCTCGAAGACAAGGGAAACCTTCGAGCATCCAAATGGTATTTAGATAGCGGATGCTCAAGGCATATGTCAAGTAACAAGAAGCTGTTCTCTCACCTTGAAGCTGAAGAAGGCACAGTTACATATGGTGACAATGGCAAAGGAACTGTAATAGGTTGCGGACCAGTTGGTAGAAAAGGAAAAGTTATCATTGAAGATGTACTTTGTGTGAAAGGACTGAAGCACAACCTTATTAGTATCAGCCAGCTGTGCGATAAAGGACATCAGATCAGATTTCAAGAGTCAAAGTGCAGTATTATGAAGGATGGTGTAGTCGTGTTTGAAGCCAGCAGGGAAAAGAACCTGTATTTACTTCATCTAGAAGACCTGAAAGATCAAGATGTATGTCTGGCAGTAAACAAAGAGCAGTCAACTGAACTTTTATAACACCCCGAAAATTCTATTTACTAGAAAACTATGAATAATTAGATTATTAAATATAACCACTATCATGAGATATAATTAACTCTAATTTAAGATTTATTTATGTCAGTAAATGTTATTCCAGTAACGTACTTAGATGTGCGCGCTCCGACAGGGCGACATCGAAATTCTATAACGAAAATGAAATCCGAGAACACCATAATTCTTAGAAAAATGTGGTGATATCAAATATGTAAATATCAGGAATTTTTGAGGTACGGATTTTGAGATTAAACTGACGCAACTATTTTTCGGGCGATTTTTTATCCAGTAGAAAATAAATTCTAAAAATTAAACTAAAATCACCATAATTTGTAAGACCATCACATTAGCTTATAGTTGAAATTTCAACTCAAATGGACATCATTTGGATATGTTTACATGAGGATCTTTGGGCCAGTCGAATTATGGGCTATTTACGGTGGGAATTTTCCTGGGAATTTTTAGTGCCTACGTGTGAGGCATTGGGAAGGCCAGCACACAAGGGGCTGAGGTTAACACGTATTTGCATGAGGTGTCAGCTGTGAAGGGTGCATGTTTAACGTGTCGACAGTAAAAACCAAATGGTTTTTATTGTGGCACACCAAGGGCCTGCGTGTCCTCATGCATGGGAGTTTTGCTGAGTTATAAAAACCTCTCCGTAACCAGCATACTAGCCTTTCCAATGCTAGCATCTGCTGGGTCTCCTTCCTACCCTTGCACTCTTCTTTAGTTCTTGTCCTTCTACTGTTGTTGTTGCTGTGTGTGCACCTTGGTGCTGGTGGGTAGCTGCCGTAGCTACCCTTGCTGTTGTTGTTGCTTCTACTCATGTTACAACCGTGTTTGAAACCTTGTTGTCTCCTTCCTCCTACTGATTGTAGGTTCCTTATTAAGGGGAAGAGAATGTTTCATCCTTTGAAACTGGTAGGATTCAATCTTTCTTCTTGTCTTCCCCCCTCTTGTTTCTCTTTCCTTTAAAGTCTTGGAGTTCAAGCATCCATTCTGATCTTGTGTTGTCATGCAATTTAGTAAGCTTGTTTAGTTATTTCGTTACCATTGTGTTCATATCTTGTTAATCAACACTCATGTCCCTAAATGCAATCCTGTTTACTGGTAGAATTACTTTCCTCCTTTCTTATTCTTATCTTCTAAATGTGTTAAAGAATCTCTTGTATAGGTGTTTAAATCTGCACACATCAGTTTTGACTTCATAAACACCTTCAGAACTATGTGTTCACCTTCTGTGAACATGTTGTAGCATGTTTATGTTTTCAGAATTCTTCCTATTAGATACAAGTAGGTATTGTATAGGTTCCCTCCTTCGATTCCTCTTCAGTTTTTATTTCCATGGTTGTAGTTGTATTATCCGTAGGAACTCATGTTTCGTATTTGCCCCAAGTTTTGAAGAGTTCTTATTTCTTTTGTTTCTCCTCTAACTAAGGGCCTTAAGAATAATCTTTGATTTGGTATCATCTTTAACTTGTGTTCAGTGATATCATTAGAAGTATGAAATTATCCTTTCCCTCTCATGTTGTTCAAATCTTTGTTTATAATTCATGTCACCAGTCAGTTTTAACCATTTAAGGAGAAGTGTTCTATGGCTGTCGACAGACAGAATTCCCCTGTCGACAGGCACCCTTGTTCCAAAACTCAGAACTTCTGAAAAATCAGTACCTGTCGACAGGCACCCTTTAGCTGTCGACAGGAACTGTCCTGTGGTGCTCCCAGCATCAATTCTTGTTCCATCTTTTGAAGACTCACTATGCTATTGACCTTGTAAGCTGTTGTTCTCATTTTCTTGGACTCTAAACTACTTTATGACCAAGATGATTTGATTAATCAATCATCAAACTATTTTTTGGAATTTATATCCCTATTGTGCTCATGAAATATGACTTATGATTTGAAGATTGTGCTCTCTTCAAAGAGGGTTTAGGATCACTTGTGGTAGCACCAGTCACTTGTGATCAACTGTGGGCGACAGTTTGTAGGTAAATCCAAGTGAATGGACTGACGATGGTGGGTAATAAACTCTGTTCTTGCGCAATGAACAAGATCTAAGGTGTTGGAATCGCCTAGGCACTGAGGATGTATTTACGTCTATTTAGTAACCTCTTGAGAGCTGTGATGCCTGTCGAATTTGTTCTGAAATCAAGATAAGATCTGAATTTTTAAAGACAAATATGACTCTTATTCTGTAATTTGTTTGAGCTCATTATGAAATCAATTTGAGCTATATGTTTCTATTAAGTATGAAGTTCATAAGAAAATATGTTGAATCCATGTATACACCTTTCTGAATACTCATTTAGCTCTGCAATTGAAACTCTTATCTTTACGCTTACTTTCACCTACTGAGTCCCTCCGACTCATGCCTTTGTTTCCTCCATCCCCGCCCCCCCTTTCAGATTGAAGGAGAATGCAAATCTTAGCTATAGATTATTTACAACCTTATGGGTGATGAAGAAGAGGAAGTAGAAGAGCATAGTTTTAGTTACTCTTTAGATATTTTAATTGTACTATTAAAGGTCTAGAAGAGAAAGATTGGCTTTATGTAAATAAGAGGTGTTGATACTAAGCTACTTTGTTGAGGTATAATATTTCCAAAGATACTTTGGTGGAATGGTTTGCCAGTCTTGGGCACTACACAAATTTTCCAGCCCTGAAAGGTTGCGGAATTCCCTATATGGTAATCTAGAAGGGGGGTTGAATAGATTACTGTCAATTAAAAAGTTCTTATCACCTTCTTTTCACGAAGGCACAAACTGTGAAAACTGTAACAGAGTTTCAACTAAACTTTGATGTGTGTAACTTGACATAGATAGAGAAACAATCTATCAGACATGTGTAGAGACACCGTGCCTACCAAACATCTAACGTAGAAACGTTCAAACCAAAGGACACAGAGTTTTACGTGGTTCGGAGTACACAACTTGTGTATCCTACGTCCACGATCCACACACACACGCAGAAAAGACTGCTTATGAGCTAGTTCAACGACTACAACTCACACACACGAGTTGTCTGATGTGAAACCACGATCAGAACAACACAAGCCTCGTGAATCAAGCACAAGTACTGCTTGAGACACAACCACACACACACGGATATGTAAAAACTAAAACAAGGAAGAGTTCTGAGTTGAAACACAAATCCTGATTAAGAACTCTTCTGATGAACGTCTGGATGGACTTCAAGCTTCGTCTTGAGGGACACAACTTGATGGAGAGGCTCGAATCCACGACGATCAGACTTCAATACTACTGGATCAATAGTTGGTTCAATCTCTGAACAACAGGATGAAGCAGAGCAGCAGCAACACCTCTTGTTCTTGAACTTTCTCTAGGGTTTTTGGTGGAGGCTGCATCTGTACGAGATTACCATCAAAAGATAGCTTATATAGTGGTGTCCATATATGGAGAGATGTGGTAGTTGGAACCACCATGTTTGGCAACTTAAAAACTTCTCGTATCTGAAGGTTTTCTTCGTCTGTCGACAACACTGGGTGCTTCTGTCGATAGGTGTTGATAGGCAGAGGACTGGGAGTTCGGGAGACAGTTTCCTGTCAGTGGCTATCGACAGGCGACACTGGTGCTGTCGACATGCACTCCTGTCCTGAGGTGTGGCTTTCTGGCTTGTTTGTATCTGTCGACAGGGGCCTTTCTGGCTGTCGACAGGTACCTATTTTTCTTGCTTTTCTTGATCTTTTGAACCTTGTTTTGGTACATGTCTTGCATAGTATCTCACCTACATAAAAGAACTTAGTTAGGGAGATATTGTTGCCCGGATAGCTAGCCCAGAGGGGGGGGGTGAATGGGTTGTTAAAAATTGATCTTTGATTAATACCTGTTCATTAAAAAGATTACACAACAACTTAAACGAAGGTTAGAGTTAGAGGAAATGAAACAGAAAACACACAGAGCACAACCACAAGACACAAGGATTTTTATCCTGGTTCGGAACTCCTCTCCACAGGAGACCTACGTCCAGTCCCTGAGCGATACCTCAGGATTTCACTAACAAGGGTACTATCCCCCTCACGGATCCTTACACCCAGCCTCAACTGTTCTTCCTTCAACCTGAAGGAAAACAACCACCCTGGAAACCACCAGGTCTTCCTTCACCCAGAAGGGAAAAACAACCACCCTGGAAACCACCAGGTCTTCCTTCACCCAGAAGGGAAAACAACCACCCTGGAAACCACCAGGTTTCCTTCACCCAGAAGGGAATACAACCAATAAAAAGAAGTATAAGAACAAGCTTCAGGAACTAGCTCAAACAGCTACAATCTGAAGCAAACAAGCCTCGAGAGAGAAGGAATTTTAACACTGGTTTCTCTCCAAAGACTACACTGGCTCTCACAGGAATTTCTTCGAGAACACTGAGAGCTAAAGAGCTAAGATTATTGAAATGGAGTGCTTTGCTCTTGTTTGAATCACAGAAGACTTGAAGGATTGGCGATGCTTTCTTTCAGAATAATATTTCTTCAAAAGTAGTATCCTTCTCAGTCTTGAGTCTTGTATTTAAGCTTCTGCTTGAAATTTGAATGTTAAAGATCCGTTGTCTCTCATCCTGGTGAACGTTAGACAGGTCTGCAAGGAAGCTTCTGATCTTCAGTCCTTTATCCCTTAGTACACGCCAGAGAAACATTTTAATATCTTGTATCTTGTGTCCAACGTTGTACAGATAAGTCTTGTCAGATATCTGTGAGCATATCAACAATAAAATAGAGGACAGCTAGGACTGTCGTCGATTGTTAGTTGCAGTTGGAACAGATATTGCAATATATAGCAAAGCTCCTTTCTGTCTAGAAAGGACGTAGACAGAGTAGTATAAAAGTAGAAGATATTGTCTGCATGCATGGGAGATACGTTCAGAGAGCATTGAATGTGTAGCAGTCAAATAGACGAGATACGACTTTGACTATTCAACGTATATTAAGGAGTATTATACTGATATATCAAATGAAATCGATATGAACAAGCCCGATGCCTTTATGACTTATGAAATCGTTACTGGTAAGCAGGTTGTTATGACAATACAGAAATCGTTGTGAGTAATACAGAAGTCGTTATAATCATCAAAGAAATCGATATGAAACTCTTAACAAATCGTTGTACCAAGCAAATCGTTTTGAGTTCTAAAGAAATCGTTTCGACAAGCAAATCGTTACGAGGTCTAAAGAAATCGTTACGAGAACTGAAGAAACCGTTACGAGAACTGAAGAAGTCGTTACGGCTAGAGAGTCGTTGTGAGTTCTAAAGAAATCGTTACGAGAACTTAAGAAATCGTTACTGCTAGAAAGTCGTTGTGAGTTCTAAAGAAATCGTTACGAGAACTTAAGAAATCGTTACGGCTAGAAAGTCGTTGTGAGTTCTAAAGAAATCGTTACGAGAACTTAAGAAATCGTTACGGCTAGAAAGTCGTTGTGAGTTCTAAAGAAATCGTTACGAGAACTTAAGAAATCGTTACGGCTAGAAAGTCGTTGTGAGTTCTAAAGAAATCGTTACGAGAACTTAAGAAATCGTTACGGCTAGAAAGTCGTTGTGAGTTCTAAAGAAATCGTTACGAGAGCTAAGAAATCGTTACAACAGACAAGTCGTTATGCTTTCAAAAGAAATCGTTGCGATGTCTTATAGAATCGTTGCGACGGTCAGGTCGTTGCGCTTTCCAAAGAAATCGTTGCGATGTCTTATAAAATCGTTATGAGATCTTTAACAAATCGTTACGGTATCGATTTGTTTTGAAACATCACGACTTTTCGGTCAGAAAGGAAATCGATCATAATACTTGTGAAATTGTTATGATGACTATTGAAATTGATATGAACTTATAAAGGAATCGTTCTGATTATCAATAGAAGTCGTTATGAAGTATGAAGTATGAAGAAGTCGATGTGATGACTTGGAAAGATTGTGAAGTGAGAGTCTTACCTGATTGTCTTGAACTTTCTTTTACTTTTATTTCCTGTCCTCAAGGCTCAAGTAATTCATTAGTAATGTTTTGTTAATCATCAAAATTAATATATAAATAAGTGAATTAATTTATATGGAGAGAGTTTGGTCATCAATCTCCCCCTTTTTGATGATGACAAAATATACAAAACAACATAATGAAAACAACATGTTTTTTAGAGTTGCATTAATTTTCTCCCCCTTTTTGTCAATAAGCAAAAAGATAGTCTATGAGACAAAGAAGAGAGAAAACTTTGTATTAATTAGGAGTAAGATAATACAAAGGAGACAAGAGGGAGGCATGCTGAGAAATAACAGTCCATGCCTTGATCTCTATGTCTTCAAAAGTCTGGCGGAAAACACCAGGAACAACTGAGAAGGAAGCACACATGGCTGGAGAGATCCTCTGAATGTAAAGCTGCCGCTGTTCTTCCAGGAATTCTTCATATTGATCTTTATCCAGGATGAATCGGAAGTAGGTGCTCTTTCCAAAGCTGGCACGATGGAGAAATCTATCCAGAGAGATTGGATAGAAAATCTTCTGATCAAGCAGGTCCTGCTTCAGAGCATAGAAGGCAGTATATCTGGCTGCCCACTGAACATAGATCTCTTGAATGGGATTTATGGAGTTGAGATCCATGAAGGCTTCGGCTGATAGAATGGGTTTAGCTTGACGGACCAAGGAACTGTTGATGGCTTGCAACTGAAGATGGGGTTCCTTGTAGAGCGTTTCCCATATGGTGGGAGAAAGCCGCTCACACTCAGAGATGAGTGGAGCCAAAACTTGAGAGGAAATGCGGCCAGAGTGGTATTCTCTGAAGATAAACCGCAAAAAGGAAGGCATTCTACCCTGCTTAGCTGACATTCTGCCCATCTGCTTAGCAAACATATCAAAGGCATGGGAGCCTGCATCTGAGTCAAACACTAAGGAGTGTAGCTTTGGCAGAAGAACTGGAGAGTCAACTTTCAGAACGGCAAAATCCACTGTGAGGGGAAGATTTAGTGGTTGTTCTGATCTCAGCATCACTATGGCTGAATGAAACTGGTAGAACTGGACTTCAGGCAGCTTGTTCAAGTAGCAGAAATCACTGTACAGCTGGAAGTTCTTGGCAATTCTAATCTCTTTCAGAATGAAGGGTCCCCAAGAGTTCTTATGTTGAAGAGTAAACCACTCAGAAAGAGTGAGTGGGTGAGCTCGATGGGTAAGGGATTCTGCCCTGGCAGTCAAGTATTTGGTGTACTGAGCCTTGTTGCCCTTGACATTGGCCCACTGATCTTCAGTCTTGAACTCAGTGCCCTCAAGGATTTTGGATTTTTGAGGGTGGGACAGCTGGGTAAAAGGAAGAACAGTGTTTAGATGCTCCGAGAGGTTGAGGAAAGGAATACCATAGACGGTGGAGAGGATGCACTTTTGAAGGTATTCCCTATAGATAGGTCTTCTCTGAGGTTCGAGAGTAAGAGAGTACCAAAGAGGAGGAAATAATGGTGAGGAGGGGATGCTGACAGAGGATGAATGTTTCCTCTTTTTCTTGGCAGGACTGGGAGGATCAGTCCTGTGGATATGAGTGGCAGTGGAGAGAATGGTGATGAGGGTATTTCTCTCAAAATCATCCAGAATATTAGTGTCAAAGACACCAAGAAGTAGAGGTTTTTCCAAAAGGAAGGTGACAGAGGAAGGAGGAGTAGGAGGATAGAAGAGATGTTTGGGATTAAAGGATGTAGATGGGTGAACGGGAGTGGTTTGAGTGAGAGGAGAAGAAGGTGAGAATGATGATGGAGCTGAGGTGTGAGAGGGAGTGGGAGAGAAAGAAGGTTGAGATGAAATGAGAGAGGAAGATGGTTGGGTGCGAGGCATATGATGTTTTACAGTTGGTGGTGCTGGAGGGGTTGTAGAAGGAGATGTGGGTGAGGAAAGGGTTGGAGTTGCAAGAGTAGAAGTGTCAGGGGCCTTAGTGGCTACAATGGGCTCTTTCCCTTTTGCATGACCCTCTCTGACAACTGCAGACGGCCCAGATGGCCCTGATGCTGACACTGATGGCCCTGGTGGCCCTGATGCTTGAGCTGAAGGCCCTGCTGGCCGAGACTCTTGAGCTGGAGGCCCTGGTGGCCGAGGAACAGCTGCTGATCTGCTCTGAGTAGCTGCAGGAGAAACTCCACTTGACTTTGAAAGATTTGCAATCATGGACTTCATATCAGACATTTCCTTATTGAACCACTTCATTGCATTTCGGACTGAAGATAGCTCAGAAGTGATCGAAGCTTGACTAGCAAGTATCCCTTGCACACTGGTCTGAACTGATGATAAAATATCTCCTTGAGCCTTCAACAATTCCATAACTGGCTTCAGATTTACTTTTCTGTGGCTCTTTCTTGGCTTTCTGTGAACCACTCTCTTTTGTTTGCTCTGCTGAGTGACAGGCTCCTCAATATTAACATGGCTTGACCTTGGGCCTTCACTTACAGGAACGCTGGCAGGAGGTTGATTTTCCAGAGATGGTGCATCTGCCTCAGGAGCATTCTCTAACAATGGTTCCTCATTGCCAACTTGCTCCCCCTGAATAGGAGCATGGAGATCAACATTTTCTTGCTCCCCCTGGGCAGGAGCTTCCTCCAAAACAATCTGCTGAATGTGACCTTCTGCCGCGGATTCTGACAACTCAGGCTCTTTAGCACTTTGCTCCCCTTGGCTAGGAGCTACTTCCACAATCACTTCTTGTTGAGTGGCTGCTTGCACCTCAACATTAACAACTGATTCAGTCAAAATTTCTGTATGGCCTGGTGCCATAGCTTCTTCTTCATCAAGTCCACCTGCTTTTGAAGCAACTGAGGAGGAGGGAAGGGAATCTAAAACCTCTCTTAAAATAGAGGCAACAATGGAGGTGGGCAAAGGATCTGCCACACCTTCTGCAGCTTCTTCCATTTGAATTTCTGGAGGATGAGATTCAACCTCCAAGAGGGGTGAACTGGAAATCTCTGCTTGATCTGCCACTGCTGGATCTGCTGCTGCTTGCTCTACTGCTGCTGATCTGACCTCTAATTCTGCTGGAGGATCTGCTGCTTCTTCTTGAGTTTCTGGAATATCTCCGATAATGGCTTCTCCCTCTGCCACAGAGGTCTTGGTCCACATCCCATTCTGCACTGAAAAGCCACTTTTCTTTAAATTCCTGGACCTTATAGACTGGCCCATCTTTTCCACAACTGCTCCAGATACATCAACTCCAAAATGCTTGAAAATCTTGGTTAGGAGATGAGCGTAGGGCAAGGATACATTCAATTTGCTCTTTGTATCCCAGATTTGAGCACTAGCAAACTTCATTCTCTCCAACATGACTGCGGCCAGGTTAATCTCCTTATTCTGGATTACCCAGAACATCATATCTGAATCTGCCCTAGTGCAAGATGAGAAAGTAGCACTCCGCGGAACCATAATTTGGCAGATAATGAAATGGAGCAGACGGTTGAATGCAGACATTTGATTGATATCTAATTTTCCGTCTTTCAGCCTGAAACCTGGACCTATAATGCCAAGTCCCTTTGCTTCATCGTTCACGGTGTGAACCCCACTATGTCCAGATGTCTTCACTCCAAACAACGTGTGCAATAACTCATGGTCTACCTTGATTTGGATACCCTTTACTGAGGAGACAAGGGACCCATCTGCTTCTGACTTCAAACACACGAAAAATGCTTTCACCAGGTCCGGATAGCTTACCTCGGTGAAAGTAGCAACATCCATCCACTGCATCCTTCTCAAGGCTTCTACTAAGCTGCCCATGCCATTCTTCTCTAGATTCTGAACATCCACTGCCTTGTTTCCGCAAATCTTTGTCTTGACGAAGGTAAACCTTTCCTGCTCCTTTGGGGACAAAAACTCAGCACTGTAGCCCCCTACACTTCCGGAGATCATCGGAGCGGCCATGGGTAGAGAGAAGAAAACGGTTCTGGAGAAGGGAGATGATGGAAGAGATGGAAGCCCTCTAGGGATTCTTCGCGGGAAGAAGAGGAAGCTTCAAATCTTGCAGAGAGTCGATGCCGGAATCGTTAGGTCATCGGCTTTGGGCGAACAGATAAATGAGAAAGGGTAAAGGTGGAAGATGAGTCGTTCCCAGAATGATTTGACTAATTAAGAAATACTTTATCGAAAAATGAAGCGCCAAAAGGCGGTAATGGCAGAAAGCGACAAAAAGATTTGACGAGTCAAACTGATTTCAACACAACAGCGGTCAAAGAATGTAGATAAACTGAGATTTGCTTATTGTTAAAGAGAGAGAAAATTTCGTTTTAATCTGAAAATTTTTTATGTGCCAATTTAAATACAGAAATCTTTTCACAAATTGCACATCCCTAATTCCCTTCTAAGAGATGTAAATCTCTCTTCAGGTAGGGCTTTTGTGAAGATGTCTGCCAGTTGACCATTTGTATCTATAAAAGAAATTTCTAAATTACCATTAGCTACATGATCTCGAATGAAATGATATCTAACCTCAATGTGTTTAGTCCTTGAGTGTTGCACTGGATTCTTGGTGAGGTTGATGGCACTTGTATTATCACACAATAGTGGAATTGACTTGATATGAATGCCGAAATCCTCAAGTTGTTGCTTTATCCATAGGAGTTGTGTACAGCAACTTCCAGCAGCAACATATTCTGCCTCAGCTGTTGATAGAGCTACTGAGTTTTGTTTCTTGGAGGACCAAGATATCAGACATCCTGCAAGAAACTGACAACAACCACTGGTGCTCTTTCTATCTACTTTGCATCCAGCATAATCAGCATCAGAATATCCTACTAAATTTATTTCACAAGACTTTGGATACCAAAGACCTAAATCATGAGTTCTAGCTAAATATCTGAATATTCTTTTTACAAAATTAAATGAGACTCTCTAGGGTCTGCTTGATATCTAGCACACATGCATACACTGAATAAAATGTCTGGTCTACTTGCTGTTAAGTAAAGTAATGACCCTATCATACCTCTATAGTTCTTTTGATCTACCTTTTTACCATTTTGATCACTGTCCATTCTAGTTGATGTGCTCATTGGCGTTGACAGTGGCTTCGCACCTTCAAAACCAAATTTCTTTAATAGCTCTTTGGTGTACTTGGCTTGACAGATGTGGGTGCCTTCCTTCCCTTGCTTGATTTGTAATCCAAGGAAGTAGTTTAGCTCTCCCATCATACTCATTTCAAATTCTCCCTGCATAAGCTTTTCAAAGTACTTGCAAAGAGACTCATCAGTAGATCCAAAAATAATATCATCTACATATATTTGTACAAGAAGTATATGTTTGACTTTAGATTTTATAAATAATGTACTATCCACTTGACCTCTAGTGAAACCATGATCTAATAAGAAAGTACTGAGCCTCTCATACCAGGCTCTAGGTGCTTGCTTTAAACCATATAGAGCCTTATGGAGTTTAAATACATGATTTGGAAATTCGGTGTCATCAAAACCTGGAGGTTGTTCAACATACACTTCCTCTTTGATAAATCCATTTAAAAAGGCTGATTTGACATCCATTTGAAACAATTTTAAATCTAATGCAGATGCATAAGCAAGTAAAATCCTAATAGCCTCAAGTCTAGCCACAGGAGCATAGGTTTCATCGAAATCTATGCCTTCCTCTTGGGAATAGCCTTGAGCTACCAGTCTGGCCTTGTTCCTTAAGATTACTCCAGACTCATCCAGTTTATTTCTGAACACCCACTTGGTGCCAATAACTGAATGATTGGATGGTCTAGGAACAAGTGACCATACTTGGTTTCTCTTGAACTGATTTAGTTCATCCTGCATGGCTATTATCCAAGATTCATCAGTTAAAGCTTCATTGACTGTCTTAGGCTCTATTTGAGAAACAAAGGCTAAATAATCACAAGGGATTACATTACCTCTTGTTCTTACCCCTACGGATGGATCACCAATAATGTTCTCAGGAGGGTGATCTTTCTGATGTCTCCATTCTTTTGGAAGATTTCCATGTTGAATTTCAGTCTGCTGCAGTTCTTCCAGAGGTGGATCTTCCTTGTCCTCAATTGAGGTATTCTTTAATTTTTCGGACAGGTCATCTGCATCATCAATGTCACTAATTTCTTCCTTTTTCAAGGAGGGGTTAGATTCATCAAAAATAACATGCACAGATTGTTCAATTAATAATGAGCGTTTATTGAAAACTCTATAACCTTTGGGTTTAGAAGTGTACCCCATAAAGATGCCTTCATCTGATTTGGCATCTAACTTACCAATGTCCCTTTTTCCATTGTTGTGGATGAAACAAGGACATCCAAATATTTTGAAGTGACTGATCTTTGGTTTCTTTCCCTTGTAGAGTTCATAAGCAGTCTTCTTCAGAATTGGCCTGATCATTACCCTATTAATGATATAGCTTGCAGTGTTGATGGCTTCGGCCCAAAAATATCTTGGCAAATCATATTCTGATAACATGGTTCTTGCCATATCCAAAAGAGTTCTGTTTTTCCTCTCAGCAATTCCATTCTGTTGAGGTGTCCTTGGTGCTGAGAAGTTGTGCTCAATTCCTTGATCATTACAGAACTTTGCAAACCTTTCATTCTGAAACTCACCACCATGATCTGATCGGATAGAGATAATGGTGAACTTCTGATCTTTCTGAACTTTCTTGCTGAAGCTGACAAAATTATCAAAGGTGTCATCTTTGTGCTCTAGAAAGGATACCCAAGTAAATCTTGAGTAATCATCAACTATGACAAATCCATAATTCTTTCCTCCGAGACTGGTAGTCCTCATTGGCCCAAATAGATCCATATGAAGTAATTCTAATGGCTTTGAGGTGGTCACTACTGTCTTTGATTTGAAAGAGCTCTTGGTGTGCTTTCCTCTTGCACAAGGTCTGCAGATGCTATCCATTTTTGAGTTGATCTTTGGCAATCCTTCCACTAGTTTTCTCTTTCGGAGCTTGTTCAATCCATCCAAGCTGCAGTGGCCCAGTCTTCTGTGCCACAGCTCTGTTGATTGATCTTTGCTGGCTGCCAAACAGACATCTTGATCCTTGAGTTCCTCGAGATAGAGAACATACAAATTTCTTTCTCTATAAGCTTCAAATATGACTGCTCCATCTTTTAATATACTGCACTTTGATTCTTGGAACTGAATCTGATGGCCTTTGTCACACAACTGGCTGATGCTTATGAGATTGTGCTTTAATCCTTTGACCAGCATTACATCTTCAATAACTGATTTTCCTTTGATGTTCACGGACCCACTTCCTATCACTGTGCCTTTTCCATTATCCCCATAGGTGACTGTTCCTTCTTCAGCTTGGAGATTTATGAAGAGCTTCTGGTTGCCTGACATGTGCCTTGAGCATCCACTATCCAAATACCATTTGATGCTCTTGAATTTCCCTGAAATTTAAACATTAAGTTTTAGGTACCCAAGTTCTTTTGGGTCCTGATGGGTCAGTATCATTGTTTTTACTTTTATTATCCACTTCTTATGTCTTGTTGGGCATGTAGTTATAATATGTCCTAACCTGTTGCAGTGATCACAGCAGGACAATTTTGTTACCTTTTCTATATACTTGAACTCAGCTTTATATGCTATATTTTGTTCAGGTATAAACTTTGGTGTTGGATATGTTTTAGGGTAGACTATGGTTTCTTCATTATCTGGGGGTGTATATCCTAACCCATTTTTCTTCTTACCTGCTCTTCTAGCACCTTTTAATATTAGAGAGTTTTTACCATTAGTAAATTTCTCTAGTGTGCTTGATAGTTTATTATTTTCTTCATTTAAGTTTTTAACTTCTTTCCTTAATTCATCTGTGCTTTCCTGTTTTTCCAATTTTTTATTTGTTCATTCTTAGCTTTTAGGTCTTCACATAACAACTTATTTCTTCTTTTAAGTTCAGTTATTTGTTTTTCTAATTCTTCAGTTTCTGTTTTTAGATCTGAATTAGTGTTTTCTAAACAGATTACATTTTTTTATCGATTTTAAGTAATTTGGATACTTCTTTATATTTATCATAAAGTTCATTAAAGGCACTTTCTAAATTATCAGAATCTGAATCATTACAGGAATCAAAAGAAGAGTCAGAAGTTACCTTTTCTTCGATGTTGGCCATGAGAGCCAGGTTGACTTCTTCTCCATCACTGCTTGAGCTTGACTCACTGTCTGAGTCACTACTGTTCTCCCAAGCAGCTGCCATTGCCTTTTTCTTGTATCTTCTGAACTTCTTGGAGCTGTCCTTCTTCTTGTGATCATTCTTCTTTAGCATTGGACAATCTGCCTTGATATGTCCAGGCTTCTTGCATTCATAACAGATGGTCTCTCCTTTCTTCATTTCTTTGCCATCTGATCTTTTGGAATCCTTATTGTTCTTAAAGTATCTTCTGCCGGATTGAAACTTTTTCTTCTTGGCCAGGATGCGCTGCAATCTCTTAGAGAGCATTGCTTCTTCATTTTCGCTGTCTACATCACTCCCACTAGAACTTGCCTCTGATGATTTTTCTTCTGCTTTCAAGGCATTGGAGTGCTTCTTTCTGCTAGATGATTCTCCTAGCCTTTCCATGTTGATCTCATGGGCCATGAGGGACCCGATGAGCTTTTCTACTGACATTCTTTTAAGGTCATTTGCTTCTTCGATAGCTGTGACCTTTGGTGTCCATGAAGATGGCAAGGATCTGAGAATCTTCCTTACCATATCTGCAATCTCATAGGACTTTCCTAGACTGGCTAAACCATTGGTGATGTCAGTGAATCGACTGAACATCTGGGTGATTGACTCACCTGACTGCATCTGAAATCTCTCATACTGAGTGACAAGAATGTCGATTCTTGTCTCCTTTACTTTGTCTGTACCTTCATATGTAATCCTTAGCTTTTCCCACATTTCCATGGAGGATTTGCAGGCTGAGACTCTGTTGAACTCTTTCTTGCTTAGAGCACAACATAGAATGCTCTTGGCTTTACAGTTCAAGGAGATTTTCTTTCTGTCTTCGTCTGTCCATTGTGCTTTCTCATTTGTGACGACCAGGTCACCTTCTTCTACTATTGACCAGATTTGATAGTCGTGGCCTTGTAGAAAGTATTCCATCCTGGTCTTCCAATACGGATAATCTTCACCATCGAACAAAGGAGGTCTGTTGACTGACTGACCTTCGAAGTTGCCTTGGGCTGCCATTGATCTTTGCTCTTCAGATCGTTGGATCTTCTTCTTTGTCGAAGAGACTCACTCTGATACCACTTGTTGCCCAGCTAGCTAGCCCAGAGGGGGGGGGGGTGAATGTGTTATTAAAAATTGATCTTTGATTAATACCTATTCATTAAAAAGATTACACAACAACTTAAACGAAGGTTAGAGTTAGAGGAAATGAAACAACAAACACACAGAGCACAACCACAAGACACAAGGATTTTTATCCTGGTTCGGAACTCCTCTCCACAGGAGACCTACGTCCAGTCCCTAAGCGATACCTCAGGATTTCACTAACAAGGGTACTATCCCCCTCACGGATCCTTACACCCAGCCTCAACTGGTCTTCCTTCAACCTGAAGAGAAAACAACCACCCTGGAAACCACCTGGTCTTCCTTCACCCAGAAGGGAAAAACAACCACCCTGGAAACCACCAGGTCTTCCTTCACCCAGAAGGGAAAACAACCACCCTGGAAACCACCAGGTCTTCCTTCACCCAGAAGGGAATACAACCAATAAAAAAGTATAAGAACAAGCTTCAGGAACTAGCTCAAACAGCTACAATCTGAAGCAAACAAGCCTCGAGAGAGAAGGAATTTTAACACTGGTTTCTCTCCAAAGACTACACTGGCTCTCACAGGAATTTCTTCGAGAACACTGAGAGCTAAAGAGCTAAGATTGATTGAAATGGAGTGCTTCGCTCTTGTTTGAATCACAGAAGACTTGAAGGATTGGCGATGCTTTCTTTCAGAATAATATTTCTTCAAAAGTAGTATCCTTCTCAGTCTTGAGTCTTGTATTTAAGCTTCTGCTTGAAATTTGAACGTTAAAGATCCGTTGTCTCTCATCCTGGTGAACGTTAGACAGGTCTGCAAGGAAGCTTCTGATCTTCAGTCCTTTATCCCTTAGTACACGCCAGAGAAACATTTTAATATCTTGTATCTTGTGTCCAACGTTGTACAGATAAGTCTTGTCAGATATCTGCGAGCATATCAACAATAAAATAGAGGACAGCTAGGACTGTCGTCGATTGTTAGTTGCAGTTGGAACAGATATTGCAATATATAGCAAAGCTCCTTTCTGTCTAGAAAGGACGTAGACAGAGTAGTATAAAAGTAGAAGATATTGTCTGCATGCATGGGAGATACGTTCAGAGAGCATTGAATGTGTAGCAGTCAAATAGACGAGATACGACTTTGACTATTCAACGTATATTAAGGAGTATTATACTGATATATCAAATGAAATCGATATGAACAAGCCCGATGCCTTTATGACTTATGAAATCGTTACTGGTAAGCAGGTTGTTATGACAATACAGAAATCGTTGTGAGTAATACAGAAGTCGTTATAATCATCAAAGAAATCGATATGAAACTCTTAACAAATCGTTGTACCAAGCAAATCGTTTTGAGTTCTAAAGAAATCGTTTCGACAAGCAAATCGTTACGAAATCTAAAGAAATCGTTACGAGAACTGAAGAAACCGTTACGAGAACTGAAGAAGTCGTTACGGAGTACATCTTTTGAAGATTTTTCAATTGATGATTGGCAAGATGCTTATGCTGAACTTGTTGAAAATTATTCTGAAATAAGAAAAGAAAACAAACATCTAAAGAAGAAAATTGAAAACATTCTGCATAACCAATCAATAAACAAAAGAATTTGTGAATTGGAAAATGAAGTAGCTGAGCTCCATGAGGAAAAAGAAAATCTTCTGAATGTGATTGATGAGCTCAAGCTTGCATCCCAAAAGGCCACTCATGAGTTTAAAGAATTGTCTGAAAAGCTGGAATTGGAACAAGAAGAAAAACAACAAAATGCTGATGAAATCAAAACCTTAGAAAACCATCTAAAAGAAAAAGAACAAGTCATTGAAACCTTCACAAAAGGTAAAGACAATTTGGAGGCCTTGCTAGGAGCCAGAATGAGATCTGAATCACATGGACTAGGATTCAACAAACAAAAATCAAAGAAAGACAAATCTGGTGAGATAAGGGAAAAAGCACCCTTGATAAATTTTGTCAAAGGTCCTAGTCTTGAAGACACAAAAAATAAGCAAGTGTCAAGCAACACAACAAAGACTTCGAAAACCCAGAACAAAAAGAAACCAAACAAGTCGACACAATCACCTGACAGGTCGACACCAGTCCACAAAAAGATGAAATCTGTGACTATTGTGTCGACATCAGTCAAGGACAGGTCGACCTGCTCAACCTCAATAAACACAAACCAGTCAACCAAAAATTCAAATAAAAATCTGAAAAATAAGAAAAATTCAAAAGAAGCCATTCATGACAAACCTTGGACTTCCAAGACAGCACATCAAGCTGATTGGACTAATTCTTGGAACCAATGGTATCACAATCCATTTTGGTACCACCCTCAATTCTTCTATCCAAATTTTTCAATGTACCAACAAAACCCTTGGTTTGTACCTCCACAACTGAACACTCATGTCCAAATGCAAAACTCCCCTCTTAAAGAGAAAAAGAACACTGGTGTTTTTATTCCAAAAGGGAAGAACAAATTGAAAAAGGCAAAAAACACCACTGAAACAAAATAAAAACAAAAAACAAATCAGATTTGGGTTAGAAAAGATTTGATGTCAATGCTCAAACATTCTGATGGTCCCAACAATGTTTGGGTACCAAAATCTTCTCTCCACTGATTGTTTTTACAGGAAGGTCGTGCACCCAACTCAAATGTGTGGTTCCTTGATAGTGGGTGTTCACGACACATGACTGGAGACAAAGCTAAATTTTCATTCCTGATTGGAAGGAGGGAGGTTCTGTTACATTTGGAGGTAAAAATAAAGGAAAAATTATTGGATCAAGAAAGGTTGGTCAATCTTCCTCAAACTCAGTTGATAATGTTTTGTTAGTTGATGGTTTAAATTACAATTTGCTGAGCATTAGCCAACTATGTGACAAAGGTCACAAAGTTGTGTTTGAATCTGATTTTTGCAAGATAATTGACTCATCAACTGATAAAATAAAATTCTTTAGAAAAAGGGAAAACAATGTCTACATGATCAACCTTGATAAAAACTTTTCTAAAAATATTTGTCTTGTTGCAAATAAGAATGAAATTGCATGGACTTGGCACAAAAGACTTGGTCATACAAGTTTCAGAACAATAAATAAATTGTTAAGGCTGAATTTGGTTAAAGGTCTTTCTGAATCCTTTTCAAATGTAGAAAATCAAGTTTGTGGGATTTGTGCCCAAGGAAAACAAACCAGATAATTTTTTAAAACCTTCAATGAAGTACTCACATCTAAGCCACTAGAATTACTTTACATGGACCTCTTTGGCCCAACAAGAATTCTAAGTCTTAGTGGCAAAAGATATGGGTTTGTCATTATTGATGATTTTACTAGATTTACATGGGTTATCTTTCTGTCCCACAAAAGTGATGCTTGCCTTGAGTTCAGGAATTTCTATACCACTGTCTTAACAAGTTTTCCATATAAAATCAAAAACATTTTGACTGATCATGGGGGTGAGTTTGAAAACAAATCATTTGCTGATTTATGTGTTGAACTTCACATATTTCACAAGTTTTCTTCACCAAGAACTCCAGAACAAAATGGAGTTGTGGAAAGAAAGAATAGAACTCTTGTGGAAATGGCTAGATCCATGCTTTTAGAAAGCAATTTGCCCAAATCCTTCTGGGCTGAAGCTGTGAATACAACAAATCACATTCTCAATAGAGCATTGGTCAGACCAAAAATCAGAAAAACCCCTTATGAGTTGTTGAAAAATAAAAAGCCAACCTTGTCTTATTTCAAAATCTTTGGGTGTAAATGTTTTGTGCATAACAACAGTAAGGAAAATCTTGACAAGTTTGATGCTAAAAGTCAGGAAGCCATCTTTCTTGGCTATTCTGAAATGTCAAGAGCTTTTAGAGTTTACTCTCTCAAGAACAAAACTGTTGAAGAGTCTCCACATGTTATTTTTGATGAAAATTCATTTTCAACTCATGGTTCTAAATCTTGCAGGGACAGTCAAGATAATGAAGAGGATGATTTCATTGTGGATTCTTCACCAATTGTTGAGGAAAATGAAAACATTGGTGAGAATTTGAACATTCATTCACCTACTCCTAGTGGATCAGGTAATGTTGTTCTAGACTTAAGTGCAGCTCAACAGGTAACTTCTGAACATAGATTTTTGAGAGATCACCCATTAGAAAATGTTGTTGGCAATGTGCATGATAGGGTAAGAACTAGATCATCATTCCTGTATGCAATTCATGAAGACCCACTAGCACTAATTTCCCAAGTTGAACCAAAATCAATTGATGAAGCTCTAATGAGTTCTAATTGGATCAATGCAATGCATGATGAACTTCATCAATTTGAAAGAAATCAAGTATGGGAATTAGTACCTAGACCTAGTGACCAATCAGTCATTGGCACTAGATGGGTTTTCAGAAATAAATTGAATGAAAATGGTCAAGTCATAAGGAATAAAGCTAGGCTAGTTGCAAAGGGGTACAACCAAGAATTTGGAATTGATTTTGAAGAGTCATATGCCCCTGTAGCTAGGCTAGAAGCTGTAAGAATTTTTCTTGCTTTTGCATCTTCACTGAAATTTAAAGTTTATCAAATGGATGTCAAAAGTGCCTTTTTGAATGGTTATATAAAAGAAAATGTTTTTGTTGAACAACCTCCGGGCTTTGAAAATGAAAATATCCTAATCATTTTTTAAGCTTCATAAGGCTCTTTATGGTCTTAAACAAGCTCCAAGGGCTTGGTATGACCGTTTGAGTTCTTTTCTGCTTGAAAAAGGATATTCTAGAGGTAATGTTGATCAAACCCTATTCACAAAAACTGTCAATAAACAAATAATTGCAGTCTAAATTTATGTTGATGACATAATATTTGGATCAACCAATAAGAGCATGTGCAATGAATTTGCAAACCAAATGAAAAATGAATTTGAAATGAGTTTAATGGGAGACTTACAATTTTTCTTGGGATTGCAGGTTAACTAAACCAGTGAGGGGATCTTCATAAGTCAAACCAAATATGTCAAAGAACTTCTGAAAAGGTTTGACTTCTAGAACCTCAAGCATTCAAGCACACCCATTGCAATTAATGCTAAACTAGAAGAAGACTCACTTGGTAAGTCAGTAGACCCAAAACATACAGAGGTATGATTGGTTCTCTACTCTATCTCACCACTTCTAGACCTGACATTAGTTCAGTGTGTGCTTGTGTGCTAGATTTCAAGCTAATCCAAAAGAAAGTCACATGTTAGCTGTTAAAAGAATCTTTAAATATCTTGTTGGAACATGTGATCTTGGAATTTGGTATCCTGCTGGTTGTAAGTTAGATTTGATTGCCTATTGTGATGTTGGTTATGCTGGGTGTAACTTGATAGAAAAAGCACAAGTGGCTTGTGTTTGTACTTAGGTGGATGCATAATCTCTTGGGCTTCTAAAAAGCAACACTCAGTTGCTCTATCAACTGCAGAGGCTGAGTATGTTGCAGCTGGTAGATGTGGCACTCAAATTATTTGGGTGAAACATCAACTTCTTGATTACAACCAAGAGTTAGGTTGTGTTCCCATTCTTTGTGACAACACAAGTGCCATAAATCTGTCTAAAAACCCAATTCAGCATTCTAGAACAAAACACATTGAAATTAGGCATCATTTCTTGAGAGATGAGGTGGCAAAGAAATCTTTTGAACTCCTCTTTATTGAAACTGAAAAACAAATTGCTGACATCTTCACCAAACCTCTTCCTGACAATAGATTTTCATCCTTGAGGAGAGAGCTTGGTCTTTGCAAATGTCCATCTTCTTAATCTCTCTCATTTGGGTTGAGTGTTTAGGCATATTCTGAGGGGGAGTCATTGTTTCATCATTCTTCTTTGCTTCCTTGATTCATATTGTTCACATCTCTCTTAATTCAACTTCTATTTCTTTTTGACAATAAATTCTTCAACTCACATTGTGTTGAACTTCTTGGTATATCAAATGGTGACTTGAAGAAGGACAAGTTCTGCTTGTCTGGACACTTTCACTATGCGAGAGTATATGTCTCCGCTAAGTACCAAGAAATGAATATGCAATTGTTGAGGGGGAGCTTTTGTTGTTCAAAGAGAATCATTTCTGTTTTCAAAATACTTGCACATCTTTATTTTGATGAAAAGTTGTTGGAATCATCATCTCAGGGGAAGCTAGAGAATTCACAAGTCATTCTTTTTGCAAAATTCAAAACTCTTCTTGAATTACAACAACTTCCTTGCATGATGTACTCATTGAGTTGTCGAGAACCTCAAAATGATTTTTTGAGTGATCTACTACTTTTTTTTTATAGTCTAACTCTCAACTATACTCTTCAAGACTACAGAAATTCAAATCTCTTTCAAAGACTGAAGGATAATGTGTGCCTTGATTTTAAACATTTTTTTTTTGCAACTGATGTGGGATATAAATGCTTTCATTTTATAAAATTCTCCTTACAATTACCATTCAACAGAGCAATGGAACAAATGCTGAGAAACTACAAACCTTCACAATGAATGAAGTGTCATGTATGTCATGAGGTATTATTGCTATCTCTGTTCAAAGGGGTTCAAAAATCAAACAATAAAAACAAAAATGCTCTATACACTTTGATGATGACTGAGTAACTGGAAATATTGGCGTCTGATAAACGTATATTTTCATGTCAAAAGGTTATCATTTATCCCTTGAAACTTGATAATGGGTAAATCTCTAGTATCCAGGGACTATGGTGTGTAAAAAGCATTAGTTCTTGAGTGAACAAGATTTACTACATTTGATAGTTTGATTAAAAAAATTATGTTTGTCCAAGGAGAATTGCTTAAAATAAACATCCCTATCTTTCATCAGTTTGTTTTAAAGGTGTTTACCTTCATCACACTTGATTTCAATCTAAAAGACATTTTTATTTCTTTGGATTTGGAGAATATGGTAGTTTGTCATTGATTGTTGAATGTATTATATCCCTCAAACCATCATTTTAATGTCTCAAGTCATTTAATGAACATATCATGTAAGTTGTTCTGTAAAACTTGAAGTTTGCTGAATTTTTGTAACAATTTGACAAATGAATTCTTTGGTGTCTTAAAAATCCTTGAAAAGTTAATTCCATCCATATTTCATCATCTTAAACCTTTCCCAAAATTCACAAATTTTTCCCATGCTCGAATTTACAAAATTCTTCAGGCCAGGTCGACACTACCTCCATCTAGTGTCGACACAGTCTAAGCCCGTGTCGACACACTCCCTGTAAGCCTTTCTGGGCGATTCCAGCCGTTGGAGCCGGTTTGGGGTTTCTTGTACCTGCGGGCCATTGTACCCCTAAAACCCTTTTATACCCCAGGTCGACCCATGGCCGCCTCTTACCTTTGAAAACGGCAAGAACCATCCTCTCCTTCCCTCCTCCCAACCATCTCTATCTTCCTTCCCTTCACCCCATCTCCTTCATCCCCTATTCTTCCTCATTCTTCGGCAACCATGGCTCCCAAGCAGGCGCCCCGCCGTGGTGCCAGGTCTAGGGCAACTGCCAGACCTATTCCAATGGAAGAACAACCACCTGTTGAGCGGAGAAGCAAGCGTCGCCATGACCCTGTAGAGCAGCCAGGGATTTCTTCTGCATCTCCTACTCCATCTAAGAGAGGTAAGGCATCCTCTTCAAGTCGAGGTCCTTCCCTGAGGGGTTCTGCAAACCCTAGGAGGAAGATTCTGCAATCTTCTCCTAAAGCTTCTGAAGAGTCTTCATCTCATTCATCTGGATCTTCCCAGCCTTCTGAGGCAACCCCTTCCAAGCTGGCTAGTGAAGGGAAATCCATTTTGAAACCCAGGGCAATAGATTTGGAAGACAATGTTTTAGCAACTGCATTTCCAGAAGTCTTTCAATTCTTCAATTTCCAGACTTGGTTACCTTTCATTTCTACATTTCGAACCATTTACCCTAGACTTGTACAAGAATTTTACCTAAATTTGGAATGTACTGATGAGGGTTACAAGTCTGAAGTAAAAGGAGTTTTGATAGATCTGCCTACTGAGTTAGCAGCCACTTTGTTTAAAATTCCTGATGAAGGGGCAGATTACCACAATTTTGAATTTGATCTCCATGAGGCTTACTCCTTGATGACTGGACTCCCAGCTGTTGAGTCTGACCCAAAGCAAGCCCATGTGACCAAGTTCAACACAAACACCTTCCCACCTGTGTTGAGACTTGTCCACCACATCCTTACCACAATCATCACACCTCAAGGTGGTGTACGGGATAGACTCACAGACATTCAAAGATTTGTTATATATTGCATGAAGAAGAACATCAAGATCAACCTGCATGTGATCATGTACCAGATCATGTCTGAGACTACTAGGAAAGATCTCCATAGGTCTCTTCCATATGCAGCTCATTTAACACCAGTCTTTGATCACTTTGGAGTCTCATTTGAGAATGAAAAAGCCCAATCCATCCCAAAGTCCAATATTTACTACTTCAAGCATGTGCAGAAGTTTATGGGATTTAGGCTTGAGGGTGATCAAGTGAGAAGAGGACCAGCTATAGTTGAGGCCCCTGTGGCTCCTAAGGTAGTGGCACAACCTCCTGAGGTACCAGCCCATGAGGATCAGCCTCCTGTTGAGGAAGAAGCACAAATACCCCAGGATGTACCTCTCACACCTCCCTTTCAGACCTCTTCACCACTTCATCCTGCTGTGGATATTCCTTCATTCACTCTACAAGCTCATGCTCAAACCTCCACTTCGTTTGGTGGACCTTCTGTTCCACCAGATTTATATTCATTCCTAAATGACAAGTTTGATGCATTTACTTCTACCATCCAACAAATGTCAGAGAGCTTTGACCTGAAGATACAAGGTTGGAAAATTCCATGAATGCTCGGTTCATCAAGCAGAAAGAAGCATCAGATCATGCAACTCAAAGGTTCAACAGACTCATTGGAACTTTGGCTGATGCATCCCTTGAATTGAAAGAACATCAAGAAATACTGGAAAAGGTCCTTCAAGGGATTTTAGCAAATTCTCAAACCAACCTTTTCAACAGTCAAGAAGCAATATCTCAGATATCCAAGACTAGGCTGTCATTTGCTCATATGGTTGATGACTTAGAAGGCATGAAGAATCTCTCAGCACATATAGACAGTGAGATGTTTACCCTCAAGAAGGAGCTCAGAAACATCAACAAGCATGGAATTGCCAGCTCTTCTTCTACTGGTGCACAACCAATTTCAGCTGACCTGTCAGTATTTGAGTCAAATATGTATGAAAATAGTCAAAGGTTGGAAGAGTTGCTACACACCAGACTCTCCACAATGCAATCTCAGCTCAAGTCCAACCTTCATGCTATGGAACCAAGACTAAAGTCGATTGAATCAATCATCATTCCCATTCCTCCTCCTCCTCATGTTTAATGTACTTTTTCTTTTGATGATGTCAAAGGGGAAGAAGAAAGAAAGAAAAGAAAGAAAAACTTTTGGAATGTATTTGAATGCTTGTAATGAACATCTTTGTTAATGAAAAGTGATACTTGTTTTGTTGAATGAAAAGAAACACACTTGTCTTGAATGTGATTGTCAATCTTTGGAATGAATGTTAATGAATGTTAATGAATGTCAATGAATGGATGATTGTCTAGCTGCTTGGCCATTAATGAAAAGACTTCATCATTAGTAACACTGTGCCTCTTGAATGTGCAAAAATGTCAAATGTTGCTAAAGTGTGTTCAATGGTCTTTGATAATTGTGAATAAAAGTGATTGGAACATGGTTCATTGTCATTTAGTGTGTTTGAAGTTGAATGTTAAGTAAACAAATGGCTTAAAATCACATTTCATTGAAATTTCAAATTTTCATGTGGACTTAATATTGCCATCATCAAAAAGAGGGAGATTGTTGGGTTGAGTGTGAACTTTATACATTTCCCCTCATAATTTTGATGATGACAAGTTGTGATTTTAATGCACAAATAAGTGAAACATGTTAAATACATCACACATGCAATAACAATATTCAAAAAGCATGTTTCCAAAAACATTTATCATTTATATTCATGATAATACATTGGACTAATGATTTATGTGTTTATTTCTTAGGGACATACAATTCTTGCAAGGGTAGTGTCGACACACCCCCTACTCGTGTCGACACAATGCTTCAAACCCAAGGCAAAATGATGAAGAATTGGTCAAGTGGTGTCGACACAGGATCAAGTAGTGTCGACACTAGATTTAGCTCCCAGAAGGCCTGTTTACCAGTTCTGGACATTGTGTCGACACAGCCTGAAGTAGTATCGACACTAGAGACCCTTCCCAGAGAACCTTTTGTGCCAGTTTGGGATAGTGTGTCAACACACCCCATGGGCAGGTCGACACACTCCAGAAACTTTTTCACCTTAAGTCACATCTGGACACGTGGCACTCTAGGGATCATATAGATCGGCCTTGGATCATGTGCCCACGACCCCCAAGGGTACTTTTGGACACATTGGGCTATAAATATCCTCCTATTGGCCATCCAACCAACAAGAGAACATCCAAGAGCCTTCCAGAAATCATTTTGGCGGCA
This sequence comes from Colocasia esculenta, assembly GCA_014218235.1. Classification (NCBI taxonomy): domain Eukaryota; kingdom Viridiplantae; phylum Streptophyta; class Magnoliopsida; order Alismatales; family Araceae; genus Colocasia; species Colocasia esculenta. The sequence continues at coordinate 73,220,311 of CM024762.1, read as the reverse complement.
AGAAGTGTTCTCCTCCCCGATCTTACTCCCCTTGTGCTTCTTCAACCCAATTCCCACTTCTCCAAGCACAAGAAGTGAAGATTGATCCAAGATGAAGTAGTGAGATCACTTCCAAGGGTATAGATCAAGTAGAAGCAGCCGATTGTGAAGATTTCAAGGAAGATCCCAAAGCACAAGTTGCAGAGCATCGGCCAGGGACTTCAAGGGATCAAGCTTCTTCACAATTCAGCCTCTACAAGGGAGTATACTTGAAGAACAAGGATCTTACACTCAATTCCTCAATTCCCCTTGTTTCTTCTAAGTCATTCTTGAGATTGTGCATGAACTGTTGCATCAATCTTCTTGAATGAACTTTTATAGATCAGATCATTGCTAGAGGATTTGGATCTTTGTGTTTTTGTTCTAGCAAGTTGTTTGTGAGCCTGTGTGCTTAGTGTTGAGTCGTTGTACTCAGTTGTGGTTAAGCAGTTGTGCTCAGGTGTCTTGAGTGAGTAGTCTTGCTCTAGAGGTTGTGTGAGTTGTAGAACTCAGTGTGTTGGAGTTGTCAGGCTCCAGTGTGTGGTGTATCCAAGTTGTGTAGTGGATCCTCACAGTGTGAGGGGTGGATGTAGGAATCACGTGGTGTGATTTTTGAACCACCTAAAAATCTCTGTGCAGTGGTTTGTTTGTGATTCAAATTCACTTTGTGCTAGATGTATGCATAGGGTTTTTCGAATTCACTTCTAATCAACTTGATCTCACACTCTAATCATATAATTCACACAATCACTCATCAGATCTGTAAAGTGCTCTTTCAAATTGCCTTTGATTCAAAGCATTGATTTAAATTGGCTAAGCTTCCGCAGTGTTTTGCTTAGATCTATTCAACCCCCCCCCCCCCCCTTCTAGATCTGATCCAACCTATTTTCGATCCTACATGGACGGCGTTGGATTTGCGTTTCATCCGTTGGTAGGGGAACTCTTCACTGTTTTACCTTGTGTGGGCTGTGTAGGTTAGGGTTTATGGTTTTATAAAGGGGAATTACTTGTACATGTTAGAGAGCATGCCTAGAATTCTATATAAACAGTTATTTCTCGCTTTACAAGCATGTAACACTGTTGGGTGTGATTTCCGAAATGAAAGGTTAAGGTAGGTTTCTGCTGTCTGAAAAGCGACTTAACCAATCGTCGCGTTTTGTGAATGCGACAACCTAGTCCATCACGATTCAGGCCTTAAGGTGACGGGTTGGTCCGTCGTGATTCAAGCACCGATTGGCGACCACTGTGTTGGTCGCGATTTAGATTGTGGCCACCCAAGCTCTGGGGTTCTGTGGCCAGTCTATCTGTTTCCTATTGTACACTACTTGGGCAATGATGATTATGCAATGTAGGCTTTGTAAGGGTTGTGTCGGCTTATACTGTGGATAATAACGATGGGTTTTGCTTGGAAATATGTGCATAAGAAGTTGGGTTGTAACGCTTTCTATGGTTACCTCTCTAGTCGGTTACCCAAGCACCGGGTGCTCGGGTTTTGTCCCGGTATAGTGAGTACTGTCAAGGTTTGTGTCGTCTTCCTGGACACCCTCACTCCTGAGTTTGAGTTGTACGTCTGACTGAGGGAAAGATGACAGGGAGCAGCAACTCATGTTTATGGGTGTGCGGTCACTTGTATCGCGCTCATGGTTGGGGGACGGACACCAGTAGACGTATTGGTCCCCAGGTAGTCCTATTTCCAGTGCCTCACTTTAGGGAGCTCAGGCCGGAGTCCCTAAGGGTGTCAGGCTTGGGCCTGCAACTGTGTGGTTTGCAGGAGTGGTGTTGGTTTGTCTCCACAGTTCTTGACCTTGTTGAGATGGAGCGGCAGCTGGACCATTCATTCGTGGCTGCGAGGCTGAGAGGTAGACTTGTGTTGTTTGTCCAAGTCTATGGCTGGTGTCGTGAACCAGTTCTCGTGACTTGTGTGCGGCATGCCCTTCTTTAGCTTGTACACGTGTACGTGATTTGCCGTTTAGTTATTACAGCTGCAGTATCATGCATAGGCAGTTATATATTTTAATTGCTTATCAACTTTGCTACTTTACTTGTTGTTCATTGTTCTTTTTGACTTTTGGGCAGTTACCATTTTGAGCCAGTGACTTGTGAGGCTCACCCCTTCTTCTTCCAGGTGAAGGAGAGCAGGAGGGTTCCTGTCCCTCTTCTAGTTCCGGTCAGCACCGTAGTGGAGTTGGGCCTTCGACACCAACAGAGTAATACTTCTACTTGTTGCACCTTGAGGGTTTGTCTCGGGCCGTTGTACTTTGTACTATGACTTTGGTATGGATCTGAATATGTACATTTCATATGGATATGTGTGAGAATTGGAAACTTATATGTGTTCAGCATGTTCTTTTAGATTTCCACAGACATGTGGATATGATATCCCTTGCGAGGCTACAGCTTGTTCGCGGGGGACGGAGTCGTGTCGGGCACATTATTGGGTTAACGGGCTTGAACAGCGAGGACCGTCACAAACGGATGCGAAATCGACACGATTTTAACATAATGGCCACGAGAAGGTTATAGAGTAACACAATATTTTAGCAAGAGAACGAGATGAGAACTTGTAATACAAGAACCAAACCGGGTTCTGGTTTACCAAATCACAAGAAACAATAGGGTTACGACAAGATGAGAATAGCAAGACAATCGACGCACAGCTAGTTGATACATGTCTGTTGGGTATGGAATGAATATCTAGAGGGGGTGAATAGATATTGACCACCTAAAAAATTACTAGCCCAAAATAGATTTTAGAATATGAAAGAGCTATTTATATCAAACCAGACAAAGCAATAAAGCCAATGCACAACACACCACATAATGCAAGTAGAATTTTTAAGGTGGCTCGGCTCTAGTGTAGAGACCTACATCTACCCCTCACTAAACTAAGTGAGGCTTCGCTCAACAACTCGAACGTGTGAAAACACTCACACAACTACTGATTCACAACTTCATACAGCTCGTTGATTCACAGCTTCAAGATTGTATCAATCTCTTAATCCTCACACACAAAGTGTAGGATCAGTTCATCTACTCCAACTGGAACAGACAACCAAGCAATTTGATGTTTAGAAGAAATGGGAAAAACCAAAACGAGAGAAATTACTGAAAGAATGTAGAAATATTGCAAACACTCTACTTCCAGTTTCACTGGAGTTGAGATCTGATCAGATTTCTCCTTGAACTCCCAATTGCATCTTCTCCAGACTTGAACTCGTCAGCCTCTTCTTCTGGCAGCAGCTTAAGGATCAATTGTCTCTGAATTGGGGTTGAAATCCAATACTTTGCTTCAGTTGATCAGCAGCAGATCTTCATACGGGTAGAAGAAATGATCCAGCATCCTTTCTTCTTGATGAGTTGACTACACCGAAACCTGCTCTCTTTTCTGAACTCAAGCTCTCTACTCTTCTTGCACTTTTTTTGGCTCTCTAATGCTCTGCACTTTTTTTGCATATATTCTCTCTACTAAAGAGGACGTCACACCCCCTTTTTGTTTAGTATCATGGAATCTTCATGGTGGGCCCCAACAGAATCCCAATTCGTTAGGAGGTGCTTTGCCGCCAAAAAGGGTATCTTCCAGAACCTTGTAAAGTGTGCCTGGAGTCCCAATCATTGGGTCTCGGGTCACGTGCCTGGAACTTATGCACTGGCAGACTCTTTTCATCACTAGAATAAGAGTGTCAGAGAATCGACACACTTTGAACATAGTGTCGACGCACATAGAACTTGACTTGGAACAATGAAGATGCTTCAATAGAGTCAACTCCATGCCTTCATTGAGTCGACCTTATCCATTTGACTGCTATAGTGACTAGGTGTCCAGAGTATAGAGCTGACCTTGTAGCATCTGAGTGTCGACCTTATAGAATGGTAGAGTCAACCTTATCTTCATCTGGAGTTGACCTCATGGACTAGTGGAGTCGACCTGATCTTCAACTGGAGTCGACCTCATGGACTTCTTTCCTCTAAGCGCTAACAGGAAATTCAACTAGTGTCGACCTGATTCTCATCTGGAGTGGACCTTTTGCAATTCTTTTTCTTCAGCGCTAACCAGAAGACCAACTAGTGTCGACCTGTTCTTCAACAAGAGTCGACCTTATGTGATACTTTAGACTTCTGCACTACTGGAAGACTGTCTAGTGTCGACCTATCCTTTGGGTAGTGTCGACGCAAGTGCTTCACAGAACTCCAGTAACTCACTCACTAAGACATGTGTCAACCTATTAAGCAATCAGTGTCAACACACATGAGATCATTTGACTTTGTGAATTTTCCTGTCATATAAAAACTTGTGTTAGAAGAATTCTTATATGTTTATGACATTCTTTGCTTGACTCGTGACATCATCAAAACTAGGGACACAATAATCTCCCCCTTTTTGATGATGGCAATAATGATTCATAGAAGTTTTGACTGACTTGACTGTGACTGAATTAAATGTGTATTAAGAAGCAATACACACAAGTCCACACATATTAACAAGCAATCACACAAGTCCACACAAGAACAATTCACACAAGCACATAGATGATTTCATTAATTGCCATTGCTTAAGAGTGTTACAACCAGAAAACATCTGAAATAAAAATACATCAAAGTCAAAAGTCTATGACATGCCTCCCCCATTGACATTATCAAAATAGAAGAATCATTGAGGGGAAGGAGGTGGTGGAGGTAGCTGCATAATAAGCCTCTGCTCAATCCTAGACAGTTTGGCTTCCAAATCATCAAAATTATCTTGAAGATAGATCTGAATAGCATTCAGTCTTGTGTTCATAAAACCTTGCATTTCTTCTAGCCTTGCAGAGACAACAACTGGGACTTGATCTATCCCATGAGGCATCGGTGGGGTAGCAGCGGATGAGGTGGCATGAGTGCTCTCAGCTGTTTCTGTATCTTCATGTAGCTTCCAAACTTGGTTAAACTCATGTCTTATGAATTTGATATGCTGAGACATTTCTGTATGATACTCTCTTAGAATGTTTATATTTCCAGTCATTTTAGTGTAAGAGTTTTGCAGAGCTGGATGATCAGGTAGCTTTTCTGATCCTTTATGTAGTGCTTCTTCAACTGATTGTAGCTTGTCAAAATATGTGCCTGAGTAAAAGCTACATTGTTGAATACTTCTCCAATTTTCTCAATGAACTTATTGGATCTAAAAGCTACAAATCTTGCTAACTGTTTCTGTCTGTCTATGTTGTCACTGAGCTGCCTTTCTATTTCTTCTAATCTGCTCTCAAATATGAGGGATTGTTCTTCAACCTTGGCATTAAACTGGCCAACTGAATCATTTAAAGAAGCAAACTGATCTTGAATAAACTGTAATAGTTGTGGAGGAATGACAGCTTGAGTTGTTGAAGTTGAAGGATGAGCATGCTGGGAGGTTAAAGTCTTATGATGACTATGAGGAGCAGGAGAGTAATGTGGAGGATCCACACCTAGATCATCAAATCTAGGAATTGGAGAGAAAGGTCTAGTAGCATAAGAGTGTGTAGGTGAAGGAATGTCCTCAATCATCTGAACTCCTTGAGTTTCAACATCATCTCCCTGCTCATTTTGTGTTATCAAGTGGAATATTTGCCCTCTGAAAAATACTAGATAGATGAGCAACATAAGGCAAACTTATTCTCAGTTCAGGTCGTGTGGATTCATGAAGAAGTTGACAGAAAATTGTTGACAGATTAACCTTCTCTCTTATGATCAAACAATACAGTAGAAACCTTTAAAGGCTAGTGACTCTATGCCTCCCTCCTCCTTGAGGGGTTAGAATAGTAGTGCATATGTGGTGTAGCACTCTATTCAGTCGAGGGAATTTGTTTGCATGTAAACTAGATACCCTAGTCTGGACTATATTTTTTTTGTCATGCTCTAGTCTTGTCATGAGGGTATATGCTTCATGAACACATAATGTATACTCATGAGGATTGTGACCTTCATTAGGGATATTTAAAATTTCACTCACAAAGTCTGTGGTGAGTATAATGGGTATCCCTCTGACTGTAGATTCTAGAGAATTTTCTTTGCTCACCAAGTTCTTGTAGAATTTCTGAACTAAAATAGGATAGAAAATCCTTTGTTCACTGACAAAGCTAGTCCAACCTTGAAATTCTATCATTTCTAATAATTCTGGAAACACAGAATTCATACCTTCATCAAGAACATCCACAGTTCTTGGATGCAGAATTTGTTTATTCTAAGCAGTAAGATGAACTGCCTCTCGAGCCTGACTTGTCTCATTATCAAACTTTGTTTCCCCAATTTTCGACCCTGAGGGCTGAGCAATACATTGTGACTTTGAATCAGTATTTGCTGATGTCTCAAGTAATTTTCCACCCTCAGCCCTAACCACTTGAGAATTTTCTTCTTCGGAACCATCTAAATCAACTGGATTACTGACACTGGGTCCCTTCGAATGTGAGCTTTCTTGACCATTTTATCCCTGATCATCAGAAGAATGAACTGAACCCTGAACATTAGGGTTTTCTTCTTGGGAATCTTCAGAGTGCCCGGCAAAGGATGCTTGCACACTATCGTCTTCACCAGAACTGCTCAAGTCCACATACTCAGTCTCCTTTTTCCCTTCAGAGAAAGTATTCTCCTTGGTTGAACGTGGATGTGAGAAAAGTCGACTTGAGAAAGAAGGAACAGAATGTAACGTCGCATGTTTTACGGATCCTCGTGGATTCTGTGTTTAGTGGTTGTGATGGCTATCATGAGGCCAATGTGGTTTGTGTGTGGTACGTGTGCGTGTTTCAAGGGCTTATTAGGCCAATAGTTTGGGCTTGCAGCACCCCAGTGTCCTCAGCCTGTCATCGCGACAGGGAGGAGTGTCGCGTTCTGAATGCGACCGAGGTGACCGTCGCGTTCTGGTGACTGCCTTGGGGCTTTGATCGTCTGCATGTGCACCACATGTAGCGTGTAGAGCGGCATGCAAGAAGGCGATGCCTAGGTCCGTCGCGACCAAGTCGCGACGCGAAGATACGTCGCATTCCAAACCGCGGGGTGTTTTTAAGAAACCCCATCCGGACATAACTGCAGTGAGTTCTGCTCGGCCAGGGGAAGGGGAGCTACGGCGATTTTTGCGAGAATCCGTGTTTTCGGCATGCTCGTGCCGTGGGAAGCTCGCGTGGAGCGAGAGAAACGCCGGGGGAACGTTGTATCATGTGTTCTTCGCGAGGTAGGGTGACTCCTCCCATTTTTGGGGCAAGAATCGAGTGGAATGCAGAGTTTGATCAGTTTAACGCTTTCTACACAATAGATATCATGCCTAGGAATCCATTAAAGCATGAAAAACACTGATTAAGGGTGGTTTGTATGGTGTGGGTTCGTAATCCGTGGAGGGGATCTAGGATTAGGGTTTCCGTCTGCTAAGGTGACGGATCTCCCTGTTGCGATCAGGTAGCGACGGGCCGACCCGTCGCGTTGAGGTTGTGAACGCGGCTTGCTTGTGCGTCACGTTAATGTGTTGTAGGCGACCTATCGGGCTGTCGCGTTATTAAGGTGACACAGGCCCATGTCGCGACCACAGCCGAGTGGTCTGAATGTGCAAGATTTATATGATATGATTATCTGGTTGACATTATCCGATGTATTTAGTAATACCGTGTGGTGCATTGGCACCTGTAGTGCTCTGGGAGTGCATGTTTACGAGGCTAGCATGTTGGTTTCGTAGCTAGCTAGTGGTTTGTGTGTTAACGTGGTACGCACGCGAGTTGCAATGTGTTCACGTGTTATGGACAATTGTTACTTGAGGTTTATGTGACGTTTCACGTGGTTTGTGTGTGACGTGCACGTGGTTCTGTGTGTGTGGCAAGTAGTACGACGCCTACCGTGGTTACCTCTCTAGTTGGGTGCCCCAGGTTCTCTGTGAGCCAGGCTGTTAGCTCAGGGCTTTGTTCCGGTACTTGTGTTGTACCGTCGAGTCTGTGTCGTCTGTCCTGGACACCCTCACTCCTTTGTTTGAGTTGTACGTCCGGCAGAGGGAAAGATGACAGTGGGACAGTGACTCTTGAGTTTATTTTTAGTCACTTGTAGCACGCTCTTAGTTGGGGGTACAGACACCGATAGTCGACACTGGTCCCCGACTAGTCCTTTTCCAGTGCCTCACTCTAGGGTGCTCCGGCCAGAGACCCTAGAGGTGCCAGGCATGGGCCTGCGGTTGTGTGTCCGCTGGAGTGGTGTTTAGTTGGTCTCCACAGTTGTTTGACTTTTCCACATGGAGAGGCAGCTGGACCTTTCGTTCGTGGCTGCAAGACTGAGAGGTAGACCTGTGTTAGTTTATCCGAGTCAGTCACTGGTGTCGCGAACCAGTTCACGTGGCTCATGTGTGGCGGTCTCTACTGTAGCTCGTACACCTGTTTGGGTTTGCCGTTTATTTATTACAATTGCTTTACGTAGTTAGCAAACGGTGAGTACATTTACAGCTTTAATATTCTGCTTAGTTGTTCTATAAATTGCTAGTATAGTTTACTGCGTTCGTACCTATGTTTTGGTTTGCTCGATGTTGGGGGAGTTCCCTACTGAGCCAGTGACTAGAGAGGCTCACCCCTACCCCCCACAGGTGAGGGCGAGGAGGACGTTTCGTTACTGTCGTCCAGTTCGGAGCCGCGTCGCAGCGGTGTTGGGACAGCGCCTCCAGCAGTGTAGTTTCTTTTCTCAGTGGTACTAGTTTACCTCGGTGTATGCCCCAGGCTCCTGTACTTTCTTGTACTTTTGTTAAAATTTGGCTATGTAAATCTTGTACACTATATATGAGTTGGTGAATCATATATGTGATCAGGTGTGTTCCTTTGTGTTTTCACGGACGTGTGTATGATATCCCTTGCGAGGCTTTGGCCCATTTGCGGGAGGCGGACTCGGATCAAGTTCGTTAATGGTTTAACGGGCTTGAACGAGGTGTTCCGTCACAGTTGGTATTAGAGCGAGGTCTGTGTAAATATAAAGGAACTGGGAAGTTAGATAGCCATATTTCTACATTTGTACACTGCTGGTAGTTGGCCCTGGTTTCTAATAATTTGTTGATTATGTTTATGGATGGTGTTTTGTTTGTGCAAAAGTTTGAGATGGCTGATAGAAGGGATTGGGATGGTGGAGGAGAGGACCCTGAAGAGTCCACTCAGCGTATGATTGAGAGGATTTAGGAAAGCCTCACTGATATTCGAGTAAGGATGGATCAGCAAGCACCGATATCTCCAGCAGTAGTACCACCAGTTGCTGAAGTACCTGTGGCACCTGTACCACCACCACCATAATGACAGTAGAAGAGCCAGTGATGTAAGTTGAAAAGTTTTTGAGGTTGCAGCCGCCCACTTATACAGGAGGGCCGAATCCAGATACAGCAGAGCACTGGATTCATGAGGTTGAAAGGGTCTTTACGACCATGAGGTGTCCAGCAGCGGATAAAGTTGTGCTAGCCACATACCAGTTGAGAGGCTTTGTGCAGCAGTGGTGGCGTCTGAAGATGCAGACCACCTTTGCAGGCAGGTCAGAGGAGGTTATTACCTGGCCGGAATTTCTCGAGGCATTTAATGACACATTGTTTCCACTTCAAGTGCAGCAGGCGAAAAGAGAGCAATTCCGGACACTTCAGCAAGGTAATACCTCAGTTTTAGAATATCATATGCGATTTATGGCACTTAGCCGATATGCACCTTATGTAGTATCGGATAATGCTATGATGGTTGAATATTTTATTCGGGGTTTGAGAGAAGAGTTGCAGAATGCGGTAATACCGTTAATGTGTAGATCAGTTGAGGAAGCAGCCCAGAAAGCAGCTACTCTTGAGAGGTCTATTCGGGCTCGTCAGGCAAGTGGATCAGGTTCGGGTAGTTTTCGACTACCTCAGTAGGCAGTAGGAGTTAGTAGGGGAAAGGCTCCAGCAGGACCTTCTTCTTCAGGTTTTGGTAGGTGGGGTCAGAAATTAAAGCAAGTATTCAAGGGCAAAGGAAGAGGAAGAGGGGGTCGTCAGCTATTTCAGCAGGGGCGTGGTTACATGCCAGAGGTAGAAGAATCGCAGCAGAGTACTGCCAAGCAGCCCACTATTCCACCAGGTTATAGATGTTATAATTGCAATCAGCCAGGGCATTTGATCCGCAATTGCCCTTACCCAAGAGAATATGGGTATGGTAGAGGTGTTCAGTAGCAGCAGCAGCCCCAGCAGTCTTTAACAGGTCGTGGTGGAGGTGTACCGCGGCAGCGAGGTAGAGGCCAGGTTATGGCTATCACCCGTGCCCAGGCGGAGGCATTGAATATGATAGAAGGTATTATACCCATTTATGATTATTCAGTAAGAGTTTTATTTGATTCGGGTGCCTCTCATTCTTTTATTTCCAAAGAATTCCTAAATTATATGACTCATCCTTTGGAAGAAAAGTCTTGTGAGTTGGTAGTGGAGGTTCCTTCTGGTGAGTTTATGCTCACTTCGAGCTACATAGATGAAGCTCCTGTCGTGATTGAAGGGAACCAGATGCTGGGTCGGTTATATGTCCTGCAATTGATAGATTATGACATTATTTTGGGAATGGATTGGCTTGAGACCTATGGAGCAATGTTAGATTGCAGAAAGAAAAGGATCAGGTTTTGTCATCCTAATGGTGCGGAGTTTGAATATCAAGGTATGCCTTTTTGTACTCCTAAGTTTATAATTTCTGCAATTAAAGCTAGAAAGTTGATAAATGCAGGATGTGTGGCTTATTTAGCTTCAGTAAGTCTGATAGAGGCTAGTCAGTCTGTGGAGGCAGTTCCCGTGGTTAGGCAATTTGCCGATGTTTTTCCAGAAGATTTGCCTGGTTTAGCTCCACACAGAGAGGTGGACTTTACTATTGAGTTGCTGCCAGGTACCATGCTGATCTCTAAAGCTCCATATCGGATGGCACCAGCAGAGCTTAAAGAGTTGAAAAAACAATTAGAGGAATTATTGCAGAAAGGGTTTATTAGACCGAGTCATTCCCCGTGGGGAGCACCGGTGTTGTTCATGAAAAAGAAAGATGGTAGTTTTCGCATGTGCATAGATTACAGGAAGTTGAATGATGTGACCATTAAGAATAAGTACCCATTACCGAGAATAGATGATCTGTTTGATCAGTTGCAGTCAGTAAAGGTATTTTCTAAAATTGATTTGAGATCTGAGTACCATCAGTTAAGGATTAAGGAGGAAGATATAGATAAAACAGCATTTAGAATCAGGTATGGTCACTATGAGTTTGTGGTTATGCCATTTGGGCTAACCAATGCTCCTGTAGCTTTTATAGATCTGATGAACAGGATTTTTCATCCATACTTGGACCAATTCATTGTGGTCTTTATAGATGATATTCTGATTTACTCAGCATCTGAAGAGGAGTATGCAATGCATTTGAGATTTGCTTTGCAGTTATTAAGGGATAATCAGTTGTTTGCCAAATTCAATAAATGTGAATTTTGGTTAAAGGAAATTCAGTTCTTGGGTCACGTCATATCAGCTGAGGGAGTGGTAGTTGACCCAAGTAAAGTGGAAGCAGTGATGAAATGGGAAGTGCCTAAGACAATTACTGAAATAAGAAGCTTTTTGGGGTTAGCAGGCTATTATAGGCATTTCATCCAAGATTTTTCCAAGATTGCGGCACCCATGACTAGATTGACTAGGAAAGGTGTGTCATTTGTAGGGTCTGGTGAATGTCAAAAAAGTTTAATGGAATTAAAGAAGAGGCTTACAGCGGCACCTATGTTGACATTACCAACAGGTAATGGTGGTTTTGTTGTGTATACATATGCATCTAGAAGAGGGCTTGGCGCAGTGCTAATGCAGCATAGCAAGGGAATAGCTTATGCGTCCAGGCAATTGAAGCCAGCAGAAGAGAATTACCCCACTCATGATTTAGAGCTAGCAACAGTTGTGTTTGCCTTAAAGATGTGGAGGCATTATCTTTATGGTGAAAGATTTGAAATTTTTACGGAACATAAAAGTTTAAAGTATATCTTTTCCCAGAAAGATTTGAATCTTCGTCAGCGTAGATGGGTGGAGTATTTAAAATATTATGATTTTAGTTTGGCTTACCATCTGGGTAAAGCCAATGTGGTGGCTGATGCCTTAAGCAGAAAAGCCTATTTAAGCCAAATGATGATTAAGGAATGGAAATTGTATGAGGAAATAGCATAGAACTCCCTGTTTGTGCCAAGTAGTCAACGACGGGCAATATTAGCTAGTAGTGCTGTGGAACCGTCACTGTATTGGCAAATTGTTGAGGCCCAAAAAGTAGATGTTAATTTAGCTAAAATAGTAAAAATGGAAGGAGTTGCTATTGATGATAACTGTGTGGTCAAGCTTAGAGGCAGGTTATTTGTGCCAACAGAAAGAGAAATAAAGTAGAAAGTATTAGAAGAGGCCCATAAATCCTGGTACACTATTCACCCCAGTAGTACTAAAATATACCAAGATATGAAGAAGCATTTTTGGTGGCCTCATATGAAAAAAGAAATAGCAAAATTTGTCGCAAGATGTGCTATCTGTCAACAGATTAAGGCAAAACATCAGAAGCCTGGAGGTCTATTGCAACCATTGCCCATTCCATAGTGGAAATGGGATGATATTGCTATGGACTTTGTAGCAGGTTTGCCAAGGTCAGCAGCAGGACATAATGGAATATGGGTATTTGTTGACAGATTAACTAAAGTATGCAGGTTGGTGGCAGTAAGTATTTCTTGGACAGTGGACAGATTAGCGAAGGTTTATGTTGATAGAATTGTTCCACTGCATGGTATTCCGAAATCTATTGTTTCTGATAGGGATCCCAGGTTTACTTCTGGTTTTTGGAGAAGTTTGCAAAGGGTAATTGGCACCGAGTTGAGATATAGCTCCGCTTATCATCCCCAGACGGATGGTCAGACAGAGAGGACTATTCAGACAATTGAAGACATGTTGCGACCTTGTTGTTTGGTTTGGGGAGGAAGCTGGGAGCATCATTGAAGTATGGTTGAGTTTGCCTATACCAATAGTTATCATACCAGTCTTGGGATGGCACCATATGAAGCTCTATATGGGAGGCCATGTAGAACCCCATTGAATTGGCATGAAGTGGGAGAAAGGCAGATGGTGGGTCCTGAATTAATTCAGCAAACCACGGAAATAGTGAAGCTCATTAAAGAAAAGTTGCAGGCAGCTCAAAGTAGGCAGAAGAGTTATGCCGATAATCGGAGAAGACCACTTCAGTTTGAAGTGGGAGACATTGTTTTTCTAAGAGTTTCCCATAGTAAGGGTATTATGAGGTTTGGCAAGACCGAAAAGTTGAGCCCGAGATATGTGGGACCCTTTCAGGTGTTGGAAAGAATTGGGGAAACAGCTTATAGACTTGATTTGCCAACTGATTTTGTAGATGTTCATGATATTTTCCATGTTTCTATGTTAAGAAAGTGCATTGAAGATCCAGCGCAGATAATCAGTTACCAAGGTGGTGACTTGAGACCGGATATGACTATGCTAGAGTATCCAGTGTAGATTGCTGGCCGTAAGACAAAGAAGCTGAGAAACAAAGAAATTGAATTAGTTAAGGTGAGATGGGAAAATAGGTTGGGTGGTGAGGATACCTGGGAATTAGCTGAAGAAATGGCTAAAGGGTATCCTTAGTTATTTGAGTAAGGTTTTGCATTTCTTTTTAGATGATAGTATTTGTAAATATGTATGATGGAACTTCTTGTACTTAAGTTATAAATTTCGAGGTCGAAATTTCTTTTTAGATAATAGTAATGTAACGTCGCGTGTTTTTCGGATCCTCGTGGATTCTGTGTTTAGTGGTTGTGATGACTATCGTGAGGCCAATGTGGTTGGTGTGTGGTACGTGTGCATGTTTCAAGGGCTTATTGAGCCGAAAGTTTGGGCTTGCAGCACCCCAGTGTCCTCAGCCTGTCATCGCGACAGGGAGGAGTGTCGCGTTCTGAACACGACTAAGGTGACCGTCGCGTTCTGGTGACTGCCTTGGGGCATTGATCGTCTGCATGTGCACCACGTGTAGCGCGCAGAGCGGCATGCAGGAAGGCGACTCCTAGGTCCATCGCGACCAGGTCGCGACGCGAAGATACGTCGCGTTTCAAACCGCTGGGTGTTTTTAAGAAACCCCAGCTGGACAGAACTGCAGTGAGTTCTGCTCGGCCAGGGGAAGGGGAGCTGTGGTAATTTTTGCGGGAATCCGTGTTTTCGGCGTGCTCGTGCCGTGGGAAGCTCGCGTGGAGCGAGAGAAACGCCGGGGGAACGTTGTATCGCGTGTTCTTCGCGAGGTAGGGTGACTCGTCCCGTTTCCGGAGCGAGAATCGCGTGGAATGTAGGGTTCGATCAGTTTAACGCTTTCTACACAATAGATATCATGCCTAGGAATCCATTAAAGCATGAAAAACACTGATTAAGGGTGGTTTGTATGGTGTGGGTTGGTAATCCGTAGAGGGGATCCCGGATTAGGGTTTCCGTCTGCTAAGGCGACGGATCCCCCTGTCACGATCAGGTAGCGACGGGCCGACCCGTCGCGTTGAGGTTGTGAACGCAGCTTGCTTGTGCGTCGCGTTAATGTGTTGAAGGCGACCTATCGGGCTGTCGCGTTATTAAGGCGACACAGGCCCATGTCGCGACCACAGCCGAGTGGTCTGAATGTTCAAGATTTATATGATATGATTATCCGGTTGACATTATCCGATGTATTTAGTAATACCGTGTGGTGCATTGGCACCTGTAGTGCTCTGGGAGTGCATGTTTACGAGGCTAGCATGTTGGTTTCGTAGCTAGCTAGTGGTTTGTGTGTTAACGTGGTACGCACGCGAGTTGCACTGTGTTCACGTGTTATGGACAATTGTTACTTGAGGTTTATGTGACGTTTCACGTGATTTGTGTGTGATGTGCACGTGGTTCTGTGTGCGTGGCAAGTAGTACGACGCCTACCATGGTTACCTCTCTAGTTGGGTGCCCCAGGTTCTCTGTGAGCTAGGTTGTTACCTCGGGGCTTTGTCCCGGTACTTGTGTTGTACCGTCGAGGTCTGTGTCGTCTGTCCTGGACACCCTCACTCCTTTGTTTGAGTTGTACGTCCGGCTGAGGGAAAGACGACAGTGGGACAGTGACTCTTGCGTTTGTTTTTAGTCACTTGTAGCACGCTCTTAGTTGGGGGTACGGACATCGATAGTCAACACTGGTCCCCGACTAGTCCTTTTCCAGTGCCTCACTCTAGGGTGCTCCGGCCAGAGACCCTAGAGGTGCCAGGCATGGGCCTGTGGTTGTGTGTTCGCAGGAGTGGTGTTTAGTTGGTCTCCATAGTTGTTTGACTTTTCCACATGGAGCGGCAGCTGGACCTTTCGTTCGTGGCTGCGAGACTGAGAGGTAGACCTGTGTTAGTTTGTCCGAGTCAGTCACTGGTGTCGTGAACCATTTCATGTGGCTCATGTGTGGCGGTCTCTACTGTAGCTCGTACACCTATTTGGGTTTGCCGTTTATTTATTACAATTGCTTTACGTAGTCGGCAAACGGTGAGTACATTTACAGCTTTAATATTCTGCTTAGTTGTTCTATAAATTGCTAATATAGTTTATTGCGTTCGTACCTGTGTTTTGGTTTGCTCGGTGTTGGGGGAGTTCCCTACTGAGGCAGTGACTAGAGAGGCTCACCCCTACCCCCCACAGGAGAGGGCGAGGAGGACGTTTCGTTACCGTCGTCCAGTTCGGAGCCGCGTCGCAGCAGTGTTGGGCCAACGCCTCCAGCAGTGTAGTTTCTTTTCTCAGTGGTACTAGTTTACCTCGGGGTATGCCCCAGGCTCCTGTACTTTCTTGTACTTTTGTTGAAATTTGGCTATGTAAATCTTGTACACTATATATGAGTTGGTGAATCATATATGTGATCAGGTGTGTTCCATTGTGTTTTCACGGATGTGTGTATGATATCCCTTGCGAGGCTTCGGCCCGTTCGCGGGAGGCGGACTCGGATCAAGTTCGTTAATGGTTTAACGGGCTTGAACGAGGTGTTCCGTCACACAGAAGGCTTCTTCTCCTAAGAAACTGTACTTTTCCCTTGATCATTCTTGGCCTTGGTGTGCCGTTTTGAAGAATCTGGTTTAGTCTCCTTGCGCTTGCCTCCCTGACGGGCTTGCATTTTGGGTGCCATTATGGAAAGTCGAAAAATGTTGGAGAAGTTTTGCAGGCATGGAATGAGGATTTGTGGAAGGAAGAAAAAAAAGTAGTTATATTCAAAAGTATACGAACGGGCGCTTGAGCTGAGACTGTATAAGGGAAGAGACGCATCAAGCATCGACCTGCCTTAGATGATACAGAGAGTATGCGGAACAGTGAAAGATTAACATGTTCCATTGAAAGTGATGAACAAGATGAGTCGACTCTATCCAAACATGTGTCGACTCTATCATGAAAGGATTCAGTGAACTGTTTAGATATAATTAGGAAAGGAGCAATGTACCATGATTAATTGTATATTTGAGAAACTTTGATAAAGTTAAAAGAGTTATGCTCTTACCTCACTTTATACTCCTCTTAGTGAAATTGATGGTTTGAAAGTTATAAACTATAGTTTATTCAATTATATAACACTGAAATACTGAGAAGCAAAAACAACAGGTGAAAAAATGTTTCAGGTGAAATTTGCAATCTTATTAATTCTTAATCAACACAAGTAAAAAGGTGACCCTGGATAGATATAAAAAGCAAACCAAGATATATTGAGATAAGAAATCTTGAGATTTTTCAGATTTTTAAAATTCAATTTGACTGACAATTTGCATTTCTATAAAAAGATGAATAATCATATTAACCCTTTCTTTTTCATGCAAGAGCTCATACTTTTTACACACCGGAGCTCCTGATTACTCAAGTGAGGTAATCATCTTGTCTCAAGGGTTGTGTGCAACTTTTCATGTGAGGATACATGTTGATTAGACACAAGAATCACCAGTTACTCAGTAAGCACAAATAGAGTTTTATCAACTCTGAACAGAATTAACTAGCTCATCATGACAAACAATTTTATCAACTGATTTTATCAGGATTTGCACTTTCTCAGAGCCTAGTCATTGTTCTGCAAACATTAAGGATTTTATATGAAAGTTCTTGAACATCTTTTATCTCTCAAGAAAAATTTTAAATCAGTATAGCTCAGATGATATTTAGAATCTAACCAGAGTGACCAAAATACATGGGAATTTCATAAATGGATAGGATGCAATTATCACATAATACAATGTTTTCAGCAACTTTTATTTACCCTCTTTGATGTTTTCAGTGAATTTCATAGTTAAACTTAGAAGTTTATAATTAACAAACCATTTCTTTTACTCTAAGAGATAATGGAGTTCAGAGTATAAGAATTTTAACTCCCCCTGAGAAATTGCCCAAAAATACATATATTCACGATTGAATTACTCCCCCTCAGAACATGGATCTTTGTGAGAAGGAAGAGAGTGAACAGAAACTGGAAAAGAAAATGAAAAGAATTCAGGATCAAAGAAGATAGTGTCGACTCACTTGCCATAAGAGTCAACCTAAGTCAAACCAATTCTTAGACATTCTGAAAGAATCATTCTTCTCATATTGCAAACATAGTGTATTCAACTACTTTCAACATTTCTGACCATTTTGAATCACTGAACCTTATCTTTCCAAACACTGAATTCTTGAACCAACCTCCCCCTCACAGAGTGCACCAATTATTGAAATAAAGTGACCAGACAGTAAGCAATATCAAATCATATGACAAGCAATCACTCAAGTAAGCATTTGCAAGCAATTTATCAACCAATCAGTCATGAATCAAGCAAGCACAAATCAAGTTCTCTTCTTAGAAATGAAAATCTTTCATTACACAAAGGTTTTGTAAAAATATCTGCAATTTGCTTTGTTGTTTCAATGAAATGCAATTCAAATGAGTTTTTACTGACTTAATCTCTTAGAAAATGATGTCTGATTTCTATGTGCCTAGTCCTAGAGTGCTGGATTGGATTTTTAGCCAAATTTATTGCACTACTGTTATCACACATTATTGGGACACATCCAAAATCTACTTGGTAGTCTTGGAGTTGGTGTTTCATCCATAACACTTAAGTGCCACAACTCTCTACAGCTACATATTCTGCCTCTACAGTAGAAAGAGCAACTGAGTGTTATTTCTTGGAAGCCTAAGAGACTAAGCACCCTCCCAAAAATTGGCAATGACCACTAGTACTCTTTCTATCCAATTTGTAACCAGCATAATCTGCATCTGAATAAGATATCAAATTATACTCACTAGATGCAGGATACCACAAACCTAATGCATGAGTTCTTGCCAGATATCTGAAAATTCTTTTTGCAGTACTCATGTGGGATTCTCTAGGACTAGCCTGAAATCTAGCACACATGCACAAAGAGAACTGTATATCAGGTCTAGATGTTGTCAAATAAAGTAAGGATCCGATCATACCTCTGTAAGTCTTTGGATCCAGCAAGTTACCTTTCAAATCAGCATCCAAACTCAATGTTGTGCTCATGTGGGATTCTCTAGGACTAGCCTGAAATCTAGAACACATGCACTGTGACGACCCTCATTATACCGGTACGGTTATACCAACCCACGTCGTTATAGTAAAGGTTATCACAGTGGGACATTTACCCAAACACTATCACATGATTGAGATATACACAAATATAGACACAGAGTCGCGGAAGTAAAGGACTAACTGTCATCACATTTCATCATCCACATTTCTCATACATGATCCATATAGCAAATTAAAGGACTAAACTTTCATAATTGAAATTAAACCAAACTACATTGTCCACAAGATTAAAGTTCTACATTTAATACATAATTTGTCCACAATTACATAAATGATAACTCTAATACAAGCTACACTTTACATACTATGAAACAAAAAGGAACACAACTCCAACTCCAAAAGCTACTCTCCACGCTCGGAGTCGCTCTCCACGGTCTCCTCCAAAAGTGTGTCACCAACTAAACCTGTACGCCGAAGCAAGGAGTGAGTCCAAAAGACTCAGCAAGTAACTCCATACACATCATTCATGAATACATCATAGTAGGTTCTACTATTCCAATTTGCACGGCAATCATACAGCATGCTTGAACATCAATAAGAGACAACCTATCATGGTATTTCTACAAAGTCAAAACACATGGTACATGGTTTAAGATGTTTCACATAACACTCCCTATCACATGCTTTCTACTCATTTAATCACATGAAAACTACACTTCCAATTTGACTATAACATGATGGCAATTTACATGGAATTAGAATATCATAGCATGAATTATCGTCTCATACTCTAACACATTCACTTCACATGGTTACACATTCCCATATTTCACATGGTTCATTTTTCAAACATTTCACATGTACACAATGTTCACATTCTAACATGAATAGTTCACATGATTTCACATTTCACATTCACATGTTCACATATACACATTTTACACATGCTCACATTCACATTTCACAATTTATTTGCCGTGACACATGGTCCAAACCACCACTAGAAGGACACATCACGTACACATAACACATAGCACATCACCTAGGCAATACAGTGATGACTCTTGGCACTGCGCAGACCGGGAGAACACGTCTCCACCCTAACCAGTGGTACTTGTCCACCTCCAGGATTTCATCCTAATGCCCTTAGGATATCTTAACACATTGAACCTTCTCATGGGAACCTTTCCATGATACGGTTCCACAGCCCTCTATGGAAGCAGTGTCACACACGGCACATTTTACACATTACACATTCCGATTAACACACGTTTTACATATGATATTCACACTTTCTTATTTATGCACATGGTTCTGTTCTTCCCTAGCATGATGCCACTAATAACAGAAATCAAGCATTTAGTAGCTCTCATGGATTAATTGTAATACACCTCATTTAACCTTAATCATGGTACATGTATTTATAACTCATTTTCACATGGAAATCTCATAGTGTAGGCTACTGTTATCCAATTTTCCTGAAAATTTAACCACATGCTGTTTTCGGGTATAAGAACACACATACAATTTTTCACATTTTTTTGAATTCACATGCATTTATAGAAATTAAAACATTCACTTTCATGCCATTCATAAACTAAGTTAACATAGAACATGACATGGGTTTCAGGTTTGGTCATGCACAGTCATGAACCACACATACATATTGGCACAAGAAATTTTTCCCAAATTTATTTCTCATCGCACGATTTACTAAAATTTTCACAAGGTCTACACATGCTTTCTATCTCTCATTGTAGGAATTATAAAAATTCACATGAATATGGGAAAATTCCCAAATTTGCAAGGCATGGACTGATACATATATACATGGTTCATAAATTCTACAGCATTTAATTCCTCAGAAATCATGGGAACACAATTAAACATGCATAATCTCTCTCCTACACATGCCTTTCAATGATTCTAATAAATTATGCCATCTACAGAAAAATACAGAAATTTTCACACACATCACATTATCTATTTTACATAACATATAAAATTTACATTATATCCTCATGCGTAGAAATCCGGAAATTAAAGATATAGGGCAGAACAGTCCACTGTTCTGTCAAGAAGAACTCAACGGCATAGTCTGGCCGTCAAACAAAGTAAACGGCAATATCGTTGGCCGCTGACTCAAGATCTCAACGGCAATAGATCTGGCCGTCAAGTTCGGACCTGTGTAAAAACACAGTCCGAGCTCTTAAGAATGGTGAATGTTGGGGATCCAGGACACGAGGAAAATCCATAAAAATGATAGAAACCTCCTAGACACATACATGGACAAGGTGGAAGGGTTACTTGCCTTTGGAAAAACTCCTAAAGGGATCAAATTGGTTGGAGAAGCTCTCCTTGGGCAGTCCCAAGAAGCCTCCAAGATGCCTCCACTCCGGCCTCTGTGATGCTCCCCTCTGAAATCCAGGGTCGGGGATGTGTAGCCGGATGTGTTGTCTCCCTCCTTGTCAAAGTAGATCTCCAGGTGAAGCCTTGGATCTCCGGATCAAAGCCTCCAAACTCCAAGTTTTCTCACAGGTTCTAGGGTTTTTGTTTTTCTCCTTGCAAAGAGACAAGAGAGCTCTTTGGGGTTGCAACAAGGGCTCTCTTAAGAGAGGACCCTCTCACCCCACGCAAGAGGTCGGTTGGAAGGCCAAGGAGCCGTTGGGGAGTGGTTGGTATCTCCCATCAAGGCATGGCACACCATGCTGCTGCAGACTGGCCTGTCATGACCTAGACGTCCACCGATATGGCCGTCTACTTAATAATCGACGTCCACCTATATGGACGTTAACAATAAGTGAACGTCCATTCATGTTGACGTCGACTAACCCTTCGGCCAGAACCCAAAACCATGCAAAACCCTAATTTCTCCTAAGTTCATGCATGCAATACATAGGGTGTAATGCACACCCTCACTATGTCACGAAATCAACCGATATATATATATATATACAACTAAGTATATACATACATTCATAAGTACACCAAGATAATGTATACATAATACTTACACGATAATGCATATACATACACAAGCATAAAATTGCACACAATAAAATAATAAGGACAAAATTCGAGGGCCTTACATGCACACAGAGAACTATATATCAGGTCTAGATGTTGTCAAATAAAGTAAGGATCCGATCATACCTCTGTAAGTCTTTAGGATCCACCAAGTTACCTTTCAAATCAGCATCCAAACTTAATGTTGTACTCATTGGTGTTGCCATTGCTTTGGTATTTTCCATTTTGTACTTCTTTAGCAAATCTTGTATGTACTTTGACTGATTGATGAAGGTTTCTTCCTTAGTTTGAACAACCTACAATCCAAGGAAAAATTTCAGTTCTCCCATTAAACTCATTTCAAATTCACTTGTCATCAAATCAGCAAATTCCTTACACAAAGAAGATTTTGTTGATCCAAATATTATGTCATCAACATAAATTTGGACAACCAAAATATCATTTTCCTGCACTTTAGTAAAAGGGGTTTGATCTACTTTATCTCTAGAATACCCTTTACCTGTAAGGAATGAGCTTAATCTGTCATACCAAGCCATGGGAGCTTGCTTTAATCTATAGAGAACCTTGTCAAGCTTAAACACATGATTAGGAAAAATTTATGCATTCAAATCCAGGAGGTTGTTCAACAAAAACTTCCTTTTTTATTAAGCCATTTAAGAAGACACTTTTCACATCCATTTGCTGTAATTTAATATAGTGAGCACATGCAAATGAGAGTAAAATTCTGATTGCCTCAAGCCTAACTACAGGAGCAAAAGATTTTTCAAAGTCAATTCCAAATTCTTGATTATAACCTTTTGCTACTAGCCTAGCCTTATTCCTTATTATCTTGCCTTCTTCACTTGTTTTATTTCTGAAAACTCATTTAGTTCCAATGACACTTTGAGAAGAAAGTATTGGAACTAAATGCCAAACCTTATTTCTTTCAAATTGATTCAGTTCTTCTTGCATGGCATTTATCCAAAAAGTGTCTTTTAGTGCATCTTCAACATTTTTAGGTTCAATTTGTGAAAAAAGAACCATTTGATCTAATTCAGAAATAAGTTTAAAATGAGATCTTGTTCTGGGTAGATCAAGTAGGTTACTAATGATACTGTCTTAGGATGATCCCTTAGCATTATGATGTTCAGTTGATCTGTGATTTCATTGCCAGCTACTGTCTCTTGCCCATCTTCATCACCTGAGTTTTTATTTGTGGCAGACTCCTTTCCTAGCTTGTTGTTTGCATCTTCCTTTTCCAGGAATTCTCCATCATCCTTTTCCCTGCACACATCATCATGAAGTTCATCAAAGGTTATATGAGGGAATTCTTCAAAAGTTTGATCTTTGACATTAAAAACTTTATATGCTCTAGAATGATTGGAGTAGCCAAGAAAAATCCCCAACTCACTCTTGGGTTCAAATTTATCCAAATCACTCTTATTATTATTCAAAATAAAGCATTTTGCACCAAACACTTTAAAATAAGCAATGTAAGGTTTCTTACCTTTCAGAAGTTCATAAGGAGTCTTTTTGCTTAGTGGCCTTACCATTGCACGATTTATGATGTAGCAAGAAGTGTTTACTACTTCTGCCCAGAATTTTCTAGACAACCCACTTTCAATCAACAATGTTCTTGCCATTTCAACCAGTGTTCGATTTTGCCTCTCTACCACTCCATTTTGTTTAAGGGTTCTGGGTGATGAGAATTTGTGAGATATTCCTTCTTCCCTGCAAAGATTTTCAAAATCAGTATTTTCAAATTCACCACCATGGTCAGACATGATTGAAATTATTTTGAACTTTTCTTCTTGAAGGATTTTCTTATAGAATTCTTGAAATTCCATGAAGGCATCACTTTTGTGAGCAAGAAAGAATACCCAAGTAAATATTGAAAAGTCATCAACAAGTACATATCCAAACATTTTTCCATTTAGATTGTTTGTACTTGTGGGTCCAAACAGATCCATGTGAATAAGTTCAAAAGGTTTAGAGGATTGACTTTCAGATCTACTTTTGAAGGATTTTCTTGTTTGCTTTTCTTAAGTACATGCTTTACAGATTTTGACATTTTATTTGAAGGAAATTTCTGGCAAGCCTTTTACCATGTTGAATTTGACTAATTTATGTAGCATATTGTAGCTAGCATGTCCTAGTCTACGATGCTACAAACATGCAAGATCATTTTTATTGACAGCAAGACAAAGATTGTTGTTTTCAGGTTCATCCAAATCAACTATGTAAACATTATTGATTCTTTTACCAGAAAATTTTACACAATTTGAATTTGGCTTAAAAATTGAACACCCAAGGGAATCAAAAATTACCTTGTGACCATTGTCACAGAGTTGACTTATGCTCAGAAGATTGTATTCCAATCTTTCCACCATAAGTACATCATCAATTGAGTTTGAAGGATTTTTACCCACTTTACCTGAACCAACAATTTTATCTTTGTTGTTTCCTCCAAAAGTCACATGTCTTGCCTTCTTTTTAGACAATAAACAGAATTTGTCTTTGTCCCCTATCATATGTCTTGAACAGCCACTGTCAAGATACCACTGGTTGTTCTTGGCCTTAAGACATACCTGCAACACATTCAAAGAAAGATCTTTGGAACGCAAGTACATTTGGGTCCCTTCAACTCACCCAATTCAAGAACATATGAAAGTAGACTTTTTGGAATCCAAGCTTGCCTTTTTACTGTGGGTTTCATGGTATTTTTGGTTTCATGTTGTTTCTGATTCTTTCTGTTGTTTCCAAGAATTTTGGATTCATTGTTTCTTTTCATTTTCATGAAATTGCCTTCAGTATTCTTTTGAGGAAATGAAGAATAATTCTGATAACTAGACCTCTTGGGATATTCTAAATGATTAGATCTAGCAAAGTTGTGAGAGTGTATAGACACTATGTAGGGATAGTGTCGACCTACATGAGTCCACCTGGACATGTTCTGTGGTCTGGTGTATGAAGGTGTCGACCTACCATGAGTCCACCTAGACATGTTCTGTGGTCTGGTGTATGAAGGTGTCGACTTGCCATAGAAATAGTGTCGACCTACCCTGTCATGTGATTGCTAAGATTTGTTCCATTGAGATATGTTTGTTGATTTGATTCCAGCACTTGCCTTACCATTTTTATTGAATTTTCCAATTTCAGAATTTTTAACAGTTTCTCTTTTCTCATTTCTTTGAGTTTTCCTCCCATTGAGTTGTTTTCCAGATGAGGAGGTTTCTAAATTTGTTGAAGAAACAAATGTGATGGTTTTCAAACCTATTTCTTTCTTCTTTGAATGATTGAAACCCAACCCTTCTGTGTAGAAGTTCACTTTTGTTCCAAGCAAGGCTTCTAAGTTGTTTTTACCACTCACAAATCTTTCCAAAGCTTCTTGTCTTATGGTTACTTCTTTCTGAAGATTTTCAATTTCTTTCTTCATTTCAGTATTCACACTTTTTATGGCATCATATTTTTCAGCAATCAGTTTCATTTCTTTGACATATTCTATCTCTTTGACTTTTAGTTCACAAACATTTTCTTTTAACACAGTGATTTCTTGAACAAACTATTTTTCTTTCTCTTCCATTGAGGTATCATAAACAATTTGATTCATTTTTCTTTTGAGCACTTTGTTTTCCTTTTTAACTTCATCATATTGATCAAGCAATTCAAAATAAACATGTTCCCAATCACTGAATGAAAAGTCTTTAAATGGAGATACTACCTCTTCTTCATCTCCTTCTTCTCCTCTAGCCATTAGACAAATTTTGGTATGTGATTCATCAGTTTCTGAACTCCCTTCTTCATCATCATCTTCCTCTTCACTCCATGTTCCAACCATAGCATTTTGTTTATTTTTTGTCCATTTGGGTTGAATCTTCTTCAAGGGATCAGGACATTCTGATTTCACATGCCCTGGTTTCCTGCAATTATAACATACAATCCTGTCAGATCTCTTATTTACATACTGTTTAGGCTTTGAAAATTTGTTCACCTATGATTTCTTTTTCAGAAATCCCTTACCTTCTTTCCTCAGAAATTTTCTGAATTTTATTGTGATAAGGGAAAACTCACCTGAGTCATTTTCAGAAGTGGATGACTCACTTTCATCAGTAGCTTCCTTGATGCTTGGACTTGCTTTGAGAGCAAGTGGCTTCTTTTCTTGACATCTTCTTCTGTTCTCTTTAAACCCAATTCATAAGTCATCAAAGAGCCAATTAATTCATCAACTGATGTAGTAGATAAATTTCTTGATTCTTCCACTACAGTGGCCTTTGTGTGCCATATAGGGGTTAGAGATCTAAGAATTTTTCTAACGAGTTCTTATTCTGTATAGGTCTTTCCTAGATTCTTTAGGCCATTAGTCAACAAGGTCAATCCACCATACATCTCTGAAATGGTTTCATCATGCTTCATTTTAAAGGCTTCATATTCAGAAACTAGCATGTTAGCTTTTGTTTCTTTCACTTCAAATGTACCTTCATAAATAACCATTAGGCGATTCCATATTTCCTTTGCACTAGTACATGATGAGACCCTCTAAAATTCTGTAGGATGAAGTGAACACTGCATGATGTTCATAGCACTCCAGTTTGCATTTGACTTCTTGATTTCATATGGAGTCCACTTTTCTTCATCTTCTAATAACTCATACGGCCCATTACTCACTACCCTCCAGATTTGAGGATCTTGGGCTCGCAAAAACACCTACATGCGAGTTTTCTAATAAGCATAGTTAGTTCCATCAAAATAGGGGGGGTCTGTTTACAGAATGACCTTCTGCAATATATCCTCTGGAATCCATTCCACACAGATCTCTCCTGGTTGTTAAACCAAAAATTGGAGAGCCTAACTTTGATACCACAAGTTGGGTATGGAATGAATATCTAGAGGGGGGGAGAATAGATATTGACCACTTAAAAAATTACTAGCCCGAAACAGATCTTAGAATATGAAAGAGCTATTTATATCAAACCAGACAAAGTAATAGAGCCAATGCACAACACACCACACAATGCAAGCATAATTTTTAAGGTGGTTTGGCTCCAGTGTAGAGACCTACAACCACCCCTCACTAAACTAAGTAAGGCTTCGCTCAACAACTCGAACGTGTGAAAACACTCACACAACTGCTGATTCACAGCTTCATATAGCTCGCTGATTCATAGCTTCAAGATTGTCTCAATCTCTCAATCCTCAAAGTGTAGGATCAGTTCATCTACTCAACCTGGAGTAGACAACCAAGCAGATTGATGTTTAGAAGAAATGGGAAAAACCAAAATGAGAGAAATTGCTGAAATAATGTAGAAATATTGCAAACACTCTACGTGCAGTTTCAATGGAGTTGAGATCTGATCAGATTTCTCCTTGAAATCCCAATTGCATCTTCTCCAGGCTCGAACTCATTAGCCTCTTCTTCTAGCAGCAACTTAAGGATCAATTGTCTCTAAATTGGGGTTGAAATCCGATACTCTGCTTCAATTGATCAGCAGCAGATCTTCATATGGGTAGAAGAAACGATCCAGCATCCTTTCTTCTTGATGAGTTGACTACACGGAAACCTGCTCTCTTTTCTGAACTCAAGCTCTCTGCTCTTTTTGCACCTTTTTTTGCTCTCTAATGCTTTGCACTTTTTCTGTATATATTCTCTCTACTAAAGAGGACGTCGCGCCCCCTTTTTGTTTAGTATCACAGAATCTTCATGGTGGGCCCCAACAGAATCCCAATTCATTGGGAGGTGCTTTGCCGCCAAAAAGGGTATCTTCCAGAACCTTGTAAAGTGTGCCTGGAGTCCCAATCATTGGGCCTCGGGTCACGTGTCTGGAACTTATGCGCTGGCAGACTCTTTTCATCACTGGAATAAGAGTGTCAACGAGTCGACACATCTTGAGCATAGTGTCGACGCACATAGAACTTGACTTGGAATGATGAAGATGCTTCAGTAGAGTCGACTCCATGTCTTCATTGAGTCGACCTTATCCATTTGACTGTTGTAGTGACTAGGTGTCCAGAGTATAGAGCCGACCTTGTAGCATCTAAGTGTTGACCTTATAGAATGGTAGAGTCAACCTTATCTTCATCTGGAGTCAACCTCATGGACTGGTGGAGTCGACCTGATCTTCAACTGGAGTCGACCTCATGGACTTCTTTCCTCTAAGCGCTAACAGAAAATTCAACTAGTGTTGACCTGATTCTCATCTGGAGTCGGCCTTTTAAAATTCTTTTCCTTCAGCGCTAACCAGAAGACCAACTAGTATCAACCTGTTCTTCAACAAGAGTCGACCTTATGCGATACTTTAGACTTCTGTGCTACTGGAAGACTGTCCAGTGTCGACCTATCCTTTGGGTAATGTCGACTCAAGTGCTTCACAGAACTCCAGTAACTCACTCACTGAGACGTGTGCCAACCTATTAAGAAATCAGTGTCAACACACATGAGATCATTTGACTTTGTGAATTTTCATGTCATATAAAAACTTGTGTTAGAAGAATTCTTATATGTTTATGACATTTTTTTATTGACTCATGACATCATCAAAACCAGGGACACAACAATGTCGTATAGTTCTTTGGCACAATTAGAAAGGTATTATGGGTTTTCATGGTAAAATCAGCTCGGTGACCTTGTGGAAATCCAAGGTCAGTGGAGGCTTATGGAGGTCTCACATGAAGACGTGCTAGTCCGACAAGAGGAATACCCAGCGGAGAGTTCATCAATCACAGAGGAGTGTTCCTATCTACAACACAGTGAGTGCACATCACACGAGGTGACGGTCTCAAGAGTGACGGTACAAAACAACGGTACGAGATGAATATTTCCAAGAGTGTGATAGTTAACATTTAAAAGATGTGTTTAACATGATCAAGTCAATTTACCACCTTATTACTAGTCATTAACTGGTGTTCATGGGGTGTTCACAACATTAACTTACTGTCCAGTACACATTTTTTGAGAAAACTCAATTTTAGGGTGAAAGTCTATGTACGCGTCATAATATTATGAAGAACACGACAGGGATATCAAGTACATGACAGGGGTCAACAAGGAACACGACAGGGTACTTAATAGAACGGGTAAAGAACGCGTCATACCTTCCTGTCGCGTTAATAACGTGAAGGATCGCTATGTCACGATAAGAACCAGATCACATCATACCATCCCGTCACGTTAATAATGTGATGGTATGCTTCATCGTGACAAGGCCTAGATCTCTACATATCGGGTCATCGCATAAGGGGGCCTCTGCTCAATCCCAAAAGGGAAAACAACTACGTTGGGCTTCGGGTTGCCCTTCAAGAGGGCATGACATAGTGAACATAAACCTCTAAATTCTCAACATATACATGATGAAAAAGCATGAAGATTGGGAAAATGAAAGTAGACTTGTAGGAGTACAAACTCTAACAAGTAATTAGGGTTTTATCTTGGTTTCAACATGAAATAATTAGGGTCTTTCACGAAGGACATGATTCATGACACAGTGAACATGGATTAAGAAATTCGCATGAGATATACAATACAAATTGGGGAAAAGGGTACCACTATGTTTAGGACATTGACATGTATCTAAAGTAAAATTTCACATCATGAGTTCAAGAGTGGACGAAGATCTAAAGGGAACATGATGGGTCAGATAGGACATGAGCAGGGAATTTATAACATGAAATATAAGTAAACAACGTGATTAAAATTTGGGAAAACAAGTTCATGAGATTCCTGACATCAAGAAGTACCTAAGGATTCATTTAATTAGATTAAGCTCGAGAGATTGCCTACCTATGGTCGTACTTGTCTTCTATGGCTTTTTGCTCAAGTTTTTTGGTGGAAGAACAAGGAAGAACTCTAAATCCTCATGTCCTTCTCCTTCCTTCAGCCTTCTCCCATGTCCAAAGCCTCCATAGTAGCAAGCTAGGTCGGCCATGGAAGGGTATTGGGTTGTATTTAAAGAAATATTCCATTAGGAGTCCTAATGAGACTCTAACTTCTAAGTTATGAGTTTCCTTATACTTATTACCTTTGTTTGAGTCTCCAACTCCGAATTTCCTTAGGGTTATGGCTAAGGATTCATCCTCCTATGGTGGGCTAAGGTTATTTGTGTTGGTCCATGGTAGTAAGGTAATAATCACCTGGGGGGTAAATAGGATGATACACAAAAACTGAATGCAAAACAAACACTTTAAACTTTGATTAGGGAATAAAATCGTGTGTAATAAAATTAAGGGTGCAGAAGTAATCACACACAAAGGCACAAGAAATTTATCTTGGTTTGATACTTCCCTCAATGGAAGCCCTATATCTAGTCCCCAAGCAAACTCTTGGGATTTCACTAGCCAAGGGTACAATCCCCCTCAAGAACAATACAACACCGAGCTTAGCTAGTCTTCCCTTCTACACAAGAGGAACACTAAATACAGTCCCTTAGCTGGACAAACCACCCAGTACACCACTAGTATTCCCCTCTACACAAGGGGAACACTGAGTATAGTCCCTTAGCTAGACAAACCACCCAACACACCACTGGTCTTCTCTTCTACACAAAGAGAACACTAAGTACAGTCCTTCAGCTCGATAAACCACCCAACACATTGTTGTTCTTCTTCTCGCAGAAAGAGGAACAAAACTACCTTTCTTAAGAAATGAAAGAGCAAGCTGTCAAGATCAAGTTCATAATGATAAACTTGGCTTCCTTGATCTTGACAGCAACCTGAGAGCTAAAGGGATGAACAAGACTAACACAAGACTCTCAAGCTCATAGACTCTCTCTCAAATTTACAATGACACACAAAAAGAGATGGGAAAGAATGAAGGTACGAATGCTTTTTCAGCTTCAGAAAATTTCTACTTGGGCACTTCTTGCTTTCTTTTTACTTCTACTTCAAAACTTCCATCTTCTTATACATCCTTTTGAAGAAGACCGTTGAGAAGATCCGTTGGGGCTCCTTCTATCCGTTGCTTCTTCTCTTTCTTCTACTTCTTCTTCTTTTACTCTCTTTGTATCTAACAACTATCTTCATATGTATAATGGATGCCTCAGATCTTCTTTCTTCCGTAAGCATTTAATGTTGGGAAGAGGATAGTGAGAAAGAAAGATATAATGTAGCACCCCAAAAATTTAGTGATTTAAAAATAATGGACAAATTGAAAATAATAGTTTAATATTTATCAAGGTGGTTAAAGCATGCGCGCCATGATGGTATGTGTGAAAGGTGCGATTAGAATGAAATAAATCCCATAGTTAGTCTCCTAATGAGACAAGACCACTAGTGGATAATTGTTGGGCCAGACAAATACTTTTAGCCCAAAGGACAAGAACCCAACAAGAAAAATCCCCAAAAATTCGTAACCCTAATTGAGCAGAAAATAGAAAGGGGCAATTAGGGCAAAAACAAAGGCAATTAGTCATACTTAGCAACCCAAATTCGTGCCTAACCATACTAGGAGGTTTCCTACTAGCTCGCACACTCTAATTGGGATGGGAATTCCTCAAACAAGGAAGGGATCAAGCTAAAACCGCAACCCTTATTTCCTAGTTGTAATAGGAGTACTAAACAGCCCTAAACACTTAAATACTCTTCCTAAGACCCTTGGGGATGAGTTTACCATTAGTTGGGGTCGTGAGGAGGACTGCTTGAGCACCGGAGGAGGAGGAGATTGCCACCAGTCGGAGCCATCTTCCCCTACCTGCGTTCTGCAATGACTAGCAAAAGACTCTTCTTAGCATCAACCAAAGGTAGGTTATCTTGAGCCAAACCTGAATAAATCACATACCATGTTAAAGCTCATCGATACTACTTTCATATGCACTTGTTTTCCATGATTTTAATCGAGCATGCATGGTGTATTAAGCGTTTTTCAAGAGTCATGCATGGTTGGGGCTTTTAGTGTTCATGTTGAGTTTAACGCATCCTGAGGCCAAATCATGTGAAACCAAAACCATAGTTCTCTTCTACTCATCGTACCCAACATCTTTCATGTTCATACTTTTGTCCCAAGAGCCCTAGATCCTGAGTTATAAGCATTGCATGCATGACTACACCGTTTTTACCGTTTTTGGTTTAAACCCTAAAACGCGATCAGACCAGACGTCGCGCTTTACGGACTGGTATCATGATAGGTCAACCCGTCGCAATTACCCTAAACGTGTTCGCATAACCCGTCATGTTTCTGACCAGTTTGACCATGTCTGACGCCTCAAACTATGCACCGTATAGTATTCAGTGCATGTATGAATCGCAACTGTGGACCCCGTCACGATTTGGTCTGTTTTTCCGCCCATGAGTTTATGGTATTTTTATATTCAAGTATTTTCGAAAAGTACATGAACGCGACCGTCTATACTGTCGCCTTTTTGAATCGATGCCTTCTGAACGCGTCATGCATACCCGTTGCGATTTGAACGCGATAGGTATGACCGTCACTATTTAGACCGTTGACTGTGGTCTATGTTTAACTGTTTAACAGCCTTATTAAAAGTGACAACTGAACTCGTTGCATATTTTGAAAGCCTACCCGAGACCTATTTTACTCTATCTAGAGTGTAAGATTTGCATGTTATGGTTATGGTAAGTGTGTACAGTCTGTCTAGTGGCTTAAAATTGTTCATCCATGTAAAAGGTATAATAACATGTAAGTTTATTCTAAGTGTTCTTAATTCCATAGCCTAATATTGCCATGATCATCTTGATGTTTTTACTTGCTATTAAACTGAAAGTTGATCTGATTAAACTGCAGAAACTATGTGATGAAATCTTGATAGTATTGCTTTATCTCATGTCGTCATGTTAATTGTAGGATCGAATGGGTGGATGGATCAGATCTAGAAGGGGGGTTGAATAGATCTAACACCAATTAATGCGGAAGCTTAAGCAATTCAAAATTACTTCGAATCAGAGATCAATTCAAATAAATAATTTACTGATCTGAAGTATGGGTATGTGTAGATTATGTGTGATTAGTGTGTGTGAGCAAATTAATTGGAAGTGTGAACGAAATCCATATGCATGCATCTAGCGCAATACAAAGTCAAACCACAATTCAAACCACTGCACAGAGGATTTTTAGGTGGTACGGAAATCACCTCCAGTGACTCTACATCCACCCCTCACACAGTGAGGCCACACTACTCAAAACCTTGAGTCCAACACACACTGGAGCACGACGACTCCAAACAACCTTGAGCACGACGGCTCAACACAAACCCTTGAGTTCAACGACTCACAAACTGAGCACGACGGCTCAAATAACAATCGGAGCACGACGACTCCAAATTGAGCACGACGGCTCAAACCACACAGTGAGTGCGATGACTCACAAAGCAGAGCTCGATGGCTCACAGTACAAAAGCTAGATCAAACACAAAAGAGATCAGATCCTCTAGCAATGATATGATTCAAGACAATTTCATACACAGAAATTTGTGCAGAACTTCATGCACAAATCTCATAGACGAAATAAGAAAGAACAAACTCTGAAGTGAGTGAAATGGATGTAGAATGAGTGTTCTTCGATGAAGAGGCCTTGCAGACACTTCAATTGAGGAGCCTTGATGGACATCGATGGAGATTCTCCTCAATAGGCGATGCTCTGCTTTGATGGCATTTGAAATGCCAGAAGTCCTTCTTCTCCTGCGCCTCTTCAGTTGGATCTGCTCCCTTCCCTAGCAAAGCAACCTTCTCTCCAGAGATTCCCCTTGATTCCCACGTCCTTCCTCTTGAAAGGATGGCCTGCAACTTCTGGAGATGGAGCAAGATCTGGAAAGCCCCCTTTTTCTGCCAAAAAGCTTCTTCTGGAAGTGTATGGGCTCTCCTTGCCTTTTGGGGTACAAGGAGCATGGGTATTTATAGCCTCATATGTCCATAAAGTGCCTTGGGTGCATGGGCATGAAAACCTAGGTAGATTTCCTTGATCCCCAAGCAGCCACGTGTCTAGAGAAATTCACGTTTTTGAGTTTCAGCCGGAGTGTGTCGACACAGTCAATGAGTGTGTCGACACACTGTCCCAATTGCACAAAACAGGTCTTCTGGGAGATGGGATTAGTGTCGACACACTCACTGGCTGTGTCGACACACTGTCCCAGTCTGGCAACTGGGTCTTCTGGAGACTGGGTCTAGTGTCGACACTGCCTGGGATTGTGTCGACACAGTGAACCCTGTCTTCATGAATTTGCTTCAGGGATTGATGCCCAGTGTCGACACCATCAGTGGGTGTGTCGACACTACCATGACAAGAAATATATGTCCCTTAAAATTAAACACATAAATCATTAGTACAATGTATTATCATGACTGTATGTGATATTAAACATTAAAAACGTGTTGTTTAAGCATTATTGCGATATGTATAAAATGTATAACATGTTCAACATGTCATCATCAAAATCACAATATATCATTATTAAAATCACAATATGTCATCATTAAAATCAAAGTATGAGTGATGTTCATTAGTCATCATTAAAATACAACTTTAGGAAATTCCAAAACACACTCAACCCAACAATCTCTCCCTTTTTGATGATGACAAAACATATGCACAATCTCCCAATAATCTGACTTCCTTGACTGCAATAACTCCCATTGACCATATACACCCTTTGAACTTTCTCCCCATAAAGAACTTTCTCCCCCTAGAAACTTTTACCTTCTCCTCCTTTAAGGAACTTTCTCCCCCTTTTTGACAGCCTCAAAAAGTTAGACAAGAGAGAGAAACAAAGATTGTAGGAGATCAAGAAATGAAATGTAGGAAATGAATGGTCAGAAGTAATCAAAATAAGTGAGGCAAAGTGATATTGTCAAATGAGAGAAATGATTGTGTTTTTGGTATTGTGCCACAAAGTTTAATCACAAAGACACACTTAACACAAGGTATTGCAAGATATAATGATCTGAATGTGGTTAAAATAATGATGCAAATGTGAAATAAAGTGACCTATATGAGTGATCAGAAGTATTTAACAAGGATGTTAGGAGCTTTAATTTTAACACAATGTAGAATAATAGGTCTAAACTCAATATACATGAACTTTATGAAGGTCTTAAGCTTTTCCATCCTGTCAATTTGATTTTCTTTCATTTTTAACTGGGAAAGAATATAAGAATAAATTAGTTAAATCTCACTTTTTAGTGCAAGATATCACATTGATTAGATGCAAGATCTCATGATTACTCAGTGGTTTAACTTTCATTATCTTATACAGAGTTGAGAATTTTGATTTCCACTTTTTGACGCGAAACAAATCACTTTTTAGGTGAAATGGCCCGGTTATTCAGTGGTTCAAAAATTTTCATTGCTCTGCTTGTATCTTTCCAGATTATTGATCATTTTGATCATTTTCTTTTGATGTTTTGCAGGAATATGTTTGCTTTGAACATACAAGTCATGACTACGAATTTAGAAACAATATTCTTAACATGTGGTAAAAATAAAGCTTCAACATACACATGTGAAATATTAAAGCCACTCATGTGCCTATAATAGTGTTTTGCAAATCATTTTAAAAACATTCAGTATTAAAATTGCTTAACCTTGAAATGATACTGAATCTTTGAAATTAAACTAAGTGCACAATGAGTTTAGTTTCAATGCCTTAATTCTCTCATAAGAAGATAGCATAAGGACTCAAAAATTCTGATGAGTTTGGGGTTCAAAATAGACAATGACTCTCCCTCAACAATTACATACAAGACTCTTGATACTTGGCGGAGACATATACTCACGCATAGTGAAAGTGTCCAGACAAGCCTGACTTGTCTTTCTTCAAATCACCATTTGATATACCAAGAATGTCAATGCATTGTGAGAGTGAGGAATTTATTTGCAAGAAGATTTGTCAATAAACTGAATGGGAGTTGATGATAAATCAGATATGAAAGAATATTTCTCCAGCAATTCACTCAAAGATTCTTTTGACTTACTCCCCCATAAGATATGCATGATATGAAATGATCATTTAAGCAATTCAGATATGTTCATTCAAAGTAGTTTGCACAGAAAGAATATGAACATGATCAAGCATGCATTAACATGTAATTTATTGAAGGAGAAAAGTTTTTCAAACACTTAAAATAAAGTTTTTGAGATTTTCATTTTTCTTGATGACCTTTATGCAAAAAAAGACTATTGATACTTGGCGGAGAATTTTTCTCACGCATGATGATAGTTTCCAGACAAGCCTAACTTGTTCTTTCACATTTCACCATTTGATATATCACATAGTCACTGCAAAAAGATCAATTATTCTTTATTGTTAGCATGAAATTCATTGCATTTTCAAGAACATTTTTGCAATTTTTCAAATTTACTCCCCCTTAATATGTGCATGGAATGAAAAAGCTAGCAAGCAATTCACACATGATTATGCACACAATTAGCTTTAAGCATAACATGACTTCTGGTACTTGGCAGAGTATTTTACTCACGCATAATGATAGCTTCCAAACAAGCATAACTTGTTTTTCCACATGTCATCATTTGATATACCAAAAAGTCAAAGCTGTTGATATGCACACAGAATTATGGGCACAGTTAAGCAAGCATGATAACACAAACATGATTTCAAATGTTAAAACACAAAGTTACTGTTGGGAGTAGCATCAGAACATATTTTTCATTGTTCAGATAAAAAATCAAACATCATTTCAATTCAGGCAATTCAAATTTGAAATGATAAAGAAGTTTCACCTGAATGGACTTCAATTGCTTTTCAAAGATTTTACCTGTGTTCTCCAATCATTTCTTGCCTTGCACAGCCAATATCTTGAATCCATTTACAATGTATGGCTGCAAGACTCCTCAGCTTGCTGATCAAGCTGGTTTTGGGACCCACACTTGCTTGGGTCTTGCAATGAAATCAATGTTAGTGTGAAATAAAGATTTTTGAATCCAATATGATTTTATTTTTGGTATAGATGCATTTCTTTCATTGACAGAACTATGAGCAGAATTAGTTCCATTTTTGTTTTTTGCCTTGCTCAATGCATCTATGTTTTCATGAAGTGTTCAATTTATATTCATATGGAGTTTCTGAGCATTTTCAACAACATCATGATTCTTAGTTACATGTGAATGATGTGAAAAATTTTGCAAGTAATTCAAGCTAAAATCATCATGGAAGAAATGAAATAAACAAGCAATCATGTTTCAATGACAACCATTTTTTTATTATTATTTTTAAAAATTAATGACTCTTACACAAGGAAGATCATTGGTACTTGGCGGAGGTTATTCCTCACACATAATGATAGTTTCCAGACAAGCATGACTTGTCCTTCCACAGTTCACCATTTGATATACCAATTGATCTTTGCATAAGAGTCCCAATTGATTTCAGTTTTTATTTAGCAGGGAATCTCTCAGAAGAATTTACCTGGTGAGATTTTCATTTTCTTTCATTCTCTTCACTTACTTTCCTTGTAGCCTTTATCATGAAGCCTCCATATTGAAATTGATTACAAGGATCCCTGCATCCAGCATTCAAGCAGCACATTTCAGAACCCAAACTTGCTTGGGTCCTAAGGATCTTCCATGAATCTGCAACAACGATTTTTGAATCCAAAAGGATTTTATATTTGGTGCATTTTTCTGAAGACTAGAAACACTAGAATCTTGGTTTCTAATCTTAGAGTTATTGGTATAGAATGCACCACTGACATACTGAACATTTTGTTTTCTATTTTTCAGATTTTTATCATTGAGATTTTTATCATGGAATTCAGAAGAGATCTTTTGTGCAACAGTTCCTTTTTCATGTACATAGAATTTTTGAGTGTTTTCAGCATGAACATGATCTTTATTCTTATGTACGTTAACATGAAACATGGGAGCATGCACAGGATTATCAATTCTATGCCAACATTCCCTAGAAGTATGCCCAAATTTATGACATGTGAAGCACTGGACTGATTTGGCATATTTATGGAAATGTTTATCTCTATTCTAGCAAGATTTGGCTAAATGACCAGGTTTATTACAATTAAAGCAAATGAGATCATTTCTTACCTAGTACTTACCTTGGCATGTATGCATTTGCTAGAATCTCCTTTTCATGTGAGGAGGCTTACCATGAGGAGAAGGAGGTACCTTTTGTTGGCTTTTGGCATGATGTGAATTTGGAACTTGCCTTGGAGCTTTTTGGACTGATGGAGGAAGTAGATGAATCTTCTTGACAATAGCATTTTTTTTTTCTCTGTCTATTTCTGAACAAGAACTTTCACAAGTTTTTCATTAAAATTAGCAGAGTTCTTGTTCGCAGCAGCTTTAACAAATGTTAATTTTATTTTATTTTCTTTTTTCTTATCTCTCACAGAAGCAAGACTTGTGTATTTAGTATTCTTCAATTCATGTTGAAGCTTCTGTTTTTCTGCTTTTAATGCAACAACTTCTTTTTCTGAGATTTGAAGTTTATTTAGTATGACATCCAAACCATTTTTTATCTTCTTCTTTTCATTTTCAAATTGAACAATTTGTTTTTCCAAATCGGCAATTTTATTACTCAAATTGCTACAGTCATTGTCCAATGGTTTGTCATGCAACAAGCATTCAATCTTCCTTTTTAGATGACTATTTTCTTCAACAAGTTGTTTGCATCTTTCATTTATTTGATGATCATGAGCCATGTTAGAAATCTATTTATTTAATTGATCATTATCAAATTTGAAGTTTTCATTGAGATCAATCAATTTTTCATTTTCATATTTCAAATCAAGATTTTCATATTCCAATTGATCATGATTTTCTTTCAACTTGGACAACTTGTTTTCACAAATTTTGATTTTATCTTTCAAACTTTCTTTTTCAGAATTCAATTTCTGAACTTCAATTTTCAAATTCTCATTTTTTGTGAAGGATCTTTATCATTGTTCTGGAGCAATTCAAGTGTATTTTTCAATTTTTCACTCTCTTTGTGGCAATGTTTTAAAGTCTTTTTCAAATCTTTATTTTTAGTGTTCAGCTTTGCATTAAGATTTTGCATCTTTTCACAGAATTCAATCAATTCAACATAAGACATGTCTTCATCTACATCAGAGTCAGAATTAGAATACATAAATGGATCTGGAATTGATTTACCTGACCTTGTAGA
The DNA here is from genome assembly GCA_014218235.1 of Colocasia esculenta. NCBI lineage: Eukaryota > Viridiplantae > Streptophyta > Magnoliopsida > Alismatales > Araceae > Colocasia > Colocasia esculenta. The sequence goes on along the minus strand of CM024762.1, from coordinate 73,181,723 downwards.
CCCATTTGAACTATTATGTTCTGAAGAGGATGAAGAATACTCTGAGCTCATGGAATGTGCTGTTAGAGCCAAAGTTTTTTGAATTGTTGATTTTCTGGATTCATTGAAGCTCTTCTTTGCCATTAAACACTTGTGAATTTCTTTTGCTCCTTTTCTTTGTGAATCATTTCCATCACTGCTATTGGCCAGAAAGCATAACTCCTCATTTGCTGAACTTGAGGAGTTCTCTTCTTTATCCTCACTTTGGTCTTCATCTGACCAAGTTGCTATCATGGCTTTTGGCTTCTTCATTTTGTTGTTCTTCTTGTATTTATCCTTTTTTATCTCAAGACACTCATCCTTCATGTGTCCTGTCTTGTTGCACCTGTAGCAAACAATATCTTCATCAATTTTTTTATTTCTGCTAGCATTAAAATTTGAAGAAGAAGCATTCCTTTTACTAGAAGAATATTTTTTCTTTCCATTGAATTTTCCTCTTCTTGATTTTAAAAATTTTTTGAATTACCTAGTCATGAGGGCAAGTTCATCCTCATTAGACTCAGACTCTTCAGAACTTGATTTTTCTTGACTTTTCTCTTTATTGCTTGATGAAGCTTTAAGTGCTACTGGTTTAGCTTTAAGCAAATGTTCTTCACTTCTTTTCATATTTATTTCATAAGTCATTAAAGATCATATAAGTTCATCCAAAGAAATTTTGGATAAATCCTTAGAATTTTCAATCACTGTAGCCTTTGTGTGCCAAACAGATGATAGAGAGCGCAAGATTTTTCTTACCAGATCAGCATCAGTGTATTCCTTACCTAGTGCCTTCAGTCCATTGACAATTATCATAAACCTAGCAAACATTTCAGAAATTGATTCGTTAGATTTCATCATAAACAATTCATAATCAGAAACAAGTATGTTTTCTTTGGTTTCCCTAACTTGAGATGTTCCTTCATACATTAATTCAAGTTTATCCCACATCTCTTTAGCAGATTTACACATGGATATTCTTGAATATTCTTTAGGGTGGACTGCACACTGAAGCATGTTCATGGCACTGTAATTAAGAGTAGCTTTCCTAATTTGCTCTCTAGTCCAATTCTCCTCATCTCCCTGATTTTCATAAGGACCCACTTCAACTATCCTCTAGATTTCATAGTTTTGAGCCCTAAGAAAAACGTGCATGCGATTTTTCCAGTATGAATAATCAGACCCATCAAAATATGGTGGTCTATTAATGGAATGACCCTCAGCTACAAATGTGACGGCCCTCATTATACCGGTACGGTTATACCAACCCACGTCGGTATAGCAAGAGTCATCACAGTTGGACATTTACCCAAACGATACAAACAGCTGAGATACACGCGAATATACGAACAGAGTAGCGGAAGTAAAAAGAACTATTGTCTTCATTCATTCATCATCCACATTTAACATACATGAAATTGCAATAACATTAAAGAACTTAAAAGTTCATATAATTAAATTGCTGAAAATTAAGTACACAATGTCCACACTTATACAATTTTCTCATGATTTCTAGTACAATGTCACTTTTACATACTATGAAAACACAAAAGGGGTACACTACTCCAACAATCTAAACTCCGCGCTCGGAGTCCGTCTCTACCGTCTCCTCCACGAGAGTCTCGTCACCGTCTATACCTGTACGCCGAAGCAAGAAGTGAGTCTTAAAGACTCAGAAAGCAACACTACTCATAACATACACGTATAAGTCATAGCGGTTTCTACATGCACATTCACAAATTTCAACATATGGCATGCTAGTCATTTGAAAGTTGCAACCTATCATGAAAGTTCTACAATTTAATACATGGATCATGCTTTCAGATTTCTAAGAATAAAACTTACCTATCACATGCTCTCTATTCAATTTACTCGTGAAATTTTGTCTTTAAAGAACCAAGACATGAGAGCTACCAACATGAACACTGTGCATATATGAAGGGAAAACACAACTAGCATGGATTTTACATGTTCTTAAGCACATACATAGACATTTTCACATGCTTTAAGCTGCTGGTTTCACATGGTTTAATGGCTGTAAACCTACACATGAGAGCTACAATGTTGTTTAAAACATACCATGTGAAAAACCAATCATGCTATTTTGTACACGTACTCATCAATTATCCCTAACATGGATTCTAGACATTTTCGCATATATAAACATAATGATAACAACATGAAATTACTGATTTCACCTGGTTTCAGATTTGTCTCACATGGATTTCAATGTCACATTCTCACATTTTTAGTTTCACATTTTCTTTACACAAGTTTCCAATTCACATGGTTGCACTTTGCACATACACATTTCACATTGTTCACTTACACATTAACACATGAACACATACACATTACACATTACACATTACACATTTTAGGTGCCGTGACACATAGTCCAAACCACCAAAGAAGGACATATACACATCACATTACACATAGACGCCATATAGGCATTCCAATGGCGACTCTTGGACTGCGCAGACCGGGAGAACAAGTCTCCACCCTAACCAGTGGTACTTGTCCACCTCCAGAATTTCCCCCTAATGCCCTTAGGGTCACTTACACATTGAACTTTCTCACGGGGACTTTTCCCTGATACAGTTCCACTGCCCTCTACGGAAGCAGTGTCACATTGGCACAGTTACACACTTACACATTTTTCCGATTTTACACATGGTTTTTACACATATCACTTTTCATCCCATTCACTTTCTCACTCACATGCATATCTCTATTTTCCTGACATGACACTACAGATTTCAGGAGTTTAACACACAGTAAATGCACCAATCAGGTTGGGTTTAAACGATATCTAATCACTTTACGATGACATGCATAAATTTTTACATTTCACATGGAAAAAGTGCATAACTCCTTATATACTGGTCCAAATGACTTGGAAATTTAACCACATGCTATTTTCGGGTTCAAGATCATACATTCAATTTTTCAGATTTTTCTGAGCTAAATAGAATTTACAGAAAATCAAATACCTATTTAGCATGCCATTCATAATTTAAGTTGACATGGAGTTTAACACCATCATACATTTTTGACACTTACTGTCTGAACAGAGACTAACTGTTATATGCATGATCTGAAAATACAGAATTACCCTAAATCATACAACCATAGATCGATCACAACAATTCTTTCTTGCATGCCTTTTTATTTACCGAACCGAAATTAATAGCAATTTATGCAAGCATGGACAATTTATCAAAATTTGAGTACACATATACTAATCCACTAACTTCATGATCTGACAAAACTTAGGGCACTCAGACTAGTCCTAATCATAAAACATGGATTGGCAAGATCACCAACAAATCATGCTTGAAATTTCATGGGATAATAATCTCTAACATTCACCACCACACATCATAACTCATCCACACACCACATTTACCAGTATACATAGTGTATAGGGTTACCATATATCCTCATCACGGAAAACCCATCGAAAATAATCGTATAGGAGGGCAGAACAGTTTACTGTTCTGTCCAGATGAACTTGGCGGCGGTCTCTGGCCGCTAATTCAATGTCAGCGGCATAGTCGATGGACGTCAATCATGATCTCAGCGTCCAGGGACCTTGCCGTTAATGCAGGTCTGTGTAGAACACAGACCCGAGCTCTCAAGATAGGGTGAATGTGGGGGTCAAGGACACGAAGAAAAATACACAAAAATGTTAAAACCATCCTAGACTCATACGGGAACCTTATGGTAGGGTCACTTGCCTTTTAGAAACACTCCTAAGGGATCAAAAGTGCTGGTGAAGCCCTCCTTGGGCAGTCCCAAGAAGTGCAGAAATGTCCTCCAAGATCTCCTTCCTCCGGGCTCCTAGATGATCTCCACAGCAAGGAAATGTCGGGGAGGCCTTCCTCGATGATCCCTCTAGCCTCCAATTGTAGTAGAACGCCAGACAAGCTTCGGAAGTTCGAATTTTTGGGCTGCAAGAATGGGGTTTTCTCACAGTCCGAAATAGGGTTTTTCTCCTCTGGTTTCTCTCTTGCAAAAGGGTGAAGAGAGGGTTTGGGGAGCAGATTCGGGTTGGATATATGGGAGAGACTTCTCTCCCACTCACAGGGTGATAAGATGGCTCTCAGAGCCGTTGGGGACAGCTCCCCAATGGGTGAGCTTCCTTGTTTCCGGAATTTCTGGCTCTGCAACGCATGCAGGTCAGGGAAATCGGCGTCCACATCGTTAGACGCCAGGATTAGTGTTGGCGTCCATGGGTGGACGCTGACACCACCTCAATGGCTAGGGGTTGACGCCAATCTGGCCTTCGGCTAGAACTCTAAAACATGCAGAAAACTATGCATGCCATGCATATATACATGCAATATGTATATGGTAGTGTATCCATACTATCACCATTCAATACATGCATTATTTACATCTAGTATAAACACATGCACACGTAATTGTACTAATTAATACGTACGTAAATATGTATATACATACACAAGCACAAATATACACACACACAAATACAAATAATGCGACGGAAATTCGAGGGCCTTACACCAAATCCTTGAGAATCCATCAATTAAAATGAGATAGTGAAAGAGCAAGCAAACAATTCAAGAAATTAACACAGAGATCAAACAGAAGCAATCAAATCAGATCCGAAATAGATATTAACCCGCTCTGATACCAATTGTAGGATCGAATGGGTGGATGGATCAGATCTAGAAGGGAGGGGTTGAATAGATCTAACACCAATTAATGCAGAAGCTTAAGCAATTCAAAATTACTTCGAATCAGAGATCAATTCAGATAAACAGTTTACTGATCTAAAGTATGGGTGTGTGTAGATTATGTGTGATTAGTGTGTGTGAGCAATTTAATTGGAAGTGTGAACGAAATCCCTATGCATGCATCTAGCGCAATACAAAGTCAAACCAAAATTCAAACCACTGCACAAAGGATTTTTAGGTGGTTCGGAAATCATCTCCAGTGACTCCTACGTCCACCCCTCACACAGTGAGGCCACACTACTCAAAACCTTGAGTCCAACACACACTGGAGCATGATGACTTCAAACAACCTTGAGCACGACGGCTCAAACAACAACCAGAGCACGACGACTCCAAATTGAGCACGACGGCTCAAACCACACAGTGAGTGTGACGACTCACAAACCAGAGCTCGACTGCTCATAGTACAAAAGCTAGATCAAACACAAAAGAGATCGGATCCTCTAGTAATGATCTGATTCAAGACAATTTCATACACAGAAATTTGTGCAAAACTTCATGCACAAATCTCATAGACGAAATAAGAAAGACCAAACTCTGAAGTGAGAGAAATGGATGTAGAATGAGTGTTCTTCGATGAAGAGGCCTTGCAGACACTTCAATTGAGGAGCCTTGATGGAAATCGATGGAGATTCTCCTCAATAGGCGATGCTCTGCTTTGATGGCATCTGAAATGCCAGAAGTCCTTCTTCTCCTGCGCCTCTTCAGTTGGATCTGCTCCCTTCCCTAGCAGAGCAACCTTCTCTCCAGAGATTCCCCTTGATTCCCACGTCCTTCCTCTTGAAAGGATGGCCTGCAACTTCTGGAGATGGAGCAAGATCTGGAAAGCCCCCTTTTTCTGCCAAAAAGCTTCTTCTAGAAGTGTATGGGCTCTCCTTGCCTTTTGGGGTACAAGGAGCATGGGTATTTATAGCCTCATATGTCCATAAAGTGCCTTGGGTGCATGGGCATGAAAACCTAGGTAGATTCCCTTGATCCCCAAGCGGCCACGTGTCTAGAAAAGCAAATGCTAATCAAGTTGATAAACAATACAAATTGATGTGATGTGAATATGTGAAACATAATGAGAATGTTAAGTCAAGCAAATATTAATCAAGAAAAGCAAATGCTAATCAAGAAAAACATGTTTAACTTGTTCATTTATATGTTCATTATATCTCACTAATAATGTTCTTAAATGTAGGTGAGATTCCATGCAAGACAAAGCCAAAAATCCAAGTTCAAAAGAACAAGACAAGTTGCCGAAATAGTGCACCTGTCAACAGATGAATAGTGCATCTGTCGATAGATGATTTTCTCCTGTCGACAGATACACACAGAAAATGGTTTTTCGGAAGGCCAGTCTTCTGGATTTTGCAAACCTGTCAGCACCTGTCGACAGCAGCAAGTCGGTTGTCGATAGACGAAGTTTTAGGAAGATCTTATGGCCGGGATATGATCTATATTTGGGTGTTTCCTTTTACCACGACTCTCCATACTTAAACACCCTTATATAAGAATTGTTTTGGAGGTATTTTCGCAGCAAGGCATCCTCCACACCAAAACCCTAACCAAAGACCAAGAAGAGAGGTTTTTCTCTGCTGCTCTGCTTCAACTCTCTGCCCAGAACAAGGAAGATCCATTTGATGAGTAGGATTGAAGCTGGTTCGTCCTCAAGTCAAGCTTCTCCATCATCACGTGGTCTTCAACGACGTGAAGCTTGAAGTATTCTGGACGAACTCACAGAAGAGTTTACATATTGGATTTGATCCTCAACTCAGAACTCTTCTTTCTTTCTATTTTCATATCTTTGTGTGTGTGTGGATTGTTGTTCTGGTTGCGTGTTTGCATTAGACAACGTGTGTGGTGTGTTGGTCAGATCAAGGCTAGAGGATCTTATCTATTGTGGACTTGATCTAGCGTGTGTATGTGTGGTTGAGCCATTGTGCTCGTGTGTGTGTTGTACTCAGTTCTTGAGTAGTGTGTCCTCACTGTGTGAGGGGTGGACGTAGGAATCACGTGGTGTGATCTCCGAACCACCTAAAAATCCCTTGTGCACTGTGGTTTGATCTATACTGCGCTAGATGCATGCATAGGGATTTCGTCTACACACTAACTGTTAATTTGTTCACACACATTATATCAGATCAAAGGGGTTTTAATTGAGTAGATCTATTAATCCGAAGTAGTTTTTAAATTGCTTAAGTTTCCGCTGCAAATCTATTCAACCCCCCTTTCTAGCTTTGCCATTACCGAATAACCGATCCTAACAATTGGTATCAGAGCAGGTTTTCTGTTCAACGATTGTGATTTGGCATATCTGTTTATGTGTGCTTAATTGCTCTGATCGGGCTTATAATTGATTCTGAACTGATCTGATTACTTTGTTGGTTGGTTTATTTATCTACAACATACTCAGAAATATGTCTGAGTTCTCGAGTATCATAAATCGACCAATGATTATTGAGTTTGATAGCCATGTTGATAAAATGCAAGACTCCTTTTTGAAGACAAGCAAGTCTGGAAGGGAAATCAATGAAAAATGTTACATGGCTCATGGTAGCTCAAGAGGCTCTTCCTGTTCAGACGAATCTGAAGGATCACATCTGTCAGAGAAGTCAAGAAACTCTCAAAGGTCAGGTAAATCCAATTCAGATCCATTTGATGCATCAATATCTAATTCTGATTCAGAGGATGATATATCCTATGATGAATTGATAGAATGCTATGATCACTTGTCCAATCAATTTAAGAAGGTAAAAGCTCAAAATAAGAAGCTAAAAGAAAAATTGGAGAAGAATGAAATGATAATTGATAATGCTCAAGCATTCTATGAAGAAAATGAAAAATTGAAAATGGAGAATGAAAAATTGGAAAATGAAGTCAAAAACTATGGAATCATATTTTCTAAATTGAAAGAAGATCATGATCAGCTTGAATCTGAAATTTTTTATTTGAAAAATGAAAATAAAAAATTGATTGATCATAATGAGAATCTCAAATTTGATAATGATCAATTGAACAAACAAATCTTCAACATGGCTCATGATCACCAAATAAAAGAAAAATGCAATCAACTGGTTGAGGAAAATAATCATCTGAAAAAGAAGATTGAAAGCTTGTATCATGACAGACCATTAAATGATGAATGGAACAATTTTAAGAAGAAAATTGCTGACTTGGAAAATCAAATTGTTCAAAGTGAAATTGAAAAGAACAAAATGAGAAATGGTCTGAATGTCATGACAAATCAACTTCAAACTTCTGAAAAAGAAATTGTTGCATTGAAAGTTGAAAAAGAGAAATTGACAAATGAACTTGAAGTGGCTATTAAACAAAGTCAAAACTCTACTAAAGTTCATTTTCAGAAAAATGTTCAAAAACAAAGTAATAAATTGAATAAAAAGGCTGCAAAAAGGAAGAATCCTGTTTCAATTGAAAATCAGAAAAAGAAAACAAGAGTCTACAGGGTCTCTACACCTCCTCCAGAGGCCCAGAATGTTTCAAGGAAATCTCAAACTCCACATCACGCCAAGAGATACCAAAGGGTACCATCTCCTTCTTTTCAACCCAAGGATAGTCAAAGGTACTCTAAAGGACCTCAGAGATTCCAGCAAACGCATTCATACTATGGTAAGATTCAGGTAAATGCTCAACCCATTTGTTTTAAATGCAATAGGCCTAGTCATCTTGCTAAATTCTGCTGGAATAAAAGTCAGCACTGTCATAATCATGCCAAACCAGTCCAATGCTTCACATGTCATAAAATTGGTCATATTTCTAAGAACTGTTGGCATAAAAACCATGATTTTGTGCATGCTTCAAAGCTCCATAATAATCCATGTGTTCATACACACAAGGATAAACATCATGTTCATAAAGATAAAAAATTTCATGTATCTATGAACAGGAAAACTGCACAAAACAATAGAAATCCAAAAACCAAATCACTTTGGATTCTGAAATCTTCATTGTTAGATCCTAACATTAATGTCATTGCAGGACCCAAACAAGTGTGGGTCCCAAAACAAGCTTGATCAACAAGCAGAGATGTCTTGCAGCCAAAAATTAGAAATGAATTCATGCCATTGGTTGTGCAAGGCAAGAAATGATGGAGAACAAAGGTAAAAAAAAAATTGAGACTGTGATTGAAGACTGTTCAGGTAAAATCTCTTTATCACTTCAGTTTTGAACTGCAAGAATTGAAATGGATCTTTACCTTTATCTGAGCAATGAAAATGTGTCTTAATGCTACCCCTGCCTCTCAGCAGTTGGAATCAGGTCATCTTGCTTGCATAACTGTGCACATGATCTCTTGGTATATCAAATGATGACATGTGGAAAAACAAGTTATGCTTGTTTGGAAACTATCATTATGTGTGAGTAAAATACTCCGTCAAGTACCAAAAGTCATGTTATGCATAAGGTTAATTATGTGCTACTTTTTATGCATGTGTTATGGGGGAGTAAATTGTGAACATGCTTATGGATGCTCTTTTGTGTGCAAATGCTTGAATGATGAGTTATCACATGCACACTCTATGGGGGAGTAAGTTAAGGCTAGGTGAGTGAAATTCATAAGGGATACCCTTCATACTCAATGTGTATTTATCCCTCAATCTTATGGTTCAAGTCACTCTCAATTCAAAGCCTTAAAGCTGAAGTTTCAAAGTTCTTGTCGACAGCCCTGAACCACACTGTCGACAGATATGACTTCACAAAACCAGTTTTTGAACTCTGAGTGTTTCTGTCGACAGACGAATTCCATCTGTCGACAGCCGAGCACAGTTCTTGACCTCCCAGAACCAAGCCTTTCAGGTCTATGTGCATCTGTCGACAGGCACTCCCTTGCTGTCGACAGATACACATTTCAATGATAAATCTTCATCTTCTCTAATTCTTACCTTATGAGTATGTTCATATTATTGATGCAAGGGGAGAATAAGGACTTACTATTCATTGCAATCTTTCATATTCACATAGTATCAAAGACATTGAATTAATCACAATGATTTTGATATAATATTTTGTGCTTGAGTCTAGGTTGTGTCATCTAGAAAACATTGATCAAATCTAATGATTTTAACCTAACTCACTTGAATAACTCCCTTGTGGATTATCATGTTTCTAAAATGGTTTGATAAGTAAGAAGGTTTTTGAACTTAATGTTTTACATTAACCATTGACCTTAAATAATCATTGACCTTGATTGTTAAAATATAAAAAAAAGGGGAGAAAAGCTACCTATTTCAAACACTCAAAAGTTCATAAAAAGTATTTGAAATGGGACAAAGACAGAGCAATGATGAGTATCACTGAGTAACCGGGGACATGGGCATCACAAATGTCTGTCTTCGCGTAAAAAAGTCTTTTCATTATCTCTGAACAATGGTATGATGGTCACTCACACTGAGTAACTGGGGGTACGGGCATCCCTCATGTCTACCTTCACGTCAAAAGGTGAAAGTGATCCTAATTACTACTTTTCCCACATTAACTTGACAAAAGAAATTGTTCAAATGCTAGAAATAGAGTGGAGCCTCCAAGATTTAAATCAAGGGCAATGGGTTGTCAATTGTCAAATGTTTATGTGGACATTACCTTCCTTTACCAATTGAAAATCACCACTAAGGTATATGATTTTCTTTAATGGTTTTATTCAAGGGGTTATCTTACTTTCATATGTTTTTGGACGATGTATCCTAAATGCTATAACTTGAGATTCCCAGAGTATTATCTCTTAACCATTGTAGAATTTTTACGTGTCTTAATACTAGTGTCTATGACATCTTGCAATGGGTATAAACCAGTTCTCAACCTTAAGATTCTAATTGAACACTCATTCCCCACTTATATCTTTCACAATTCAGTTATGTCGTCACACAATTCTTTGCTTCATTCTTATCCAATTGTGCATGACTTATCTTTTTAGATGTTGCCAAAAGGGGGACAAACATCAATTGTAAGTTTTGTCATCATCAAAAATGGGGAGAATGTTGAGTTCTCATGTGGGAGAATGTTGGGTTTACATGAGAATGTTAAGTTGACATAATGGTATGTTTGTTTTTTATGATGAGATTTCATGAACAATACAAATTGATGTGATGTGAATATGTGAAACATAATGAGAATGTTAAGTCAAGCAAATATTAATCAAGAAAAGCAAATGCTAATCAAGAAAAACATGTTTAACTTGTTCATTTATATGTTCATTATATCTTACTAATAATGTTCTTAAATGTAGGTGAGATTCCATGCAAGACAAAGCCCAAAATCCAAGTGCAAAAGAACAAGACAAGTTGCTGAAATAGTGCACCTGTCAACAGATGAATAGTGCATCTGTCAATAGATGAATAGTGCATCTGTCGACAGATGATTTTCGTCTGTCGACAGATACACACAGAAAATGGTTTCCCGGAAGGCCAGTCTTTTGGATTTTGCAAACCTGTCAGCACCTGTCGACAGCAGCAAGTCGGCTGTCGACAGACGGAGTTTTGGGAAGATCTTATGGCCGGGATATGATCTATATTTGGGTGTTTCCTTTTACCACAACTCTCCATACTTAAACACCCTTATATAAGGATCGTTTTGGAGGTATTTTCGCAGCAAGGCAGCCTCCACACCAAAACCCTAACCAAAGACCAAGAAGAGAGGTTTTTCTCTGCTGCTCTGCTTCAACTCTCTGCTCAGAACAAGGAAGATCCATTCGACGAGCAGGATTGAAGCTGGTTCGTCCTCAAGTCAAGCTTCTCCATCATCACGTGGTCTTCAATGACATGAAGCTTGAAGTATTCTGGACGAACTCACAAAAGAGTTTACATATTGGATTTGATCCTCAACTCAGAACTCTTCTTTCTTTCTATTTTCATATCTTTGTGTGTGTGTGGATTGTTGTTCTTGTTGCGTGTTTGCATCAGACAACGTGTATGGTGTGTTGGTCAGATCAAGGCTAGAGGATCTAATCTATTGTGGACTTGATCTAGCGTGTGTGTGTAGTTGAGCCGTTGTGCTCGTGTGTGTGTTGTACTCAGTTCTTGAGTAGTGTGTCCTCACTGTGTGAGGGGTGGGCATAGGAATCACGTGGTGTGATCTCCGAACCACCTAAAAATCCCTTGTGCACTGTGGTTTGATCTATACTGCGCTAGATGCATGCATAGGGATTTCGTCTACACACTAACTGTTAATTTGTTCACACACATTACATCAGATCAAAGGGGTTTTAATTGAGTAGATCTATTAATCCGAAGTAGTTTTTAAATTACTTAAGTTTCCGCTGCAAATCTATTCAACCCCCCTTTCTAGCTTTGCCATTACCGAATAACCGATCCTAATATGTATGTGATATTAAACATCAAAAACATGTTGTTTAAGCATTATTGTGATATGTATAAAATGTATAACATGTTCAGCATGTCATCATCAAAATCACAATATGTCATTATTAAAATCACAATATGTCATCATTAAAATCAAAGTATGAGTGATGTTCATTGGTCATCATTAAAATACAACTTTAGGAAATTCCAAAACACACTCAACCCAACATTACTTGCTTTCTGCTTGTTTTAAACCGATAGATTATGGATTGAGACACGTCTACACTACACTCTTGCACTTATAGGCAGCCCTTCTCTTGGAGAATTGAAAACTCTCGGGTGGTCATTCCGTATCAGCAAACTAGTGACCTCTCCTTTGAGACCTCCGCAAATCTCCGTACTCTGTGGATTCCCTCATGGCGACCGAGTTGGTTGTACCATTAAAGTTCCTTGGAGATAGAGTGCACTTCCTTTCTCGTCTCATTCTCGTGAGTGTGGATTTATAATCATGGACCCAAGCTATTAATGTAAAGAGTTAACTAAAAGTGTAAATTGCGCCGTTATGTTGCTGAAATTTTCTCTTGATTATTGTTATCATGAAATCATGTTCACTTGACTTATCTGCTTGCAATCATCATGAACATGATATTGACTTGTTACCTCTTGAAACTCTTGTTATTGGCCATGAATGACTGTGGGTATCTTCATTTGAAAATAGTGAGATGTAGATCGAACACGGCGAGTGTCCAAGGGCTCTAGTCTAGCCCCAATGACGGCGAGTCATAAATATACTATTAACCATGGGGTATAATGATTACTGGCATTGTATTTGTGCTAGGAGTACTTGCGTGTTGAATGAATGATACAATAAACCACATACACGTGTCCTAGTGTGCATTCCAAGGTGGCATAGATCCTTAGTGCACATTAATGTCTTCGTGCCTGATTACTATTACATGTTAAAAGTTCTTGCTCGTGCGTGCTTGCTTGCTTGCGTGATATGGCCATCCTGCATTCTTGCACATATTGATATACTATGTGCTTGTACTTACCACTCTATTGCTAAGTTTTTTCTTGTTATATCGTTCTAGATCTTGTTCAATCACTCTATCTTGCTCACGTACCATGTTTAATGAGTTTTATCGTACATGCATATCTTGATAATAGTACTTGCCTAGTTCTTAAAATGTTAATCACTTATATTATTGCCCGCACATTGAGATATAAATCCTACTGGGCTAGTTTGCTCAGTCCCAACTTTTCAACCTCATAGGTGACAATAAAGAAGAAGAAGGAGAAGGCCAAGACTTGGATGGGAATGCGTCCGAGTGATGAGTGTTTCGATCTTAGTGTCTATCATTAGTTTCCTTTGAGAGTAGATTGATGTAGTAGGAAGTGAGGTTATCTATAATTTTTCTTTATTGAGTCTTAGCCTTGTAGTCTAAATAATGAAAGAGTATGTATTAGTTTTGTTTTGATATGAAACAAAGTGTTTGAGATTTGAATACAAGCTTAGTGGTGTTCATTACTTAGGCCTAATTATTATGTTGTGCTGATACACATTTAGTGCTTACTAGCTAGAGGTTTATTTGCCGACTGCTCACGTCTTGGAATATTGACTTTAAAACTCTAAATATTTATGTTGCGTAATTCTCAGGACGTGACATATAATATATCAGTGAGCCCGTGTCTCTTCTACGTAGTCCATATTTCCTACTGACAGCCTGCTACGTTAGGTAGTTGCCTTTTTGTCTAGTAGGAATGAAGGAGACTTTTGAGACATGCAAAATGGTAGCTTCAAGTTAGAGCATATCTTATCATATGCAAGCTATATACAAAGAGTCGTGCCTATTATTTCAAGTTACGAGACATGAATAATGAGTTAAAGATGTGAAGAAGATTTGAAATATGTTACGCGCCAAAGGCATGTTGTTTACCAATCAAAAAATTCAAAAGCAATTGAAAGATATATTCAGCAATTAGTGCATAGTATGAGTATTGAATACTTAATTCACCAATCGATGTGTTTGAAGTCATATAAACACTAATCGAAATGTAAACATCGTCAATCATAAGAGTAATAAACATTTGTTCAGTAATCGAAGTGCTTATAACACTAATCAGAATGCTTATATCACCAATTGGAATATTACTAAATCTTTGTTCAATAATCGAAACATTTAAACACCAATTGGAATGTTACTGATCCTTTGTTAAGTAATCCAAATAGTTGTAACACCAATGGTAAGATACTAAATCTTTGTTCAGTAATCGGAATATTTCTTCTTTACTAATTGATGGAAGGCTCCTTCAGTAATCGGTATAACACTTTGTTCACTAATCGGTATAAGATTTCTTCTCTAATCAATAGAAACTTCCTTTTGTTCTCTAATCGGTAGAAACATTTCTTTAGTAATCGATAAGAGACTTTTGTTCTCCAATCGGAAGAACACTTAAATATCAATCGATAGAAAGTTTTTGTTCTCCAATCGATAGAGACTTTGTTCTCCAATCGATAGAAGCTTTCTTCTCTAATTGGTATAAGCCTTATTCTATAATCGGTAAAAGGTTTCTTCTCTAATCGATGGAAACTTCCTTTTATTCTCTAATCGGTAGAAACCTTCTTCAGTAATCATTGTGGCACTTTAATCTCTAATCGATACACATTGAACTGTAATCGATATGGACTTTTAGTGTATTTCTTTTCACAACGATAGAAATTACCTTATTTCTTATACATAAATAGCATGAAAAAATATTAAAATATATTCACACTATTCATAAGTTGTAGTTATCATAAAAATAAATATATTTCCAATATTCATGAATTTTAGTTATCACCAAAGCAAAGGGATAAATAGATATGAGTGGTTCAACAATATCCCCCTTTTTGGTGATGACAAAACTCATGAGAATTTTTTGAAATTAAATATTCAATACAATTATCGATTAGAAAATTCAGAGATATCATTCTCCCCATTTTTTGTCAAAAACCAAAAAGTAATTTTTCTACCATTGTGTTGTTCACTTCTTTTCAGTTGTAGATACTTCTTATCATTTCTTTAACTCATTATTCATATCTCATAACTTAAAATAGTAGGCATGACTCTTTGTATATAGCCTGCATATGATAAGATATGCTCTGACTTGAAGCTACCTTTTTGCATGTCTCAAAGGTCTCCTTCTTTCCGGCTAGACAGAAAGGCAATTACCTAACATTGCAGGCTGTCAGTAGGAAATATGGACTAGGAAAAAGAGGTATAGATTGACCGACATGTTATATCATTCTTTCTCACTATCCTCTTCTTGGCATTAAATGCTCACAGGACAAAGGAGATCTGAGGCATCTGTTAGACACATGAAGACAATCATTAGATACAAAGAGAGCATAAGAAGAAGAAGTAGAAGAAGGAGAAGAAGCAATGGATAGAAGGAGCTCCAACAGATCTCCTCAATGGTCTTCTTCAAAAGGATGTATAAGAAGATGAAGGCTTTGAAGCAGAAATAACAAGAAAGCAAGAAGCACCCAAGCAGAAATCTTTAGAAGCTGAAAAAGCATTCGCACCTTCATTCTTTGCCATCTCTCTCTGTGTGTCATTGTAAATATGAGAGAGAGTCAGTGAGCCTGAGATTCTTGTGTTAGTCTTGTTCATCCCTTTAGCTCTCAGATTGTTGTTGAGATCAAGGAAGCCAAGTTTATCATTTCTAAACTTGATCTTGACAGCTTGTATTTCTTTTCTTAAGAACGACATGTTTGTTCCTCTTCTTGTGAGAAGAGAAGATTGTTGGCCCTCTTGATATGGTAGCAAGACTAACAGAGAGGGGGGGTGAATAGGAAATATGAAAACTAAAACAAAAATCACCACTTGAAAATGTTTAGTTAGTATGAATAAATGTGTGCAAGGAAGTTAAGAGTGTGGAAGCAAGCACACAAGGGACACAAATATTTATCCTGGTTCAGCCCTTCCAAATGGAAGTCCTACGTCCAGTCCCCAAGCAAACTCTTGGAATTTCACTATCCACCAAGTAACCTTGGTCTTCCCTTAAATAAGGGGCATATAACACCTAGCACCCCAGCTGGTCTTCTTCTCTTTCCCGGGCAAGAAGGTAGCTCACTGTTTCACCTCAGCCAGGTGCTTCTTTTACGAGCTCAGAAGCAACTCACTGGTATACACCCCAACGGGTCTTCCATTCAAACAAGGGGAACACTAGTACAGACCCCAAATGGTCACCACCAAGCGCAAGCTAGTCTTCCCTCTAATCAAGGGGAATGCTTGCACAGCAAGCCTTCTCTTCTAACCAAAGAGGAACACTTCTATACACAAAAGCTAGGACCTGAAGCCTCAAGATCAATCTCAAGATACACAATGAAATGCTTGATGTGATACTAAGACTAAGAAAGAAAGTTTACAGTAAAATACTCTTCTTAGGCTAAACCCTCAGCTCTCTCTCTCTCAAGTACACAAAGACACACAGAGAGAGAATGAGGAAGAAGGAAGATGGCTTGAATGCTTTAGCTTGAATGGGCTCGAGTTCTCTTCCTTCTGCTTGAGTGTGTATAAAGTTGGATGCTCACTGGATGTACACTCCTTGAATGATCTTCAGGTTCGCACTCTGTTTTTCAGTCATTGCTTCATCTTTTTATAGAGCAACTTGAACAGATCCGTTGATAGATAGTCGTTGGAGTTTCTTGGCTCTCTTCTTCTTCTTCTCACCTTCCTTTGAGTCTAATGACTGTCTTCTTGAGTCTACTGGCTGTTTGGAATGGAGGAAGATGTTTTAACTGGTGCGCAATTCCAATGATGCTGCAGCAGGTCCAAGATGTTAACTGTGCCTGTAGACATTAAATACAAGGTAGACGATCAGACTCGTGAAGTCTTTTGTCAAGTGGCTCATACCTATTTTTGTCTTCTATCTGTATTTCCTACAGATAGCTAAAAATAGAAGGTTAGGAGCTTTTCTTTTGTTGTAGGAAGGAGGAATTCTCTTTTGCCTTCTGTCTATGTTTTCTTGCTGACAGCCTGCTGTAAGAGATTTTTATCTGTCAGAGAAATGACAAGATAAGAGTTAGAAAGTCATTTGAATTTTCAATGGGTGCCAAATACATTTTGAAATATTTGAAATGTAAAGGCAATCGATGTCTTAAGATAATCGATGTTACAGAGGCAATCAATGTTTATGCAATCGATGTAAAAGTATAATCGATGTTCATGCAATCGATGTTTAAGATACAATCGATGTGAACGTATAATAGTTGTTCAAGAACAATCCATGAAGACAATCGATGTTTGAGTATAACTGTAATCGATGTTTAAGCAGGACAGTCAATGTTGGAGACAGTCGATGTTCAAAGAGTAATCGATGTTAAGACAGTCGATGTTCAAACAGTAATCGATGTTAAGATAGTCAATGTTCAAAGGGTAATCCATGTTTTAAGAGAAAGGTAATCAATGTTTAAAGGAAATCGATGTCTAAGGTAATCGATGTTTAAGTAAACTATAATCGATGTGTTTGTATAGTAATCGATGTGATATTAAAACGGTAATCGATGTATAATGTTCAATAATCGATGTGACATTAAAACAGTAATTGATGTATAGCTTCGACTGTCCAGGAGTCAGAGTTGGACTAGTTACTTCGACTTCTTGAGAGCAGGAGAAAGGACTACTTTGACTTTCCAGGAGTCGGAGTAGGACATTCATACAAAGACTTCGGATATAAAAAATACAATAATTCTGTTAAAAATAATATTAGATATATTAATGATATTTATGATAATCATGAGTTTTTTTTATTGTGTCCCTGGTTTTGATGATGTCATATTTGAAGTAAAGAGGTAAAGATTTTTGACACACAACATTTGTCTTACAGGTACAACTCACTTGTTTCAAGGAAAATTCAACATAACCAGATAAGGTCGACACTATCTGGAAGTTAGGTCGACACTAGTGGTCCCTTGATGTTGCATCGAGGAGATGTGATCAAGATAGGTCAACACCACTCTGAGAGCAGATCAACACTAATGGATTTCTCTGTGCGGTTTTTAAATAGAAGCAGGTTGATGAGGTCAACACCAACTGTGGATGAGGTCAACACTATTCAGGAATTTAAGTGTTCTATGAAGAGTAGTAGATATGAGGTCAACGCTTTCCCTATATGAGGTTAACACTGCGATTTCATGTTCAGTGACTCATGCAGTATTTCAAGTGTATAAGTGTCGACACTGTATCTCTGAAGTGTCAACACTACTACACTTAGAGTTTTTCATCAAAGCAGCCACCAGCACATAAGTGATGGGCACGTGATCCCAGATACATCGTTTGGGGCTTTTCTGGTACACGTCACTCTCTTTCTAGAAGATACCATTTTCTTGGCGGCGAAAAGATATCTCCCAAAAAGTAAGGGAATCTGTTGAGGGGCCCACTACCTAAAATCTCGCGCAAGTCAGATAAAAAGAGTGAAGTGCTTCAGTTCGTTAGTGCTGCTGCATACCTTGGTTAAAAGAAAAGTGCAGAGCGCGAAAAGTGATAAGAGCAGTGTTCTGGTTTCAGCACGAAAAGGCGATTTCAGCTTGGAGCAAAGATCTGAAGGATGTGCTTCTGAATCGAGCAAATTTGATGATTCGATGGGTTTCTGCTGAGCTTCAAGAACAGAGGATCGGAATGCTTCATCGACATTGATGCTTGTGATCCAGATGCAAAAATTGCCAGTGGAATTCATCTGAGGAGAGATCGAAATTGGAGCTGAGAATTATTGCAATTTGAATCTAGATTCTGAGCAGAGAGTTTGAAGATTTCTAAACACGTTCTGGCATCTTTCTACTTTGTTCTTTTCAATTTCTTTTGAACATTGAAATTGTGTGCTGTCTACTTCTTTGTGAAGTAGATTGTGTTGATCCTTCACGTGCTGTGATTGGATCATCTGGGTTGAAGTTGTGGATCAGCGGATTGTTCAAGCTGTGAGTTAGAGGATGTGATCAAGCTGTGTATCAGCAAGTGTGCGAGAATTGCATACAGTTGTTCTCGTAGTGGTACCTCACTGGTTTAGTGAGGGGTGGACGTAGGTCTCCTAATTGGAGCCGAACCACCTTAAAAATTCCTTTCTCTTGTGTGTGGTTTGCACCCTCTTTGCATCGAGTATTAGTTGTCTATTTAGCATCCTCACTTCACTGGTTTCAATTTTTTTAATTGACATAAAATTCTAAAGATTCTATATTCACCCCCCCCCCTCTAGATAATCCTTATATACTTAACATGTGGTATCAGAGCCTGGTTCTCCAACTTATTTGGTTTCACGACCAGGAGAGATTAGTGTATGATGGAATCTAGGGGTTACATTGCTGAGGGTCATTCTGTGAACAGACCACCCTATTTTGATGGCACTAATTATGCATACTGGAAAACTCGTATGCAGGTTTTCTTGCGAGCTCAAGACCATCAAATATGGGGAGTGGTGAACAATGGACCTTATGAGTTGTCCGAGGATGAAGAGAAGTGGACTCCAGAAGAGATCAAGAAGTCAAACGCAAATTGGAGTGCAATGAATATAATGCAGTGCTCACTGCATCCAACTGAGTTTTCAAGAGTCTCATCGTGCTCAAGTGCAAAAGAGATCTGGGATCGCCTTATGGTAATCTATGAAGGCACATCTGAGGTAAAAGAAACTACGGTTAATATGTTGGTTTCTGAATATGAGGCATTTCAAATGAAGCATGATGAAACTATCTCTGAGATGTATGGTAGATTAACATTGTTAACAAATAGACTGAAGAATTTGGGTAAAGTTTACACTGATAAAGAATTGGTTAGAAAAATTCTTAGATCTTTGACACCCATTTGGCATACTAAAGCTACTGTTATTGAATAATCTAGAAACTTATCCACAACCACTGTAGATGAGTTGATAGGTTCCTTAATGACATATGAGTTGGGCTTAAGAAGAATTGAGGATGATCTAAAGAAGAAGAAGCCTCTTGCTCTTAAAGCAAGTCCCAGCACAAAAGAGGCTACAGAAGATAGTGAATCTTCCACCTCTGAAGATGACTCAGGTGAGTTCGCATTGATAACTAGAAAGTTCAAGAATTTTCTGAGAAAGGAAGGTAAGGGTTTTCTGAAGAAGAAACCATACACTAATAGTCTGTCAAAATCCAAAGTAAATACAAATAAAAAGACTGATAGAATTGTTTGCTACAATTGCAGGAAACCAGGACATGTCAAGTCTGAATGTCCTGAGGTTCAGAAGAAAATTCAGCCCAGGTGGAACATAAATAAACAAAAGGCTATGGTTGGAACTTGTAGCGAGGAAGAAGAAGATGAAGAAGAAGAAAGTTCAGATGCTGAGGACACTCATTCAAGACTATGTCTGATGGCTAGAGAAAAGGAGGAGGAAGAAGAAGAGGTAAGCTCTTTTTTAAAGATTTTAGTTTGGATGATTGGGAGCGTGTTTATTATGAACTAATGGATCGGTATAATGAACTTAAGAAGGAAAATAAAATGCTTAAGAAGAAATTGAAACAGTCTCCTCAGAATACTTTAACAGAAGAAAAAGAGAAAGAATTCTCACAAGAGATAAATGCACTAAAAGAAGTCATAAATGAACTGAAAAGTCAAAACATTGAAAGTCTTGATGAAGTATCTCTTGTTTCTGAAAAATATCCTGCCTTAAACAGTGTCAACAATGAACTGAAAAAAGAAATTGAAGTCTTGCAAAAAGAAAAAATCAAACAACAAGAAGTCCTAGAAAAATTTATCAACGGCAAGAATAATCTTGAGGCCCTTCTAGGTACAAGAGTGAATTTTAACAAAGAAGGGTTAGGTTTTAATCCCACAAAGAAAAAAGAGGTAGGACTAAAAACCATAACCTTCATATCTTCAAAAACTTCAGGAGCTTCTACCTCAACAGGACAAAGAAATGAGAAAATTGAAAAAGAAACAAGAAAAGGTGGGACAAAAAAATGGTGTTCAATAAAGAACCAAATGGAAGAAAGAAAACTAAGTCTGAAAATGGACCAATGCTTCGAGGGAACAAAAATAAAAAATCACCTGCCTGGAAAGGTCGACACTATGCTTATGATAGGTCAACACCATCATACAAAAAATCACAAAATTTGGGAAAATGGACAAATGATAGATCAATATCATCACAGAATTGGCCTTACACCAGGTGGGCATATGGCAGATCAAGATCAACTTATTTAAATGCTCAAAATTGGTCTGAATGGAATCATGTAGGTCGACACTATCCCTTCAGAGTGTCGACACATGTCTATGACTTTGCCAGACATAATGAAACACAATGTCCTAAAATGCTAAGAAGTCAAACCAAGCTCAGATCTTATTCTGAAAATGTTGAGAAAGAGCTTAACAGAAAATACATGAATGTAAATGCTCCAAAACACCACGGAAACAAGAAAAAGAATAAAAACCAGCATGATTTCAGGAATAAGGACAACTTAAAAGTGAATAAACAACTTTGGATTCCAAAAGAATTGCTTTTTTATGTTCTTGATCTGGGAGGCATTGTGGGACCCAAATGTACTTGGGTTCCAAAGAATCATCTTTGATTGTGTGTGCAAGTATGTCTTACAGCCAAGAAGAACATGTGGTACTTAGATAGTGGCTGTTCAAGACATATGACCGGAGACAGGGACAAATTCTGTCTTTTGTCTGAAAAGAAGGCTGGACATGTTACCTTTGGAGGCAATAACAAAGGAAAGATCATTGGTACAGGTAAGGTTGGTAGGAATCTATCCAACTCGATTGATGGAGTTCTTCTGGTGGAAGGTCTGGAATATAATCTTCTGAGTATAAGCCAATTGTGTGACAAGGGTCACAAGGTAACTTTTGATTCCTTGGGCTGCACTATTTTTGAACCGAATTCTGATCTTGCTAAATTTACTGGAAAAAGGGCAAATAATGTGTACATGGTTGATCTTGATGAACCTGAAAACACCAACCTATGCTTAACTGCAAATAAAAATGATTTAGTTTGCTTGTGGCATCGTAGACTAGGTCATGCTAGCTACAATATGTTACATAAGTTGGTAAAATTTAACATGGTTAAAGGCTTACCTGAAATTTCTTTCAAACAAAATCTGAAACTCTGTGAAGCATGCTCTTAAGGTAAGCAAACCAGAAAATCCTTCAAAAGTAGATCTGAGAGTCAGTCTTCAAAACCTTTTGAGCTTATCTACATGGATTTGTTTGGATCCATAAGAATAAACAGTCTAAATGGAAAAAGGTTTGGATATGTTCTTGTTGATGACTTCTCTAGATTCACTTGGGTTTTCTTTCTTGCTCACAAAAATAATGCATTCACAGAATTTCATGAGTTTTACAAGAAAATTGCACAGGAAGAGAAGTTTAAAATCATAACAATCATGTCAGATCATGGAGGTGAATTTGAGAACGCTGACTTTGAGACTTTCTGTAGGAAAGAAGGAGTCTTCCACAAATTCTCATCACCAAGAACTTCTGAACAAAATGGGGTTGTGGAAAGAAGAAACAGAACTCTTGTGGAAATGGCAAGAACTATGTTGATTGAGAGTGGTCTGCCAAGGAAGTTCTGGGCTGAAGCAGTAAACACATCTTGTTATATCATAAACCGTGCAATGGTAAGGCCTTTTTGCAAAAAGACTCCTTATGAACTTTTGAAAGGTAAGAAACCATCTATTGCACATTTTAAAGTATTTGGAACCAAATACTTTATTCTAATCAACAACAAACATGACTTGGACAAATTTGAGCCCAAAAGTGACTTAGGAATATTCCTTGGCTATTCTGATCACTCAAGAGCCTATAGGTTCTTCAATGTAAAAGATAAAATTGTTGAAGAGTCTCCTCATACCACTTTTGATGAATTTAATGTTGATCTTTGCAGAGAAAAGCAAGATGGGGAGTTTCTGGAAGGAGAGAGCTCTAAAGGACAAGAAGAAAAGGAAGATACAACCAAGAAGAGTTCGGATCGCAGTGAAGAACAAGAACCAGTCGATGAAATCAGGGAAAGAGATCAAATGAACATAAGAATGCTAAGAGATCATCTACAGGAAAGTATCATTGGTAACTTACTTGACCCTCCTAGGGCAAGATCTCACTTTAAAGCAATTTTTGAACTTGATCAAATGGCTCTAGTGTCTCAAATTGAACCTAATAACATAGAGGATGCTCTAAAAGACACTTTCTGGATAAATGCAATGCATGAAGAATTAAATCAATTTGAGAGAAATAATATGGGGCATTTAGTTCCAAGACCTTCCTCTCAAGGAGTCATTGGAACCAAATGGGTTTTTAGAAACAAAATCAGTGAAGATGGGATGGTAATTAGGAATAAGGCTAGGTTAGTAGCAAAAGGATATAATCAGGAATTTGGAATAGATTTTGAAGAGTCTTTTGCTCCAGTAGCTAGGCTTGAAGCTATTCGAATTTTGCTTGTTTTTGCTTTTGCTCATGGTATTAAATTGTAGCAAATGGATGTAAAGAGTACTTTTCTGAATGGTTTGATTAAGGAGGAAGTTTATGTTGAACAACCTCCTAGTTTTGAATGCACTAACCTTCCTGACCATGTGTTTAAATTGGATAAAGCCTTATATGGTCTGAAGCAAGCTCCTCATGCATGGTATGATCGGTTAAGCACATTCCTTACAGGTAAAAGGTATTCAAGAGGTAAAATTGATCAAACACTCTTTACAAAAATTCAAGAAAAAGATATCTTGGTGGTCCAAATATATGTCGATGACATTATCTTTGGATCAACAAAGTCCTCCTTATGTAAGGAATTCTCAGAATTAATGACAAATGAATTTAAAATGAGTCTAATGGGAGAACTTAAATTCTTTCATAGACTGTAGGTTGTTCAATCAAAGGAAGGAATCTTCATAAACCAATCCAAATACATTCAAAATTTGCTGAAAAAGTACAAGATGGAAAATACCAAAGCAATGGCAACTCCAATGAGCACCACTGTGAGTTTAGATGCTGATTTGAAAGGTAACCCTGTAGATCCAAAAATTTACAGAGGTATGATCGGCTCCTTACTATATCTAACAGCATCTAGACCAGACATTCAATTTTCAGTGTGCATGTGTGCTAGATTTTAGGCTTGTCCTAAAGAATCCCACATGAGTGCTGCAAAAAGAATTTTCAGATATCTTGCAGGAACTCATGAGCTGGGATTGTGGTATCCTGCATTTAATGAATTTAACTTAATATCCTATTCTGATGCAGATTTTGCTGGTTGTAAGCTAGATAGAAAGAGCACTAGTGGCTATTGCCAATTTTTGGGAGGATGTTTAGTTTCTTGGGCTTCCAAGAAACAACACTCGGTTGCTCTCTCTACTGCAGAAGCAGAGTATGTTGCTGCAGGGAGTTGTGGCACTCAAGTGTTGTGGACTAAACATCAACTCCAGGACTACCAAGTAGATCTTGGGTGTGTCCCAATCTTGTGTGATAATACTAGTGCAATTTGCTTGGCAAAAAATCCAATCCAGCATTCTAGGACAAAGCATATAGAAATTCGGCATCATTTCTTAAGAGATGAAGTTGGTGAAAAATTCCTTTGAATTGCACTTTGTTGAAACTTCAAAACAAATTGCTGATATCTTTACTAAACCATTATGCAATGAGAGATATTCTTGCTTAAGAAGAGAACTGGGTCTTTGCTTACTTGATTCATGATTGATTGTGTTAAAACTGCTGTGAAAGTGTGTTTGAATAATTGGCTGTATTGAATTGGTTGTATTGAAATGAAACTCTTGTTGTCTGTTGTCAAACCTCCTTTGAGATGTTTGGCAAGCTTGTGAGATGAAAAGGAATTGAAAGTCTATCCTTGATGGATCAGTTTATTAGATTGGTTGATTGAAATGCAATCAGTTCTTGTGCAATTTGTGGAGTGAAAAGATCTCAGTGTTTCAAAGGGGTCCTTTATGTCTAAGGTCGACTTTATCGACAAGAGAGTCGACACTGTTTTCTCCACACCAGAAAATCTTTGGCTTTCCTTCACTTTCTACATCTGTGATTCCATTCTGAACATAAATCTTATCTTCCTTCAGCAAATATAATTATGCTTCTCACATTGCATTGGCTTATTTGGTATATAAAATGGTGACTTGAAGAAGGACAAGTTAAGCTTGTCTGGAATCTTTCACTATGCGTTGAGTATATGTCTCCGCCAAGTACCAAAAGGTCGATATGCAATTGTTGAGGGGGAGTTTTCCTCATGTTCTCCTTGTTTCACAAGTTTATTCTTGAAGGGGAGTAATTTCATTGTGCAAAGTTGAATTTCTAGGCATTTTCTCAGGGGGGAGTTAAGTTCATTTATACATTTTTTCTAACTCCTCTATCTCAGAAATTAAAAGATTGTGGTTTAAGAGTTATTAATTTTTGGATTAACTTTTAAAAACTCTTTGAGAGAATCAAGTTGGTTAAAAAGCAGTGCAGAAGGTAACTCATCTTGTGAGAACTGTATTTCTATAAATCCCTGAAAATTTTCATGTAATTTTAGGTCTCATTTGTCAGAGTTCCAAAGCATCTGAAATATTTTGTCTTGAGAAATCTTGTTGGTCCCAAAAATATCTCATCTCTCTGTTGTTATGAAAAGTCTTGCAAATGGCAGAACACTGACTATGCTCTGAGAAACTGCAAATCTCTGATAAAATCAGCATAAGTCTTGTATGTTATGAAGAGCTAGTTAATTATGTTCAGGGCTGTTAAAATTTTTCTGGTGCATTCTGAGTAATTGGGGATTCTGGTGTTTGAGAGACATGTATCCTCACATGAAAAGATGCAAACCTTCCCTGAAACAAAATGATTCCCTACATAAGTAATCAGGAGCTCTGGTGTGTAAAAAATATGGGCTCTTGCATGAAAAAGTGAGGGAAATCAGATTGTTCATTTGTGCTAAAATTTTAAAAAAATGATGATGAAATGATGATGAAGATATTCAAAATTCTGAAAAACTCAAGACAGATTTGGTTAATTCAAAATGTTTTAGCATGCTTTATCATCTTACCAAGGTCACCTTGTTATTTGTAATGTGTAAGTGGGTTCATAATGATGCAAATTCTCAAACTGAAGAACTATCTTCTTCTCTGTTATTTACTCACATAAATTCTTCAAGGCTTTTAATGGTTAATCTAAAATTTATAACTCTCAAACCATTAATCTTAATAATAATGAGAGAAGGTGTAAAAAGTGCTTAAATGTTGTTAATTCTTCCAAAATCTACAAGGAATACAATGGATCATAGTGAAATTTCATCTCTTTAAATTTGTTGAAATCTGGCCTTAAGTTTTCTCTCAAAGTGTCGACACTCTTAATCTAAGAGTCGACGCTACTCTATCTTGTGTGGGGTTGGTCCACGATATGACTTCACTATTCCTCAGGCTCTTTGTACTCCCAGAGCAGGTCGATGCTTTTTGAGGCATCTCTTCGGACGTCTCTCCACTTAAAAGCAGTTTTGAAGTCTCTGCCTTCATCTTCGTCCTTCTCAACTTTTCTCTAGATTTTTTTTTTCTCTGCAACTGCATTCCCTTTCTTCCTCCTTCTCGATACCTTGCTCATTCCCTTATGGCTCCTAAGCAACAGTCTTGTCGCGGAGGAAAGAGGAAGCAAGGTGAGCCTTTAGTTCCTAAAAGGCGAACCAAGGCTGCGAAGGGAACTATAATACGGGAAAAGAAGTCCACTGCACCGTCTTTTTCGAGCCGTAGATACTCCCATCCTTGAACTGCAAAGGAAAAGACCTTTTCTGAGGGTAAGAAAAAGTTGGAATTTATTGAGTTGAGCAGCTCTGATGAAAATGTCGCAAGCCAGCAAGGTTCTCAGTCATCATCTGAAGAAAGCCCTAATTCCCAGGGAACCAACAGTGGCTCTAGCAGACAGAGAATGTCGGAGCAATTGTCACCACCATCTCAAAAAGCTAGTGACAGTGTAGCAGTACCATCTGAGGAAGACAACTATGATCAGCTATTGGTTGAGGAAGGGGATGTGAGTCCTGATCATGAGGAAGGAGGAGAAGATGAAAATGTTGCCAAGTAAACTAATTCTGAAGAGCAAGCATTGAATGTAGAACAAGAAGAAGAAGAATCAGAACATGAAGATGTCGATTCTGATGAAGAAGAGGCTCCTTATCCTCTTTCAAAAATGAAAAGAATGATTACTGGGAACAAGCCCATTTTGCATCCAAGGATCATCAATATTCACGATGAAGGTATGATAAACCTGGTGCCAGAACTCATTGGTATGGTAGAATTTCAAGGATGGACTAACTTTGTTAGTGAGCATCGGTCACACTATCCCATTTTGGTCCAAGAGTTTTTTAGAAACTTGGTTAGTAAAAAGCACACTCTTGTGTCTAGTGTACAAGGTGTTTCCATTGTACTCACAAATGATATCGTGAGTCAATTGTTGAAGATACCCAATGAGGGTAGTAATCCTCAAGATTTCCATTTCTGCGCTCATGAAGCTTTTTCAGTATTAACTGGACTGTCTCACAATGTTTTGGATATCAATCAAGCAAAGGTGTCTCATCTGAATGCAAACAGATTCCCACCAGCAAATCGTTTGCTACATCATTGGTGTACTACCATTTTGACTCCTCAGGGAGGTGGCGGGCAGAGAGTCACAAGCCTACAGAGATGCATTATGTACTGCTTGATTAAGAAAGAGAAAATCAATTTGGCTACCATATTTTGTCAACTGATTCATGAAGTAACAATGCCAAAGTTGAGACGGAGTTTGCCCTATGCAGCTCATCTATCTTCAATATTTCAGTTGTTAGGTGTTCCAATGGCAGGGTCAAAAGTTCAAAAGATAGCAAGATTCCATACTTATGATTTGGACCACATTGTGAAGTTTATGAAGCTTAACTTGAGTCCCTAGGAGAATATCAATGTGATATTGGAGATGGAATAGGCACATCAAGTTGAGGAAGAACATCAGGCGCAGGAAGATGATGTTCCTGAGGATATTCTGCCAGAAGGATCACTACCCATTCCTTCTCCACCACATGTTCCCACATATGATGCTCCTGAAATTGATCCTCCACATTTTTCTCCTCCTCATTTTCCTCATTTTGCATACACTCCATCTATGCATGATATTCCTTCATCATCCTCTGCAGCAGCTCCAATTCCATCCAATCTCCTCAATTTTCTAGAAGAGAAATTTGCTTCTGTTCATAGTTCTCTTGATGTTTTGAACACCAAATTGAAGCAACAAGCTTTACAATTTGACAGTCGATTGGAAAGGATTGAGCAGCTATTCTCAGCAAATATTGACAGACAAGATCAGAATTACAGGTTCACAAAAGTCAGATCTGATAACCTCATTCAGACCATTAGATATGTCTTTAATTCAGCTGCTTTCACACAGGCAAATTTTGATGACAAAGTTGAATCCATTATCTTGGATCTTCAACAAGGAGCTGAAAAGTTCAATGCAATTCCTAGCTTGGTTCAGTCTGTCCAAGTTATTCTTGAAAGGATGAATGTTCTGTGGAATTATAATGAAGACATCTCTATGGAAGTTCAATTGATTAGAGATGAATTTAACAAAGTTTGGAGGTTGCATGAAATTAATGAGTCTGCTGATAGCACTCAAGCTACATCTTCAGCTATTGCACCTACCATGCCACATAGTGTTGACAATGTTCCAGCAGTTGTTGCACATTAGTTTGAGCAATTGCAAGATTTTCTGAACACAAGATTCAATGCAGTACAGATTTATCTCACTAATAATTATGAAGATTTGCACTTTCGCTTAACTCGGATTGAAGACAAGCTCTTTCCAAAGCAACCACCTCCTCCATGATATCCATTTTTTGATTATGTCAAAGGGGGAGAAGATACATAGATGTTTTTGGTCTTTGGCTGATGATTGTTTTCGTGTTTAATGTTTGATACATGTTATGGCTGTTTGGATGTTGTTGTTGCCTTTGATTTTTTTTTTTTTTTGGGCATCAAATTGATGAATGTGGGTATTAGTCATATCTTGGTTCTTGAACTTTCAACTTGTAAAATTCTCAGTTCTTGAAATGAAAACATCAGAAAAATGTCCCTAGCAAATGGAGTTGTACAACTGTTGTCTCATTTATACAAATGTTTGGCTAAACCACTGGTTTTCAACTTTACAAGTTCAAACATCTATGACCAATTGTTGACATCATCAAAAAGTTACAAGTTCAAACATCTATGACCAATTGTTGACATCATCAAAAAGGGGGAGATTGTTGTGTCCCTGGTTTTGATGATGTCATATTTGAAGTAAAGCGGTAAAGATTTTTGACACACAACATTTGTCTTACAGGTACAACTCACTTGTTTCAAGGAAAATTTAACATAACCAGATAAGGTCGACACTATCTAGAAGTTAGGTCGACACTAGTGGTCCCTTGATGTTGCATCGAGGAGATGTGATCAAGACAGGTCAACACCACTCTGAGAACAGATCAACACTAATGGATTTCTCTGTGCGGTATTAAATAGAAGCAGGTTGATGAGGTTGACACCAACTATGGATGAGGTCAACACTATTCAGGAATTAAAGTGTTCTATGAGGAGTAGTAGATATGAGGTCGACGCTCTCCCTATATGAGGTTAACACTGTGATTTCATGTTCAGTGACTCATGTAGTATTTCAAGTGTATAAGTGTTGACACTGTATCTCTGAAGTGTCAACACTACTACACTTAGAGTTTTTCATCAAAGCAGCCACCAGCACATAAGTGATGGGCACGTGATCCCAGATACATCGTTTGGGGCTTTTCTGGTACACGTCACTCTCTTTCTAGAAGATACCATTTTCTTGGCGGTAAAAAGGTATCTCCCAAAAAGTAAGGGAATCTGTTGAGGGGCCCACTACCTAAAATCTCGCGCAAGTCAGATAAAAAGAGTGAAGTGCTTCAGTTCGTTAGTGCTGCTACGTACCTTGGTGAAAAGAAAAGTGCAGAGCGCGAAAAGTGATAAGAGCAGTGTTCTGGTTTCAACTGAGGAGAGATCGAAATTGGAGCTGAGAATTGTTGCAATTCGAATCTAGATTCTGAGCAGAGAGTTTGAAGATTTCTAAACACGTTCTGGCATCTTTCTACTTTGTTCTTTTCAATTTCTTCTGAACATTGAAATTGTGTGTTGTCTGCTTCTTTGTGAAGTAGATTGTGTTGATCCTTCACGTGTTGTGATTGGATCATCTGGGTTGAAGTTGTGGATCAGCGGATTGTTCAAGCTGTGAGTCAGCGGATGTGATCAAGCTGTGTATCAGCAGGTGTACGAGAATCGCATACAGTTGTTCTCGTAGTGGTACCTTACTGGTTTAGTGAGGGGTGGACGTAGGTCTCCTAATTGAAGCCGAACCACCTTAAAAATTCCTCTCTCTTGTGTGTGGTTTGCACCCTCTTTGCATCGAGTATTAGTTGGCTATTTAGCATTCTCACTTCACTGGTTTCAATTTTTTAAATTGACATAAAATTCTAAAGATTCTCTATTCACCCCCCCCCCCTCTCTCTAGATAATCCTTCTACACTTTGAAGGATCGAAGTGAAGGTGAGGAAAAGATCTAGAAGGGGGGGATGAATAGATCTTTGCCACTTTTTGCGGAAACTTATACAATTTAAAAACACTTTTGAATCAGAGGCAATTTTATCAGTGAAAAACCACAGATCTGATGAGATTTGAGTGAGTTGGTAAAATAGATGTGAAACAAGTTGATTAAGTGAATATTAACCGATCCTATGCAAGCATCTAATGGATGAAATGATCAAACCACAATTAGACAAATGCACAAGGATTTTTAGGTGGTTCGGAAATCACCCAAGTGATTCCTACATCCACCCCTCACACCCCGTGAGGATTCACTAAAACAACTGGGTAACACACCCACTGGAGCCTGACAACTCCAACACTTGAGAGCTTACAACTCACACAACTTCTAGAGTAAGACTACTCTAGAACAACTGAGCAAGACTGCTCAACACAACCTTGAGTTAGACAACTCAAACTGAGCACAACGGCTCACAACAACCTGAGCACGATGCTCACACAACTTGAGCACAATGCTCACATAAGACTTGCTAAACACCAACTCAAGACATAGACCTTCTAGCAACAGATCTAGTCGAAAATGAGAGCACTAATTAGAGCTATGCAGAAGCACTTGCATAATCTCAAAAGATATCTCAGAAGAACAGAAGTACAATGAATTGTATTAAATAACTTCGTTCTTCAAGTGTACAACCTTGTAGAAGCTTGGATTGGGAAGAGGCTTGCAATCTTGAAGTCCAAAACCGATGCTCTGCACTTTGGAATTGTTGGATCTTCCTTGAATTCTTCTCCAACGAAGGCTTATACTGGATCTGCTTCCTTGGGATGCTTCAGAGGTTTCTACAGGGATCACACTCCAATTCTCACACTTGAATTGGTGAGAATTGGTCTTCTGGAAGCACACGGAGAGCAGAGGAGGGAGACGACCTCTTGTAGCCGCCAGGAAACTTTTTGGAGGCTCTAAGAGTTAGTTGGGGTTCTTCTCTCGATGGACGGCCAATTGGGGGCCTTTTATACCCAAAAGATTCCAAAGATACCCTTTAGGTACAAGGGCACACGATCCTAGGTTGATACCTCATCGCCCTAGGCTGACACGTGGCAAACATCCAATTTAAGTTGCAAACTTTCCGTAGTGTGTCGACCTGCCCTGGTGGTGGTGTCGACACACTGCCCAAATCTTGAAACAGGCTGTTCTGGGAACTGATCCAGTGTCGACCTGCTTTGGTATTGTGTCGACCTGCTATCCTGGTTCTGAAAACAGCTGTTCTGGGAGCAGGATCCAGTGTCGACCTGCTCTGGTGTTGCGTCGACCTGCTATCCCCAATTCTGAAAACTGCTGTTCTGGGAGCAGGATCCAGTGTCGACCTGCCCTGAGAGTGCGTCGACCTGAGTAGTCTGATTTCCGGAATCTGCAACTCGTGTCGACACACTCTTTGATATGTGTCGACACAGTCTCAACATTTGTTCATCTTTTGCCTTTGAATTTGGGTTATTGTGTCGACACCATTGTGGAGTGTGTCGACACTTCTTTTGCAAAAAGTGTTTGTACCTGAAAATTAAACACATATATCATTAGTAAAATGTTTTATTATGAGTGCAAATGATAAGTGTGCTTTGAGACATGTTTTTTGAATATGAATTTCAGGTGAAATGTATTTATCATGTTTCAAATATTTGCATTCAAATCACATTTGTCATCATCAAAATAGGAGGGAAAAAGATATGAAATTACACTCAACCCAACAATCTCCCCCTTTTGATGATGGCAACATTAAATCCATATGTCAATGAGGTTTTGATGAGATGTGATTTTAAGCAATTTTTGGTTATTCAATGTCCTTATTTTGTTCATGTTCATGCTTGTTAAAGACCTTTAAATATGGCACATTCACAATTGATGGTTGTACTAACGAAGTACAAAGTAACTTGAAGTAAGTTAGTGCATAAAGAAGGTCAAGCAACTTGACAAGCATTCATTCATTCACATTCACATGAAAATTTTCAATCACATTGAAGTCACAATTGAGAAAAAAAATCATTCAGGCTAAGCAAATGCATTTCATTTCATTCAAGAGACCATTACAATCATACCAGAGAGATTACAAAAGAACATTTCTCTTTCTTTCTTTCTTCTCCCCCTTTGACATCATCAAAAGAAAAATTACATTAAGTAGAAGATGGAGGAGGAGGAGGAAGGGGAAGTAAGATGGTCTCAATGTCAGACATTCTTTTCTCCATAAAAGTCAAGCTGGACTTGATTTGATCTTGAATGGTTGTGAGTTTGGTGTGCAAGAAGTGTTCCATTCTATCTGAATTCTCTATCAAGGTAGCTTGAATTCTTGCTAGATCAGCTGCAATGGGCTGTGAAGATGATGATGATCCAGCTGACCAACCAGGTCTATGCATGATCTTGAATTCCTTTGTCAAATCAGATATCTGTGTATCAATATGTGCATTGAAGTTCCTCATGCTCTCCAAGTCATCCACAAAATGAGCAAAAGATAGTCTAGTGCTGGTGATCTCATGTAATGTCTGGTTGGTGTTAAAGACATCAGCTTGGGAATTTGCCAAAATTTCCTGAAGTACTATCTCTAACTTTTGCTGGTGCTCCTTAAGCTGTAATGAGGCATCTGCCATGGTACCAATCAGTCTGTTGAATCTTTGAGTTGCATAGTCTGAGGCAGCTTTTTGTTCTATGAATTTGGCAGATACAGTGTTCTCCAACCGTTGAATCCTCAACTCAAAAGTTTCTGACATGGTTTAGATGGAGGAGTTCAAGGTTTCAAACTTATCATTCAGGAAGGAGATCAATTCTGGTGGAACAGGAGGCCCACCAGAAGATGTGGATGCTTGAAAATTGGGTTGAGGAGAGAAATGAGGAAACTGAGGTGAGAGTGGGGCATGAAAAGGAATGTCACCTCCAGTTGAAATTTGAGGTTGTTCCTCATTCAAAGGAGGCTGATCCTCTTGACTTTGGGGCTGGTCCCCTTCAGCTGGAGGCTGTTCCTCTTGAGCTTGGGGCTGGTCCCCTTGATCTTGAGGCTGTTCCTCCTGAGCTTGGGGCTGTTCCCCTTGATCATGAGGCTGTTCCTCCTGAGCTTGGGGGCCTCAACCACAACTGGCCCTCTCCTAACTTGATTTCCCTCCAGTCTAAATCCCATAAATTTTTGAATATTCTTGAAGGTGTAGATGTTGGGCTTAGGAATAGATTGGGATTTCTCATTCTCCAAGGGCACACCAAAATGCTGGAAGACTGAGGTCAGATGTGCAGCATATGGTAGAGATCTTTTGAGGTCCTTCCTTGTTGTTTCAGATATGATTTGATACATAATGACATGAAGATTGATTTTGATATCTTTGACCATGCAATACAGAATAAACCTCTGAATATCTGTCAACCTGTCCCTTCCACCACCTTGAGGAGTGATAATGGTGGTCAATATGTGGTGTATGATTCTCAACACAGGGGGAAAGGAATTTGTGTTGAATCTTGTAACATGGGTTTGTTTTGGATCAGAGGCATCAGCAGGAAGGCCTGTCATGATGGAATAGGCTTCATGAAGATCAAATTCAAATTCATGATAATCTGCCCCTTCATCTGGTACTTTGAAAATAGAGGCAGCTGTATCAGTCGGCATGTCAATTACTATGCCCTTAACCTTTGATTTATATCCAACTTCAGTGCATTTCAGGTTCTTGTAAAATTCCCTAACAAGTCTTGGATAACTAATTTGAAACTCTGAAATGAATATCAACCAAGACTGAAGAGAAAAATAGGCCTGAATTTCTGGAAATGAGTCTGCTAGCTGAATGTCTGATAAGTCCACTATCCTGGGCTTTAAAATAAGCTTGGCTTCACTAGTGGTGTCCTGAGACTTGGAAGACTCTGAAGATGATGATGATGAATCTGAAGAGTCTCCAGAAGGGGAGCCCGGAATCTCTGTTCTAGAAACCCTACCTCTGCCTGAAGAAGATGGTCTACCTCTCTTGGGTGCAGGAGGAGGTGCAGAGGAGGACCCTGGTTGCTCTGCAGGGTCATTCCTCCTTTTGGTTCTCCTTTCGAACTGAGGAACATCATCCTCTTCCGGAACTGGCCTGGAGGAAGCCTGAGATTTTGCTCCACGGCGAGGACCCAACTTTCTCATCATGGTGCAAGAGTGGAATGGAATCGGGGTTTGAGGAAGGAGAAGAGATGATTGAGAAAGGGTTTTGATTGAGGAAGGAATGTGAGAGATTTCTTGCCGGAAACGAGAGGAAAAGCATCGTCGGGTCGACCTGAAGCCTAAAAGGGGTTTGCAGTGGTGTAATACTCCGCAGGAACAACAAGGCTTATCTGGAACCCACGACTTAAAAGGTTCTGGCAAGAGGGCAGTGTCGACACAGGAAGAAGGTAGTGTCGACCTGACCTAGGAAGTGTGTCGACACGAGATAGAATGGTGTCGACCTGATCTTTGAAGAAAATTTGAATTTTTGTGAGATGAAAAATTTGAGAAATTTTGGGACATCTTTAGAATGATGAACAACGAGAGGAATTATCATTTCAAAGATTTTTAAGAGGCTTAAAAATTCATTTGTTATATTTTGCAAAAGATTCATCACAATTCAAGTTTTTCAAACAATTTCCAACAGGATATTAGCATTCCAAGACTTGAATCAACAAAATGAGAAATTGAGGGATATAATATATCTAACAATCAACTATAAACTACCATATTTCTCAACTTTAAAGAATTAAAGATGTCATCTAGACTAAATGCAATTGTGTTGAAAATAAAACACAATCTCAAAGAACAACTTGATGAGGAATGAAGATGATTCTTTCTAGACACATCTCCAATAATGCTCACATTTTGTTCTTTTAACAAACTATCAAATGATATAAATCTCTTTCACTCAAGTACTAGTGCTTTTTACACACCATAGTCCCTGGATACTTAAGATTTAGTCATTGTCAAGTCTCAAAGGGGTAAATGATGGCCTTTTGACATGAAAATATACGTTTTGTAGACGCCAATATTTCCAGTTACTCAGTCATCATCAAAAAGCATAGCACATTTTGCTTTTGTTTTGAATTTATTTTTATTTTGTTCCCCCTTTGAACAGAGTTAGCAATAGTGCCTCATGACATACATGGCACTTCATTCATTGTGAAGGTGTGCAGTTTCTCAGCACAAGTGCCATTGCTCTGTTGGATTTTTAAAATTTTGGAGAGTTTGTGAGATAGAAATCAAATACATCCAATCATCAGTTGCAAACAAGGAAATGTTTTAAGTTCAAGGCACAAGTTGATGTTTAGTCTAGGAAGAGATCTGAATTTCTGTGGGTTGAGAGATATAGTTGAAAGTTGATTAGTAAAAAATATAATAGATCACTCAAGGGTTCATTTTGAGACTCTAGACTTCTAAATGATGACATCATGCAAGGAATTGATGAGATTCAAGAAAAGTTGAATTTTGCAAAGTCATGACTTGTGAATTTTCTAGCTCCCCCTGAGATGATGATTTCAACCACTTTTCATCAAAATAAAGATATAAATTTTGGAAATCAGAAAAGTTTTCTTCTTAGACAACAAAGACTCCCCCTCAACAATTGCATATCCATTTCTTGGTACTTGGCGGAGACATATACTCACGCATAATGAAAGGTTTCCAGACAAGCCTAACTTGTCCTTCTCCAAACACCATTTGATATACCAAGAAATTTCAATACAATAAGAGTTGAAGAATTCATTATCAAAAAGAAATGGAAGTGAAAATAAGCAAGTTTTTGAAATCAGAAATAGTATCCTCTTTGAACAATAAAAGCTCCCCCTCAACAATTGCATATCAATTTCTTAGTACTTGGCGGAGACATATACTCTCGCATAGTGAAAGTGTCCAGACAAGCATAACTTGTCCTTCTCCAAATCACCATTTGATATACCAAGAAATTTCAACACAATAAGAGTTGGAGAATTTATTGTAAAAAGGGAAATAGAATTGAAAGTGAGAGAGATATGAACAATGTAACTCAAGGAAGCAAAGAATTATGAAATGCAAAGAACTCCCCCTTAGACAATGCATACACTCAACCCAAACCTTGAGAGAGATCAAGAAGGTGGACATTTACAAAGACCAAGTTCTCTCCTTAAGGATGAAAATCTGTTTTCAGGAAGGGGTTTAGTGAATATGTCTGCAATTTGTTTTTCAGTTTCAATGAAGTGGAGTTCAAAGGATTTCTTGGCAACCTCATCTCTCAAGAAATGATGCCTAATTTCAATGTGTTTTGTTCTGGAGTGCTGAATGGGGTTTTTAGACAAATTTATGGCACTAGTGTTATCACATAGGATGGGTACACACCCTAAATCTTGGTTGTAATCAAGAAGTTGATGTTTCACCCAGAGAATCTGAGTTCCACATCTACCTGCTGCAACATATTCAGCTTCTGCAGTTGACAGAGCAACTGAATGTTGCTTCTTAGAAGCCCAAGAGATAAGGCACCCACCTAGAAATAGACACAAGCCACTTGTGCTTTTTCTATCTAATTTGCACCCAGCATAATCAGCATCACAATAGGCAAACAGATCTAACTTGCAACCAGCAGGATACCAAATACCTAAGTCACATGTTCCAACAAGATATTTGAAGATTCGTTTAACAGCAAGCATGTGACTTTCTTTAGGATTAGATTGGAATCTAGCACATAAACACACACAAAACTGAATATCAGGTCTAGAAGTTGTAAGATAGAGCAGAGAGCCAATCATACCTCTGTAGGTCTTTGGATCTACTGACTTACCAGATGGATCTTCTTCTAGTTTAGCATTAATTGCAATTGGTGTGCTTGAGTGCTTAAGGTTCTGAAAGTCAAACCTCTTTAATAGCTCCTTGACATATTTGGTTTGACTGATGAAGATTCCTTCATGTGTTTGGTTAACCTGCAATCCCAAAAAGAATGTTAAATCTCCCATTAAGCTCATTTCAAATTCATTCTTCATTTGATTTGAAAATTCAGTGCAAAGGCCTTTATTGGTTGATCCAAATATTATGTCATCAACATAAATTTGGACTACAATTATTTGATTTTTAACTGTTTTTGTGAACAATGTTTGATCAACATTACCTCTAGAATATCCTTTTTCAAGTAAAAAGGAACTCAACCGGTCATACCAAGCTCTTGGAGCTTGCTTAAGACCATAGAGAGCCTTATTAAGCTTGAAAACATGGTTAGGATATTTTTCATTTTCATATCCAGGAGGTTGTTCAACAAAAACATTTTCCTTTATATATCCATTTAAGAATGCACTTTTGACATCCATTTGATAGACTTTGAATTTCATGGAGGATGCAAAAGCAAGGAAAATTCTGACAGCTTCTAGTCTAGCTACAGGGGCATATGATTCTTCAAAGTCAATTCCAAATTCTTGGTTATACCCCTTTGCAACTAGCCTAGCTTTGTTTCTTATTACTTGACCAGTTTCATTTAACTTATTTCTGAAAACCCATCTAGTACCAATCACTGCTTGGTCACTAGGTCTAGGTACTAATTCCCATACTTGATTTCTTTCGAATTGATGAAGCTCATCATGCATGGCATTAATCCAATCAGAACTGGATAAGGCTTCATCAATTGACTTGGGTTCAATTTGGGAAATTAGAGCTAGTGGGTCTTCTTCAATATTTTGCAAGAAGGATGATCTGGTCCTTACTCTATCATTTAAATTGCCAACTACACTGTCTAATGGGTGATCTCTCAGATATCGAGGTTCAGAAATTACCTGTTGAGAAGTACCCACTTCTGGAGCAATGTTACCTGACCCACTTGAAGATGGTGAGTTGTTGTTCAGGTTCTCTTCATTATTGACAAGCTCCTCAACAGTTGGTGAAGAATCCACAATGAGGTCATCCTCTTCATTGTCTTGTCTTTCCCTGCAAGATTTAGAATCATTAGTGGAAAAGGAATTTTCATCAAAAATAACATGTGGAGATTCTTCAACAGTTTTGGTTTTTAGAATGTACACTTTGAAAGCCCTTGACACTTCAGAATAGCCAAGGAAGATAGCTTCCTGACTCTTAGCATCAAACTTGTCAAGGTTTTCTTTGTTATTATTGTGTACAAAGCATTTGCACCCAAAAGTTTTGAAATAAGAAACAGTTGGCTTTTTGTTTTTCAACAATTCATAGGGGGTTTTTCTGATCTTTGGTCTGATCAAAGCTCTATTTAGGATATGATTGGCTGTGTTAACAGCTTCAGCCCAGAAGGATTTGGGCAGATTACTTCCTAAGAGCATGGATCTAGCCATTTCCACAAGAGTTCTATTCTTTCTTTCCACAACTCCATTTTGTTCTGGAGTTCTAGGTGAAGAAAACTTGTGAAATATTTGAAATTCAGCACATAGATCAGAAAAGGATGTGTTATCAAATTCACCCCCATGATCAGTTAAAATGTTTTTGATTTTATATGGATAAGTTGTTAAGATAGTGGTACAGAAATTCCTGAATTCAAGGCAAGTATCACTTTTGTGGGATAGAAAGATAACCCAAGTAAATCTAGTAAAGTCATCAATGATTACAAACCCATATCTCTTGCCACTTAAGCTTAGAACTCTTGTTGGCCCAAAAAGGTCCATGTGAAGAAGTTCTAGTGGCCTAGATGTAAGTACCTCATTGAAGGTTTTAAAAGATTTCCTAGTTTGTTTTCCTTTAGCACATATCCCACAAACTTGATCTTCAACATTAGAAAAAGATTCAGGAAGACCCTTAACCAAGTTCAGTCTTAACAACTTATTCAATGTTCTGAAACTTGCATGGCCAAGTCTTTTGTGCCAAGTCCATGCAATTTCATCTTTATTTGCAACAAAGCAAAGATTTTCAGAAAAGTTTTTATTAAGGTTGATCATGTAGACATTGTTTTCTCTTTTTCCAAAGAATTTGATTTTATCAGTTGATGAATCAATTATCTTACAAAAATCAGATTCAAACACAACTTTGTGACCTTTGTCACATAGTTGGCTGATACTGAGCAAATTATAATCAAGACCATCAACTAATAAAACATTATCTACTGAGTTTGAAGAAGTTTGACCAACCTTTCCAGATCCAATGATCTTTCCTTTATTTTTACCTCCAAATGTAACTGACCCTCCCTCCTTTTCAAGCAGGAATGAGAATT
The DNA here is from genome assembly GCA_014218235.1 of Colocasia esculenta. Classification (NCBI taxonomy): domain Eukaryota; kingdom Viridiplantae; phylum Streptophyta; class Magnoliopsida; order Alismatales; family Araceae; genus Colocasia; species Colocasia esculenta. Next base: position 73,141,971 of record CM024762.1, on the reverse strand, counting down.
TGGCTCTGTCTCCCGTCATGTGTCGTGAACACCCACTGTCAAGAAACCATACATTGGTGTTGGGTGCACGACCTTCCTGCAAAAAGATCAGTGGAGAGAAGATTTTGGTACCCAAACAGAGTTGGGACCATCAGAATGTTTGAACATTGTCAGTAAATCTTTTCTCACCCAAATTTGACCTGTTTTTGATTTTTGTTTTGTTACATTGGTGTTTTCAGCCTTTTTCTGTTTGTTCTTTCTTTTAGGAATGAAAGCACCAAGATTTTTGTTTTGGTAGGAGGGGAGTTTTTCATTTGAAAATTGGAGTTCAGATGAGGAGGTGGAATCCAGGGATTTTGTTGGTACATCAAGAGATTTGGATAAAGGAATTGAGGATGATACCAACATGGGTTATCATACCATTGGCTCCAAGGATTGGTCCAATCATCTTGAAATGTTGTCTTGGAGGTCCAAGTTTTTCATGAATTATTTCTTTTGACTTTTTCTTATTTTTCAAATTTTTATTTGAATTTTTGGTTGAGTTGTTTGCAGCTTTTGATGTTGAGCAGGTCGACCTCTCCTGTACTGGGGTCGACATAGCAGCCACAGAAGCCTTGTTCTTGTGGACTGGTGTCGACCTGTCAAGGGACTGTGTTGACCTGATTGTCTTCTTTTGTTTTTGAGTTTTTGCTTTGTTTAAGGTTTTGTTTGCTGTTTGTTGAATTTCTGTGTTCTCAAGATTAGGACCCTTGACAAATTTAATTAGTGGTGCTTTGCCCTTTTTCTCACCAGATTTGTCTTTCATGGGTTTCTTTTTGTTGAATCCTAATCCATGAGAGGTGGTTGTCATGGTGGTTCCTAGCAGTGCCTCTAAGTTATCTTTACCTTTTGTGAAGGTTTGGATAACTTCATCCCTTTCTTTTAGCTGGTTTTTAAGAGTTTCAATTTCTTCAATCTTCTGTTGTTTTTCTTGTTTTTCAATTTCCAGCTTTTCAGTTAAGTTTTTGAATTCTTGGGAGGCCTTTTGAGAGGCAAGTTTTAGTTCATCAATAAGGTTCAGGAGATTTTCTTTTTCTTCATGCAATTCTGTTATTTCAGTTTCCAGTTCACAAATTCTATGGTTTGAAGATTGGTTATGGTAAAGGTTTTCAATTTTCTTTTTGATGTGTTTGTTTTCTTTCCTCATTTCAGAAAATTTTTCAACCAAACAGCATAAGCATCCTGCCAATCATCTATAGTGTAGTCTTCGAAGGATGTACTTACCTTTCCATCTGAGCTGTTGGCCATGAAGCAAACCTCCTCACTTTCAGAGCTTGAGGATTTCTTCTCTTCTTCTTCCTCACTTGAGTCTTCATCAGACCAAGTGGCTACCATGGCCTTTGGCTTCTTAAATTTCTGGAACTTCTTGTGCTTTTCCTTCTTGTTCTCAGGACACTCTCCCTTCATGTGTCCTGGTTTGTTGCACCTGTAACAGACAATATTTTCGTCAGATTTGTGATTCTTGTTGAAATTAGAAGAGGAAGTGTTTTTCTTACCTGAGAAAAACTTCTTTTTCCCAGACATTTTTCCTTTTCTGTATTTCAAGAATTTTCTGAATTGCCTGGTCATGAGGGCAATTTCATCCTCATTTGACTCAGACTCCTCAGAACTTGTCTTTTCCTGACTTTTATCTTTATTGCTTGAAGAGGCCTTAAGTGCCATAGGCTTGGTCTTAATTATGTGTTCTTCATTTCTTTTTAAGTTGATTTCATATGTCATTAAGGATCCAATCAATTCATCCAAAGAGATTTTGGACAGATCTTTTGAATCTTCAATGACAGTGGCCTTTGTATGCCAAATTGAAGAAAGTGAACGTAAGATTTTTCTTACCAAGTCTGCATCTGTATATTCCTTACCCAAGGCCTTTAATCCATTCACAATCACCATGAACCTGGCAAACATTTCAGAAATATTTTCGTTAGACTTCATCATGAAAAGTTCATATTCTGAAACTAGAATATTTGCCTTAGTCTCCTTTACTTGTGATGTTCCCTCATAGAGTAATTCGAGTTTATCCCACATCTCTTTGGCAGATTTGCACATTGAGATTCTCGAATACTCCTTGGGATGGACAGCACATTGAATCATGTTCATGGCACTATAATTCAATGTAGCTTTCCTTATTTGTTCCCTAGTCCAGGTGTCTTCTTCTCCCTGGTTTTCATAGGGACCCACTTCCACTACTTTCCAGATCTCATAGTTCTGGGCCCTTAAAAATACTTGCATTCTGTTTTTCCAGTAAGAATAGTCCGTCCCATTAAAGAATGGTGGCCTATTTATGGAATGACCCTCAGCTATGAAACCTTTGGAATCCATGACTCTAAAGCAGAAAGAAAATGCTTAGCAAACAAACAGGCAAACACTCAAACACACAACACTCAGAAACAAAAACTGCTCAGATCAAATTAAACCCGCTCTGATACCAATTGAAGGATCGAAGTGAAGGTGAGGAAAAGATCTAGAAGGGGGGGATGAATAGATCTTTGCCACTTTTTGCGGAAGCTTATACAATTTAAAAACACTTTTGAATCAGAGGCAATTTTATCAGTGAAAAACCACAGATCTGATGAGATTTGAGTGAGTTGGTAAAATAGATGTGAAACAAGTTGATTAAGTGAATATTAACCGATCCTATGCAAGCATCTAACGGATGAAATGATCAAACCACAATTAGACAAATGCACAAGGATTTTTAGGTGGTTCGGAAATCACCCAAGTGATTCCTACATCCACCCCTCACACCCCGTGAGGATTCACTAAAACAACTGGGTAACACACCCACTGGAGCCTGACAACTCCAACACTTGAGAGCTTACAACTCACACAACTTCTAGAGTAAGACTACTCTAGAACAACTGAGCAAGACTGCTCAACACAACCTTGAGTTAGACAACTCAAACTGAGCACAACGGCTCACAACAACCTGAGCACAATGCTCACACAACTTGAGCACAATGCTCACATAAGACTTGCTAGACACCAACTCAAGACATAGACCTTCTAGCAACAGATCTAGTCGAAAATGAGAGCACTAATGAGAGCTATGCAGAAGCACTTGCATAATCTCAAAAGATATCTCAGAAGAACAGAAGTACAATGAATTGTATTAAATAACTTCGTTCTTCAAGTGTACTCCCTTGTAGAAGCTTGGATTGGGAAGAGGCTTGCAATCTTGAAGTCCAAAACCGATGCTCTGCACTTTGGAATTGTTGGATCTTCCTTGAATTCTTCTCCAACGAAGGCTTCTACTGGATCTGCTTCCTTGGGATGCTTCAGAGGTTTCTACAGGGATCACACTCCAATTCTCACACTTGAATTGGTGAGAATTGGTCTTCTGGAAGCACACGGAGAGCAGAGGAGGGAGACGACCTCTTGTAGCCGCCAGGAAACTTTTGGAGGCTCTAAGAGTTAGTTGGGTCTCTTCTCTGATGGGGGCCAATTGGGGGCCTTTTATACCCAAAAGATTCCAAAGATACCCTTTAGGTACAAGGGCACACGATCCTAGGTTGATACCCCATCGCCCTAGGCTGACACGTGGCAAACATCCAATTTAAGTTGCAAACTTTCCGTAGTGTGTCGACCTGCCCTGGTGGTGGTGTCGACACACTGCCCAAATCTTGAAACAGGCTGTTCTGGGAACTGATCCAGTGTCGACCTGCTTTGGTATTGTGTCGACCTGCTATCCTGGTTCTGAAAACAGCTGTTCTGGGAGCAGGATCCAGTGTCGACCTGCTCTGGTGTTGCGTCGACCTGCTATCCCAATTCTGAAAACTGTTGTTCTGGGAGCAGGATCCAGTGTCGACCTGCCCTGAGAGTGCGTCGACCTGAGTAGTCTAATTTCCGGAATCTGCAACTCGTGTCGACACACTCTTTGATATGTGTCGACACAGTCTCAACATTTGTTCATCTTTTGCCTTTGAATTTGGGTTATTGTGTCGACACCATTGTGGAGTGTGTCGACACTTCTTTTGCAAAAAGTGTTTGTACCTGAAAATTAAACACATATATCATTAGTAAATATTTTATTATGAGTGCAAATGATAAGTGTGCTTTGAGACATGTTTTTTGAATATGAATTTCAGGTGAAATGTATTTATCATGTTTCAAATAATTTGCATTCAAATCACATTTGTCATCATCAAAATAGGAGGGAAAAATATATGAAATTACACTCAACCCAACACACTTAACATTTTTATCACCAAAATAAAAGGATAGAATATAAGAGTGGTTCAACAATCTCCCACTTTTTTGGTGATGACAAAATTTATGTGAATTTTCAAAAACATTCAATACAAATAATAAACAGAAAATTCATAACATAAAATATTGTCCCCTTTTGTCAATAACCAAAAAAGGAAGGATCTTACTATTTGCATTCTCCCCTTAAGGAATATTCCTACCATGTTGAAGGAGAGGGGTTCAACAATACGTTTACTACTGTCATTGATTACTGCTCCCCCTTAGTGTTTGCTCCCCCTGGGTGTGAGGCTCCCCCTCAATGTATGTCTCCTCTTGATGTGTGGCTTGATGAATCTTCAATCTTCTCCTTGTCTGTCGACATCTCCTGTTGTATTTTCATTTGCTGTTTTGTTGGGAGGTCTTTACGAAGTGTCCCTACATTGATCACAAATTCTTGCAAGGATATTAGTAGCATTGTAATTTAGTGAATAAACAACAAAAAGAAATGTAAGTTTAAAAATAAAAACTAAAAACTAAGGATGACTATTTTCCCTTCAGATAGGAATGAAGTAAAGAGTAAGTAGTCACTAATCGGATGCTTTTGAGCATCCTTTAACCATACCCATTTGAATGCATTTTTACTATTTTTCATCAAGAGCAGATTGACATTCTACTCATCTTCTTCTGTGCTTGAGCTGTCTGAGAAGTTATTCCATGTAGCTGTGAAGGTCTTCTTTTTATATTTCTGCTTCTCTTCTTTTCTTTTCTTCTTTTCTGATCTTTTAGATCTTTTAAGCTTTGGACAATCTGACATTAGATGTCCAGGTTGCTTACATTCATAACATGTGGGCTCCTTCTCCTTTTTCTTTTTTCCCTTGACTAAGATCTTTCGAATAGCTTCTTCTTCCTCATTGTTAATATCATTGCTTTCACTAGCAGTGGCTTCATCCGACGTGCTTTCTTCTGCCTTGAATGCATTGTTTACTCTTCTTCTAAATGCACTTTCCCCTAATCTCTCCATGTTGATCTCATGAGCCATGAGAGATCCAATGAGTTTTTCTAATGTCATTTTGGAGAGGTCATTAGCTTCTTCTATAGCAATGACCTTTGGAGTCCACTCATTTGGGAGAGATCTTAGGATCTTCTTGACCATATCTCCCTGGCTATACTTCTTTCCCAAACCTGCAAGTCCATTTACAATTTCAGTAAACTCATTGTACATTTGGGATATGGACTCACCTTATTCCATTTGGAACTTCTCATATTTTGTCACTAAGATGTGTCTTTTACGTTATTTCCTTCATATGTGAGCCTTAGCGTTTCCCACATCTCCTTTGTTGTTTTACACGCAGAAATTCTATTGAATTCTTGCTTGGTCAGCGCGCTACACATGAAGCTCTTGGCCTTGCTGTTCAGAGATATCTTCTTTTTCTCTTTAGCTATCCATTCTTCCTTTAGCTTTGAGATTTGGAGATCACCATCTTCTATGATGCTCTAGATTTGATAGTCGTAGCCTTGTAGGAAGAACTCCATCCTAGTTTTCCAGTATTGATAATCTTCTCCATCAAATAGTGGAGGCCGGAAGATGGATTGGCCTTCTACAAATCCTTGAGCTGCCATGGATCTTTGCTCAAAGATCGTTGGATCTTCTAGATATTCAGAAACCAGAGCTCTGATACCACTTGTTGGCCTCTTAATATGGCAGCAAGACTAACATGGGGGGGGGGGGGGGGGGGGGGGTGAATAGGAAATCTGAAAACTGAAACAAAAATCACCACTTGAAAATGTTTGGCTAGTATTAATAAACGTGTGCAAGGAAGTTAAGAGCGCAGAAGCAAGCACACAAGGGACACAAAGATTTATCCTGATTCGGCCTTCCAAATGGAAGTCCTACGTCCAATCCCCAAGCAAACTCTTCAGATTTCACTAACCACCAAGTAACCTTGATCTTCCCTTAAATAAGGGGCATACAACACCTAGCACCCCAGCTAATCTTCTTCTCTTTCCCAGTAAGAAGGCAGCTCATTGTTTCACCTCAGTCAGGTGCTTCTTTTACGAGCTCAGAAGCAACTAATTGGTACACACCCCAGCGGCCTTCCCTTCAAACAAGGGGAACACTGGTACAGACCCCAGATGGTCACACCAGGCGCAAGTTGGTCTTTCCTTCTAATCAAGGGGAATGCTTGCACAACAAGCCTTCTCTTCTAACCGAAGAGGAACACTTCTGTACATAGAAGCTAGGACATGAAGCCCCTAGATCAAGCTCTAGATACACAATAAAATGCTTGATCTGAGACTGAGCTTAAGAAAGAAAGAGTTTACAGTAAAAGACTCTTCTTAGGCTAAACCCCCAGCTCTCTCTCTCAAGTACACAAAGACACACACAGAGAGAATGAGGAAGAAGGAAGATGGCTTGAATGTTTTAGCTTGAATGGGCTCGAGCTCTCTTCCTTTCTGCTTGAGTGTGTATGGAGTTGGATGCTCACTGGATGTACACTCCTTGAATGATCTTCAGGTTCACACTCTGTTTTTCAGTCATTGGTTCATCTTTTTATGGAGCAGCTTGAACAGATCTGTTGACAGATAGCCATGCGCAAAAGGGAGGGTACCCCAAGCATAGAAAAAAGGAGAAGAAACTACAAGGCTACATTTGATGGACAACACTAGAAAACATTCAAGTGATTACAGTTAGATGATTTTCAAAAAGTATATATTGGTGACTATCAACTCTTCACTTCACTCTAATCGAAAGAGGAAGTAGTCACAAATAAACATTATTTTAATTCATGTTTAGTTTATAGTTTTTAATTTACAATACTATTAATATCTGCACAAAGTTTCTTTTTGTAAAGACATTATAGGTGAATTATTTGAAGATCTGACAAGTGACAGTAAGTGAGATCAAGCTACCTCAACAAGTTGCGGTTTTGGCTTATACTCATGGCCCAATTGGGCTTATTAATCTACTAATTAACTCATTAAGTGGTTATTTCAAATTAAATAATATTTTACTATTTTAGGGTCGTTTAAGCCACATACTAGGCCTAATAAACTCTTATGGGTCCAATTATCATGTTTGTTTTGATGGTCTTTGGGGTTATGTACATGCGATAATGAATTTTTTACTTTATTGGATTTTTCAGCTTTTATAGTTTTGTTAGTCCAAATGTGTGCAATTCGTCACAATTTCTTTATCCACCATTGTAATGTATTATTTAGTTCAAAGATATAAATTTTCATTTAATTTTCATGACATTTTCTACATGTGTTAATAGGTTTTCTATTTATCAAGTTTAACTGTCTCAAGTCATAGTTTAGGGTTTTGCTAACTCAAACATGTTTGTTTGACCCAACTATTTTTGCTAATATTCTATCCCATTTTTTAGTTTGAAATCTTAGATTTTCATGTGATTCCAAATTGGTCTTACATATGTGATAACGATGTTTCTGATATTACTGGGTTTTACCGTCTTAAGTAATGTTTAGGGTTTTAGTAGCTCAAACGCATTCTAATCAGTCCAATTTCTTTACCCCTCGTTGTTCATTATTTAATTCCCAATCATAAATTTTCATCTTATTCCATATCAATTTTGCACATATGATAATAAGATTTTCATTGTCGACTTATTTATCTTTAAGTCCTGATGTTGAGCGCTTGTTTGATTAATTACAAAAAATTGAATTTCTCATGTGTATGTCATTTATTTATGATTTAAAATTTTGAGTTGTTACAATAGTAGCAGTGGTAGCACGGATGAGGCGGGCAACCAAGTACTTCGCGATAGCCATTAGAAGTGGCAGAGGAGAGAATACTTATGTGTAGACGACCTCCACCGCTACTTCTACCTCCCAACAGAAGAGGTGGGTGCAGAAGTGAGGTTAGGGTTAACACGAGGGTAGATTAGTCATTGCACTAATTAACCAAATCTTAATTCGAGTAAATCTTACGGGAGTTAAGATGATAATACAATCTGATACAGGTCATTCTTTTCGACATTCGGTAGAGCGATCTGGCTCATTCCGACCTGGTGCTACAGGTCGTTCTTAGCTGATCTTCGGTTGAGCGACCCGGATCTGGCCGACCACAAGAACTTCGACCGACCTCCATATGTGGCCCTGATAACCCGACCTTCAAGCGTCTCAAGAATAATAGAAAGGAGTTGTCTGGGGGAGGGAATGGTCAGCCTGGACTTCCTTGGTTAGGAAGGACTGACATTGGAAAGGTCCGAGGATTACGGGCCACGTACCTTAACCACCCTCACACGACCATAATGGGGAGGTTGTAATCACAGAATGGACGGCAAATCACGGTTACGGATCGCGCCATGACGACTGGCCCGAAACTCTCGGGACCAGCTCGCCACACTTGCCTCCCATTACCCCTACCCGCAGGAATCAGGGGTGAGCTCGAAGGCACGTACCAGAGTGGCCTCCGGTAATTCAGCCCACTGAACCTCTATAAAAGGGAGAGACTTCATTCAGGAAAAGGTATGCTACATCTAGCCCCCGAAACTCTCTGAGCGTCGGCAAACCAAGCGGAGGCGACTGCTTGTCCGACAGTCAAAACTGCCAGAGTTCCTGGGGACGTCGGGGATGACCGGCCCCCAGTCGGTCCCCGCGGCAATGTCAGCCAGTCATGCCGACCTGCAGGGGGCCACTGCGGTAGTTTCAGCACCTATACCCCTGCAGGTCGCGGCACACCCCGTAGCCCGTACAATAGTGGCCGAGCATGGCGTCGCTAGAACCGAGGTCGTCGACCACTTCTCGGCTAAGTCAACGCCGACCTCGGCAAGTGAACTCGCCAACCCTCAGTGGAGAAGCGACCTTGAGGAGATGAATCGCAAGATCGAGGCTCTGCAGTGCGGCACCTGCGCCCCCTCGGTGGCAACGCTCCTAACCACCTCGCTATTCGCCGAGGAGATAACCTCAACACCGGTCCCTGAATAGCTGTAGCTCCCAAAGTTCCGGCGATACAACGAGACGACCAACCCAGTGCACCACCTCGACCATTTCCAGGTGCAGGTCGAAATGGTAAATATTACTGACACTTTGAAGTGTCGTGCTTTTATGTCCACTTTGGATGACGCAGCATTATAGTGGTTCAAGGTGCTTCCAGCTCAGTCAATCGTCAGTTTCCCCGACCTGATGCAATGATTCCTCGATCATTTTACAACACAGTGCAACATTCCTTATGCATCGACGACCTATGGCTCATTGCACAGAAGGAAGGTGAGATGTTCCGAGATTACGCCAAGAGGTTTCAACTCAAGATCATGAAAGTGGTGGATCTGGATTTGAGGACGGCCATCAACATCATGACGAGGGTTTGCTCCAACACACCGTTCGTGGCCTCCCTCGCCAAAAAGCCGCCGGTAAGTCTCTCTGACCTCATGTCTAGAATGCAGAAGTACGTGAGGTTGGAATCTACCCTCGGCGCTGTTGGAAGGCTCGGGCGTCCATCCGAGCATGGAACCACCAGTACAGAGCCAGCATAAAAGAAGCCCAGGAGAGAGGACCCAGCGAGTGGAGAAAGGCGACGTGACTCTGATCGACGGTCTAGCTCGGACCGCTCGGACCGCCGACCAGATGAGTACCAACGTCTCAGGGACCTTCCCCGCTTTGGTAGGTTGCCCTCTGAGATCCTCCCGATCATCAAGAAGCTACTGGAGTTTCGGCACCCTGAACCGATGACGAGGCCACCGTCCAGACGAGGACCTCAGCTATATTGCGAGTACCACAAGGAGTTCGGGCACCTCATCGACCAGTGTCGAAGCCTCAAAATGGAGATCTCAGAGATGCTGCGATGAGGCATCATCGAAAAGGACATGGTAGACGGAAGGTCAAAGGTGCATACCCCAGAGGACAAGCGCCCAGCAGTCGAAGGCAAGGGAGTTGTTCTGGTGCTTTTCGGCAGTTCGACTAGCGGAGGCGACAACGGAAGGAAGCGAAAGGCATACGCATCAGTAGTGAGCTCCAGCTCGCGCCGATCGACTCAGAAGCCCAAGGAACTATCACTTTTTCTAAAGAAGATGTGGACGGCCTGAGTCTCCCTTACGACGACGCGTTGGTGATCCACGCCGATGTTGATGGTTATGATGTACACCGAATTTTGGTTGATAATGGAGCTGCACCCAATGTGCTTTTTTACGACTATTTTGTCAAGATGACCAATCTAAGCACCGAGCTCAAACCAGTCGCTGCCCCACTCTTCGGTTCAGCGGGGCTCTTGTGAATGCCGAGGGGCCTATCAAATTAAAAGTAACTTAAGGCACTCGACAACGCCATGTAACGGTTGAGGTCGACTTTCTTGTTGTAAAAGTAAAGTCGGCTTACAATGCAATTTTCGGTCGAGGCCTGCTAGGAAAGCTAGGAGGAGTCCCCTTAACCTACCATTAGAAGTTGAAGTTCCCGACCCCTGGGGGGATAGGCGAGGTCGTGGGGAATCAGGCCGAGGCCCGATGATGTTATGTAAATTCTATTAAAGCAAAGCAACAAGCAGTTTCTGAGTACGAGCCCGATCTTGAGGACAATATGGAGAGGCATGAGCATGCTGAGCAAACAAAACAAGTAAAGATAGAAAATGGAGCACTGGTTGTGACGGCCCTGGATATTTATGTCCATTAAGGCCCCATATCCAGATCCGCCTCCCACGAACGGACCGAAGTCTCGCAAGGGATAGCTCACATAACTGTCCAGTAAGAATATAAAAGACAACTACACAGTATAAGACAAAAGAAAGTACATGTGCTCATACCTGCATATAACAATTTACAACTGTCCCATTACATTATTACATGTCCAATTAAAAAGTACAACTACCAGGGGAATACCCCGAGGGAGCACAAACTCACACAACACTAACTACTACACAACTGCTGGTGGTACAAGTCTGACACAACGCCGCTACAAGCCAAACACTTGGCAAGCCCTGAAAAGAACTGTAGGGGAGTGAGCCTCAACAAGTCACAAGCTCATTAGGGACCACCTAAGGACCACAACAACCAACAGAAGAGACCTCAACCTCAATGGGTCTCACTGGCCACACATATAACCAAACCATTTCATGCTCACAACAATTGTATTTAAACTACAATTAAATAAAAACACATTAGCTATTCACAACCTCGAAAAGTAAGAGGAAACAATAGGACTAGCTTCACACCAGTAGTTCGCTCAACAACAGTAACGCCTAGGCCTCAAGCCTCATAGGCAAACCATAGTCTCAAACAATCATTTAAGCTATAAGCCGCACAAGTAAATCACCGCCTAGGCTATAATCTTCATAGGCAAATCTCAAGTACGTGGGTAACAGAACTGCTAACTAAAAGCTGGCCCTTTATACCCAAACCACAATATGTCGGAAATCACACACAGAATAGCAGAGTTGGCTACAACGGCCAATACTTCATACATGAAAACCATACACAGAAGCTTACTCGAGAAAGGTTAAAGCACATTGAGAGGAAGGTCACACCTCACGACCTCCACGAAACACAGTTCCACGTCAACACCAGAACAGACTGGTACACGACGTACCACCACAAACCATTACCCACACAGGGTACATGTACCTATTACCACAAGGTACCAGCACGGAAGCCACAAGTAAACCAGTGTCGTAACAGGGCACACCATAGCGAGCTAAACCACATTTGGTGAGTCAATATTCACCAACCATAACCAAAACTGTGCCACCACTCGGGCACACCACAATCCACAACCGTAGTCACAACTGTGCCAACACCAGGGCACACCTCGAATGAGTCAAACCTCGACTATGAGTCACAAACTCACGAACCACAGCAGTGGCAAAGCACGAGTCGGAAAGGAACGACGTCACCACACGGGAATGGACTACTGGCTGATCAGGCCAGTATCCAACCCGAACAACACAACACAAGAACAACCTCTCAGTCTCGCAGTCACGGACGAAAGGTCCAACTGCCGCTCCACGAGAACAAGTCAAACAACTATGGAGACCAACCAACACCACACCTGCAGACACACAGCTGCAGGTCCATGCCTGGCACCTCTAGGGTCTCTGGCCGGAGTACCCTAAAGTAAGGCACTGGAAAACATGACTAGCTGGGGACCAGTGTCGACTACTGGTGTCCGTACCCCCAACTACGAGCGCGCTATAAGCGACTGCACACACACAAACACAAGCCGCTGCCCTACTGTCGTCTTTCCCTCAGCCGGACGTACAGCTCAAACACAGGAGTGAGGGTGTCCCAGAAGACGACACAGACCTCGACGGTACCACACTGTACCGGGACAAACCCCGAGCATAATAAACACACGTGCCTGGCTCACAAAGAACCTGGGGTATCCGACTAGAGAGGCATTCCGAAATAGGCGCCGGACCACCAAACTCGGCAAGCTCAAACTACAATATGTTCACAAACACTTTTTGTTACCGATCACGGTACATATGTTAGGAATAGCTTGTTCCGGTCACCCTGTGACTTACAAGCTAACCTATACAATCACACATATAAACCATATTAATGATAACACCATGGCCTGTCATCGGTCACAAAGTGACAATGAAGGTCACACTAAACACAGTACACAATATTCACATAATAATCATACTTAAACTTTACTAATCATTCATCCAGAAGAATCTACAAAAGATTCTAAAGGATCGAGGCTAGGTTCAGATGTGAACCTCATCGCCACAATACCACGAACTAATCATAATAAATAAGATACAATAAGCACAATAATGTACGATATGCCATGCACACACCAACCATATGCACGACACCAAAACCCCGTAACATTTCACATAAATCTTGTGCGCTAGGATGTAGTGAATCCCACGCACACACGTAAAGAACTAGTAAACTACATAGCCGATAAGCTGGCTTCAAAAGCCCTGTGCTCTAGGAGCACCACAGGTGTTATTACACCGCTCAGTATCGATAAACACATTGCATCGCAATACTTGCAACAAGAATGTCGTGAAACACACTATGCTGATACATGCACAGGTTGGCGGCAACATCGATTGCCGTCCATAGAATATATACGACAATATTTCTTGCCGTCAATACTAAGTAAGCGGCCACCACCCTGCCGTTTACTCAAAATCAACGGCTAGAAACCTAGCCGTTAATCTCCCAACGAAGAACTCAGCGTCAACCAATGTTGACGTCAAGATCTTCAGTACTCAACACACACACAGGACGTACAGAACGGCCCCAGGCTGATCACACGAGCAATCTAGCCCTATAAACAACAGAAAAATGAGGGGAAATACTTTCCCTTACATCTATATACTATAATCAAACCGAAAAAGCAAGATCCAACACTTGGATTGATCAAACCACCCAATCTCCCGGCATGGTAAACCTTTTTCCCGAAAACACGATTAACAAGCAATCTATGCTAACGGAGCATGACAAGTCAAACAGAAGAAATCAAGGGATCCAGTCCCTACCTCTGAAACGCAAATAAACTCCTAAAGAACCTCAAATCGCGTCGAAACCCCAGGAGCTTCCCGCGAATACCGCCCTCCAGTCCGTCATTCCCCGCCTGATCTGTCGTTGCTGCGCGCATCACGGCCTTCCCACGTGCTCCCGTCGACCGCCGGAAGTAGTGAAGAGGCACAAGGGTACAGGTGGGGGAAAAGGAGGGGAGAAGGTGGGGAAAGAAGAAGGCTCGGGTTGCCCCTAAAAACATAGGCGCCCCAGGTTAACGTCAACCTCTGCGTCGTTAACCAAACCGTCACAACTAGGCGTCCACATTGCTCGCCGCCAAGTTCAACGGTAGTCGTCCACATCGATGGATGCCAAGAACATGTTAACGGAAACACCATTGCCGCCAACACACAGTAGACATCACAAACCTGGACGCCAACCCACTGTTGATGTCCAGCGCACTGAACACCAACACAAATCCATAACCAACCCTGGTAAGGATTCACTAAGAAACACACAACACAAGTTGCACTGGTCAAGGTGTGACCACCCCATACGCTAAACCGAGGATCCACGAAGATCCGAAAAATGCGTGACGTTACATTACTATCACCTAAAAAGAAATGTCGTCCTCGACATTCAACATAAACCACGGCACGCCGGACTATTACCTAAAAAAAAAAAAACCGTATACAGAACAAGAAGGATACTCTTTCTCTGTATCAGCCTTTCAATTCATCTGCGCTAACTGACTCATCTATCCAATTCCATCCTTGCTTTGCTCTTTTCTTTTCTTTTTTTTCAATTCATTTCATAATTATTCTGTTTTATCGATTCCATTGTCTTTCCTTACCTTTCAATTGTAGGCGATTCTACCTTGCCAATGGCACTTTATCTCCTTGGACTAAACCTACATTCACATTTTCTGGGCTATGTTTGCAACATTTCTTTCCGGGCCATTTCTTTCTACTCAAATCCTTTCATTTTATTCCACTACCTTTGGATGTTCTTTCGTGCTAAACCTTGCTTAATTTCTCAAATTTCTTAATGCCATTCCATTACTCACTTTGTCATTGCTAGACATTATCCTACTTATCATTATTAACTACTACCTTATTTTATCCATTCTCATATTTTCAGTTTTCTGATCTGTGGGTTGTAGACCCACCATGCTTCCGCTGCGCTACTCTGATCCTGTTGAATATCTGACATAATATTTCATACATTCTGCTTCTACCATTATTCACAATTGCTACACACTTTCATAATTGCTTTGATTCCGGCTATATTCATTACAGATTGCTTTACTTGCTCAATCAATATTGGAAAACAATATCAAAATTTCCAAACTACTTTTTCCAATACTTCAATTCTAATTATACCACACCTTTTAAAAATCCGAATTCTACCATAGCATTACATTACTAACATACTTTATTTTTCATATTCCTTTTTAACTTCAATTTACATTCTCTAGCTGACTAACCACATTATTTCCATCATTTCTCAAAACATCTACTTTCATTACTGTAACACTTTCTTTTTAGGGAAGAATTAAACTGCTCAGCTAACTTTACATGCATTAAACTTTATTTCAATCGGGTGCCATCTGACTTTAAGCCATTCACTGTTTAACTGATTACATTCTCTCTGTTTTGTATTTGCCACTTTCAATTTCTATTTAGCCATGCAAACTCTTATTAATCACTTTCTCGATCTTTCAGTTATATCTGTTTCACAATCTATCATACTCTTTCTTTTTCCAGATTAATAATCTGCCAACTGTATTAAACATAATATCTTCTCTGTAAACATTCTTTTCAATTATTGTGCTGCCTAGCTGTTCATCCTGTACCACTCATACCGCTATTGCTGTTGTCACACAAGTATTCTTTATTCACAACTGCCAAGGCCATAGTCTGGAGCCAATCTCGTTGAATACAATAGCCTACTCCGCATGATTCTCTATTTCACTTAACCTGGCACCACTTAACTATTTCTTAATTAATCCGCTTCTTTTTATTCTAATTCATATAATTCTTATTTTATTCCGTACAGCCTCAATCTCTTTTAAACACAAACTTCACCTCTTCTCTTCTCGAATTATACTCAATTATTAAACAACAGTAACCTTATCTGTAACACTGCATCCGACTCTATATAATTCTCATAAACTGCCACTTGCTAGGCCGGTATTTTTCTTGTGCTCAGAAAAGTCTAACTATATAGTGATCTTTCTTTACCCTTTCTTTACTTAACTAACCACCTCTGCTCAACTCTCTAATTGTCAAGACACCCTTATCCTTATCGGACTGTCACAATTCTTTATTCCTCTATGTACCCGTACTTCATCTGAAACCAGCCTGCCTCATTTAATCATTCTCAAGTTGCCAAATCTCTAATCACATTATTACTCAAGCCGCTTCTCAAATCCTATTAACACAAATCTCAAACACAACAATACCTCTGCCAAGGTCCTCTTCTACAACTTATCACACACACACACACACTATTCTTTGCTGGTAACATTCTGTTGATCTGTCACACTGACACCTCATATTATACCTGTCTCTGTTAACCTTATTCTTTACTAGAGCACCATTTGCAAATATCTTTCTGAAATTGCCTTTTACTTTTGCTAACCAACATAACTAACTCCACTGATTCCTTTAATATTTGCCACTGAAAACTTTTAAACACAAAATTTCAACTGCACCCTGACACACTGGTGCAACCACACAATTTATACCACTAAGCACTCTATGGCTCAACAATTGCTCACAACTGCTAATTTAACAAACATAAACACACGGTTTGCGTGCCAAAAGCTCACATAAAAATCACCTTATAATACATAAAATCACAGACTTACTACCAGCAGTGGACATTAATCCATGTATTGGGACATTGTAACTTCAATGTCTTTTCATATTCTAACTGGACCATGCTCTGATACCAACTGTGACGGCCCTGGATATTTATGCCCATTAAGGTCCCATATCCAGATCTGCCTCCCGCGAACGGACCGAAGTCTCGCAAGGGATAGCTCACACAACTGTCCAGTAATAATATAAAAGACAACTACACAGTATAAGACACAAGAAAGTACATGTGCTCATACCTGCATATAACAATTAACAACTGTCCCATTACATTATTACATGTCCAATTAAAAAGTACAACTACCTGGGGCATACCCCGAGGGAGCACAAACTCACACAACACTAACTACTATACAACTGCTGGTGGTACAAGTCTGACACAACGCCGCTGCAAGCCAAACACTCAGCAAGCCCTGAAAAGAACTGTAGGGGAGTGAGCCTCAACAAGTCACAGGCTCAGTAGGGACCACCTAAGGACCACAGCAACCAACAGAAGAGACCTCAACCTCAATGGGTCTCACTGGCCACACATATAACCAAACCATTTCATGCTCACAACAATTGTATTTAAACTACAATTAAATATAAACACATTAGCTATTCACAACTTCGGAAAGTAAGAGGAAACAATAGGACTAGCTTCACACCACTAGTTCGCTCAACAACAGTAACGCCTAGGCCTCAAGCCTCATAGGCAAACCATAGTCTCAACCAATCATTTAAGCTATAAGCCGCACAAGTAAATCACCGCCTAGGCTATAAGCTTCACAGGCAAATCTCAAGTATGTGGGTAACAGGACTGCTAACTAAAAGCTGGCCCTTTATACCCAAACCACAATATGTCGGAAATCACACACAGAATAGCAGAGTTGGCTACAACGGCCAATACTTCATACACAAAAACCATACACGGAAGCTTACTCGAGAAAGGGTAAAGCACATTGAGAGGAAGGTCACACCTCACGACTTCCACGAAACACAGTTCCACTTCAACACCAGAACAGACTGGTACATGACGTACCACCACAAACCATTACCCATACAGGGTATAGGTACCTATTACCACAAGGTACTAGCACGGAAACCACAAGTAAAACAGTGTCGTAACATGGCACACCATAGAGAGCTAAACCACATTTGGTGAGTCAACATTCACCAACCATAACCAAAACTGTGCCACCACTCGGGCACACCACAATCCACAACCGTAGTCACAACTGTGCCAACACCAGGGCACACCTCGAATTAGTCAAACCTCGACTATGAGTCACAAACTCACGAACCATAGCCAGTGGCAAAGCACAAGTCGGAAAGGAACGACGTCACCACACGGGAATGGACTACTGGCTGATCAGGCCAGTATCCAACCCGGACAACACAACACAAGAACAACCTCTCAGTCTCGCAGTCACGGACGAAAGGTCCAACTGCCGCTCCACGAGAACAAGTCAAACAACTGTGGAGACCAACCAACACCATACCTGTCGACACACAGCTGCAGGTCCATGCCTGGCACCTCTAGGGTCTCTGGCCGGAGCACCCTAAAGTAAGGCACTAGAAAACAGGACTAGCTGGGGACCAGTGTCGACTACTGGTGTCTGTACCCCCAACTACGAGCGCGCTATAAGCGACTGCACACCCACAAACACAAGCCACTGCCCTACTGTCGTCTTTCCCTCAGCCAGACGTACAACTCAAACACAGGAGTGAGGGTGTCCAGGAAGACGACACAGACCTCGACGGTACCACACTGTACCGGGACAAACCCCGAGCACAACAAACACACGTGCCTGGCTCACAAAGAACCTGGGGTATCCGACTAGAGAGGCATTCCGGAATAGGCGCCGGACCACCAAACTCGGCAAGCTCAAACTACGATATGTTCACAAACACTTTCTGTTACCGATCACGGTACATATGTTAGGAATAGCTTGTTCCGGTCACCCTGTGACTTACAAGCTAACCTATACAATCACACATATAAACCATATTAATGATAACACCATGGCCTGTCATCGGTCACAAAGTGACAGTGAAGGTCACACTAAACACAGTACACAATATTCACATAATATTCATACTTAAACTTTACTAATCATTCATCCAGAAGAATCTACAAAAGATTCTAAAGGATCGAGGCTAGGTTCGGATGTGAACCTCATCGCCACAATACCACGAACTAATCATAATAATTAAGATACAATAAGCACAATAACGTACGATATGCCATGCACACACCAACCATATGCACGACACCAAAACCCCGTAATATTTCACATAAATCTTGTGCGCTAGGATGTAGTGAATCCCATGCACACACGTAAAGAACTAGTAAACTACATAGCCGGTAAGCTGGCTTCAAAAGCCCTGTGCTCTAGGAGCACCACAGGTGTTATTACACCGCTCAGTATCGATAAACACATTGCATCACAATACTTGCAATAAGAACGTTGTGAAACACACTATGCTGATACATGCACAGGTTGGCGGCAACATCGATTGCCGTCCATAGGATATAGACGACAATATTTCTTGCCGTCAATACTAAGTAAGCGGCCACGACCCTGCCGTTTACTCAAAATCAACGGCTAGAAACCTAGCCATTAATCTCCCAACGAAGAACTCAGCGTCAACCAATGTTGACGTCGAGATCTTCAGTACTCAACACACACACAGGACGTACAGAACGGTCCCAGGCCAATCACACGAGCAATCTAGCCCTATAAATAACAGAAAAACGTGGGGAAATACTTTCCCTTACATCTATATACTATAATCAAACCGAAAAAGCAAGATCCAACACTTGGATTGATCAAACCACCCAATCTCCCAGCATGGTAAACCTTTTTCCCGAAAACACGATTAACAAGCAATTTATGCTAACGGAGCATGACAAGTCAAACAAAAGAAATCAAGGGATATAGTCCCTACTTCTGAAACGTAAATAAACTCCTAAAGAACCTCAAATCGCGTCGAAACCCCAGGAGCTTCCCGCGAATACCGCCCTCCAGTCCGTCATTCCCCACCTGATCTGCCGTTGTTGCGCGCATCACGGCCTTCCACGTGCTCTTGTCGACCGCCGGAAGTAGTGAAGAGGCACAAGGGTGCAGGTGGGGGAAAAGGAGGGGAGAAGGTGGGGAAAAAAGAAGGCTCGGGTTGCCCCTAAAAACACATGCACCTCAAGTTAACGTCAACCTCTACGCCGTTAACCAAACCGTCACAACTAGGCGTCCACATTGCTCACCGCCAAGTTCAACGGTAGACGTCCACATCGATGGATGCCATGAACATGTTAACGGCAACACCATTGCCGCCAACACACAGTAGACGTCACAAACCTGGACGCCAACCCACTGTTGATGTCCAGCGCACTGAACACCAACACAGATCCATAACCAACCCTGGTAAGGATCCACTAAGAAACACACAACACAAGTCGCACTAATCAAGGTGTGACCACCCCATACGCTAAACCGAGGATCCACGAAGATCCGAAAAATGCGCGATGTTACACTGGTGGTCGGCTCCGAGCTCAAGGAGATGGAGGCAGGAATAATCGATGTCCTTAAAAGAAGTGGCGATGTATTCGCCTGGTCGGAGGACGACCTTCCGGGGATTGACCCAAAAATTATTCAGCATCACCTGAACGTAGATTCCAAGATCCGACCGGTGTGGCAAAAGAAGCGGCCCTTGTCGGTTGACCGACAAGAGGAAGTTGATAGCAACTTGGCAAAGTACCTACGCGTCGGAACAGTCCGAGACACCTTCTACCCCGAGTGGGTGGCGAACGTCGTCCTCGTACGAAAGGCGAACGGGAAGTGGTGCATGTGCGTGGACTTCACCGATCTAAACAGAGCCTGCCCAAAGGATAGTTTTCCGCTTCCGCGCATCGACCAGCTCGTCGACTCTACTGCTGGCCACGAGCTCCTAAGCTTCCTTGACGCATACTCAGAGTACCACCAGATCAGAATGGCACCCGAAGATAAGGATAAAACATCATTCACCATGGAGAAAGGTCTGTATTGTTTTACCCATATGCCGTTTGGATTAAAGAATGCAGGAGTGACGTACCAGAGGCTCGTCAACATGATGTTCAAGGAACAAATCGGGAAAACGATGGAAATCTACATCGACGACATGCTGGTTAAAAGCTGACGGGCCGAGGACCACGCTCAAGATCTGGCCGAGGCGTTCGATGTGCTTCGGCGATACGGGATGAAGCTGAATCCCGAGAAATGCATCTTCGGCGTACGAGCTGGGAAATTCCTTGGTTACCTCGTATCACGATGAGGGATCGATGTCAACCCCGACAAGGTGCAGGCAATCATCAGCATGACGCCCCTGAGGAATGTTAAGGAGGTGTAAAGGCTCAACGGCAGGATAACTGCCCTCAACAGGTTCATGTCAAGGTCGACGGAGCGGTGCAGACCCTTCTTTGAGGTGCTAAGGAAGGGGCGGTTCGAGTGGACCGAGGAATGCCAGATGGCATTCGATGGACTGAAGGAATATCTGGCTCACGTACCTATGCTCAGCAAGCCAATGGTCAGGGAAGAGCTGATATTATACTTATCTGCGACAGCATACTCCGTCAGTTCGGTGCTCGTACGGGTGGAAGACCTGAATCACCTTCTTGTATATTACACCAGTAAAGCATTACAAGGAGCCGAGCACCGCTATTCCGACCTGGAGAAGGTAGGCTATGCGCTGGTGATGGCCGCGTGGCGATTGCGACCATATTTTTAGGCACATAAGATCGTCGTCCTCACCGACGTTCCAATACGGCAAGTGCTTAGCCGACCCGAGGCCTCGGGAAGGTTGGCAAAGTGGGATATCTAGCTCGGGGAGTTCGACATTACATTCAAGCCTCGGGTCACCATCAAAGCTCAGGCCCTCGCCGATTTCATCTCGGAAGGAACGACGAGGACAATCGAGGCAGAAGAAGCCAGCGATGAAGGAAGATGAAAAGTCTTTGTGGATGGAGCATCCAATTCACAAGGCAGTGGGGCGGGAGTCGTCCTTCACTCTCCGGACGGCCTCGTCTTAAGGTACGCCATCCATTTCAGCTTCAATGCTTCTATGTCGCCGAATACGAAGCGGTGATTTCAGGACTCCGGATGGCTAGATCGCTCGGAGCAACGAAACTCCTCGCCTACAGCGACTCTCAGTTAGTCATAAGCCAGGTATCCAGGGAATTCGAAGCAAGAGAGACCAAACTCATGGCATACATGACCGAGGTGCAAAGGTTAATGAAAGAGTTCGAATCAGCCGAGCTGAACAAGATCCCGAGGTCCGAAAACTCCCAGGCAGACACTCTGTCCAAATACACGTCGTCCTCGGAAGACCCAGAAGCCTCGGTATTGGTGGAAGAGCTCCGCGAGCCCTCAATCGGGTCCGCTGAAGTTCTTTCTACCGAGGCGGACCCGACCTGGATGACCCCGCTTGTTGAATTCATCAAGAGTGGACTGCTGTCAGAAGATCGAGAGGAAGCAGCAAAGATGAGCGACGAGATTCTTCATGATCGGCGACGACTTGTATCGAAAAGGTTTCAGCTATCCACATCTTCGGTGCATAAGCCCAAGCCTAGTGAAGGAGATCATCAGCGAGGTACATGAAGGAACGTGCGGAAGCCATGCAGGTCCTCATTCCCTCGTCCAAAGAATAACCCGACAAGGTTACTGGTGGCCGACCATGCTGAAGGATGTTGAGGGGTACGTAAAGAGCTGCCGCCAATGTCAGCTGTACGACATAATTGATCGGCAGCCACCCTCGGAACTCACGCCAATAACCGCCCTGTGGCCGTTCACCCAATGGGGAATGGACATCCTTGGGCCGTTCCCCCCGGCATCGGGTCAGCGGAAGTTCGTCATCGTGGGAGTTGACTACTTCACCAAGTGGGTCGAAGCCAAGCCGTTAGAAAAAATCACTGACGCTAATGCCTGGGGGGTTCGTTTGGAAAAATATTATATGCAGGTTTGGTCTCCCCCGAGCAATCATCACCGACAATGGCGGGCAATTCGACAATGCCAAGTTTCGCCGCAACTGTAGAGCGCTCAGAGTGGACCACTGTTTCTCCTCGATGTCCCATCCTCAGTCGAATGTGCAAGCCGAGGTGACCAATCGGACCATCCTAGACGGGTTGAGAAGGAGGCTGCACGATCACAAGGGCCGATGGGCCGACGAGCTCAATCATGTATTATGGGCCTACAGGACGACACCTCGAGAGGCTACCCAAGAGTCTCCCTTCGCCCTCGCCTTTAGGGTAGAGGTTGTGACTCCTGTGGAGATGCTCATGCCCTCAGGAAGAATCCTTGGTTACAAACACGAGAACAATGATCGCTCGCTACACGCCAAGCTGGACTTGATAGAGGAGCGACGAAGCAACGCAATGGCGAGGATGGAGATGTACCAACGAAGAATGAAGAGGTGTTTTGACGCAAGTATCAGGCCTCGGCGTTTCAACGCAGGAAGCCTTGTTTTGTGGAAACTTGCTATCTCTGACCCGAAGTTAGCGAGTGGAAAGCTCTCGGCTAACTGGGAAGGCCCGTATTGGGTCGTCGAAGATCTCGGCCACGGGGCCTACTGACTTGCCGACCTAAACGGCTCGACTATTCCAAGAACTTGGAATGCTGAGCATCTCCGTGGTTATTATCCCTAGAATGAGGTCGCTTCGGCACTCTTTTGTAAACGAGGTCGCTCCGGCACTCTACTTGTACTGTTATGAACGAGGTCGCTTCGGCACTCTTTTATAAACGAGGTCGCTTCGACACTCTCTTTGTATTGTTATGAACGAGGTTGCTTCGACACTCTTTTATAAATGAGGTCGCTTCGGCACTCTCTTCGTATTCTTATGGTCAAGGTCGCTTCGACACTCTACTTATAAACGAGGTCACCTCGGCACCCACGATGAATTATAAACGAGGTCGCGACGAAAACTACTTGCGATAGGATGAGGTCCTTACGATGTCACGCGTGGCAAGGTCACCCGATGAATATGCGATGATCCAAAGTGTCAAATTTGGAAATGATTAAAGCATTGATTAGAAAAAGTAAAACTATGACAGTCTAGAGATACAAGTGCATCCTTAATCGCGCCGACCTACTTGGTCTGGGGAGGAACAGGGGCGTCCTCAGCCATAACCTTGTCGGCGGCCTTATCAATGGCCTTGTCGGCTGCTATAGTGAGCGCCTCGTCTACAACCGCGGCCACTTCATCGACAGTCCCGCTACTTTCATCGCCTTGGGCCGGAAGAGCGGCATCGAACAGATCGAGGTCGGGGAACAGCTCCCTCACACGATCAAGGTAGGAGTTGTATCCCTCACAAAAAAGGCCAGCGACTTCTTTCTGGAGCTCGTCGGAAACGCGATACTCTTCAATCGCCTTTTCACGCTCATCAGTGACGAGCTACGCTATTAGCTCCTTTGTCTTCTTGTGTGCCCAAATCTTGTCAGCCAACGCTTCCTTTTCAGCTTGGAGCGCGTCCTTCTCGGTCTAGAGGATCGCACGAAGCTCGTCCTCGGCCTTCTTCGCCGTCTCCGCCGCCTCCATACGGAGAGCCTTCTCAGCCGCTAGCCCCTGGTTGGGCTCTGCCAGTTGCTTCTCAAAAGATATCATCCTCGTCTCGGCTTGGTGGAGGAGGGCCTCGAACAAGGACATTTGACACAGCACTGACGAATAGAAGTCATCTATCAAGTGGCGCGACCTCTTGCCAAGTGCGTTGTTCTTTGCCTCGAGCAGAAGTGCTCGGTGGCCCCATTCTGTTGGGTTCACGACCTACGTACGAGGCTGGGTAGAATTCGAGGGAGCTGCGGTCGGGGACGGCGGATGGTGACGAGGGTGCTTCGCAGGTAGACCATCTGGTTGGTCAGCAAAAACAGATGGAACCGCCCCACGCTCGGGGACTTCTTCGGTGTCGTCCGCGCGTTTGACCTCTTCCGGGACGCGAACTCACTTTTCTGGATGAGAAGCGGTTTTCTTGCCCCTCGACAGCACCTTGCCGTGAGCTAGCTCGCTCAGAGAAGGCCCCTTGCGCACCTTCGCGGACGATGAGGCACCCTTGTCGGCCATTGCTGTCAAAAGGGGGGGGGAACGTTAGGACCGCTAACATAGTGAACAAATCTAGAAATCTGTCAAGGGGGCAATGACCTTGAGTGCCCTCGACAATCAGCTCGAACAGCTTCTCGGACGATTCAAACAGGTCGGGCGGCTCCACCGCCTGAAGAAACGCAAAGTCCGAAAGCTCGGATGCACTAAGTTCCGACGATCCAAACTCCTTGTTTCGGATGTTAACGGCCGACCATATGGTCGGGAAAGGCCACCCCGAAGCGCAGTGGATAAAGACGAAGTTCCTCTTCCAATGATGGACAGAGGTGGGCAATCGACCAAGAATTTGCCGATGAGACCTGGCCGAGAAGTATAGCCAGTCCCCGAATGCCTTAACAAAAAAACAATAGAAGAAGAGGCGCAAGGTCGGAGGAACCCCAGCCGTGACACATATGGCTAAGAAGCCAATGATTGACCTCCAGGAGTTGGCGATCCCTAACTCCAGAAGAAGGAAAATGATAAAAGGGTGAAAGGGAAGTCGCAGACCAACTCGGACTGCTTCAAAATAGATACAAACCCCCCCCTTCCATGACATAGTGAGCCAGGAGTTGACAATTGGCACATACGACAACGTCGGTGGGAAGAACCAGCCCATGGTGGGTCTCTAGCCATCGGAAGGTGTCAGACGAGATCTCACACCTAGCCTCGGCCACGATGTCAGCCTGACAACGCGCACCCAAAGTATGGGCCGAAGGCATCCGGGGAACGTATTCACCAGGACCAACCTCCAGGACAAAGGAGTCCTCGGTGGGGCCCGACACCATGGTATCAGGTGGGACATCAGTTTTGGTGGCCTTGGCTTTACCAGGGGATATGGTAGAGGACGAGGGAGAGGAAGGGGTAGAGGATGAGGAAGAGCCCGTGGAGGAAGACTTAGAAGATGAGAGACTCATCGCGTACCTCAAAAGGAAGAACGTAGCAGGCGAGTTGACGAGGACCACGAGTCGACAATGCAAAGGACGTCGGGTCGTCGGCAAATTGTCCGGTGGTCGCTCAAAAGCTGCTCGCGTGATGATTGAAGGCGGTTTTTTAGTAGCGATCTCAGCTATTTATAGGCCCAGAGGGGCCAGTTTGATCGATCTAATCAGACGGTCAGAAAATGTCAAGTCTTGCCGGCGATCAGGATCCCGACAGGTGTCGGGAGATGACTGGTCAGGAGGAGATCACCTAGATTCATAATGTTCGCGACCTTCGTGGAACGCCATCATTAGCGAGGAAATCGAAGAGGCGGTGCGACGTTTGGAGTCACGGTACGACGACTGTGGTGGGCAGGTACGGTACGCGACAAGACTATGCTGGCGCCATTAAACCACGCCTGATAGGGTGGCACTGTATCATGGATATATGATCAGATCTGGCAGGCGCCGTGGAGAGCAGTGACAGGTCACGTGGGTTGCCCCCATACCTGCAGATGACCTATGAAAGCGACGACATGAAACAGCTTCTCCTTGGGCCGAGTAGTCATCCTGAGAAGAAGCTGCGGGGCCAATGATATAGGTCGTTCCTTCCGACATCCGGTAGAGCGACTTGGCTCATTCCGACCTGATGCTACATGTCATTCTTAGCTGACCTTCGGTTGAGTGACCCGGATCTGGCCGACCACAAGAATGTCGGCCGACCTCCATATGTGGCCCTGATAACCCGACCTTCAAGCGTCTCAAGAATAATAGAAAAGGAGTTGTCTGGGGGAGGGAATGGTCAGCCTGGACTTCCTTGGTTAGGAAGGACTGACATTGGAAAGGTCCGAGGATTCCACGTACCTTAACCGCCCTCACACGACCATAATGGGGAGGTGTAATCGTGGAATGGCCCGCAAATCACGGTTACGGATCGCGCCATGACGGCTGGCCCGAAACTCTCGGGACCAGCTCGCCACACCTGCCTCCCATTACCCCTGCCCGCGAGAATCAGGGGTGAGCTCGAAGGCACGTACCAGAGTGCCCTCCGGTAATTCAGCCCACTGAACCTCTATAAAAGGGAGAGACTTCATTTAGGAAAAGGTATGCTACATCTAGCCCCCGAAACTCTCTGATTCCGACCACTCATACTGACTTGATCGTCGGAGTCTCTACCCACCGAGGTCCCTCGATGGTTTTTGCAGGTCGGAGCTCAGTTCCGTCCGCCTCGGCCCCCAGCGCCCGGCAGCCTCGGCTCGCACCACCGTCCCTTGGGTCCATCGGACTTGCCTTGGGCCTATCTCCTTTGCTCTAGCAACAACACAATCGTATCATTTTAAGTAAATAGAGGGTGTATATGGTAATATACTTATATTGAGGATATATATGTAACAATAGATATTTAGAGAGAAATATATATAAAAATTCCATTCATAAGTAAGAAGTATATTTATAAATACGGGTGTTTAGAAGGAGAATTCGTGTAAAACATCCAATAAGAAAAGTGACACCATTGCAGCAGCCCGAGAAGGAAGAAGGAGAAAGAGGAAGCGGCGGCGGTTGAGTGAGAGCTCCGGAGGGCGATGGCGATGTCGGCGTTCACGCAGTGGCTCACCAACCCGTCCAAGAACTGGTTCACCGCTCAGCACTGCAAGGCCCTCTCCAGGCGCCTCAGGAAATATGGTAGCAGCTCCTCCCATCTTTCTCTGTCTGTGGTTTTGTCTTCTTGTTATCTTTGGCTCGGCTGCAGCGGACGCTGGGGAAGGCGGATCTAATGGGGTTGTACTTTGTGAAGGGCTGCGGTATGACGACCTTTACGACCCGATGTATGACCTGGACATCAAGGAGGCGCTGGCGCGGCTGCCCAGGGAGATCGTGGACGCCAGGAACCAGCGGCTCAAGCGGGCCATGGACCTGTCCATGAAGCATGAGTACCTGCACGAGAACCTCCAGGTTGGTCTCCCGCTCTGCGTCCTCCTTCCCATCGTTTTTCTTTTTATTTTCTCTGGTTGTGGTTGGATTTTTGTGTTGTCTGTGACTGGATCTTCGGATCTGGATGGAACAGGGACACAGGTGGGTTCATGCTTGTGCGTTTCAGGAAGGATGTCATTTTTTGCTATTGTTGGTTGTCCGAAATCTCTTTGTTAATGGGAAAATTTACTGCACGGGATTAAGATAGCGGAAGATTCTTCTTTAGCTGTATAATTGGAGAAACCATATCAATGCTTCTCATCTACGTAGTAGTGTAATGGGATTTTTGGATTTAAAGATATGGGTTTTGGTCAAAGAGTTGGCTTCTCATTTCCAAAGTGCAATGCTATTTGTGGATGGGTCGCCCGCTTGGTTCTTGATCATAGCCTTCTGTTTGAGTGGCTACTTCCATGAGTTATGGAATTGTTGTTTATCTGAAGTCAGTTTGAAGTTTGAGTGCCTACGTTCTGAATTGGTATTTGTCTGAATGCACCTTGATGTTTTAGTGGCTCTTTATTGAAGTTATGAAATGGTGTTTCTCTGAATCGTTTCTCCTTACAGAACTGGTCACTTTGTGTTTGAGTGGCTACTTATGTAAGTTATGAAATTGGTGTTTGTCTGAGTTCAGCTTGACCTATTTTGGTCATCCAGGACAAATTTTGCTTGATTAGGTAATTCTCAGGATAAGATAAAAGGCTGAATTAACATGGATTTCTAAATTTTTATAAAGAAAAGATTATGTGGGTCAGTGGCAGGCCTAGAAATGGTATTTAGAAGTAGGCTTCTAATGTTACTATATCAATGGATTAATGGGAAAACACAAGAGGTCTCTGGGGCACAAAGGATACATAAAGGAGTATGGGAGAGAGAAGGAAAGCAGCACTGTAGAAACTGTCTGTAATGAAAATTGCCCTTCTCCGAAATGGTGCACAACCCCTGTGAAAGCAGGATTTGGAACGCCTCCGAAGCCATGGCGAAACAGACTGCAGGACTCCTCCAAACACAATATATAGAATTACAATATCTAAAATGTAGGAGAACCTTTCTCAGTGACATTCACTCGAGCAGTGTCTGCACTATGCTTATCTATTGTCCCTACATCTATAAGCCTGGCACTTTGGCTTTCCAATATTTGAGCCCAATGTCTTTGAGACATGATATAAGATTGTAGAGTGCAGTAATAAATTCTGTAGGTATCTTGGATTCTCTTTCACTCCCAAATACAAATCTCAATTTTGGAATTCCTGGTTACTAGTTCTACAGATGATTTGTTCCATCAAAGTTTTGTCTTGGGTCTAATTGCGGTTGTGGCTTCAATTCCCAAAAAAGTGATTCACCTTTTTTTTCACTACTTTGTCACCTAGACACCTACTAAAGCTTTTATGGATTTTCTTAACCAGTTTTGAGATTTTTTAGGATGTTAGAACACAACTTGAGAATGGCAAAATAAAACAAAAAGGAAAAAATAATAGATGAAAATATTATTCAAATTATTTATGTGGTACAATTTTCTTGTTTGTATCTAACATATAGCTGTTATTCCTATGATGCTTTCTAATAATACATGTATTGTCTCTAGCTTTTGTAGATAGAGATGCTCTGGGGATTTGCCCAGCTGCCTTGGCCGAGCAACATCTCCTTTGTGAGGGGAAGACGGTGGTCTGCCGGAGCAGGACGGGCCCCTAGGGTTCCAGTCCCATCAGGCGATGTCCTTTTGGGTGGCTATGGGAGGAAGACTCCTCTCATCCGAACTTGTTTCGAGTGTGGGAGGAGAGGGCACATACTGAGATGGTGCCCCGTTCTTCTGCATAGATCCACAGTAGGAGGTGGTGTTCAGGAGGCAAGTAGTGGGGTGAGACCTTAGGCCTCTACGCAAGCAACAAGGAGCAGAGCACGGCAGGATCTAAGAAGCTTCACTGACATTCTTAGAGGGGTTGATAGGGCTGTGACGACGATGTGGAGAAGTAGCAAGGTGGTGGAGGCAGGTGACCTCCTGGAGGAGTGTCACTTGTCACAGGATTTGGAGGAAGCAGTTGATTGCCTGTTGCACGGTTTTTGCCCAAAGGAAAAAAAAGAGAGAAAGAAAGGAAGAAGGGGGGGGGGGTGCGATCTCACCTCTACCCACTGCCACCGGTGGAAGAGGAAGAAGGCCAGGCCACTGTCGCGTCTGCCTCCTCCCGGGGCCACCGCCGTGCCCTTCTTCCCCAGCCGCCGGCACCCTTACTGCAGCCGCTGTCGCCCCTGTTTGGGGTAGCCGCCGCCGGCCCCCCTGCTTGCTTCTACGGCCGCCGTCGCTGCTGCTTGCTCCTACGGCCACCACCGCTGGCCCCCCTTGCTCCCGCTGTTGCTGCTTTGCCCGTCGTCGCCGTAGGAGGAAGACGCCGTTGCCGTTGCCGTTGCCGCCGCCGCCGCTGCGCGCTGCTCCCTCGCTCGCCGCCGTCGCCTTGCGCAACTGCCATCGCCACTTCCTCTGCCCGCTGCCGGCCAAGCGAGGAAGAAGAGAGGAGGAGGAGGTCGTGTGCCTCCTCCCTCCCAGCCGTCCCTCTCTTGCGCTCTCTCTGTCTCTCTCCCGATGCCCTAAAGGGCATGAACGCAAAAAGAAAAAGAAGAGGGGTAAAAAGAAAAAAGGAAACAAGGGGAAATGTGAAAAAAGCCATGTGCAAATGATCGTGACGGGTCTGCAAATGACCGGGACGGGTCTTCAAATGATCGGGAAGACCGGGACGGGGTCTCCCCCCACTCCCTATAAAAGCAAGAGGGGTGCCCTAGGCCCGAGGGAGGGATTTTTGAAGTGTTGAACCCAGAGCAAGGCTCTGAGAAAGACTGCAAGGCGGTCTGGGGAAAAGGGTCTACAAGGCAACCCTAAAGAATATTGTGCAAGGCACAATTTGAATTTTCTCAAGTCTTAAACAAGGTCTATTGGGCTTCCCTTATTGGGCCTAACTTGCTTATTGGGTCGGACTTGTATCTTTTATACAATGACTTAATGAATGACCATCATGTTCATGATGTTTAATGGGCCTAACTTGCTTATTGGGCCAGCATTGATGCATCTTCATATGTGATCATGTTAATGGGCTTATTGGGCTAATTTTTACAACTTTAATCATGTTCAATAAGTACAATCACATACCATGTCACGTTTATTTCAAAGTCTTCACCACTAGATTTCTTAATCAAAATCAACCAATTTTTCAACAAACCTTAATAAACTATTTCACCACATTGTTGTTTAATTTTTAATAACATAAAAATAACAAACAAGTCATGTCTCATGTCATTTTTGATCCACCTTAAGTTAATCTCCTTTTAAATCAAATAAATAAAATGAAAATATTAAATTAATTCACATAATCATAATTTAAATAAATAAATGACGAAAATAATTAAATAAATGAAATCAATAATTTTAAAAATACCCAAAAATGAGAAAATGAATTTAAAAATCAATAAAAAATGAAAAAAAAATCAGAAAATTCCAAAAAAATAAATTGCATGTTTGCAATTTTGTTTTCTTTCATGTATAGTTCATTTCATTGTGAGTCACACTCTTCTATTTCACGGGGGTTGTTTGATGGTTAATCAAGGGTGTTCAGCCTTTGTGCTGATATAATTAACACTAACCAAGGTTAGTGAGGGAGGTCAAACGAACTAAATAAGACTATGTCCATGTAAATAAATAAAAAGCTAAATAAATCAAATCCAAAGTTAAATTTAAAATTTTTAAAAGCGTTAAAAAAATATTCTCACAGAGATGGTGACTCCACTGGGGACCTACCTTCCCTTCATCTCTCCATCAGACAACACCCTAATAATAAGATGTACTCACATTTTAATTTTTTGTGCAGGTCATAACTCTGCAATGGCGGCTGCAACTCACACTCCGGGTGTGTTCTTCGGCCCACTTGTGGTCCAGGACCACATAAGGAACGACTATCTCACAACGCCAACTAGGTTTGGAGATTTCCCCCCGGTGGTGGAGTCTCCATACTTCCTCGGCGTGATACCAGCCGTGCTACCAACTGTTGCCAAGGCCTGTGAAGCAAAACAAGCAAAGGAAGAGCCTCAACCTCAGGAGGCCAACTTGATCCGGATGTTCACAACCTATGCTGCCAACTTCACCAACACTCCAACTAATGGAAATAACAGAAGGTGCAAGTCTAGCAAGAAGCCCACAACACGTGGAATTGCAGGTTATGGAAAGACTGTCCGAGTTGGCGATCTTCGGATCTGCTTGAATGGGAGTGAGACCCTAATGATACCGGAGCGGCATGTAGCTACTGTACCGGTAAAGAACAGCTTCGGCATACTGCCTAAAGTGCGGCAAGACAAACCAAGTTTCAAAGTGAAAAATATGAAGAAACAGTGGAGGAAAGCTGAAACCAAAAACCACAAATTTGACAAAATTGGCTTCAAGAAATACAAAGCCAATGTTGGAAAGGATGAGATATATAGCCCACCTCGTGTCAAACAGGTGTGGGTCACTAAAGAAAAAGCTCAAAAACTTCGAAGGACAAGGGCCCTGGAGTCTCTAGTAGGGCGAAACAATGCAAGAATGGTCATGGAGCAGGACCCAACGAACTGGCAAACCTTCGGGAGAAGAAAGGTCCAAGATAGACAAAGGGAGCCTTCCCAAGAGTCTCGAACTAAAGGATGCACCCCTCCTTTACCAGTTGATCTGCAAAGAGGTTCTAAAAGAAAAGGGATATATCAAGAAAGAAGACAAACAAGCCCGGAGACAGGGCAAAATTTCAAGTCAGAAGAACACAATGAGATCCCTAGAAGATCAGTTTTCCAACGCCTAGGTGCCACTGTACGCCCTAGGCAGAAAAAGAGAAGAACAGTACAAATCACGGAAGAGGGGATGCAGATATACACATGCTATGCCTCTAACATCAATCTGCCTACAATAGCTGACTAGGCAGAAACCTCAAATATGGAGCAACATCCCACGATATCTAGTCGTAGAAGAGAGCAGACTCGAGCCTGGTTCGACCGGGTAAATGTGGAGATGGACTTACCACCCCAAAATGAAGGAGGCACGGGGGCTGCTGACATTGCCGCCACATCAAATCACCCCCTGGATCAGAGTCGGTCTGCTGAAAGCCCTAATATCAGGGTACCCTCATTGCCAAATTTACAGATGGTAATGTAAGAAAATCAGAAGCTAAAAGCCATGTTAGAAAGCCTTATGCAACAATTGGGAATGGCGGCGCCACCGCCACCACAACAATCACCACCACTACAGCCTTTGCAGTCGACACAACAGATACTGCAGCGTCAGCAACTTCAACAAACAAGCCAGCCAGCATTGCCTACAGTGACACCCTAGCCTGGAAACGTGCTATCAAGTACACCCCGTGCGGAATTCACGTTTAGGCAACCAATTGAAAATCCAAATTCAAGCTATGAGGAAACCCAAGAGGTGCATGTTGCAGAACAAAGACATGATGCACCACAATTAAACACTACATTTGAAGGAACAATGGTCTCTCAGAGGGCCAGGATTGAACAAATAATTGAAGCAAAGATGGCTGAGCAGAACGAGGGGTCTGCTACCTATGACCTGTATAGGGTACCATACCCTGTACACCACCTCTTTAAAAAGCTCCCAGCGGAATACCCAAAAGTCCCAAAATTCTCAAAATTCAATGGGGAGGGGTCACCTCATGAACATATAGCTCATTATATGAGCATCATAGGAGAATTGACAACTGAAGAGTCATACCTCTTGAAGTATTTTTCAAAATCTCTTACAGGGCCAGCCTTTCAGTAGTATGCCCGACTGAAGCCCAACTCAATAGTTGGTTGGGAAGATATGCAAAGAAAGTTCTTTGAGCGCTTCCGAGTGACAGAAAGAAGAGTCACCCTAGCAGAGCTCATATCACTAAAGCAAAACAAAAATGAGTCTGCTCTAGACTTCATCAAAAGATGGCGTGATATGAGCATGAAATGTGAACAACCACCAGCACATGAAGATGCAGTGAAATTATGCTAAAGAAGTCTGAAGCCAAAAATCAAGGAAAAGCTCTTAGGGCTAATATCCGGACATTTGAACACCTCAATAACACAGTGGCGGAGATTGAAATCTTCTTTGCAGAAAATCCAACCACGGTGTTTGGGAAAGGCAAGCTGCCAAAAGATAAAGGCTCGAGATCGCGAGAAGTGCATGCTGTAGACTTCTCATCAGCTCTTGGCAAAAAAGGAGGCAAGGGTGAGGCATCGGCTCCCTCAAATACCAAGAAAAATGAAAAGGGATCAACACTTTCATTGAGTGAGAGACTCAGCGCTCCCTATTCATTCACTAGGGAGCACACCAAAGAATTACTGGATATATGTCTCCAAGAGAATTTAATTACTCTCCCGGAGCCTAAACGTCCAGAAGAAGCAACAATGGCGGACAAGCCCAATTATTGCGCGTACCATCGTATGCTGGGCCATACTTTGGAAAATTGTTACCTGTTCAAAAATCGGGCAGAAAAGCTGATTCAAGCAGGAATCATTGACATGGCTGAACACCTGGTAAATCCACCTCAACCACATCAGCAACCAAAGCTCACATTCACAGCGAATGTAATCCATGCTACAATTCAAACAGAAGTGGCCCATGTTGAACAGTCGACAAAGCTCCCTGGATTTGCCGCATATCAACAGCTCCCAGATGATATGGTGGAAAAGGCCATTAATGCAACATTCCACAACCAGTAGGAGGAAGCAGGCTGGACCCAGGTGAATACAGACAAGAGGTCAACCCCTAAGAAACCTCAAAGAAAGCAACAATCCAAGAAATTATATCCCGGTGGCGCCGCCCCACACAAGGAGATAGCAAAAGAAATGACTCTTCAAGAATTGGCAGTCTTGCGGAGGAGAATCAAGAACCAAAAAAGGAATGAGAAAAGGAAAATGAAAAGGGAAGCTACAGTTTGTGAGACTTCCACAACATATGAAGTCAATGGCCTTCTCAAAAGGCTCCAGGGGTTGATTGATGAACTTGAAGAATATCAACAAATGTCGCCAACCAAGGCAACCCCCCTAGAAAAATACATACCATGGGAAGAACTAGAGCGTAAAGTACGCTTGAAGAAATGGCTTGTGGAGCTGCGGGAGCGTATGCAAAAACATGAGGATGCCCTTTCCTCTGTAAGTGAAAATGAAATGTTTTGGGGAACTGACTGCACCGTTGAAGACTTAGTCGAAAAAGTGCAGACATTCTCATGCAATATGACCTATGTGTTTACCGCTCAAACAGGGGAACAATCCAAATCGGGGATCCGTTGTGTACCCCCTGAAGCTAGAAAGCCATTCAAAACTTATCAAAGAAATAAACCACCCAGAAGGTCATATACTTCAGAGGGGAAAAATCAGGGCCTGTCCCTACACTTCAAACAAGAGGAGATGAGTATGTCTTCCCCCTGTCCGATGAGGAGGAGGAAGAACCGGCCGTTGAAGCAAATAGATCGACGCCCGTAGTGGCGATGAATGAAGGACCCTTTCAAGCACCAGTCAAAGAGGGGGTAGAAGACTTGATACCTCACGTAACTGAAAAGCTGCTGCTAGAAAAGGAGCGAGAAGAGGGGATAAGTGGCGACGCCACAATTCCCCTTCCATCACAAGCACCCAAAAGCTTGGCAGGAATAATGCCCCCCTTCGAAAAAGTCAAAGATAGAGCTAATCGGAAAGTGCTCCAAGCATTGAAAAGGTTCCCGACCAACCTTAGCATTTGGGATGCCTTTGCATTAAGCAAAGAATTGCGTGAGGCGTTTATTGCAGCCCTGCAAGAGCCGGAGACCTATGAGGCCCATGTGGCCGAGATGAAAAAAGATGTATATGAAGCATTAACGGCCTCTGTGACCTTCACAGAAGATGATATGCTGCTACCCTCTCTCTGTCACAATAGGCCTCTATACATGAGGGGGCAGATTAATGGGAGAGAATTAGACCGTATTCTGGTCGATGCTGGTTCCGCAGCGAACATTATCCCGCTAAAAACATTTCACAATCTGTTCCTTACCCCTTATTTACTTAAGGTGGAAGGAGTCAAGATAGCAGGATTCAATCAGAACTCTGAAGAAGCCCTAGGGCACGTGGATGTGGACCTAGCCCTAGGCGATTTTGTGACAAAGGTTGTATTCTATGTGGTTGACACTAATACTTCCTTTAAAGCCCTCTTGAGGCGACCATGGCTACATAAAAATTTAGTGGTGCCATCCACTCTCCATTAATGCCTAAAAATACACAAAAGGAGGCGAGCAACATCGGGTCTTTGCAGACCTAGAACCATTTAAAGTGTATGAATGCCACCTGGCTGATGCTAGGCTATACTTTGAGGGGGCAGCTGATCCCCCTAAGAAGTAAGACAAAGGCAAACAAATTACAGGGGCTTCCCAGAAGAGCAGTGGCAAAATAAGAGTCAACAAAGAAAGGGTGGCAGCACTCATGCAAATCCAGCAGTCGGGAGATACAAATCGAAAACCTCTCCAGTTGGAAAGACCAGTTGTCAGGTTAGAAACTAATACCATCAGCCGGTTGATAGGGGCCGGAATACCGCTGCCACAAGATCATATACAAGTGACAACCATACATGAAGTCTATACAGTTGAGCCAATAAAGTTCTTTGTAGCTCGGCATAAAGATGGTAGACCGATAGTGTTCTACAAGGGAGAGCCGACACCCAAACAACCTCTACAAGATGACTTCGGTCTGGAACACACCATGGCTGGGTCCCAAGAAATAATTGGAGAACTTGAAGGTATGCCACAGTACATCAAAGACATGTGCCAAAAACAAAATATCCCCCAGACTCAGAGTAGTCTGAGAGGTAAGATTTTTCAAGAACTGTGGTACCCTACAAATGTCAGGGGGCAACCACCATTTTCTCACAATGACAAAAGAGGTCTCTGGTGGGAGACGCGTGAAGGCCCTATGGTGCACTACGCAGTGCACATGGTCAGCATAAACCCTGCCCCCATGAGAATGGAAATTGTAGAGCAAAGGGAGCAGAGTCCCGTGAGAAATGAAAATGAAAATTTCCCTTGTCAAGAGCAAGAATGGGAAGTATATATGACTAACACAGATGACGAACAAGACTTCGTCGATTTGGAGCCTGTACCTCGAGAACTAGAAGATGGCGGGTAGACCACTGCACTAGACGATCCTCGTCCTGTATTCATCAGTGCATTGTTAAATGAGGAAGAAAGACAAGCATATGAACAACTACTCTCAGAGTTCAAAGATTGTTTTGCTTGGTCCTATAAAGAAATGCCCGGTTTAGATCCATCTATGGCGGAACATGAATTGGCCATTCTACCAGAGGCCAAGCATGTGAAACAAACTCAAAGAAGGATGCACCCAGAGCTAGAAAAGAAAGTGGTGGATGAAGTCAACAAGATTCTGGACGTCGATTTCATCGAAGCTTGCATGTACCCAATATGGCTCGCCAATATAGTGCCAGTGAAAAAGAAAAATGGACAAGTCCGGGTCTGTATTGACTTTCGAGATTTAAACAAAGCATGCCCAAAGGATGACTTTCCTCTGCTTATAACTGAAACAATGGTGGATGTTACCACAGTGCATGAAATCTTGTCCTTTATGGATGGAAGCTCAGGGTATAACCAAATTCGAATGGTCGATAAAGATAAAAATCACACGGCATTCCGGTCACCGAAAGGCATATTCAATTACAAAAGAATGCTTTTGGCCATAAAAATGCAGGCGCCACCTATCAAAGGGCCATGACCAAGATATTTGATGAAATGCTCCACAACTTGGTCGAATGCATGTTGATGACTTGGTTATCAAGTCGGAGAAAAAAGAAAATCATGTGGAAGACTTATGCAGGGTCTTCGAAAGGCTCTGCCAGTATAAGCTGAAAATAAACCCTATGAAATGCGCTTTTGGCGTGTCAAGTGGAAAATTTCTCGGATTCATTGTTCGCTATCGGGGCATTGAAATAGACCCCGATAAGATCAAGGTCATTAGGGAATTACCTCCCCCTAAGACACTTACTGAGCTACGCTCCCTCCAAGGTCGTTTGGCTTACATCAGACGATTCATATCCAACTTGTCAGGAAGGTGTCAACCTTTCTGCAAATGGACAAAGAAAGGAGCCCCATTCATTTGGGATGAAGAATGTCAAAATGCCTTGAACAAAATCAAAGAGTATCTCCTCAATCCGCCCGTGCTGAGGGCACCCATTAAAGGGAAACCTTTAATTTTATACATTGTAGCCATGGATGCTTCACTGGGGGCATTGCTTGCTCAGGAAAATGAAGAGGGCAAAGAGCAACCCCTCTATTATCTCAGTCGGATGCTAGTCGGGCCAGAACACCGGTATGCACCAATGGAAAAATTATGCTTGGCATTGGTTTTTGCCGCTAAGAAACTAAGGCATTATCTGCTGGCACATAAGGTCCAACTCATCTCTCGATGTGACCCTCTCAAATTTCTGCTCAAGCAACCGGTCCTGTCAGGGAGGTTGGGAAAATAGGCACTACTTCTCATGGAGTTTGATATCTCCTATGTGCCGCAAAAAGCAATTAAAGGACAGGGTATGGCAGAGTTCTTAGCAACCCATCCAGTGCCAGAAGACTCCCCCCTAAATATAGAATTGATTGACGAGGAGGTGCTCCCCGCTCAAGAAACTTATGAAGCATAAGAAACTCAAGTTGAATATTAGCAATTATATTTTGATGGGGCTGCACGAGCTTCTCTCAAGGCTGATGGAACATCAACAAATATGGCAGAGATAGGAATTGTCTTCGTGACCAGAAAAAGGGATATTGCATTACTCATGTGCTCTGATGGAATCTCTCACCAATAATGAAGCAAAATATGAAGCCCTCATAGTTGGCTTGGAAATCGCCTTAGAAATGGACATAAGATGTATTGAAGTATTTGGCGATTCATTGCTGGTCGTCAGACAAATGTTGGGCATTTTTGAAGTCCGAAAAGAAGAATTGAAAGCCTACTTTGAGGCAGCTACAAGACTCAGTGACAGGTTCTACCACTTCAAAATAGAACATGTCAGAAGAAATCAAAACTCGCAGGCTGACGCATTGGCCAAGCTCGCATCTGCCCTTAAACTTCCTTCGGAAGGTGAATTGGGAATTACCATAAAAAACAGAAGATTGCTTCCAAGTACCTTGAATTGCCATGATGGTTTGACAACCTTTGAGGCAAATACACTGGAAGAAAATGAAAGTCAAGAAGAAGATGATTGGCGTGTTTCCATTATCAAGATCAAAAATGGTTGGCTACCAGACAAAAGAGGGGAGCGAGTGCAATTGCTGCGAAGAGCTGCTTCCTACAAGTTGATAAATGACACATTATATAAGTTCACACCTGAAAAGGATAAGTCAGTACTGCTGAGATGCCTCTCTTTGAAAGAAGCCAAGATGGTCATGCGGGAAGTACATGTAGGATTGTGTGGAGCCCACCAATCTGGCTCAAAATGAAAATCAACATAAAAAGCAAAGGCTTCTATTGGCCAACAATGTTTGCAGATTGCGAGCGATTTGCTCGAACCTGCCCTCAATGCCAGGCCTATGGGCTCGTGCCAAGAAAATCGCCAAGCAAGCTCCATCCAACAACGCCTACATGGCCATTTGCTGAATGGGGAATGGACATAGTGGGTCCCTTCCTCACATCATCCAAGGGATACAAATATATACTTGCTGCCACAGATTATTTCTCAAGATGGGCTGAGGCCATACTTTTGAAAGAAACTGCTGGAGAAGCGGTGGCTCGCTTTGTCCGACACCACATCATATATCGATTCGGGGTTCCGAGTCGAATCATATCTGATAATGGTACTCCATTTAAAAATCAGACAATATACAAATTGATAGAAAAATTCTATATTGAGTGGAGGACATCAACGGTTTATTACCCGTAAGCCAACGGGTTAGCCGAAGCCTTCAACAAAACTTTATGCAAGCTTATGGTCAAATTGGTAAATGGCCGAAAGCGCGATTGAGACGAAAAGATGCATGAAGCTCTATGGGCCTATCGCACCATCTACAAAACTCCTACAGGATGTTCGCCCTTTTCCCTAGTCTATGGGACCGAAGTAGTCATCCCTGTTGAAATTGAGCTCTCATCTTATAGGGTAGCTCTCCACTATGGGCTCCCTACTGACGAGGGGAGCGAAATTGAAAGACGGCTTGAAGGGTTGTCGAATTTGGAAGAAAAACGTTTGGTTGCATACCAACGTCTGCAAAATTATCAAGTACAGATGTCCCGCGCCTTTGACAAGCTAGTGAAAGAAAGAGCTTTCAAAAAGGGAGATCTTGTCATGGTCAAGCAAAAAGACGTCATGGCCTCTCGACCCAAAAGTAAATTCATAGCCAATTAACTTGGCCCATTTGTGGTCGACAAAGTGTTTGAAGGTGGCGCCTACACAGTAGTCGACCAAAAGGGAAATGTTATGTTTCCGCCTTTAAATGGCAGACACATGAAACTGTACCATGCTCCCGAGTGTGAGTACGTCTACACAATGCAACAGGTGGATCCGGCTTTGGTACACACTGAAGATATAGAAGTGATATCGTTGCAAGATCTTCCAAATGAATAAAAAAAAAGGAAGAAAAAAAAAGGGGCTTAAAAACGAGGTGCCCTGGCAGACTTGATCCATTACTCTTTTAAAGTGGATCAAGGGCAAAAAGGCCTAAAACCCAGTTGAGGTGAAAACCCGAAAGGGCACCTCAGGTAAAAATGGGAAACCCTACTGCATGAAAACCTGAAAGGGCGTGCAGGCAAAAGAAAGAAGGGGCTAATTGTGGTGAAAATCCAAAAAGGACATCACAATTGGTATACAAAAAAAAAAAAAAAAAGATGATGAGGGTACTCTCTCGACCTTTCTCAGAGCGAGATTGAGTTATCCCGCATTCCCTATAAAAGGAAAGACACAAGAGTTGTCAATGACAAAGAAAGAAGGGGCTAATTGTGGTGAAAATCCAAAAAGGACATCACAATTGGTATACAAAAAAAAGAAAAAGATGATGAGGGTACTCTCTCGACCTTTCTCAGAGCGAGATTGAGTTATCCCGCATTCCCTATAAAAGGAAAGACACAAGAGTTGTCAATGACGAAACAACCCTAAGTTCATTCAAATGAATAATCAAATTCAGGGGCTACGACCGAGACAATGATGAGTGTGTCTTTCCGCCCTTATAAGAAGTGTGGGAAACTTGAACTCTGCTCGAAGAAAGAGAGAGAATGAGAACCCAAACAAAAGAGAAAGCTCTCATTCCAGAAAAAAAAGTCAAACCCATGTCTTTTAGCTAACAAGCCGTCAAGGCCAGTCAAAGGTCGAAATCTATGTCTTTCGACTAACAAGTCGTCAACGTCAGTCAAAAGTCAAATTCCGAGCTTCTTTGGCTAACAAGCCGTCAAGGCCATTCGAAAAGCTCAAAATCTAGACCTCTTGATTAACAAGCCGTCGAGGCCAGTCAAAGGTCGAAATCTATGTCTTTTGGCTAACAAGCCGTCAAGGCCAGCGAAAAGTCAAATTCCAAGTTTCTTTGGTTAACAAGCCGTCATGGCCAGTCGAAAAGTTCAAAATCCAGACCTCTTGGCTAACAAGCCGTCAAGGCCAGTCAAAGGTCAAAATCCACGTCTTTTGGCTAACAGGTCGTCAAGGCCAGTCAAAAGTCAAATCTCGAGCTTCTTTGGCTAACAAGCCGTCAAGGCCAGTCGAAAAGCTCAAAATCCAGACCTCTTGGCTAACAAGCCGTCAAGGCCAGTCAAAGGTCAAAATCCACATCTTTTGGCTAACAGGTTGTCAAGGTTAGTAAAAAGTCAAATCCCGAGCTTCTTTGGCTAACAAGCCGTCAAGGCCAGTCAAAAAGCTCAAAATTCAGACCTATTGGCTAACAAGCCGTCAAGGCCAGTCAAAGGTCGAAACCCATGTCTTTTGGCTAACAAGCCGTCAAGGCCAGTCAAAAGTCACGACACGAGCTTCTTTGGCTAACAAGCCGTCAAGGCCAGTCAAAGGTCAAAATCCACGTCTTTTGGCTAACAAGCCGTCAAGGCCAGTCAAAAGTCAAATCTCGAGCTTCTTTGGCTAACAAGCCGTTATGGCCAGTTAAAAAGCTCAAAATCCAGACCTCTTGGCTAACAAGCCGTCAAGGCCAGTCAAAGGTCGAAATCTATGTCTTTTGACTAACAAGTCGTCAACGCCAGTCAAAAGTCAAATTCCGAGCTTCTTTTGCTAACAAGCCGTCAAGGCCAGTCGAAAAGTTCAAAATCCAGACCTCTTGACTAACAAGCCGTCAAGGCCAGTCAAAGGTCGAAATCCATGTCTTTTGGCTAACAAGCTGTCAAGGCCAGCCAAAAGTCAAATTCTAAGCTTCTTTGGCTAACAAGCCGTCAAGGCCAGTCGAAAAGTTCAAAATCCAGACCTCTTGGCTAATAAGCCGTCAAGGCTAGTCAAAGGTCAAAATCCACGTCTTTTGGCTAACAAGCCGTCAAGGCCAGTCAAAAGTCAAATCCCGAGCTTCTTTGGCTAACAAGCCGTCAAGGCCAGTCAAAAGGCTCAAAATCTTGACCTCTTGGCTAACAAACTGTCAAGGCCAGTCAAAAGTCGAAATCCATGTCTTTTGGCTAACAAGCCGTCAAGGCCAGCCAAAAGTCAAATCCAAACCCCTTGGCTAACAAGCCGTTAAGGCCAGCCAAAGCTCAAAATCCAAACCTTTTGGCTAACAAGTCGCCAAGACCGGTTAAAAGTCAAATCACGAGCCCTAGAGGAGCCTCAATTCTCTAAACATATTCACGGCTCTCAGGGAAGCCTTTAATTCCCTACCATACATAAATCCAGATTCTCAATCCATGGCCCTCAGAGAAGCCTCTAATTCCCTACCATTCATAAACCTAAAACTCTCAACCCATGGCTCTCAGGGAAGCCTCTAATTCCCTACCCCACATAAATCCAAATTCTCAATTCAGGAATCTCAGGGAAGTCCCTAATTCCCTACCAAGAAAAAAAAAGAAAAGAAGAAATAAAATAGGGGCTTAGAAAGGAGGTGCCCCGACGGACTTGGTCTACCACTTCATCATGATGGATCAAGGGTAAAAAGGTCTAAAACCCGGCTGAGGTGAAAACCCGAAAGGGCGCCTCAGGCAAAAATGGGTAAACCCCTCAACGCGAAAACTTGCAAAGGCATGTTGGAAAAAGCTAGAGGGGGCCAATCTTGGCGAAAACCCGAAAGGGCACTGAGATTGGTAATGTGAATAAAAAAAAAAGAAGAAAAAAAAAAAGAAGAAAGAGCAAAACTTGCCAGCCGCACTGTTACGGACATTCTCTATCCATGATGGCCGACCAAGTCAAAATTTACATCTTTTGGCTAACAAGTCGTCAAGACCAGTCAAAAGTCAAATCACGTGCCCGAGGGAGCCTCAATCCTCTCACCAAAATACGTGCCCGAGAGAGCCTCAATCCTCTCAACCAAAATATGTGCCCGAGGGAGCCTCAATCCTCTCACCCAAATATGCGCCCGAGGGAGCCTCAATCCTCTCAACCAAAAGACGTGCCCGAGGGAGCCTTAATCCTCTCAACCCAAATACGTGCCCGAGGGAGCCTCAATCCTCTCACCCAAATATGCGCCCGAGGGAGCCTCAATCCTCTCAACCAAAAGACGTGCCCGAGGGAGCCTCAATCCTCTCAACCAAAAGACGTGCCCGAGGGAGCCTCAATCCTCTCACCCAAATACGAGCTCGAGGGCCTCAATCCTCTCAACCCAAATACGTGTCCGAGAGAGCCTCAATCCTCTCACCCAAATTACGTGTCCGAGGGAGCCTCAATCCTTTCACCCAAATCACGTGCCCGAGGGAGCCTCAATCCTCTCACCCAAATCACGTGCCTGAGGGAGCCTCAATCCTCTCACCCAAATTACGTGCCCGAGGAAACCTCAATCCTCTCACCCAAATTACGTACCCGAGGGAGCCTCAATCCTCTCAACTCAAATACGAGCCTGAGGGAGCCTTAATCCTCTCACCCAAGATCATGTGCCTGAGGGAGCCTCAATCCTCTCACCAAAAACCACGAGCTCAGGGGAGCCTCAATCCTCTCATCAAAATTATGGCCCTATAGAAGCCTTAATTCTTTAACACAAGCATATTATGGCCCCAGAGGAGCCCTAATCCTCTAAATGAAATAGCTCACGACTTTTAGGGAAGCCTTAAAACCCCTGTTATCAATAAAGATCACATGCTGATGGTGGAACGCAGAAGCACGATGTATATAGCAAATAAAAGTCATCGTCCCAAGACAGGCCCTTGGGATAGCCCAAAAAGGAGAAGTCAAAATGAATGGATAGTATGTGCTGATGCTAAAAACAACATCCCTCAAGCCACGCTAAGCTCCAGTGTCGCCTGCCCTCAAAAGATCAACCTGTGCAAAAGAATGGTACGAACAGCTCTGTCATGCATAAGCATCGTCATCTTACGCCAATTCATGGCTTGCACAATTTTTGTAGAAGTTATAGCGATCTCTGCTTGCAAAACAGCCAGCTGGGTCTCCAAATTGGTCCAACTCTGTAAGTCAAAAAACAACCGAAGATTAGATTTGGCTGAAGAAGAATGAGAAAAAAAAAAGATAAAGCAGTCTATCAAAAGAAATATATTGCAGCAAAGTCACAATTCTCGATACATAAAGCAAAAGGAAGAGGAAGCTTACTGTAAGTATGTCACAAGCTGTGACATATCAAATTCACAAGTACAATATCTCTAACATGGATCTCAACAAAGTCAAAATGGCTAAAATGTATTGGCAGAATCAATGAAATGGACCTTCTGAAGGGCAATATGTGCTAAAGTATAGCTGGAAAGATT
Source organism: Colocasia esculenta (assembly GCA_014218235.1). Lineage (NCBI taxonomy): Eukaryota > Viridiplantae > Streptophyta > Magnoliopsida > Alismatales > Araceae > Colocasia > Colocasia esculenta. Next base: position 73,097,669 of record CM024762.1, on the reverse strand, counting down.
CACACGAGACAGTCGCCCTATGCTTCACTCTCGGACGCCAGTCTCGTGGGGGGCATTTGTTTCACCGGTTTTTGCCCAAAGGAAAAAAAAGAGAGAAAGAAAGGAAGAAGGCGGGGGGGGGGGGTGCGAGCTCTCTCACCTCTACCCACTGCCACCGGTGGAAGAGGAAGAAGGCCAGGCCACTGTCGCGTCTGCCTCCTCCCGGGGCCACCGCCGTGCCTTTCTTCCCCAGCCGCCGGCACCCTTGCTGTAGCCGCCGTCGCCCCTGTTTGGGGTAGCCGCCGCCGGCCCCCCTACTTGCTCCTACGGCCGCTGTCGCTGCTGCTTGCTCCTACGGCCGCCACCGCTGGCCCCCCTTGCTCCCGCTGTTGCTGCTTTGCCCGTCGTCGCCGTAGGAGGAAGACGCCGTTGCCGTTGCCGCCGCCACCGCTGCGCGCTGCTCCCTCGCTTGCCGCCTCGCCCTGCGCAGCTGCCATTGCCGCTTCCTCTGCCTGCTGTCGGCCAAGCGAGGAAGAAGAGAGGAGGAGGAGGTCGTGTGCCTCCTCCCTCCCAGCCGCCCCTCTCTCGCGCTCTCTCTGTCTCTCTCCCGATGCCCTAAAGGGCATGAACGCAAAAAGAAAAAAGAAGAGAGGTAAAAAGAAAAAAGGAAACAAGGGGAAATGTGAAAAAAGCCATGTGCAAATGATCGGGACGGGTCTGCAAATGACCGGGACGGGTCTTCAAATGACCGGGACAGGGTCTTCAAATGACCGGGACGGGGTCTCCCCCCACTCCCTATAAAAGCAAGAGGGGCTCCCCAAGCCGAGGGAGGGATTTTTGAAGTGTTGAACCCAGAGCAAGGCTCTGAGAAAGACTGCAAGGCGGTCTGGGGAAAAGGGTCTGCAAGGCAACCCTAAAGAATATTGTGCAATGCACAATTTGAATTTTCTCAAGTCTTAAGCAAGGTCCATTGGGCTTCCCTTATTGGGCCAAGTTTCTTATTGGGCCTAACTTGCTTATTGGGCCGGACTTGTATCTTTTATACAATGACTTAATGAATGACCATCATGTTCATGATGTTTAATGGGCCTAACTTGCTTATTGGGCCAGCATTGATGCATCTTCATATGTGATCATGTTAATGGGCCTATTGGGCTAATTTTTACAACTTTAATCATGTTCAATAAGTACAATCACATACCATGTCACGTTTATTTCAAACTCTTCACCACTAGATTTCTTAATCAAAATCAACCAATTTTTCAACAAACCTTAGTAAAATAATGCACCAACATTGTTGTTTAATTTTTAATAACATAAAAATAACAAACAAGTCATGTCTCGTCATTTTTGATCCACCTTAAGTTAATCTCCTTTTAAATCAAATAAATAAAATGAAAAATTAAATTAATTCACATAATCATAATTTAAATAAATAAATGACGAAAATAATTAAATAAATGAAATCAATAATTTTAAAATACTAAAAAATGAGAAAATGAATTTAAAAATCAATAAAAAAATGAAACAAATATCAGAAAATTCCAAAAAATAAATTGCATGTTTGCAATTTTGTTTCTTTCATGTATAGTTCATTTCATTGTGAGTTACGCTCTTCTATTTCACGGGGGTTGTTTGATGGTTAATCAAGGGTGTTCAGCCATTGTGCTAATATAATTAACACTAACCAAGGTTAGTGAGGGAGGTCAAACAAATTAAATAAGACCATGTCCATGTAAATAAATAAAAGGCCAAATAAATCAAATCCAAAGATAAATTTAAAAATTTTAAAAGTGTTAAAAAAATATTCTCACATTGCCCTATCTTTATTGGCTGGGGAGGCTAACGAAAGCATGATCAACGGAGGTTGGAGGAGCTTACGGGAGCAGGATGGGGGGTAGTTAGGGTAGCATCGAAGTTGCTCCTTGGTGTGTGATCTTGTGTGGAGGGGGTAGAGAAGGCAGTGGAAGCAATTTTCATCATGGCAGAGGAGGGCTTTTCTTGGCATCCGTAGGTGGTATCTAAAGTTTGGCACTTTCACTCCTTTGCTGGAGAGGTGCTATAGGGTGGCTCTAGAGGGTTTGCCCATCAGTTTGTGTGATGAGTATGGTGTGGGCTCCCTTATCTGTTAGTTTCAGCGACTAGTTCAAGGCTCCTTAGACTTTGATGAAGAAGGCAGATGGGTGGGCAATTCGAATTCGAATCGCTTGGACCCTCCCACCAAGTTAGATCGAATCTGGCGGCTCGAAAGTTGTTTCGGCTGGAGAAGGGGGGTTTTCCTTTGACAGCGGGGAACTAGTTTTTGAACCACTCTTATTTTTATCTCTTTGTTTTGGTGATAACTAAAACTCATGAAATTTAATATATTTAATAATAATTTTCAAGATTTTATATACAAGAAATAATGATAATTTCTATCGCTTCAAAGATTTGCACTACAACTCCATATCGATTATAATTCATTGGTGTATCGAGATTAAAGTGCCACATTGATTACTGAAGAAGTATTCTATCGATTGGAGAACAAAACTTACTATCGATTGATGTATCGATTGATGTTTAAGTGTTCTTCCGATTGGAGAACAAAAGTTTCTATCGATTGAAGAATAAAACTTTCTATCAATTGATGTTTAAGTGTACTTCCGAATGGAGAACAAAAGTCTATCGATTAACGAACAAGTGTTATATTGATTAGAGAAGAAAGTTCAACATCGATTATTGAAAAGTCTCTATCGATTAGTAAAGAGAAGTGTTACACTGATTAGAGAAGAAAAACTTCATACCGATTATTGAAGAAGCAGTGTTCCGATTGTGTAGAAGAAACGCCTGTTCTGATTAGTGATATATCACATCGATTACCGAACAAATGTTCAACTCATTCCGATTAGTGAACAAAAGTTTAGTAGTGTTTCGATTGGTGTTATAATTGTTCTGATTATTGAACAAAGGTTCAGTAACATTTCGATTGATGTTTAAAATGCTCTGATTCTTGAACAAATGTTCAGTAATATTCCTATTGGTGTTATAAGTATTCGATTATTAAACAAATGTTCATTACTCTTCCGATGTCTACATTCCGATTAGTGTTTATCTGGCTTCAAAACACCTCGATGGTGACAAATGTTTATTTATCATTCGATTGGTTCATCTAAACATTCCGATTAGGAACAAATGTTTTAAATACTTTGGATGCATTGATTACTGAGTAACTCATGAACATTATAAGGATTACTGAATATGTCATGAGGTTATATTAGATAAATGTTCAGTTTCGATTATTGATATCTAGTCTCTTGGCGTGCAATAAAATTTCAAATGTCTACATTCCGATTAGTGTTTATCTGGCTTCAAACACATCGATGGTGAACAAATGTTTATTTATCATTCCGATTGGTTCATAAACATTCCGATTAGTGAACAAATTGTTTTAAATACTTTGGATGCATTGATTACTGAGTAACTCATGAACATTATAAGGATTACTGAATATGTCATGAGTGTTATATTAGATTTAAATGTTTCATGTTTCGATTATTGATATCTAGTCTCTTGGCGTGCAATAAAATTTCAAACATTTGACTTTAGCTACTTTTTTGCATGTCTCAAAAGTCTCCTTCTTTCTTGCTAGACTGAAAGACAACTACCTAACATAGCAAGTTGTCAGCAGGAAATATGGACTAGGTAAAAGAGGTATGGGCTGACTGACATGTTATATTTTTCTTTCTCACCATCCACTTCCTAACATTAAATGCTCACAGGATAAAGAGGCATTCGTTAGACTCAAGAAGACAGTTGTTAGATATAAGGAGAGCAGAAGAAGACGACGACGACGTTAGACACAAGAGAAGAAGAAGAAGAGGAGCTCCAACGGATCTCCTCAATGGTCTTCTTCAAAGGGATGTATAAGAAGATGAAATGCTTTGAAGCAGAAGTAACAAGAAAGCAAAACATGCCCAAGCAGAAATCTTTTGAAGCTAAAAAAGTGTTCAAGTCTTCATTCTTTTCCTCTCTCTCTGTGTAATATTGTAAATCTGAAAGAGAGATTGTGAGCCTGAGAGATTGAGCTTCTCATTCCTTTTCTGTAGCTCTTATGTTGCTGTCGAGATCAAGAAAGTCAAGTTCATTATTCTTGAACTTGATCTCGATAGCTCACTCTTTCTTTTCTTCAAAGGTGTGTTCCTCTTCCGGTGTAAAGAGAAGACCAACTGGTTGTTGGGTGTTGTGTCCAGTAGAGGGACTGTTCTCTGTGTTCCCCCTGTGTGGAAAGACTAGTTGGGGTCTGTACCAGTGGGAACCGTGCTGGGGTTTGTACTAGTATGTTTGCTTCTGTGCCTGTAAAAGAAGTTGGCTTCCTTCTTGCTTGGGAAATAGAAGAAGACCAGTGGGGAGCTGGGTGTTGTAAGTTTATTGGAAGGATTGTACCCCGGGTTAGTGAAATCTCAAGAGTTTGCTTGAGGATTGGATATAAGACTTCTTTTTGAGAAGGGCTGAACCAAGATAAATTATGTTATTTATGTAATTACTGCTGTACCCTTAATATTTATTGCACACGATTTTATTCACTAATCGAAGTTTAAAGTGTTTGATTTACCATCATTTTCTGTATCATCCTATTCACCCCGCTCTAGGTGATTCCTACTGTGCTGCCGTGGGCCAACACTGGTTTCATCACGGACCGGCTGAGCAGCGTTGACCGATTGCCCGTAGGCCCCTGCTCGAGCCCGAATCGGGACTTGATTGCTTACCCGGCACCGAACTACCATTGCTTATCGGGCCGTCAGGGCCTAATAGGGGTTGTCTTCCCCGCCCGACTACGGCTAGGGGTGTTCATGGTCCAGTTCGGTCTGGGTTGGACCATTTTTTGGCCAACTCGAAACTGAATCGAATGCCTTGATGAACCGAACCAAATCGAACCTGTTCGGTTTTGTTTGAACCAAAAAAGAAGAAAAAAGCCTATTTTTAATTAGGTTTTGGGTTTCAAACCTAGGATCTTCTCCTAAAGGAGGAGGGTGCTAACCAACTATGCTGCGTTTCCATTGTAAAATAATATATGATTTCTTACTTTTTATTATATATTCAGTTTATTCAGTTTCACAATTAAATATTGAATTAAATTAAATGGGCCTCTCAAACTGAGCCGACCCGAACCGGTATGTTCGGTTTGACCCAAACCATGCACAATCCTAACTACGGCCCATGGCTTGCGTAACCTCGACACCTGATAACGGCAATAAGGCCGACCTCTTCGATGTGTCGCCTGCTGGCGACGATGGAGTCTACTCCAGCCGGTCCGACTCGTGGTGCTCCGGCATCAGAATCCTTTTCGCCGTATTTGGAGTTGCTTCGTAGTGGAACATCATACGACGACGATCTGGTGATTTTGTTGGCGGAGGCAGAGGGTGCTATTAGTGTCCTAGGCTCCTTCTGTCCTCAGTAGTAGCTTGTTTGCCCTTAGGTGAGATGTACCTGTGGCAGGTGCCTGGCTCGTTAGCAGAGGGCCGGTACGAGGAAGCGGCTAAGACGCCCGACCTCAGCACTAGTTTCTTCGACTGAGAACCCATCGACCCCCCACGATACACTTGGAGGGTCTTTCAGTGGAGGTTGGGTGGGAAGTCAGCAGAGATGGCTCCGGCGATTGCAAGGTGACGGTGGAGGCAGTAGGTGTTGTAGCGTGGAGGAGGAGGATGCCCTTCCTTCCTTTTCCTTTCTGTCTAATGACCTTTTTCAGGAGATCCCTGTTCATTGCCTCCCTGGCCTTGTGACAGATGGGGCTGCCAGGCTTGAGAAGGAGGTACTTGCCTCTCACCCTTTGGCCTTAGCCCTTCTTGCCCTGCCTTCGATGTCAGAAGATTTGAGTGCAACATTGGAGTTGGTTGAAGAAGCTTTTCAAGAGGAGGAGATTGCTATGGTGGACAATGGGAATCTCACCAAGGGGGAGGTTTTGGATATCTTGATCAAAGTTGAGGATTTTATAGAGACACAGGCATGTGAAACTGCTAGATTGATCGGAGTCTCCGATGAAGGTGTGGACAGGTTTGAAATCTACACTACTTTTGATCAAACATAGGTGGATGGCGGACATCGCTAGAAAGGGGAAGGCTGATGCAGCCGTCAAGAAAGGAGTTTCGAAGTACTCGGAAGCATAGGTGGCACGTGGAGATAGGAGACATCTCGGAGGGCTGCATGACTTTCTTTTTGTGTGGTGTTTGTTTTTGGGAAGTTGTATATTGATGGTGGGACTCTTAGTTGATGTGTGATTTTGTTTTGGGGCTGTTGGGGGTGTTTAGCTGGGTTTCATCGTGTGCTCTGGTTTTCTTTTCTTTGTTCCCTTGGCAGACTCGGGTTTGCCATCTTTTGTCTTGACTCTTGAGGGAGTTATTTGAGAGCTCTCCCTTTTCATGTATATATTTTTTGTCTTTTTATAATACCAGTAGTGCTATCCACGTTCAAAAAAAAAAAAAAACATATCGTACTCTAAGTAGGGTTTAATTTTATTGAGTGCTAAGGAAATATGTAAATTTACTTGGACTAGATAGATCTTGATATGATTGTTGAGGAAGAAAACCTACTCGGCTACTCATCTCATTGAAGAAAGCACTTAAGAAGAAAAAGCTAGATATGAGCAGTGGAGTGGTGGACTAACTAAATACTCATGGTTCTATCCTTAAATGTGAGACAACATGCCTTTATATGAAGAGTATTTATGCATAATAATAGGTGAATTCAGAATTTTTCTGGGGATTTTCATGTCTAAGCCCTTTTTGATTGGATATAGGCGTCGTTTGGTGACACTTCTGAAGAAGTGTAAATTGGCAAAAATTGATTTTGCAGGATGCCGCAGACGAGCACAGGCTTTTAACCTCGTCGCTCGTGCCATCTGGGCGAATGTGCCGCATGCCATTAAATAAACCAAAAAAGAAAAACTAACAGCTTCTCGCAGTCACACCCTCGAATACAACATTGTTGTCTGTGCCGATTCCCGTAAAAGCGGCCCTCGGTCTGCTTCTGTGAGAGAGGAGAGAGAAAATTATTCTCTCTATCTCTCTTCTCTCAAAATCGATGTGCACGGAAGCCTAAAACCGTAAACACATTTGGGATGACATTTGGATTTGTTAGAGATTTTGCAGGTGGAAATCGCCCCAAAACTCTATCACAAATGCTGCCATAATGGTACTAGATCACTTTATGAAGATATAATGAAGATGATAGAGGTAGCTGCCCAATTCAATGCACTTGAAGTGACTATCTTAGGTTCAATTTTGTCACTTCATTTTAAATTCTCTTCCAGTTGGAAAGAAATCCTTCAAGATTGCCTACAACACACGAGGAAGGTTGATTTGTAAATGAATTACTGACCATGTGCATATGCAAGTGGAGAGCAAGCTTATGAAGAGGAAATAGATAGTTTGCATTTGGTGACTGAAGAATGAAAGGAATATTGATCTAAGATCGATAGTGCTTCCTTTAATAAGAAGAAATGTATAAGACTTAATGAACAAATAAATAAGGTGACAGTCGATAATGATGCATTTGGCAAGCCTAAATCAGCATGTTCTTCTCCAACAGAAGAGAGGAGAATTGGTTAATTAAGAAACGTCAAGTTTTTGGCTCTTGTTTGTGAAGTTATGCTTGGACACCGAGTACCTGAGTGTGGAATGATTATTAAATGAGTAAGAATAGTTGAAAAGTTTTTTTAAATTGTGGTAAAAGAGGTTAGGCCACATTCTCTAGATAGAGGATGCACATGATGATTTGGGAAACCTTCATATCTGCACATGAAGGGAAGAGCAACTATGGACCTTGGAGTAAAGTTGCTATTAGGAGCACTGTGAATTTAAGTTAATTTATACAACTATTTATGGTTTGTTTTCTTCATTCTTTAGTAGTCAGGGGTACTTTATCACCTTTATTGACTATGGTTTCTATTACAGAAATCTGTTTGTGTTTTTTAAGAATTAATAGCATTAGGTACATCTGTAGGTGGCCAACATAGCAAACAAACATGGAAAATGACTAAAATGGTCTATAGATATCATAGGAGGTGGTAAATATTTTGACACAGTGAATTCAATTGAGTTGGTGGACCTTTAGGATATTCTTTGAAAACTACTCAGTTCATATTAGGTAGGTTAAAAAATGATGTTGCTGGGAGAAGAAATTGTACCCTAATGTGTGTGCTCTGAAGGATGATAAATAACTCGTCAGAGTCACTTCCTCTTTTCTTGTGCTGTGAATGCTTGAAAACAACCATGTATGTTGTGAATATGTTTTCTTCTTAAGCTGTTCATATGATAACATTTATGATGTCAATATCAATAGGGTTTCAAAAAGAGGGGAGATTTCGACCTACAAGAGAAGAAGCTTGATTTGAGGACAATAAGTGTCTATTTTACGGGGTTAGCCTGAAGATAACATAGTTTCAAGTTATAAGATCCTCCTCTATTGACAAATCATAGAAACTAATTTACTTATTGGAAGTTGACTATGGTGGCAGTATAGAACATTAACACTTACAATTTGATGAACTTCCACAGAAGAAGTGCCAACCATTCCCCATGATTTTTGCATGTCAAGACATTGTTGGTCAAATCCCATGTTAAGTACTTGAGCCAACTATTAATGAACCTATTGGATAAGTTGATGATGTACTTGTGGATAATTTGGATTAATATCCAAAAGGCCCAAAAGATGCCATCATATGAATCTTTTTCCGCATGATTTTTGCATGTCAAGACATTGTTGGTCAAATCCATGTTAAGTACTTGAGCCAACTATTAATGAACCTATTGGATAAGTTGATGATGTACTTGTGATAATTTGGATTAATATCCAAAAGGCCCAAAGATGCCATCATATGAATCTTTTTCGCCCGCCACCCCCACCACCACCACCACCACCACCACCACCACAACACCACCACCACCACCACCACCATCATCATCATCATCATCACCACATCATCATCATATCATCATCATCATCATCATCATCACCAAATCCTTCAGAAGTGCTCATTCCCATCTTATCTATCTTAGTCTTACCACACATCCATCTCAGTATTCTCATCTTTGATACACATTTTGTTAATGTGTTCCTTACGCATTGCCTAACATTCGGTACCGTATAATAAACCAGGCCTCACTATCATTCTATAAAACTTTCCTTTAAGTTTCATTGGTACACGACGATCGCAGAGGACTCCTGATGCATTTCTCTTTTTTAGCTAGCTTGTCTTAATCCTATGTGTCACATTGTCATAAATCTCCTAATTCTCTTGAACGATAGACCCTAAGTTTCGAATGCTACTACTCTTAGGAATGTCTTGTCCATCAATTTGAACTATATCTTCCTGTAACACCCTCTCATTACTATAATTATAATGTATAAACTTTGACTTACTCCTATTGATTTTAAAAGCTTTAGACTCCAAGGCATGTCTCCAACTTTCTAGCTTAACATTTAAACCATCAATACTCTCATCAATTAAGACAATATCATATTCAAATAACATACACCAAGGAATATCATCATGCAATTGCTTTGTTACCTCATCTATAACCAGAACAAAGAGATACTGACGTAGAACAAAACCTTGATGCAAACCTATACTGACCAGAAATTCGTAAGTCTCTCCAACAATAGTTCTCACATTAGTAGTAGCACCCTCGTATATATTCTGAATCAAGTCAACATATCCTTGAGAGACTCCCTTCTTTGTTAATGTCCACAAAATCAAATCTAATCTTCATCTTCCCCATGAGAACCAAAAGTAGCACTATGGGCACCTCCTCCATGCAGGAAAAGAAGAGATAGGCAGGCTGACCACTTCTGCAATGCCTTGCAACCTGGTGTCTTGGTCCATGGGTCATCTGGTCGTTTCTACTCCCCCACTTGCATGCAGCATGAGCATTGGAAGCAGGTTTGTAGGTCCATGAGTTTCCCAAAAAGGTGGAGATTACCATTGATCAAGGATATCCCCCCCATAGGGAGGACTTTGTAACATGACCCTAACTGCATGGGAGTGGGAGAAGGGAAATCTGCAATATCTCCTATCTCCATCCAAATGGTTCTTCAAATAGAAATGATTCAAAATCTTAAATTTTAATAACAAAGAAAGATGGAGTCATGAGCCACCTTCAAATTAACTGTGCAAAAAAGAGTTTTTACAGGACAATCCTTACTCTACTCCTTTCCCCAGCTTGTATTGAAGTGCAATGCCTCTATCTCGGAGCTGCAACTTCTCAGACAGTCTCCTCTCTCCCAAATTTAACCTGCTCTTTGGCTATTAGGACTGAGTTGTAATCAAAGATCACACCTACTAGGCAAAAAAATCCTGGATACTCTGGGCCCATTCAATTGATTCAATAATGTTTCATGTTTGATGAAGGCAGTTTTTGTAAAGTTCTGTTACTTACCGAAGCATTAATGATACACACCTTGTTAGGAGGGTACAACAAGGCTCATGAGAGCCAGATCATGCCTACTTTTAGTTTACCCTCGATATAATCTGCTTTCTAGTAAGTGTTTCTAGTATGCACTATGCACTAGTGTCATTCTCTGCTTGAAATATTGACCTTGGAGTACTACTATTCATATAAGAGTGAATATGGTTCCATTTGATCTCTTTAACAGATGGTACTTTTTCCATAAAGAAAAGTGGATTGCTCCACCAATTTTATTGAAAGAAAAATAAAGAGGGTACAGTGAGTCAGGGAGGAGAATTCCTCCTCCTTCACACAACAACAATTATAAAAGAAAAAGATGGTGGTTATTATCATTCTGCATCTCAGTCCACTAATTTTCAGCATGTCAACTGGGAAAACTATAATTAAATGACTCTAAGAATGATGGAGATGAACAACAGTAACACAAATATTCTCAGCATACCTTCTGCTTCTTGGGAAGAAGTTGCCATTCTGCTTCATCCATATAATCCAAGCAGATAGGTTGTGGACAAGCATGTTGAGTTTGTCTTCTTGTTATTGGAGATGTGTCACCTGCAAACTGCAAAATACTGCCATATCTTCAACATACTAGTTTTCAGCTGAAAATGGTAACTGATCCTGCCACAGCTTGCTAGAGATAGAAAGGTCATCCACACATTCATTTGTGCAGCACAAAAAGTTTTGCACCAGGTTCTCCATACATGATGGTGTCTATTCACTTCTGAAAAGTTAGCCACATAAATGCTCAACTTTTGATGGGAACTTAACCTTTCTAATATCCTTACATGGCAGAAGTATGGGTTGGCTGCCCTTGTGAAGCAAAGACGACCAGCTATAATCAATTCTAACTCAGTGTACAATACTTGGCTGGCCAGTACCATTCCGATTTTGTTGTCATGCAACTGGAAACAATTATGTCCGAGGTTGTTAGCTTTCTTTTAATGGAGTCTGGCGAAATTATGGATCCTCTAGTATTATTCCTCACTTTTACTCATCTTTTTTAATATGCATGATTATGTTTTTACCTATGTAGTTAAGAGGCCAGAGGTGCCCGAGGCGACCAAGGGATCACCTTAGCCTCAAATGCCTAGGTGATTTAGGAGATATATTTTTTTGAAAGTGGATAATACCACATGTATATTTAAATAAAAGAATGTACACGTATAGGTGGGCCAAAAACCCAAAAAGAGACCACCCACAACATCTATAGTCTATACATCAAAAGCACACCAAGAAGGTGTCACCACTTTAATCACCCAAGGAACCAAAAAGAGGAGAAATAGAAGAATTTACATTGGATTGAGGCGATCTATTATAATGGATTGCAATAAAGCAATCCTATTGGCTATATGTATTGAAAGTACGATACTTGTCAGGGGCTTTTAGCCAATGGGATTGTTGTCTTGCGATCCACCTCTGTTTTATTGCAAGAACCTTCTTACATTCCTATGTATAAGCATTTCTCTTTATGTAAATATCACCTAAATGGATGCATATTCATGAAACTACTCATTCCAATGTGCCAAATTATTGTATAACTCACTAAATTCATTCATTCTTACATGTGTAGTCTAACAAAGGTTTGCCATATCGGATCTCGGCTTCGTCTCGGGAGGGTCAAAGAGAAGAGATCTCGGTACGATCTCGGAAGATCAGGTTAACATAAAAGTGTGGATCACATAGGTTCACATAAATAATTCCTTAAGGAACATAGATAATTACATACATTCTCAAGTGACAAGTCTCAACCATTGATGACATAGGTTCACATATATCATACAACAAGAGTGTGGGAATTGGTATTCAGGATGTGCATTTTCATTTTTCTCTCCGTAGGATTTTACTTTAAGCATAAAAATATTTAATTCATGACATGGGAATCTATGGCAAAATATTTTATTTATCTCTAAGACTTAGTTGCTGTTAGTAAGAGAGTGGCTCATTGGAGAAGTCATATGCACGTTTGACTTTTTTCACCGGATTTTTAATTTTTAGTGTTTTTATTAGGTTTATTTGAATTATGAAATTTTTAGATAGGTCATTATGAGGGATTAGAAATGCTATTTTGAATGGAATCATCAAAATCGCGATTTTCTTCTTAGATGAGAGAGTTGACTTTTATTAGTAAGAGATATGATTTTTTTGATATTTTTAGTGGTTTCAAATGGGGGTACTCCCTTATTTACATGTAATATCTTAAGTATATTAGTTAAATGATATTCAAGTAAATAAGGGTATCCTGACAACCCTGCCTAAAGGGTATCCTGACAACTCTGCCTGAAGAGGATCCTGACAACCTTGCCTGAAGAGTCATCTCGACCTTCTCGTTTCTCGAGAAGGGGTGGAGATCGAGATTCTCGCGAGATTCTCGCGAGATTGCTTACCATGAGTCTAACAAACTAAATTCCAAGTTAACAAATTGAATTATGAAATTTTTAGATAGGTCAAATTATGAGGGATGAAAGATGCTATTTTGATGGAATCATCAAAATCGCGATTTTCTTCTTAGATGAGAGAGTTGACTTTTATTAGTAAGAGATATGATTTTTTTGATATTTTTAGTGGTTTCAAATGGGGGGTACTCCCTTATTTACATGTAATATCTTAAGTAATATTAGTTAAATGATATTCAAGTAAATAAGGGTATCCTGACAACCCTGCCTAAAGGGTATCCTGACAACTCTGCCTGAAGAGGATCCTGACAACCTTGCCTGAAGAGTCATCTCGACCTTCCCTAGGTGAAATAGGCCTGAGTGAAGTGACTTAGGGTTGCCTTGCCTCGCCCCATTACTTAGGTGACCACTTTAGTCGCCTTTGATGACATATGTTTTACATGCACAAAGGGAGAATAGAGGACAAAGGAATGTGATGAAGGGAGAGAGCATACATGATAAACATAATTTTTTACGTATAAAAGATAAACAATGTCAATGGTAGTAATGGGAAGCCACCTTTCTTGAATTACTGTCACATGTAACCTCCTGCTATTGCTGCATTTATTCTAGTGTCTAAAGTACTTTCCATGTAACGACCCTCTTCATGCCGATATGATTATGTCAGTCCACATCGAGACAAAGAGTGACGTCACAGTGGGACATGTATCCAGCACTACTAAATAAGTAGAGATGTACACGAATAACAAATAATAGAGCAACATAAACAAGTAAACATCTTATTCCATCACCACATACCAATCGCACAATCTATATAGTAGCAAAAGAAATAACAAATGTCCACAAAATAATCAAGTCCATAATGGTCATAATAAAATAATGTCTCATGTACTAAGTAAGAAAAAAATAACAAAAACTCTAGAAGTAGCGCTCCACTCCACAAGCTACTCCTCTTACTCAGAGTCGCTCCTCGCTAGCTCCTTTGTCTCTAAAGCATCTGCCTCACCTGTGTTATATAGTAAGTACGAGTCTGTGCAATAGACTCAGCAAGCAACTCATTGACCACATTCACATACTTATCACATACATTCTAACATAGCATAAACAAGTAAACTAACATATGCTCATCTAGCAATTAAACAAGTAACACATAAACATGCTTAAACTTAAATCACTACACATGATATCTTAAACATATTATATGACATGCTTCCACATAATCACATGATCAATATATAACACATGGCTACACCTAATACAAGATGGACAAATTCTCATTACATGGTACTTAATGCATTCTACTCATTCATATGCCACACATACTCTTTACTTGCTGTTTTGGCTTATTCACATCATATTCACATATTTTCACATCTTTCACATTGTTTCTCACATTTACATTGTTTTCACATAATCACATTCACTTGCACATGGTCACATTGCACATTCACTTTCACATTGGTTCACATATATAGCCGAGACACACAGTCCAAATCACCATAAAGAAGGACACACATCACATGCATATCACATATCCGTCACCTAGGCAAAACAGTGACGAATCTTAGTAAGTGCGCAGAACCGGGAGAAACACTCTCCACTTTAATCAATGGTACTTGTCCACCTCCAAGATTTCATTCTGATGCCCACAAGATATTACATAACACATTGAGCCTTCCTATAGGGGCTTCTCTACAGTATGTCTTTCCTGCATAATTAACTCACTTATCACATTAACTATTCACTTACACATATTTCGCATACACTTAATATCATGCTTACATGTACATGACCTAAACACATGTTTCAGTTTGCAGAAATACTTAAGACTGTCTAACAGTGATAAAACCTACTTAACAGAACCTAATATAGTCATTAACATCTCATAAAATCATAACAGTACTATCCGACATCAAAACATGCTCAAATTTTTATCACAACCTACCTACGGGGAATATGTCATATATCTAATTTTTTAGAATTTTTGGAGAAGCATAACTATTTATCAAATTTAAATCAAATTTCTGGCAATCATGACACATTAATTCCTAAAAATAGGTCCAACAGAAAAAAACTTGAACCTAACTTATGGAAACATGGTCATAACAGCCCTAATCTCAGAACAAGATATTGCAGTTATTATAGCACAATAAATCTATTTTTCAGAATTAAGTCTAACCTAAACATGCTTGTTTTCCTCATAAACAGAAATTCCAAAAATTAACATGATTAACCAGAAAATAACCAAAATTCACAGATCCTCCCACAGTGTTTTCCACATCATGACAGAACCCACACATGCAAAACCACGCGAAAAACCTTAAAACACAGATTATACACAAGTTTTGAAAATTGAAGAACTTAACGGCAAGGGTGATGCCGTTAAGGGTAGTTGGTGGCAGCATAGACTGCCGTCAACACATGAACTAGGCGGCAGCCAAGGCTGCCGTCAAGATCCTGTTTGCACAACATGCAGACCGAAACTGAAAGAAACTAGAATTTGGCGGGTCCAAGACTCGAAGTAAAAATCTACAAAAATAAAAAAAATCCTATCACGAAACCCCTAAGTTACTTGCCTTAAAAAAACTCCCTGAAGATCGAATTAGGTCAAAGAAACCCTCCTCGGCCAAGCTAAAGAGGTGACCTTGCAAGCTTCAATCCGATCTCCACGACCTTTCTGGACGAAATCTCCTCGAATCAGAGGCTTCCTTATGTTCAGAGGTACCTCCTCCTTGCAGAAGATTGTCGAATCACTGGATCAAGCTCCGAGAAGATCTTCTCCCTCTCCCTCTCTCTCAAATACCTCCCAAAACTCGAGCTGAGTAAAGGTTCTCTTTTCATGAAAATAGCCCATATTTATAGGACTTTGGGTCGTGCTTAAGAAAGGAAACAAACCCCTACACTTACTCGGACTTTCCTAATCTATCCACAAAGAAATCGGGGTCGCAATCGGATTAGGAAACTGGGCACTCGGAAGAGGTTAACAGCAACATAGGTTACCGCTAATAGGTAAGCAGACGATAATCGATTATGCTGCCAACTTGCTCAAATAAGGAAAATCCACAAAATCTGGTATGTAGATGGCGAGGTTAGCTGCCGTTGACCCTATGTAAATGGCGTACTATTCTGCTGTTAACCTGGTTTAGCGGCACTAAAGACCGTTGTCAACAAGGCCGAAAAAACAATACAAAACCAGCACAGAACAATCAAGCAAGCACAGTCAAAATCTCGGGTCTTACATTCCAGGTACAAGCTTTGTCAGCTCACAAACAAGGTTTTAACAGGAATCAGCCCTATCCAGGCCAGTTCCAGTTCAGTTCCTGGCTAGTTCTGGCAAAAATAATGGCCGCCAGAACCAGACTGGTCCCAGCGGGTTACTGTCTGGTTCACCCAGTTCCAGTCTGAATTCACCAGTTCTTTAGACTTTGGTCACCGATTGCTGTTGTTGTTTCTTTCATATTGTAAATGTAATACATGTGCTATGACGGGGTCTGAATGTGGCAAGAAAGCCGAGTAGTCTGTCTCTTGTGGGAAGCCTACCAAGAGAGATTCTCCAGAGGAGAACCTTCACCTTCAAAGGGCTCTTAGGCTTCCAAACCTGAAGCTGCAAACCATGACGAAGCCCACCAGAGGGGATAACACTATCTAGTGGCTCATTCTTCGTGCGACCCTATGGATGATTTGGAGGGGAGAGGAATAACCATATTTTCTCCAGGACCCCTCGAGATGCCGAGGCTCTTTTTGGTGGGATTTGTATCAAGGTCAAGGAATGGGTGTCAATTGGTTGTAATGTAAATGTAAATCAGTCAAACTCATCACTTTTTACTTTGTTGGGGGGTTAGAGTTTGGCTATCCATCTATGTTGGATGGCACTGTATAGGCGGGCTGGGCAGTTTTTTTGGGGCCTTTTTTTGTATGCCTATATTTGTACATTCTTTTTTATTTAATATACTAGTGGTATTATCCACTTTTCAAGAAAAAAATACATGTGCTATGACTAAGGGAGAAGAAAACCGAAGATGCATTGCCTTTCAGGATATTGAGTATTTTGTTTTGCTTTTTTGCTGAGACCTGTGGAGTGTAGCCTATGCTCTTGTCAATGCGATCATCCTTTTGATGCCTATGCTTTTGTCAATGTAATCATCTCTGTCAAAAATTTCTCATAGTTTCATTTTTCTTGTTCTCAACAGATGCTGCAGACACCATTTAGAAGCTATCTTCAAGATATGTTGACTCTTGTAAGTTGTGCCTGCAAAGTGCTGCTATATGAATTGGTTGTTAGAATTTAGGTTATTTTTACGTGTGTGCTGGCCAATATTTTGCCTCCCATTAATTAGATTTTTCATCATGTCTGTCCAAAAGTTTAAAATGTCTAGAGATACCCTTTTGGCATTTAGGCCTATTGTTTCAGTATATTTTGCCTGCATTTTGCATATGAAGGATTAAAGAAAGCATAATGCTTTGTGATGGATTTTTAATTGATGCCTTACGTGCTTGTTGAATAGCAACTCCGGGGCATTCTACCTTTGGTGAATAGGATTTTCAGTAAGATAGTGATGCCTAAGTTGGTGCATATTCAATTAGTGCATTTCAAGACCTTCATAGAGTTTTAACTTCTCTGCAATTTTCTCTTAAAGGAACTGAAGTTACTGTCATTTTAGACCTGAAGCAAAACCTGTAAACTATTGGATCTTTTTTGCATTTCCGTGGTGAGTTATGTCAGGCCTTTAAAATTGACTTCTTCCTCCCACATATCTTCTTACGACTGAGGTTAAATTAACGATTCATAGGGGTTGCAACAGGAGGATGGGTTATCGATGGTTCGAATTTAAAATTTCTGCTGAATAGAAAGGATAGATCTCGTGTTATTGTTTCTGTTACATCCCTTGGTTTGATGTTGAAACCTGCGAATTCTGACAAAGAAAATGAAAACGTCTATAAATCAGTCAAAAGTTTTCTTCCAGCATAGGACATCTAAACGGCACAATCTACTGATCCCACGTGTTTTAACATAGCTCGTTCGTTTGTTTTCTTCTTGAAGAAGAATTACATGCATATACATTTGATCCATGCATGATGAGGATGAATTGTGGACCCATCCTCCTTTCGATCAACCGTTTATTCACATTTAATGACATATGATCATCTATTATCATCTGTGTGAAATTCCGGCCGGAATCTTGTGTAAATTTTGTTTCGACGTGGGCGCAATTTTGGATTGGTTTCAGGTTAAGAAGGAGAGGACTGAGCGTGAGGCGTTGGGAGCACTTCCTCTGTATCAGCGCACCATTCCATGATCGGGTCTTCTTTTTTTCTAGGCTTTTGGAGTCGCAAGGAATAAAACAAATCTGAAGACAGAGAATGATGCGAAACGGTGGCATCCCACCTTTCCATTCTGTATTACTCTCAAGCGTTTTCTTTATCGACTAGAACTGCCACACGTTGTGCACGGATGCCGTGTGCCCATTGTTATTTGTAAAAGTTTGACCACCACATTCTTTATTTAAGACTCTTGTGCATCTAGTGGCGTGACATCACATCGTATGACATGGTGCGGAATGCCGTATATCTGCGGATGCTAATACTTTTGAAAGTTTGAACAACCCCCCCTCCTCTTCCCTTTTTTAAATATAAAATTGAGAAACAGAATTATGGATTTTCTTCAATTTTGATGTCTACGTCGATGGGTTGCAGGTTTCGCCAACTCGTGGCCTAGATTGATCCAAGACCCCTGCGGAAATTTCACCTTGGCAGAGAGTTCTTTTGGATGCTTAATCGATGAAGGTACAATTTTAACACCGTCTAGAGGCACAGAGGCAAGAAAATTCATTGCCGGAGAGTCGTGGGTTTTGAATTCAGTGATCAATTGATGGATGTCTCACTTTTAAATGTGATTTCATAGCAGTTTTGGGTTATATCTAGCCCACCCTTGACTGGATCTGGCTTGTTTGGTAGGGCGGGTTGACTTATTGGTCTGTTCCTGAGATAAATCTCTTAAACAGCAGGTTAAGCAACCTGGATTAGAGAGGCTGAATTACTTAACCAGCTTTTATCTCGGGTTAACAAACTAGGCCTTAATATTACATTGATTTTTTTTTTTGAAATATCGAATTAAATATTTTGAGATTACTTGTCGGCTATCCAACCGAAGTTAAGGCTGGTTTGTTTCGGGGTTTGAATTCAACTCTTACCCAATCTACGGGACAAGAATCTTAACTCAAACAACCTAATCCGACTCTCTTTAATAACCCCAACCCAACCAACACGGTTGAACAAAATGTCCCGTGAACCCAAGCTTCCTCCAATTACTTCTCCGCAGGTCTCTGTCTCATCATGGCAAGAAGGGCCAAGCTTTTGACCCGCCCGAGATGGGCCGATGTAAGGCTAATATCTATAGATAGAAGAGTATTGTGCCGTATTATCTGTTTTGAGTATCATTGTGCTGCATTCTCTGTCATCAACAAAACAATAATAATAATAAATAATAATAATAAAATTGTTTGAGTTCAATCGATTGCATCTCCGGCGGTGTAATAAGCTATGGCACCATTTTGTACCATGACAAACTATTTTTTAAAAGAAAAATGTCAATGTTAGATTCCATATGAGTTAGTTTGATAGACAATTAGAAGATTTAAAAAATCAAGAAAATTAAACATCATAGTCATTAATAACGAGGATTATCGTTTATGTAGCAACCCGGGATCTACAATTGGCTAAGGACCCGATGCGGCGAGAACCTCAATTGATTATCCAAGGGTAAGTAAGCGATCTAATGAGATGTACATGAAATTGAAATAACTATAACTGAAATTAAATTACAATATTTATGATGTACAATATCTCCCAAATGATAATATAAGCAATGAAATAAAACTGCATGTCCTATGTGGGACATACCTCAG
Source organism: Colocasia esculenta (assembly GCA_014218235.1). NCBI lineage: Eukaryota > Viridiplantae > Streptophyta > Magnoliopsida > Alismatales > Araceae > Colocasia > Colocasia esculenta. The sequence goes on along the minus strand of CM024762.1, from coordinate 73,077,947 downwards.
GGATCACATCACTAGCACTACTAGTACAGGAAGCGACTATACCACTACTCTCTAGACTGAAGGGAACATTGTGCCCTCATCTACAAAAGTAGTGAGTGAGCTTCACAAGTCATAGATTCAGTAGGGATCCATCAATCTCACTATTTATCCAAAATAGTTTATAATAAAATATTATAAATAGATAGTTAAAACAAACTAAGTAGAAATTAACTACACTAGGAGCAACAAAGTAAAGTATTGAACTTATTTGCACAAGGTGAAAACGAGGCACACATACACACAAAGAGTCAATATTGAGGTACTATACTCGGACGATGACTAATTAGCATGCACTGGCTTACTCTCAATCCTTGTCTCACACCTAACCACCTCCACCCACACAGGCACTCACATAGAGTGAGGCATGTGAGGACTCAATGCAAGTAACATGACATAGTCTGGCCAAGATGTTGCCCAGTTGACGAGCCCAGAGGGGGGGGGGGTGAATGGGTCTTTGAAAATTAATCTAGAAGATACCTGTAACTAAAAAGATTCACACAAACGTTCTTCGAAGTAGATTAGTGACTGTTAGTTTAATATCAAACACACAAAGAAGACAATCACACAACACAAGGTTTATCCTGGTTCGGACCTCCTTTCCTTAGGAGTCCTACGTCCAGTTCCTGAGCAACAACTCAGGATTTTACTAACTAGGGTACAGTACCCCTAAGGACGCTACAGCACCCAGCTCAACTGGTCTTCCTTCACACCCGAAGGGAATAGCAACACCCTGGATACCCCACCAGGTCTTCCTCCACAACCGAAGGGAACAACACCCTAGATACCACCAGGTCTTCCTTCACAACTGAAGGGAACAACATAAAGAGAATGAATGAACTTCAAACCCCTAGATCAAGCTTTTGACAAGCAAGGATCTGAAGCAACTAGAACTGAGAGCAAAAATCTAAACAAGGCACACTCTTAGAACTACACGGGCTCTCTCAAGATTTTCACAAACTAGTGGAGAGCAAAGAGCAAAAACTAAGTGGAATGAGGTTCTTGGCTCTGGACTTCTTCAGAAGAATTTGAATGCTTGAATACACGATCTATGTTCTTCTGTTCTTCTGACTTGTATTTATATCTTCAATTTGAAATCTAGACGTTGAAGTGTCCGTTGTCTCTCTTTTGAGTAGTCGTTAGACTGAATGACACCTGGAGTCTTGGAAGCTTCCAGTCAACAGCCTTTTGATCACTTGAGCATGCAAAGAGATGAGATCTTCAGAAATATCCTTTGGCTTCTATTTTGTTTAACGTTGTACCATGAAGCTAGATCAGAGGTCTGCACAAATGTCAATCTCAAATAGCAGACAGCTAAGCTGTCTCTGATGACAGTCAACGTCAGTAGCAATGAAAATAGTAATGCCAAATAGCTTAAGTCTAAAAGACGTTATCAGAGTAAGCACGATAAAGGATGATATTTCTGCATGCATGCAGAGATACGTTCAGATCTCATAAATGCAGAAGCGTCAGAGAGATGTCTACGTGGACTTTGACTAGTCAACGCTTTTAAGATGAATAAGATATCAAGATATGAAATCGATGGCTATATGACTTATGAAGTCGTTATGAATACTAACAAGTCATATAGAGAGCAAATCGTTATGAACACTTATCAAGTCGTTATGAACTCTAAAGAAATCGTTGCGCAAAGCAATCGTTATGAATACTAACAAGTCATTATAGAGAGCAAATCGTTACACAGTAAGTCGTTGCGAGTTCTAAAGAAATCGTTATGGTAACTTATGAAATCGTTACAACAAGCAAGTCGTTGCGAATTCTAAAGAAGTCATTACGATAACTTATGAAATCGTTACAACAAGCAAGTCGTTGCGCTTTCTAAAGAAGTCGTTACGGTAACTTATGAAATCGTTACAACAAGCAAGTCGTTGCGAATTCTAAAGAAGTCGTTACGATAACTTATGAAATCGTTACAACAAGCAAGTCGTTGCGAATTCTAAAGAAGTTGTAACGATAACTTATGAAATCGTTACAACAAGCAAGTCGTTGCGAATTCTAAAGAAGTCATTACGATAACTTATGAAATCGTTGCGATAACTTATAGACGTTATGACAGGCAAGTCGTTGTGCTTTCTAAAGAAATCGTTGCGATAACTTATAGAGTCGTTATGACACGACTTGATTGAAACAACATGACTTTTCGGTCTTATAATAAAATCGTTATGATTTCAACAGAAATCGATATGAACTTAGAAGATATCATGTTGAAAAGATTAAAGCTTCAGAGAAGTAATGCATACCTTTATTGGCTTGATTGACCTTGGTATTTTCCTGTACTTAAGACTTATGAAATATTCATTAGATATTTTTTATAAAAACTAGTTAGTTTTGTTAATCACCAAATACATTAAAATTACATGGGGACAGACTGATCATCAATCTCCCCCTTTTTGGTGATGACAAAACTGAACAATAAGCATGGATGAAAAATATCTGAAATCATCTGAAGATAAGACATGCTAATTTTTTTTAATTATTGGAATGTATTCAGACATGCTCTAATTTTCTCCCCCTTTTGTCATTGAGCAAAAAGACAATCTTCGACAAAGAAAGAAGAGAGAAAGAGAATAGGGGTACACAAAGAAGGTCATTTCATTAACTTTGTGGAGGTACTGGTAAATAGAAGGCAGGAGACAGAAGAGAGGCAAAATGGGAGATGGTTTCCCATGCTGTGCTTCCTGCTCTTCAAAAAGAGTTTTGAAGACTCCAAAGGATACAGAGTAGGATGGTCCCATGGTGGAAGCCATCCTTTTGAGATGAAGATCTAGGTGCTGATAGAGAAGATCAGCATATGCATTCTTGTCCTGTTCATCTTGAGAAATCGACGAGTCCCAAAGCTGGCACAGGTGAGGAATTGGTCCATGGTCACAGGATAGTGATTGTGGTTATCTCTGAGAGCCTTGTGCATAGCCACATACACTTTGTATCTTTCCTCCCAGACCTTGAAGGGGTCATCAACAAGATGAATGGAGTTCATATCTAGGAAAGTAGCTGGAGAAATGGCTGGTTTGCCTTCTCTGGCCTGAGCTTCATTGATTTCAAACAGCTGCTGAGCTGACAGGGGGTAGAACTTGGACCATTCAGAAGATGTCAGCCTTTCACATTCAGACAGAATAGGGGCTAGAACTTCAGCACTTACATGCCCCTGGTGATATTCCCTAAATAGGAATCTAGGAAAAGCAACCAGGCAGCCTTTCTGTACTTTGATTCTGCCCATTACTCTGGCAAAACGTTCAAAGATGATGGATCCTACAGAGGACTCCATGACTAAAAAGTGAATTTGAGGAAGGGCTATTTCTTCAGGCACTTGAAGGGTAGCAAAATCTACCTGAACATCTGAAGTTTGAGAGATACGGAGTCAGAGCTGAAATGGCCCTTTGAACTGACTGAGCTGAACCTCTGGAAGTCTATGAATATATCTGTAGTTGTTGAATAGCATGAAATGCCTGATCATTTTGATTTTCTTTTGAACAAGGGTGCCCAAAGTTCCCTATGATATATCCTGAACCACTCTGATAAGGTCAGGGAGTGGTCCCTTGGAGGGAATCTAGCAGATTTGGCAAGAATGAATTTCTTTAGGAGATCCTTGTGACCTTTGCCCCACTGCTCTTCAGTTTTGGAATGGGCAAGAGAGAAGATTTTGGATTTTTGGATTTCGAAAGAGAAGTGTAGGGTAGAATGGTGTTCAAATGATCTGTGAGATCAAGAAAGGGAAGGTTAATGATGGTTGCAAAAACAACCTTTGAGAGTATTCTCTGTACAGTGAGGGATGTTTGTTGTCCACTGTGAGAGAAACCACAAAGGTGGGTATTTGGGTTCAGGAAAGGGAGGAAGTAGAAGTAAGCTTCCTCTTCTTGGGGGCAGGACTAGAAGGGTCTGCCCTGTGAACATGTTCACCAACCTTCAACACAGACCTGAGGATCCCTTCCTCAAACTCATCCTTTATTTGTTCCATAAAGGGAGAGTTAAGTTGGGCTCTTTCAGGTATGATAGTGATGAAAGAGGGTGGAGAGAGTAGGATGAAGAAAAGAGTGGGAAGTAGTAGGGAGGTCATCAACTGGTCCAAGGGAGGGACCAGAGGAGGAGGAGGATGCTCCAGCTGAGGATGCTGGAGGGGCCTCATGTATAGGAGAAGGAGAAGGAATGGAAGTAGAGGAGGCAGGAGATGAGGTGGACTGAAATGGTGTAGGAGAAGAAATTGGTCTAGATTGAGGCTTCTTGAATGTTTGAGGAGCAGGAGGTGCTGTAGGAGCTGAGGGTGGAGTTGGAGGAATAGGTGTGTGAGAGGGAGAAGAGGGAGCTGGGGGCTTGGGTGCCAAGAACTCTTCTGCCTCTATCTGCACAGACTCACTCTCCAATGGCCCTGATGGCCCTGACCCTTGCTCAGATGGCCCTGGAGGCCCTTCAACCTGATCAGCTGGCCCTGTTGGCCCTACCTCTTCTGGTGCGCTGCTGCTTGGTGCTGCTGCTGCTTCAGGTGCTGGCCCTGATGGCCCAGACACATTTTCTCCAGGCTCCTGAGCTTCTGGAGGAGGAGGAGCTTGAACTCCAACTGCCTTGATAATATCCGAGAGCATGCCTTTCATGCTACTCATCTCCTTATTAAACCATTTCATAGCATTTCTGATTTGACCTAACTCTTTGTTGGCTGAAGCTTGGCTCAGAAATATAGAATTTACATCTGACTGGAGAGTACATAACAGCTCACCTTGCACATCAGCCTTTCAATCACTGGCTTCAAATTTATAACTATTTTCTATTTGACCTGCCTCTCAAAAGGTGTATCAGCCAGGAGAGGAACTTCAGAGGCAACTTCTTTTCCTTTCTTCTTGCCTTCTTTTGCTGGAGGAGGTTGATCATCATCTGAGCTCGAAGAGCTTGCAATCTCTCCTTCTCTGTCATCCAATTTGGAGAATCTCTATGCCTTTCCTTCTGACCATCAACAACTGGAGTTGTTTCTGCTGAACCTTCTTTTGATAGCTCCCCCTCAATAGGAGCATCTTCTTCATTTGATACTTGCTCCCCCTGAATGGGAGCATCCGCCATCACAGAGTCACCCTGAGCAGCTGGGTGCTCTAGCTCTACTGGACATCTTCCATTGGTTCATCAATGTGGCCTGATGCCACAGCCTCTTCAGCAACTCTGCCACTAGTTTCTGGAGCACTAGAGGTGAAAGGAATCGAATCAATAATGTCTGAAAGAATAGATGCAACGACAGTTGAGGGTAGTGGGTCCTCAACTGGAATAATGTCCTCTGGGAGAATATCCTCAATTCTCCTCTCTGTAAAATTTAGAGCTAATTCTTCTGGAAATTCTGAATCTGCTACTGATACTCTTTCTTCTTCTACTGCAATTTCAAGCTGAACTTCTATAGAGGGGCCTGATGATTCTGCTGCTCCAACTGCTGGAGCTGAACTGACTCCACTGGCAATTCTGGAATCATATCGCTGATCTGATCCATCTCCTGATGAACAACTGAGGTGTCGTCGATGATGGCTTCGCCTTCAGCAACTGAAGCCTTGAACCAGACACCATTTTCCACAGAGAAGCCACTCTTCTTTAGGTTCCTGGACCTGATTGCTTGGCCCATTTTCTCTACAACTGCCCCAGAAAGATCAACACCGAAGTGTTTGAAGATCTTGGTAAATAGGTGGGCATATGGCAGGGACACATTTAACTTACTCTTGGTGTCCCAAATCTGATCTCTGGCAAATTTCATTCTTTCCATCATCACTGCGGCCATATTTATCTCCTTATTTTGAATGGCCCAGTACATCATGTCAGAGTCGGCCTTTGTGCAAGAAGAAAATGTTGCACTTCTGGGAACTAAGATTTGACAGACAATAAATGAAGGAGGCGGTTGAAAGCAGATAGTTGATTTATATCAAGCTTGCCGTCCCTTAGCTTGAAGCCCGGCCCTACAATTCCCAAACCTTTCACTTGGGCGTCCACAGTGTGAACCCCACTAAACCGGAAGTCTTCACATCAAACAACATCTTCAGCAACTCAGGGTCTATTCTAATCAGGGTTCCCTTTACTGAAGAAACTAGGGACCCATCTTCCTCTGTTCTCATACAAACGAAGAATGCTTTTACCAGGTCCGGATAACTAACCTCCGAAAAGGTGGTGACTCCCGTCCACTGCATCTGATTGATCAAGTCTGCCACATGCTCATTCCATTTTCCTCAGATTAGCAACATCGACTTCTTTATTGCCACAGAGCTTCGTCTTCACAAAGGTAAACCTCTCCTGCTGCTCAGGAGTGAGAAACTCGGCGCTGTAGCCACCCAAACTGCCGGCGATGACTGGTGCGGCCATGGATTCAGGTGGGAAAGTCTCTGGAGGGTTGAAACGGAAGGAGAAGAGAAGGAATCCTCAAGAAATTTTGCGGGAAGGAGGAGGAAAGGTTCAAATTTGCAGAGGGTTGAGATATGAGTTGTTAGGGCATCGGCTCATGCGACAGGATGAAAAAGGGGAAAAGGTAGACGATGAGATACGAATCGTTCTGTCGTTGATTTTATAAATAAATTAATGCGATGTGGAAAGTGAGGCGCCAAAAGGCGGCAGAAGAAGACAAAAGAGTTTGACTATTCAAACCGACTTCAATGAGAGAGCGGTTACAAAGGATAATTTGAATTTCTTTTGCTTAAAGCCATGGAGGAAAAATTGCTTAATTCTGAAATTAATGTGCCAGTTGTAAACAAAAACTTTTTCACAAATTGCACATGCCTAATTCCCTTCTAAGAGATGTGAATCTCTCCTCGGGTAAGGCTTTTGTGAAAATGTCTGCTAACTGACCATTTGTATCAATAAAAGATATTTCAATATTACCATTTGCTACATGATCACGAATAAAATGATATCTAACCTCAATATGCTTGGTCCTTGAATGTTGAACTGGATTCTTGGTGAGATTTATGGCACTGGTGTTGTCGCACAACAGTGGGATGGATTTGATGTTTAATCCGAAATCTTCAAGTTGTTGCTTTATCCATAAGAGTTGTGTACAACAATTTCCAGCAGCTACGTACTCAGCTTCAGCTGTAGATAGTGCTACTGAATTTGTTTCTTTGAAGACCAAGATATTAAACATCCTGCAAGAAATTGACAACAACCACTGGTGCTTTTTCTATCTAATTTGCATCCAGCATAGTCAGCATCAGAGTAACCTACTAAGTTAATTTCACAATGTTTTGGATACCATAGACCTAAGTCATGAGATCTTGCTAAATATCTAAATATTCTTTTCACAGAAATTAAATGTGATCTTTAGGATCTGCTTGATACCTAGCACACATGCATACACTAAATAAAATATCAGGTCTACTAGCTGTTAAATAAAGGAGTGAACCTATCATACCTCTGTAGATCTTTTGATCTACTTTCTTACCATCTTTGTCACTGTCCATTCTTGTTGATGTACTCATTGGTGTTGACAGTGGCTTGGTATTTTCGAATCCAAATTTCTTTAAGAGTTCTTTTGTGTACTTTGCTTGACAGATGTGAGTTCCTTCCTTTCCTTGTTTGATTTGTAGTCCAAGGAAGTAATTAAGTTCTCCCATCATGCTCATTTCAAATTCTCCCTGCATCAACTTTTCAAAATACTTGCAAAGGGATTCATCAGTAGACCCAAAGATAATATCATCTACATAAATTTGGACTAGTAGAATGTGTTTGACTTTGACTTTATGAAAAGAGTACTATCTACTTGACCTCTACTGAAACCATGGTTTAAAAGAAAAGAACTAAGCCTTTCATACCAGGCTCTAGGTGCTTGCTTTAAACCATATAATGCCTTGTGAAGTTTGAAAACATGATTAGGAAATTCTGTGTCATCAAAACCCGGGGGTTGTTCACATAAACTTCCTCTTTTATAAAACCATTTAAAAAATGGATTTAACATCCATTTGAAATAATGTTAAATTCAAAGCAGATGCATATGCAAGTATATTCTAATGGCCTCAAGTCTAGCTACAGGTGCATAGGTTTCATCGAAATCTATGCCTTCCTCTTGAGAATAGCCTTGAGCTACCAATCTGGCCTTGTTTCTTAAGATTGCACCAGTTTCATCCAGTTTATTTCTGAACACCCATTTGGTGCCAATGACTGGATGGTCTGATGGTCTAGGAACAAGTGACCATACTTGGTTCTCTTGAATTGATTTAATTCATCTTGCATGGCTACTATCCAAGATTCATCAGAAAGAGCTTCATTGACTGTCCTAGGCTCTATTTGAGAAACAAAAGCTAGGTAATCACAAGGAATAACATACCTCTTGTTCTTACCCTATGGATGGATCACCAATAATATTCTCAAGTGGGTGATCTTTCTTGTATCTCCACCTTTGGAAGATTTTCATGAGTAAGTTCTTCTTGTTGAAGGTCTTCCAGAGGTGGATCATCCTTGTCCTCAATTGATGAGTCTTTTAGTTTCTTGGACAGTTCATCTGTTTCCTCATTGTCACTATCTACTTCCTTTCTCAGGAAGGGTTAGTTTCATCAAAAATAATATGTACAGACTGTTCAATCAATAAAGTACGTTTGTTAAATACTCTATAGCCTTTGGGTTTAGAGGTGTACCCCATAAAGATGCCTTCATCTGATTTGGCATCCAACTTACCAATGTCCCTTTTCCATTGTTGTGAATGAAGCAAGGACATCCAAAAGTCCTGAAGTGGCTGATCTTTGGCTTCTTCCCTTTGAACAGTTCATATGCAGTCTTCTTCAGGATTGGCCTGATCATTACTCGGTTGATAATGTAGCTTGCTGTGTTGACTGCTTCAGCCCAGAAGTATCTTGGCAGATCATATTCTGAGAGCATAGTTCTTGCCATATCTAATAGGGTTCTATTCTTTCTTTCAGCGATACCATTTTGCTGTGGTGTTCTTGGTGCTGAGAAATTATGCTCAATTCCCTGATCATCACAGAATCTAGCAAACTTTTCATTCTGAAATTCACCACCATGATCTGATCTGATAGACACAATGCTGAACTTCTGATCTTTCTGAACTTTCTTACTGAAGCTGACGAAGTTTTCAAAAGTGTCATCTTTATGCTCTAGGAATGATACCCATGTGAATCTTGAGTAGTCATCAACTATGACAAATCCAAAATTCTTTCCTCCAAGACTGGTAGTCCTCATTGGCCCAAATAGATCCATATGAAGGAGCTCTAAGGGTTTTGAGGTGGTCACCACCGTCTTTGACTTGAAGGAGCCTTTGGTGTGCTTTCCCTTAGCACAAGGTTTACATACACCATCCAATTTTGTACTAACTTAGGTAGACCTTCCACAAGATTCTTCTTCAGCAATTTTCTCATGCCATCTATGCTGCAATGTCCTAGTCGTCTGTGCCATAATTCAGTAGATTTATCTTTATTTGCTGCCAGACAAACATTCTGAACCTTGAGTTCTTCAAGATAGAGCACATACAAATTCTTTTCTCTATTTGCTTCAAAGATGACTGCTCCATCCTTCAGTATGCTGCACTTTGACTCTTGAAACTTGATCTGATGGCCTCTGTCACACAGCTGGCTGATGCTAATGAGATTGTGCTTCAATCCCTTGACTAATAACACATCTTCTATGACTGTTTTTCCTTTGTTATTCAGAGCCACTGCCTATCACTGTTCCTTTCCCATTATCTCCATAAGTGACTGTTCCTTCTTCAGCTTGGAGATGAGAGAATAACTTCTGGTTTCCTGACATGTGCCTTGAGCACCCGCTATCCAAATACCATTTGGATGCTCGAGAGATGTCCTGAAATAAAAACATCAAGTTTTAGGTACCCAAATTCTTTTGGTCCTGATGGGTTAGTATCATTTATTTTGCCTTTTATTATCCATTTCTTATGTCTTGTTGGGCATGTCGTTATGATATGTCCTAACTTTTGCAGTGACTACAGCAGGATAATTTGGTTACTTTTTCTATATATCTGAAATCAGCTTTGTATGCTGTATCTTGTTCAGGTACAAATTTTGGTGTTGGATATGTTTTTAGGATAAATTATGGTTTTCATTCTGGGGGTGTATATCCTAATCCATTTTTCTTCTTACCTGGCACCTTTTATATGGGGAGTTTTTACCATAGATAACTGTATATTTTCTTCTGTTAGTGTTTTGATTTCAGTTTTCAGTTCATCTGAACTTACTTGTTTCTCTAATTAGTTATTTGTTCATTCTTAGCTTTTAGGTCTTCACATAACAGTTCATTTCTTCTTTTAAGTTCAGTTATTTGACTTTCTAATTGTTCATTTCTGATTTTAGATCTGAGTTTGTATTTTCTATACAGACTATGTTTTTCTTGCTTACTTTAATAATTTGGTTACTTCTTTATATTTTCATATAGTTCGTTGAAAGCCTCTTCTAAACTATCGGAATCTGAATCATTACATGAATCAAAAGAGGAGTCAGAAGTTACCTTATCTTCAGTATTTGCCATGAAGGCCAAGTTGGCTTTTTCTTCATCACTGCAGGAGCTTGACTCACTGTCTGAGTCGCTACTGTTTTCCCATGCTGCTGCCATCGCTTTCTTTTTGTACTTTCTGAACTTCTTGGAGCTGTCTTTCTTCCTGAACTCCGGCTTCTTAAATTTTGGACACTCAGCTTTAATGTGTCCTGGCTTCTTACATTCATAACAGATGGGTTCTCCTTTCTTCATTTCTTTTCCATCTGGCTTCTTAGTCCTTGTTCCTTTTGAAGTGCCTTCTACCAGATTGGAATTTCTTTTTTTAGCCAAAATTCGCTGTAATTTTCTAGACAGCATTGCTTCTCATTCTCGCTGTCTGCATCACTTTCACTTTCAGCTGAACTTGCATCTGGTGAATCTTCTTCAGCTTTTAAGGCGTTGGAGTGCTTCTTTCTGCTAGAGGACTCTCCTAGCCTTTCCATGTTGATCTCATGGCCATGAGGGACCCAATGAGCTTTTCTACAGACATTCTCTTCAGGTCATTAGCTTCTTCTATTGCTGTGACCTTTGGGGTCCATGAGGACGGTAAGGATCTAAGTATTTCCTCACCATGTCTCCAATCTCATAGGTTTTCCCCAGACTGGCTAGTCCATTTGTGATGTCAGTGAACCGACTAAACATTTGAGTTATGGATTCACCTGACTGCATCTGAAATCTCTCATACTGAGTGACAAGAATGTCGATTCTTGTCTCCTTTACCTTGTCTGTGCCTTCATATGTGATCCTGAGCTTTTCCCACATTTCCATTGAGGATTTGCAGGCAGAAACTCTGTTGAATTCCTTCTTACTTAGAGCACAGCATAGGATGCTCTTTGCTTTGCAATTCAGGGAGATCTTCTTTCTGTCATCATCTGTCCATTGTGCTTTCTCATTTGTGACTACCAGATTACCTTCTTCCACTATGGACCAAATTCGATAGTCGTGGCCTTGCAGAAAGTATTCCATTCTGGTCTTCCAGTAAGGATAATCTTCACCATCGAAGAGAGGAGGTCGGTTGACAGACTGACCTTCAAAGTTACCTTGGGCTGCCATCGATCTTTACTCTTTAGATCGTTGGATCCTTTTTCTTTGTCGAAGAGACTCGCTCTGATACCACTTGCTGCCCAGTTGACAAGCCCAGAGGGGGGGTGAATGGGTCTTTGAAAATTAATCTAGAAGATACCTGTAACTAAAAAGATTCACACAAATGTTCTTCGAAGTAGGTTAGTGACTGTTAGTTTAAATATCAAACACACAAAGAAGACAATCACACAACACAAGGTTTATCCTGGTTCGGACCTCCTTTCCTTAGGAGTCCAATGTCCAGTTCCTGAGCAACAACTCAGGATTTCACTAACTAGGGTACAGTCCCCCTAAGGACGCTACAGCACCCAGCTCAGCTGGTCTTCCTTCACACCGAAGGGAATAGCAACACCCTGGATACCCACCAGGTCTTCCTCCACAACCGAAGGGAACAACACCTGGATACCACCAGGTCTTCCTTCACAACTGAAGGGAACAACACAAAGAGAATGAATGAAACTTCAAGCCCCTAGATCAAGCTTTGACAAGCAAGGATCTGAAGCAACTAGAACTGAGAGCAAAGATCTAAACAAGGCACACTCTCAGAAACTACACGGGCTCTCTCAAGATTTTCACAAACTAGTGGAGAGCAAAGAGCAAAAACTAAGTGGAATGAGGTTCTTGGCTCTGGACTTCTTCAGAAGAATTTGAATGCTTGAATACGCGATCTATGTTCTTCTGTTCTTCTGACTTGTATTTATATCTTCAATTTGAAATCTAGACGTTGAAGTGTCCGTGTCTCTCTTTTGAGTAGTCGTTAGACTGAATGACACCTGGAGTCTTGGAAGCTTCCAGTCAACAGCCTTTGATCACTTGAGCATGCAAAGAGATGAGATCTTCAGAAATATCCTTTGGCTTCTATTTGTTTAACGTTGTACCATGAAGCTAGATCAGAGGTCTGCACAAATGTCAATCTCAATAGCAGACAGCTAAGCTGTCTCTGATGACAGTCAACGTCAGTAGTAGCAATGAAAATAGTAATGCCAAATAGCTTAAGTCTAAAAGACATTATCAGAGTAAGCACGATAAAGGATGATATTGTCTGCATGCATGCAGTGATACATTCAGATCTCATAAATGCAGAAGCGTCAGATAGATGTCTACGTGGACTTTGACTAGTCAACGCTTTTTAAGATGAATAAGATATCAAGATATGAAATCGATGGCTATATGACTTATGAAGTCGTTATGAATACTAACAAGTCATCATAGAGAGCAAATCGTTATGAACACTTATCAAGTCGTTATGAACTCTAAAGAAATCATTGCGCAAAGCAAATCGTTATGAATACTAACAAGTCATTATAGAGAGCAAATCGTTACAACAAGCAAGTCGTTGCGAGTTCTAAAGAAATCGTTATGGTAACTTATGAAATCGTTACAACAAGCAAGTTGTTGCGAATTCTAAAGAAGTCGTTACAATAACTTATGAAATCGTTACAACAAGCAAGTCGTTGCGCTTTCTAAAGAAGTCATTACAGTAACTTATGAAATCGTTACAACAAGAAAGTCGTTGCGAATTCTAAAGAAGTCGTTACGATAACTTATGAAATCGTTACAATAAGCAAGTTGTTGCGAATTCTAAAGAAGTTGTTACGATAACTTATGTAAATCGTTACAACAAGCAAGTCGAATTGCGATAACTTCAGCAAGTCGTTGCGATTCTAAAGAAGTCGTTATGAACTTATGAGATCATTACGATAACTTATAGAGTCGTTATGACAACGACTTGATTGAAACAACATGACTTTTCGGTCTTATAAGGAAATCGTTATGAATTTCAATAGAAATCAATATGAACTTAGAATGTAAGGCCCTCGAATTTCCGTCGCATTATTTGTATTTGTGTGTGTGTATTTGTGCTTGTGTATGTATATACATATTTACGTACGTATTGATTAGTATAATTACGTGTGCATATGTTTATGTTAGATGTAAATAATGCATGTATTGAATGGTGATAGTATGGATACACTACTATATACATATTGCATGTATATAAGCATGGTATGCATGGATTTCTGCATATTTTAGACTTCTGGCCGAAGGCCACCTTGGCGTCAACCCCTAGCCGTTGAGGTAGTGTCAGCGTCCAGACATGGACGCCAACACTAATCCTGGCGTCCAGCGATATAGACGCCAATCTCTCTGGCCTGCATGCACAACAGAGCTGCAAACTTCTGAAACAAGAAAGCCAGCCATTGGGGGGGCTGTCCCCAACGGCTCTGAGGGCTGTCAAGTCACCCTAAGAGTGGGAGAAAGGCTTCTCCTTAAGTCTGAACCCGGAGCTACCTTTCCCACCCCTCTCTTCACCCTTGCAAGAGGAGAAAAAGAGAGAAGAAAACCCTAGAAAAAAACTGAGGAAAACCCCACTTTGGAACCCAAAAATCCTCAACCTGAAGATTGTTCCGGAGATTTGCTGCTTCAAGGAGGTTGCTGAATCGACGAGGAAGGCCTCCCCGACCTTGGAAGGCCCTGGAGCTCGCTCAGGAACCCGGAGTCAAACATTCTAAGAGCTTCTTGGGACAGCCCAAGGAGAGCTTCACCAAGCCCTAGATCCCTTGGTGCAATTTTTAAAAGGCAAGTGACCTAACCATGATGTCCCCGTATGAGTCTAGGTCGGTTTTACAATTTTGTACATTTTTCCCTCGAGTCCTAGACCCTCACATTCACCCAATCTTGAGAGGTCGGGTCTGTGTTTCTGCACAGACCTGCATTGACGGCAAGGTCAATGGACGCCGATATCATGCTTGGCGTCCATCGACCATGCCGCTGACCATGAGTCAGCGGCCAGAGACCGCCGCCAAGTTCCTCTGGACAGAACAGTGACCTATTCTGCCCTTCCTATACAACTATTTTCGGTATGGTTTCGTGATGAGGATATATGGTAACCCTATACTCTATGTACATTGTCAATTGTGGTGTGTGGATGAGTGTGATGTGTGATGGTGAATGTAGGAAATTTTATACCGTGAATGTGTAAGCATGAAATGTTGAAATTCTTGCCAATCCATGTTTCATGATTTAGGATTAGTCTGAATGCCTTAGTTTTGTCAGAGCATGAAGATTAGTAGATCAGTATATGTTTCTCAATTTTGATAAATTGTCCATGCTTGCATGAGTTGCTAATAAATTTGGTTCGGTAAATAAAAAGACATGCAAGAAAGATTGTGATGATTGATCTATAGATGTATGATTTAGGGTAATTTTGTATTCTCAAATCATGCATATATTAGTAGCCTCTGTTCAAACAGTAAGTGGCAAAATTGCATGATGTGTTAAACCCATGTTAGCTTAAATTGTGAATAGCATGCTAAATAGGTGTTTTATTTACTGTAAATTCCATTTAGCTCAGAAAAATCTGAAAAATTGAGTGTATGACTGAACGAAAATAGCATGTGGTTAAAATTTCAGGTCATTTGGACCAGTATATAAGAAGTTATGTATTTTTCATGTGAAAGGCAATAATCTATGTATGTTATCGAAATGTGATTAGATATTGCTTAAACCTAACTTGAATGGTGAAATTACTGTGTGTTAAGCTCCTGAAATCTGTAGTGCCATGTTAGGAAAAACAGAGATGTGCATGTGAGTGAGAAAGTGAATGAGATGAAAAGTGATATGTGTAAACCATGTGTAAAAATCGGTAAAATGTGTAAATGTGTAAATTGTGCCAAGTGTGACATTGCTTCCACAGAGGGCAGTGGAACTGTATCAGGGAAAAGTCCCCCTGAGAAAGTTCAGTGTGTAAGTGACCCTAAGGGCATTAGGGGGAAATCCTGGAGGTGGACAAGTACCACTGGTTAGGGTGGAGACTTGTTCTCCCGGTCTGCGCAGTCCAAGAGTCGCCATTGGAATGCCTAGATGGCGTCTATGTGTAATGTGATGTGTATATGTCTTCTTTGGTGGTTTGGACTATGTGTCACGGCACCTAAAATGTGTAATGTGTAATGTGTATGTGTTCATGTGTAAATGTGTAAGTGAACAATGTGAAATGTGTATGTGTAAAGTGCAACTATGTGAAAGAGGAAAACTTGTGTAAAGAAAATGTGAAATTCTAAATGAGAGGTTATGATATTGAAACCCATGTGAGACAAATCTGAAGTCATGTGAATCAGTAAATTCATGTTATTATCATCATGTTTATATGTGCAAAGATGCCTAGAATCCATGTTAGGGATAATTGGTGAACACGGGTACAAGATAGCATGACGGGTTGTTCACATGATATGTTTTACGCAATATTGTAGCTCTCATGTATAGGTTTTCAGCCATGAAACCATGTGAAATCAGCAACGTAAAGCATGTGAAAATGTTTATGTATGTGTTTAAAAACATGTAAGATCCATGCTAGTCGTGTTTTCTTTCATGTATGCACAATGTTCATGTTGGTAGCTCTCATGTCCTGGTTCTTTAAAGACAAAGTTTCATGAGTAAATTGAATAGAGAGCATGTGATAGGTAAATTTTATTCTTAGAAATCTGAAAGCATGATCCATGTATAAAATTGTAAAACTTTCATGATAGGTTGAAACTTTAAAATGACTAGCATGCTATGCTTGAAAATTGTAAATGTGCATGTAGAAACCGCTATGACTTATACGTGTATGTTATGGGTAGTGTTTCTTGCTGAGTCTTTGGACTCACTCCTTGCTTCGGCGTACAGGTGTAGTTGGTGACGTGGCACCTTTGGAGGAGACAGTGGAGACGGACTCCGAGCGCGGAGATTAGCTAGTCTTTGGAGTTTCTTGTGACTTGTGCATTCATAGTATGTAATTTGAACATTGTATTAGAAATATCATGAAAAGGATGTATAAGTGTGGACATTATGTATTTTTATTTCAGCAATTTAAATTATGTGAACTTTTAGTTCTTATTGTTAATTGCAAACTTCATGTATGTTAAATGTGGATGATGAATGAATGGAGACAGTTGTCTTTTACTTCCGCTACTCTGTTGTATATTCGCGTGTATCTCAGCTGTTAGTATCGTTTGGGTAAATGTCCCACTGTGAGGACTCTCGCTATACCGACGTGGGTTGGTATAACCGTACCGGTATAATGAGGGCCGTCACAGAGATTGGTATCAGAGCAACCGGTTGAGATTGCACATGAATATACCTAAGTCATCATCCCCATTGCATGCTAAGTATGTCCACATGTGTAGAAAACACTAATGAGAAGTGAAAGATAGATAAGAAAATGGTTAGAAAACTTAGTAACCTAGCTCTAATGGTGGCTGAAATTTTATTACAGCCATGGCTTCGAGAGGTAGGCGTGGTGGAGCGTTGGCCCGTGAGGACGAGCCGCGACGTGATGAGCAGGCGGAGCAACAGGCCCCGGCACCGCGAGGTCCTGTACTTCCCCCACCGCCGCCTGTGGATTACGGAGTATTCATGCAAGGTCTGGTGCAAGCCATGCAGACACAGGCTCATACCCAGGCAGCACTCCAGGCCCAGTTGGAGGCCCAGGTAGAATAATTAAACAACTAGTAGTTGCTATTTAAATTGCATGATATTGTGTTTATTGTGTATTGTTATTGTTTAATGTAGCAGGCTCAGGCACCAGCTCAGGACCATGGTGGACCTTCCATCATGGAGCGATTCAAGAGGATGACCCCACCCTCTTTTAAGGGGGAGAGTGATCCACTAATGGCAGAAAGTTGGTTAAGGGAGACAGAGAAAATCTTCCGAGCTATCAGGTGCCCTGATGAGGATAAGGTGACATTAGCCACCTACATGCTACATGTATGTTTTAGTTTATGCTTATATGTTGTTTGTCAAGTTAGAATTTGTTAGTTGGTGCTTATGAAGGTGTATTGCAGGAGAGAGCCGATGTATGGTGGTCCTCCCTACTTCGTACACGCTTTGAGGACGGAGCAGTAGACGTGACGTGGGACGCGTTCGTGAGGCTCTTTCGAGCCAAGTTCATCCCAGAGCATATCCAGGACAAAATGGAGCAGGAATTTCTCTCCCTGACGCAAGGCTCCATGACCGTGCTGGAATACGAGGCAAGGTTTTCTGAACTTTCTAAATATGCACCGCATATCGTAGAGGATGAGCGCAGGAAGACCAAGAAGTTCGTGATGGGACTCAAGCCATCACTGCGGACGAGACTCGTGGCGTTTGACCACCGCACGCTGGACGAGGCCCTCAGTGCTGCCTGCAGGCAGGAGGGAGAAATGGAGCAGTATCTGGAGGAAAAGAAGGCTTCGCAGAAGAGGCCGGCAGCGACATTCCAGCGGCAGGATAAGAAGAAGATGGTGTACCAGACACCGCAGAAACCAGTGGCAGTCAGCAACTCTCAGGTACCTTCTGTACGTTCCCCTGGTGTGAAGAAAGAGTGTCCCCATTGTGGGAAGACACACGGTGGTTCCGAGTGTTGGTTGGTAGCGGGTAGATGCTTGAAGTGTGGGAGCAGCGACCACAAGATCAAAGATTGCCCAAGACTTCAGCAAGGAGCTCAGCGTGGAGCGCCAGCACCAGCAGTAGCGGCAGCCGCGCCAGCTACAGGAAGACCAGGAAGGCCTCGAGCCCCAGCTCGAGTGTTTGCTTTAGCTCGCGAGGACGCCGAGCAGGCGGAGCATGTCACCGAAGGTACGGTTTTGCTTTTCGGTGTGCACGCTCGGGTTTTGTTTGATACGGGTGCTACTCACTCGTTCATTTCCGAGCGGTTCGCTAGGCAGTTAGCCCTAGAGTCAGGCGTAGAGTCTGAGGAGTTAGAGGTCCCTTTGTCTGTGCACACCCCTGCGGGTACGGTATCGACTAGGAAGTGCATTCCGTCGTTACCTGTGTGCATTGAGGATAGATTCCTAGATGGGTGTTTCTTCTTGCTAAAGATGAAGGACTATGATGTATTCTTGGTCTGGATTGGCTAGAGGAGCACTATGCGTTAGTGGATTGTCGTCGGAAGAGGATTGTTTTCCGCATTCCTGGTGAGGACGAGTTCTCTCATCCCTTGCCAAAGAACTTAGCGGGAAAGTTAGTTATCTCTGCCATGAAGGCGATGCGCATGGTGAACAAGGGTTGTGACGCATTTCTTGCCAGCGTTATGCTAGTACCCGATGCTGGTTCGTCACTGACTCTTGCAGAGATCGATGTGGTGCAGGATTTCCAGATGTCTTTCCCGATGACTTGTCTGGATTGCCACCGGATAGGGAGATAGAGTTCACTATAGAGTTGCTTCCAGGCACCTCTCCTATCTCGAAGGCCCCATATCGGATGGCCCCTGCAGAGTTAGCCGAGTTGAGGAAGCAATTGCAAGAATTGCTTGATAAGGGATTCATTCGCCCTAGTGTTTCCCCTTGGGGCGCACCTGTATTGTTCGTCAAGAAGAAAGACGGGTCACTTAGGTTGTGTATTGATTATAGAAAGCTAAACCAAGTGACTGTGAAGAACAGGTACCCTTACCTCGGATTGATGATCTGTTTGACCAGTTGCAGGATGCATCAGTCTTTTCTAAGATTGACTTGCGATCTGGTTATCATCAGCTGCGGATTAGGAGTGAGGATGTGTCCAAGACGGCATTTAGATCCCGTTATGGACATTATGAGTTTTGGTCCTTCCCTTCGGATTGACCAACGCCCCTGCAGCGTTCATGGATCTCATGAACCGGGTGTTTAGGCCGTATTTAGATAGCTTTGTTGTTGTGTTCATTGATGACGTGTTGGTCTATTCTCCGGATGAGGCCACACACCATCAGCATTTGAGGTTAGTCTTAGAGGTTCTCCGTGAGCACAAGCTGTATGCGAAGTTCAGCAAGTGCGAGTTCTGGTTGCGCGAGGTTCACTTTCTCGGGCATGTGATCTCCGGCGCTGGTGTTGCAGTTGATCCAGCAAAGTCCAGGCAGTTATGGATTGGGAGATTCCCCAGACTCCTTCGGAGATTCGTAGTTTCATTGGGTTAGCTGGTTATTATCGGCGATTCATTGAGGGTTTCTCATCCATCGCCGCCCCTTTGACAAAGCTGACCAGGAAAGGTGAGAAGTTCGTATGGTCTGAGGCATGTGAGCGTAGCTTTCAGCTATTGAAGGCTAAGCTTACTTCTGCTCCGGTATTGGTATTGCCTAGTGGTCTAGAGGGCTTTGCCATTATACGGATGCATCTCAGATTGGTTTAGGCTGTGTACTCATGCAGCGAGAGAGGGTAGTGGCTTATGCTTCTCGTCAGTTGAAGGAGCATGAGAGAAACTATCCGACTCATGATTTGGAGCTCGCAGCAGTGGTTCATGCACTAAAGATCTGGAGGCACTATCTTTATGGTGTCAGATTTGAGGTGTTTACCGACCACAAGAGTTTGAAGTATCTTTTCTCCCAAAAGGAATTAAACCTGAGGCAGAGGAGATGGATTGAGTTCTTGAAGGACTATGACTTCAACCTTCAGTATCATCCTGGAAAGGCGAACGTCGTAGCTGATGCTCTTAGTAGGAAGAGGTCTTCGCTCTAGCAGGATTGGAAGATGTTGGAGGATGCAGCGTACTCTATGACCGAGTTAGAGCCATCGCTGTGTCAGGCTTTTGTAGCTCAGCTATCCCTTAGATCCTCAGTCTTGGATGAGGTGATTGGGCAGCAAAAAGCCCACCCTAGATTGTTAGAGTTAGTGGGTAAGGCGGGCATTGCTCGTGATGAGGACGGTGTGATTAGATTTCAGCACCGTGTTTGTGTCCCTGACGTAGTAGATGTCCGTGAGCATGTGTTAGCGGAGGCTCATAGATCGCGATTCTCTATTCATCCGAGTAACACTAAGATGTATCAAGACCTGAAGAGATCATTTTGGTGGTCCGGCATGAAGAAGGATGTTGCGGATTATGTGTCTAGATGTCTAGTATGTCAGCAAGTGAAGGCCGAGCGGCAGCGACCATCCGGCCTTATGCAGAGGATGGATATCCCGGTGTGGAAGTGGGAAGCTGTCACTATGGACTTCGTTTCGGGTTTGCCTCGATCTAGAAGGGGCAATGACTCGATTTGGGTAGTTGTAGATAGATTCTCGAAGACTGCTCATTTCTTGCCTATGAAGAAGAAGCAGTCAGTAGAGAGTTTAGCTAGATTGTATGTTAGCGGTATCATTAGATTGCATGGTGTGCCGAAGTCGATCATTTCAGATCGAGATCCGAGATTTACTTCGAGACTGTGGAAGGGTCTTCAGGATGCGTTAGGTTCGGAGCTTAAGCTCAGTTCGGCGTTTCATCCCCAGACCGATGGACAGTCCGAGAGGACTATCCAGACGCTCGAGGATATGTTGAGAGCGTGTGTTCTGGATTGGAAGGATGATTGGGAGCGTCATTTACCTCTTGTGGAGTTCGCATACAACAACAGCTTTCATGCTAGTATTGGTATGGCTCCATTCGAGGCGTTGTATGGTGGGCCCTGCAGATCTCCTTTATGTTGGGAGGAGACTGGTGATAGGCAGTTGATCGGACCGGAGTTAGTTCAGGAAACTTCGGATAAGATCCAGCTTATCAGGAAAAGGCTTGTTGCGGCACAGGATAGGCAGAAGAGTTATGCCGACAACAGAAGGAAGGATTTGGAGTTCGAGGTTGGCGATCATCTCTTCTTGAAGATATCGCCTACTCGAGGTGTTGTCAGATTTGGCAGGCATAGCAAGCTAAGCCCTAGATTCATTGGCCCATATGAGATTCTCAGACGTTTGGGCAGCGTGGCGTATGAGCTAGCTTTACCCCCAGCTTTGGCTAGCGTTCACCCGGTATTCCATGTATCTATGCTCAGGAAGTATGTCCGAGATCCGTCTCATGTGATTAGTCATGAGCCAGTGGAGATCCAGCCAGATCTTTCGTATGTCGAGCAACCGGTAGCCATTCTTGACCGGAAGGTTCAGCATCTCCGGAACAAGAGTATTGCGTCGGTGAAAGTTCTATGGCGGAACTTCTCACGAGAGGAAGCTACTTGGGAGCTTGAGGATGCGATGAAGAAGAAGTATCCCCTCTTGTTTGAGTAGTGTCGTTCTAACTTCGAGGACGAAGTTTCTTTAAGGGGGAGAGGGTGTAAGGCCATCGAATTTTCGTCGCATTATTTGTATTTGTGTGTGTATTGTGCTTGTGTATGTATATACATATTTACATACGTATTGATTAGTATAATTACGTGTGCATATGTTTATGTTAGATGTAAATAATGCATGTATTGACGGTCATATACCGGTACGGTTATACCAACCCACGTCGGTATAGCGAGTGCTGCCAGCCACAGTGGGACATTTACCCAACGATACAAACAGCTGAGATACACGCGAATATATATAACAGAGTAGCGGAAGTAAAAGAGAACTATCTCCATTCATTCATCATCCACATTAAACATACATGCAGTTTACAATTTGCAAAAAGGAACTAAAATTCACATGATTTAATTTGCTGAAATAGAAATACAAATGTCCACATATTACATTCTTTTAATGATAGTTCTAATACAATGTCCAAGTACATACTAAGAAGTACACAATCACAAGATCTCAAAAACTGGCTAGTCTCCACGCTCGGAGTCCGTCTCCGCTGCCTCCTCCGAGGGTACTGTGTCACCAACTATACCTGTACGCCGAAGCAAGGAGTGAGTCCAGGGACTCAGCAAGTAACACTATGCATGATATACACGTACAAGTCCTAGTGGTTTCTACACGCACATTACTATTTGCAACACATAGCATGCTAGTCCATTTAAGTTTTCAACCTATCATGAAGGTTCTACAATTTTATACATAACGCACGCTTTCAGATTTCAAAAATAACATTCACCTATCACATGGTCTCTATTCAATTCACTCATGAGACTTTAATCGAAACGTGAGAGCTATTGACATGAACAATTTGCATACATGAACGGGGAACATAATTAGCATGGATTCCACATGTTCTTAAGTACATACATAACTTTTTATCATACTTTAGGTTGCTGATCTCACATGGTCCAATGACTATAAACCTACACATGAAAGCTACAACGTTGCTTAAACATAACACATGAACAATCCATCATGCCATTTTACTCACATACTCATTGTTGTTCCTAACATGGATTCTAAACACTTTTGCACACACAAACATGAGAATAATAACATGCATTTTCTGAATTCACTTGGTTTCAGATTTAGTTTCACATGGTTTCTATAACACATTTACATATCTAAGATTTCACATTTTTCTTTACACTAGTTCCCTCTTTCACATGGTTCACTTTACACATACACATTCACATATCACTTACACATTTACACATGGTCACATACACTTTACACATTACACTTTACACATATTTTAGTGCCGTGACACATAGTCCAAACCACCAAAGAAGGACACAAACACATCACATCACATAGACGCCATCTAGGCAATACAATGGCGACTCTTGGACTGCGCAGACCGGGAGAACAAGTCTCCACCCTAACCAGTGGTACTTGTCCACCTCCAGGATTTCCCCCTAATGCCCTTAGGGTCACTTAACACAATGAACTTTCTCAGGGGGACTTTTCCCTGATACGGCTCCACTGCCTTCTCGGAAGCAGTATCACATTGGCACAGTTTACACTTTTACACATTTACCGTTTTACACATGGTTTTACACTTGACACTCTTCATCTCATTCACTTTCTTACTCACATGAACACCTCTGTTTTTCCTAACATGGTACTACAGAGTTTTCAAGATTCAACACATAGTAAACACACCAATCATGCTGGTTTTAAACAAAATCTAATCACGTTTCGATCATATGTACGAATTATTCATATTTCACATGAAAACACATAACTTTTTATTTACTGTTCCAATTGACCTGAAATTTTAACCACATGCTGTTTTCGGGTTCCAAATCATACCCTCAATTTTCAGATTTTTCTGAGCTAAATGGGATTTACAGAAAATCAAACACCTAATTAGCATATTATTCACAACTTAAGCTAACATGGAATTTACACATCATGCAATTTACCACTTGCTGTTTAACCATAAGCTACCAACATATGCATGAAATTAGAGTACAAAATTTCCCTAATTCATACATCTATGGATTTAACACTACGAATCATTTTTACATACTTCTATTTTATCGAACCGAAACTATTCACAAATTGCACAATCATGGATAAGTTTCCGAAATTTGCAAACACACATGCTGACCCACAATCTTCATGATTAGACCGAAATCAAGGCATTCACATTAATTCTAATCATGGAACATGGGTTTGCAAAATTATCTACAAGTCATGCTCACAAGTTTAAAGACACGATTTTCCACATTCACCATCACACACACCACAAATGATAACCTACGTAGCGTATAGGAATACCATATATCCTCATCACGGAAATCATAACGAAATTAACGTATAAGAGGGACAGAACAGCTCACTGTTCTGTCCTGAAGAACTAGACGGCGGTCTCTGGCCGCTGACTCAGAGTCAGCGGCATGGTCGATGGACGCCAAGGATGAACTGGGCGTCCAGGGACCTTGCCGTTTACTCAGGTCTGTGCAGAAACACAGACCCGAGCTCTGAAATTTGGGTGAAATGGAGGGTCTAGGACTCGAGGAAAATTTCATAAAAATCATAAAAACCTCCTAGACTCATACGGGGACACCATAGATAGGTCACTTGCCTCTCTAAAATTCCTCCAAGAGATTTATGGCTCGAAGAAGACCTCCTTGGGCAGTTCCAAGAAGTTGCAGAAGTGCCTCCAAGATTGCCTTCCTCCGAGCTCCTGGGTGATCTCCACGCCGAGGGGATGATGGGGAGGCCTTCCCCTATGCTTCAGCTTCCTCCTTGATGCAGAAGATCTTCAAATGAACCTCCAAGGGGTCGGATTTGGGGGTTCAAAAATGGGTTTTTCTCACAGCTCACCTAGGGTTTTTCTTTCTCACTTCTCTCCTCTTGCAAGGGTGAAGGGAAAGAATGGGGAGAGCCATTTCGGGTTCAGACCTAAAGAGGGCCTTTCTCCCACTCACTAGGGTGATGGGACACCCTCAGAGCCGTTGGGGGACATCCCCCCAATGGTTGCCATGCCTTGCTTCAGAAGACAGCAGCTCTGCTGCGCATGTAGGCCAGAGAAGTCGACGTCCAGATCGCTAGACGCCGGAATTAGGGTTGGCGTCCAGGGCTGGACGCTAACACCACCTCAACGGCCTGGGGATTGACGCCAATAGGGCCTTCGGCCAGAACCCTAATTTATGCAGAAACCATGCATACCAAGCTTCTATACATGCAATATGTACATGGTATTATATTCACACTATCATCATGCAATACATACATTATTTACGTTTAATATAAACACATGTACACGTAATTATACTATTTTAATATCTACGTAAATACGTACATACATACTCAACACAATATACACACATAAATACGAAAAATACGACGGAAAATTCGAGGGTCTTACACCCTCTCCCCCTTAAAGAAAACTTCGTCCTCGAAGTTAGAACGACACTACTCAAACAAAAGGGGATACTTCTTCTTCATCGCATCCTCAAGCTCCCACGTAGCCTCCTCACGTGAGAAGTTCCGCCATAGAACTTTCACCGACGCGATACTCTTGTTCCGGAGATGCTGAACCTTCCGGTCAAGAATGGCTACTGGCTGCTCGACATACGAAAGATCTGGCTGGATCTCCACTGGCTCATGACTAATCACATGAGACGGATCTCGGACATACTTCCTGAGCATAGATACGTGGAATACCGGGTGAACGCTAGCCAAAGCTGGGGGTAAAGCTAGCTCGTACGCCACGTTGCCCAAACGTCGGAGAATCTCATATGGGCCAATGAACCTAGGGCTTAGCTTGCTATGCCTGCCAAATCTGACAACTCCACGAGTAGGCGATATCTTCAAGAAGACATGATCGCCAACCTCGAACTCCAAATCCTTTCTCCTGTTGTCGGCATAACTCTTCTGCCTATCCTGTGCCGCAACAAGCCTTTTCCTAATAAGCTGAATCTTATCCGAAGTTTCCTGAACCAACTCCGGTCCGATCAACTGCCTATCACCAGTCTCCTCCCAACATAAAGGAGATCTGCAGGGCCTACCATACAACGCCTCGAATGGAGCCATTCCAATACTAGCATGAAAGCTGTTGTTGTATGCGAACTCCACAAGAGGTAAATGACGCTCCCAATCATCCTTCCAATCCAGAACACACGCTCTCAACATGTCCTCGAGCGTCTGGATAGTCCTCTCGGACTGTCCATCGGTCTGGGGATGAAACGCCGAACTGAGCTTAAGCTCCGAACCTAACGCATCCTGAAGACCCTTCCACAATCTCGAAGTAAATCTCGGATCTCGATCCGAAATGATCGACTTCGGCACACCATGCAATCTAACGATACCGCTAACATACAATCTAGCTAAGCTCTCTACTGACTGCTTCTTCTTCATAGGCAAGAAATGAGCAGTCTTCGAGAATCTATCTACAACTACCCAAATCGAGTCATTGCCCCTTCTAGATCGAGGCAAACCCGATACGAAATCCATAGTGACAGCTTCCCACTTCCATACGGGGATATCCATCCTCTGCATAAGGCCGGATGGTCGCTGCCGCTCGGCTTTCACCTGCTGACATACTAGACATCTAGACACATAATCCGCAACATCCTTCTTCATGCCGGACCACCAAAATGATCTCTTCAGGTCTTGATACATCTTAGTGTTACCCGGATGAATAGAAAATCGCGATCTATGAGCCTCCGCTAACACATGCTCACGGACATCCACTACATCAGGGACACAAACGCGGTGCTGAAATCTAATCACACCGTCCTCATCACGAGCAATGCCCGCCTTACCCACTAACTCTAACAATCTAGGATCGGCTTTCTGCTGCTCAATCACCTCATCCAAGACTGAGGATCTAAGGGATAGCTGAGCTACAAAAGCCTGACACAACGATGGCTCTAACTCGGTCATAGAGCACGCTGCATCCTCCAACATCTTCCAATCCTGCTGGAGCGAAGACCTCTTCCTACTAAGAGCATCCGCTACGACGTTCGCCTTTCCAGGATGATACTGAAGGTCGAAGTCATAGTCCTTCAAGAACTCAATCCATCTTCTCTGCCTCAGGTTTAATTCCTTTTGGGAGAAAAGATACCTCAAGCTCTTGTGGTCGGTAAACACCTCAAATCTGACACCATAAAGATAGTGCCTCCAGATCTTTAGTGCATGAACCACAGCTGCTAGCTCTAAATCATGAGTCGGATAGTTCCTCTCATGCTCCTTCAACTGACGAGAAGCATAAGCTACTACCCTCTCTTGCTGCATGAGCACACAGCCTAAACCAATCTGAGATGCATCCGTATAAATGGCAAAGCCTTCTAGACCACTGGGCAATACCAATACCGGAGCAGAAGTAAGCTTAGCCTTCAATAGCTGAAAGCTGCGCTCACATGCCTCAGACCATACAAACTTCTCACCCTTTCTGGTCAGCTTTGTCATAGGGGCGGCGATGGATGAGAAACCCTCAATGAATCGCCGATAGTAACCAGCTAACCCAAGGAAACTACGAATCTCCGAAGGAGTCTTGGGAACATCCCAATCCATAACTGCCTGGATCTTTGCTGGATCAACAGCTACACCAGCGCCGGAGATAACATGCCCGAGAAAGTGAACCTCGCGCAACCAGAACTCGCACTTGCTGTACTTTGCATACAGTTTGTGCTCACGGAGAACCTCTAAGACTAACCTCAAATGCTGACGATGTGTGGCCTCATCCGGAGAATAGACCAACACGTCATCAATAAACACAACAACAAAGCTATCTAAATACGGACTAAACACCCGGTTCATGAGATCCATGAACGCTGCAGGGGCGTTGGTCAATCCGAAAGGAAGAACCAAAAACTCATAATGTCCATAACGGGTTCTAAATGCCGTCTTGGACACATCCTCACTCCTAATCTTCAACTGATGATAACCAGATCGCAAGTCAATCTTGGAAAAGACTGATGCCTCTCGCAACTGGTCAAACAGATCATCAATCCGAGGTAAGGGATACCTGTTCTTCACAGTCACCTGGTTTAGCTTCCTATAATCAATGCACAACCGAAGTGACCCGTCTTTCTTCTTGACGAATAATACAGGTGCGCCCCAAGGGGAAACACTGGGCGAATAAATCCCTTATCGAGCAATTCTTGCAATTGCTTCCTCAACTCGGCTAATTCTGCAGGGGCCATCCGATATGGGGCCTTCGAGATAGGAGAGGTGCCTGGAAGCAACTCTATAGTGAACTCTATCTCCCTATCCGGTGGCAATCCAGACAAGTCATCGGGAAAGACATCTGGAAAGTCCTGCACCACATCGATCTCTGCAAGAGTCAGTGACGAACCAGCATCGGGTACTAGCATAACGCTGGCAAGAAATGCGTCACAACCCTTGTTCACCATGCGCATCGCCTTCATGGCAGAGATGACTAACTTTCCCGCTAAGTTCTTTGGCAAGGGATGAGAGAACTCGTCCTCACCAGGAATGCGGAAAACAATCTTCTTTCTACGACAATCCACTAACGCATAGTGCTCCTCTAGCCAATCCAGACCAAGAATACAATCATAGTCCTTCATCTTTAGCAAGAAGAAACACCCATCTAGGAACCTATCCTCAATGCACACAGGTAACGACGGAATGCACTTCCTAGTCGATACCGTACCCGCAGGGGTGTGCACAGACAAGGGAACCTCTAACTCCTCAGACTCTATGCCTGACTCTAGGGCTAACTGCCTAGCGAACCGCTCGGAAATGAACGAGTGAGTAGCACCCGTATCAAACAAAACCCGAGCGTGCACACCGAAAAGTAAAACTGTACCTTCGGTGACATGCTCCGCCTGCTCGGCGTCCTCGCGAGCTAACGCAAACACTCGAGCTGGGGCTCGAGGCCTTCCTGGTCGTCCTGTAGCTGGCGCGGCTGCCGCTACTGCTGGTACTGGCGCTCCTCGCTGAGCTTCCTGCTGAAGCCTCGGGCAATCCTTGATCTTGTGGTCGCTGCTCCCACACTTTAGGCATCTACCCGCTACTAACCAACACTCCGAACCTCCATGGGTCTTCCCACAATGGGGACACTCCTTCTTCGCACCGGGGGAACGTACAGAGGGTACCTGATAGTTGCTGACTGCCACTTGTTTCTGCGGTGTCTGGTACACCGTTTTCCTCTTATCTTGCCGCTGGAATGTCGCTGCCGGCCTCTTCTGCGAAGCCTTCTTCTCCTCTAGATACTGCTCCATTTCTCCCTCCTGTCTGCAGGCTGCGCTGAGGGCCTCGTCTAGCGTGCGGTGGTCGAACGCCACGAGCCTCGTCCTCAGTGATGGTTTGAGACCCATCACGAACTTCTTGGTCTTCCTGCGCTCATCCTCTACTATGTGCGGTGCATATTTAGAGAGTTCAGAAAACCTTGCCTCGTATTCTAGGACGGTCATCGATCCTTGCGTCAGGGAAAGGAATTCTTGCTCCATCTTGTCCTGGATGTGCTCTGGGACGAACTTGGCTCGGAAGAGCCTCACGAACGCGTCCCACGCCACATCTACTGCTCCGTCCTCGAAGCGCGTACGCAGTAGGGAGGACCACCATACATCAGCTCTCTCCTGCAACACACCTTCATAAGCTCTAACTAACAAATAACAACCAACATTCAAGCATAATCTAAAGCATACCTGTAGCATGTAGGTGGCTAAGGTCACCTTGTCCTCGTCAGGACACCTGATAGCTCGGAAGATTTTCTCGATCTCCCTCATCCAGCTTTCTGCCAAAAGCGGATCACTCTCCCCCTTAAAAGAGGGTGGGGTCATCCTCTTGAATCGCTCCATGATGGAAGGTCCACCATGGTCCTGAGCTGGGGCCTGAGCCTGCTACATTAAACAACAAGCAATATACAATAAACACAATATCATACAATTCAAATAGCAGACTACTTAGTTGTTTTATCATTTTACCTGGGCCTCCAACTGGGCCTGGAGTGCTGCCTGAGTGTGTGCCTGGGTCTGCATGGCTTGCACCAGACCTTGCATGAACACTCCATAATCCACTGGCGGTGGTGGGGGAAGCACAGGACCCTGTGGGGCCGGGGCCTGCTGCTCCGCCCGCTCCTCACGCCTCTGCTCGTCGTCGCGAGCTGGCGCACCTCCACGTCGTCCACGGGAAGCCATGGCTGTAATAAAATTTCAGCCACCATTAGAGCTAGGTTACTAAGTTTTCTAACCATTTTCTTATCTATTTTTCACTTCTTATTAGTGTTTTCTACACATGTGGACATACTTAGCATGCAATGGGGATGATGACTTAGTTATATTCATGTGTAATCTCAACCGGTCGCTCTGATACCAATCTCTGTGACGGCCCTCATTATACCGGTACGGTTATACCAACCCACGTCGGTATAGCGAGTGCTGCCAGCCACAGTGGGACATTTACCCAACGATACAAACAGCTGAGATACACGCGAATATATATAACAGAGTAGCGGAAGTAAAAGAGAACTATCTCCATTCATTCATCATCCACATTAAACATACATGCAGTTTACAATTTGCAAAAAGGAACTAAAATTCACATGATTTAATTTGCTGAAATAGAAATACAAATGTCCACATATTACATTCTTTTAATGATAATTCTAATACAATGTCCAAGTACATACTAAGAAGTACACAATCACAAGATCTCAAAAACTGGCTAGTCTCCACGCTCGGAGTCCGTCTCCGCTGCCTCCTCCGAGGGTACTGTGTCACCAACTATACCTGTACGCCGAAGCAAGGAGTGAGTCCAGGGACTCAGCAAGTAACACTATGCATGATATACACGTACAAGTCCTAGTGGTTTCTACACGCACATTACACTTTGCAACACATAGCATGCTAGTCCATTTAAGTTTTCAACCTATCATGAAGGTTCTACAATTTTATACATAACGCATGCTTTCAGATTTCAAAAATAACATTCACCTATCACATGGTCTCTATTCAATTCACTCATGAGACTTTAATCGAAACGTGAGAGCTATTGACATGAACAATTTACATACATGAACGGGGAACATAATTAGCATGGATTCCACATGTTCTTAAGTACATACATAACTTTTTATCATACTTTAGGTTGCTGATCTCACATGGTCCAATGACTATAAACCTACACATGAAAGCTACAACGTTGCTTAAACATAACACATGAACAATCCATCATGCCATTTTACTCACATACTCATTGTTGTTCCTAACATGGATTCTAAACACTTTTGCACACACAAACATGAGAATAATAACATGCATTTTCTGAATTCACTTGGTTTCAGATTTAGTTTCACATGGTTTCTATAACACATTTACATATCTAAGATTTCACATTTTTCTTTACACTAGTTCCCTCTTTCACATGGTTCACTTTACACATACACATTCACATATCACTTACACATTTACACATGGTCACATACACTTTACACATTACACTTTACACATATTTTAGTGCCGTGACACATAGTCCAAACCACCAAAGAAGGACACAAACACATCACATCACATAGACGCCATCTAGGCAATACAATGGCGACTCTTGGACTGCGCAGACCGGGAGAACAAGTCTCCACCCTAACCAGTGGTACTTGTCCACCTCCAGGATTTCCCCCTAATGCCCTTAGGGTCACTTAACACAATGAACTTTCTCAGGGGGACTTTTCCCTGATACGGCTCCACTGCCTTCTCGGAAGCAGTATCACATTGGCACAGTTTACACTTTTACACATTTACCGTTTTACACATGGTTTTACACTTGACACTCTTCATCTCATTCACTTTCTTACTCACATGAACACCTCTGTTTTTCCTAACATGGTACTACAGAGTTTTCAAGATTCAACACATAGTAAACACACCAATCATGCTGGTTTTAAACAAAATCTAATCACGTTTCGATCATATGTACGAATTATTCATATTTCACATGAAAACACATAACTTTTTATTTACTGTTCCAATTGACCTGAAATTTTAACCACATGCTGTTTTCGGGTTCCAAATCATACCCTCAATTTTTCAGATTTTTCTGAGCTAAATGGGATTTACAGAAAATCAAACACCTAATTAGCATATTATTCACAACTTAAGCTAACATGGAATTCACACATCATGCAATTTACCACTTGCTGTTTAACCATAAGCTACCAACATATGCATGAAATTAGAGTACAAAATTTCCCTAATTCATACATCTATGGATTTAACACTACGAATCATTTTAACATACTTCTATTTTATCGAACCGAAACTATTCACAAATTGCACAATCATGGATAAGTTTTCGAAATTTGCAAACACACATGCTGACCCACAATCTTCATGATTAGACCGAAATCAAGGCATTCACATTAATTCTAGTCATGGAACATGGGTTTGAAAAATTATCTACAAGTCATGCTCACAAGTTTAAAGACACGATTTTCCACATTCACCATCACACACACCACAAATGATAACCTACGTAGCGTATAGGAATACCATATATCCTCATCACGGAAATCATAACGAAATTAACGTATAAGAGGGACAGAACAGCTCACTGTTCTGTCTTGAAGAACTACACGGCGGTCTCTGGCCGCTGACTCAGAGTCAGCGGCATGGTCGATGGACGCCAAGGATGAACTGGGCGTCCAGGGACCTTGCCGTTTACTCAGGTCTGTGCAGAAACACAGACCCGAGCTCTGAAATTTGGGTGAAATGGAGGGTCTAGGACTCGAGGAAAATTTCATAAAAATCATAAAAACCTCCTAGACTCATACGGGGACACCATAGATAGGTCACTTGCCTCTCTAAAATTCCTCCAAGAGATTTATGGCTCGAAGAAGACCTCCTTGGGCAGTTCCAAGAAGTTGCAGAAGTGCCTCCAAGATTGCCTTCCTCCGAGCTCCTGGGTGATCTCCACGCCGAGGGGATGATGGGGAGGCCTTCCCCTATGCTTCAGCTTCCTCCTTGATGCAGAAGATCTTCAAATGAACCTCCAAGGGGTCGGATTTGGGGGTTCAAAAATGGGTTTTTCTCACAGCTCACCTAGGGTTTTTCTTTCTCACTTCTCTCCTCTTGCAAGGGTGAAGGGAAAGAATGGGGAGAGCCATTTCGGGTTCAGACCTAAAGAGGGCCTTTCTCCCACTCACTAGGGTGATGGGACACCCTCAGAGCCGTTGGGGGACACCCCCCAATGGTTGCCATGCCTTGCTTCAGAAGACAGCAGCTCTGCTGCGCATGCAGGCCAGAGAAGTCGACGTCCAGATCGCTAGACGCCGGAATTAGGGTTGGCGTCCAGGGCTGGACGCTAACACCACCTCAACGGCCTGGGGATTGACGCCAATAGGGCCTTCGGCCAGAACCCTAATTTATGCAGAAACCAAGCATACCAAGCTTCTATACTTGCAATATGTACGTAGCATTATATTCATACTATCATCATGCAATACATACATTATTTACGTTTAATATAAACACATGTACACGTAATTATACTATTTAATATCTACGTAAAACGTACATACATACTCAACACAATATACACACATAAATACGAAAAATACGACGGAAAATTCGAGGGTCTTACACTACCATATACATATTGCATGTATATAAGAATGGTATGCATGGATTTCTGCATATTTTAGACTTCTGGCCGAAGGCCACCTTGGTGTCAACCCCTAGCCGTTGAGGTAGTGTCAGCGTCCAGACATGTACGCCAACACTAATCCTGGCGTCCAGCGATATAGACGCCAATCTCTCTGGCCTGCATGCGCAGCAGAGCTGCAAACTTCTGAAACAAGAAAGCCAGCCATTGGGGGTGGCTGTCCCCAACGGCTCTGAGGGCTGTCAAGTCACCCTAAGAGTGGGAGAAATGCTTCTCCTTAAGTCTGAACCCGGAGCTACCTTTCCCACCCCTCTCTTCACCCTTGCAAGAGGAGAAAAAGAGAGAAGAAAACCCTAGAAAAAAACTGAGGAAAACCCCACTTTGGAACCCAAAAATCCCTCAACCTGAAGATTGTTCCAGAGATTTGCTGCTTCAAGGAGGTTGCTGAATCGACGAGGAAGGCCTCCCCGACCTTGGAAGGCCCTGGAGCTCGCTCAGGAACCCGGAGTCAAACATTTCTAAGAGTTTCTTAGGACAGCCCAAGGAGAGCTTCACCGAGCCCTATATCCCTTGGTGCAATTTTTAAAAGGCAAGTGACCTAACCATGATGTCCCCGTATGAGTCTAGGTCGGTTTTACAATTTTTGTACATTTTCCCTCGAGTCCTAGACCCTCACATTCACCCAATCTTGAGAGGTCGGGTCTGTGTTTCTGCACAGACCTGCATTGACGGCAAGGTTAATGGACGCCGATATCATGCTTGGCGTCCATCGACCATGCCGCTGACCATGAGTCAGCGGCCAGAGAATGCCGCCAAGTTCCTCTGGACAGAACAGTGACCTGTTCTGCCCTTCCTATACAACTATTTTCAGTATGGTTTCCGTGATGAGGATATATGGTAACCCTATACTCTATGTACATTGTCAATTGTGGTGTGTGGATGAGTGTGATGTGTGATGGTGAATGTAGGAAATTTTATACCGTGAATGTGTAAGCATGAAATGTTGAAATTCTTGCCAATCCATGTTTCATGATTTGGATTAGTCTGAATGCCTTAGTTTTGTCAGAGCATGAAGATTAGTAGATCAGTATATGTCTTCTCAATTTTGATAAATTGTCCATGCTTGCATGAGTTGCTAATAAATTTGGTTCGGTAAATAAAAAGACATGCAAGAAAGATTGTGATGATTGATCTATAGATGTATGATTTAGGGTAATTTTGTATTCTCAAATCATGCATATATTAGTAGCCTCTGTTCAAACAGTAAGTGGCAAAATTGCATGATGTGTTAAACCCCATGTTAGCTTAAATTGTGAATAGCATGCTAAATAGGTGTTTTATTTACTGTAAATTCCATTTAGCTCAGAAAAATCTAAAAAATTGAGTGTATGACCCTGAATCCGAAAATAGAATGTGGTTAAAATTTCAGGTCATTTGGACCACTATATAAGATGTTATGTATTTTTCATGTGAAAGGCAATAATCTATGTATGTTATCGTAATGTGATTAGATATTGCTTAAACCTAACTTGAATGGTGAAATTACTGTGTGTTAAGCTCCTGAAATCTGTAGTGCCATGTTAGAAAAAATAGAGATGTGCATGTGAGTGAGAAAGTGAATGAGATGAAAAGTGATATGTGTAAACCATGTGTAAAAATCAGTAAAATGTGTAAATGTGTAAATTGTGCCAAGTGTGACATTGCTTCCACAGAGGGCAGTGGAACTGTATCAGGGAAAAGTCCCCCTGAGAAAGTTCAGTGTGTAAGTTACCCTAAGGGCATTAGGGGGAAATCTTGGAGGTGGACAAGTACCACTGGTTAGGGTGGAGACTTGTTCTCCCGGTCTGCGTAGTCCAAGAGTCGCCATTGGAATGCCTAGATGGCGTCTATGTGTAATGTGATGTGTATATGTCCTTCTTTGGTGGTTTAGACTATGTGTCACGGCACCTAAAATGTGTAATGTGTAATGTGTATGTGTTCATGTGTAAATGTGTAAGTGAATAAATGTGAAATGTGTATGTGTAAAGTGCAACTATGTGAAAGAGGAAAACTTGTGTAAAGAAAATGTGAAATTCTAAATGAGAGGTTATGATATTGAAACCCATGTGAGACAAATCTGAAGTCATGTGAATCAGTAAATTCATGTTATTATCATCATGTTTATATGTGCAAAGATGCCTAGAATCCATGTTAGGGATAATTGGTGAACACGGGTACAAGATAGCATGATGGGTTGTTCACATGATATGTTTTACGCAATATTGTAACTCTCATGTATAGGTTTTCAGCCATGAAACCATGTGAAATCAGCAACGTAAAGCATGTGAAAATGTTTATGTATGTGTTTAAAAACATCTAAGATCCATGCTAGTCGTGTTTTCTTTTCATGTATGCACAATGTTCATGTTGGTAGCTCTCATGTCCTGGTTCTTTAAAGACAAAGTTTCATGAGTAAATTGAATAGAGAGCATGTGATAGGTAAATTTTATTCTTAGAAATCTGAAAGCATGATCCGTGTATAAAATTGTAAAACTTTCATGATAGGTTGAAACTTTAAAATGACTAGCATGCTATGCTTGAAAATTGTAAATGTGCATGTAGAAACCGCTATGACTTATACGTGTATGTTATGGGTAGTGTTTCTTGCTGAGTCTTTGGACTCACTCCTTGCTTCGGCGTACAGGTGTAGTTGGTGACGTGGCACCTTTGGAGGAGACAGTGGAGACGGACTCCGAGCGCGGAGATTAGCTAGTCTTTGGAGTTTCTTGTGACTTGTGCATTCCATAGTATGTAATTTGAACATTGTATTAGAAATATCATGAAAAGGATGTATAAGTGTGGACATTATGTATTTTTATTTCAGCAGTTTAAATTATGTGAACTTTTAGTTCTTTATTGTTAATTGCAAACTTCATGTATGTTAAATGTGGATGATGAATGAATGGAGACAGTTGTCTTTTACTTCCGCTACTCTGTTGTATATTCGCGTGTATCTCAGCTGTTAGTATCGTTTGGGTAAATGTCCCACTGTGAGGACTCTCGCTATACCGACGTGGGTTGGTATAACCGTACTGGTATAATGAGGGCCGTCACATAGAAAGAATATCATGTTGAAAAGATTAAAGCTTCAGAGAAGTAATGCATACCTTTATTGGCTTGATTGACCTTGGTATTTTTCCTGTACTTTAAGACTTATGAAATATTCATTAGATATTTTTTTATAAAAACTAGTTTAGTTTTGTTAATCACCAAAATACATTAAAATTACATGGGGACAGACTGATCATCACAAGACACCGCCTCATGCCTAGAAACAAGTTAAAAAAAGTAAGACTAGCTAGGAACCATGGCCCAACAATCTACCCTGGTCTCATCTTCTCCAACCACATGTGCACACAAGCAATCTACACAAGTCATTGCCCCCATTAATTTTTTTCCTAGTCGAATGTAGACTCAGAATGGAGGGGGGGGGGGTTGTCCTAGGAGACTGCTCCAAAACAATCATGCCCAAGGCACAAGAACAAACCCTCAACCTCTTTCTCGATCATAACATGCTCGAAGCACTAAGGTATCTAACTAGAGGAACGTCATGTTAGGAGCATAGCACTAACAACCCTAGGACTCTGAGTGAGTGGGAAACCAATTGGAATAACTCACAGAACTCAACTGAGAATATCTATAGAGATGTTGATGCCTTAACACCTAAATATGTTTGGCCTGGATGATGCCTTCAAAATGCATCAGCTGAAGGTGACGTATCTATAGAAAACACATAAAACTTTCTAAATTGTACTTTTCACTATAGGCCCTCAGAGATAAACAATCCAAGCCTAATGGATTTAGGTTTCATAATGCATAAGGGATCACTAACGCCTCTACAATAATGTGTTCTTGTTAGTTGACGCCTCTAGACCCATAATAGGAAACCCTAAAAAAGATAGATTAGAAACACATCTGCTTAGGTGATGCATAAAAAAATGCATTACCACTCTATGATGCGTCTACACATAAGTATCCAGATAGAGTCTTACCTCTTATGAAACTCCAAATCACCACCCCAAACTATGCTTTTGCAAAGCGAAAACACAAGAAAAGGGGGTAGGGGAAAAGAAGGCTAATTCCACACCATCACGAGCATGCATTTGATGAGAAATTAGAGGAAAACAAAGCTCATGCACTCCCTTGGCATGGAAAAGCCTCCTTGCATGAATTAAGCCCCACATTCTAACCCTAATCATACTCCTAACAAGGAAATCCATGAGAAACCAAGCATTGGAGCTAGTGGGGCAAGTCATCTTACCTTAAAATGAAGAGCCTACACATGGGGTCTTCTTATACATTGGTTACCCCCTGTAGCACCCTGAAAATTAGTGATAAATTAAGAGGAACAATTAGGGCTTTGATAAAGCCTTGACCAATGAAACAATATAATATTAACCCCAACAAGATAATTATCAGACCTTGTTCAACAATTGGTGTGAGTACACCCCAATCGATATGCAACTATGTGTCTAACAACAATCGGTAAGAATATAACAATAATCGATGTTAGTGACAATCGATGTTTAATCATGATCGATGTTAGTGACAATCGATGTTTAATCATAATCGATGTTAGTGACAATCAATGTTTAATGATAATTGATGTTAGTGACA
The DNA here is from genome assembly GCA_014218235.1 of Colocasia esculenta. NCBI lineage: Eukaryota > Viridiplantae > Streptophyta > Magnoliopsida > Alismatales > Araceae > Colocasia > Colocasia esculenta. The sequence continues at coordinate 73,040,124 of CM024762.1, read as the reverse complement.
ATCGATGTTTAATCATGATCGATGTTAGTGACAATCGATGTTTAATCATAATTGATGTTAATGACAATCGATGTTTAATGATAATTGGTGTTAAGGAAGCAATCGATGTTAAAGGACAATTGATGTTGTTCTGCAATTGATGTTAAGGAAGCAATCGATGTTAAAGGACAATCGATGTTAGTCCACAATTGTTGTTAAGGAAGCATTCGATGTTAAGGAATTAATCGATGTTAAAGGACAATTGATGTTGGTCCGCAATCGATGTTTAAGGAAGCAATCGATGTTTACAAGACAATCGATATGAGTGGACTTCGTATATGAAGAAGTTAGCTTCAACTGATCACGACCAAAATGAAGTGAACTTCATATATGACGAAGTTAGCTTCGACTGATCACGACCAAAACGAAGTGAACTTCGTATATGACGAAGTTAGCTTCAACCGATCACGACCAAAACGAAGTGAACTTCGTATATGACGAAGTTAGCTTCAACTAATCACGACCAAAATGAAGTGAACTTCGTATATGACGAAGTAAGCTTCGACCGATCATGACCAAAACGAAGTTAACTTCAGATATGACGAAGTTAAGAATCGACTGATCAAGACCAAATCGTGTATAACTTCGTATATGATGAAGCTAGACTTCGGCTGACTACGTCCAAATCGTATATGACAAAGTTATCGGTCATTGCCAAACTATAAATTTATGTTAATTATATCCTGATAATTAAAAAAAGAGCTTAATTAAGATAAACATGGAAAGCATGGGCCATAAAATCATGTCTAAACTCAATCCTAACTTAAAATACAGATTTGCTTCCTAAAACTTAGGGATGAACTGATAAGGAAATAACTCTTACGGAAGATCTGGAACATGATAGGACTCCTACCAGGAGTTAGGAAACTACACACTTGAAAGTTGCACCATCGTTAGAATTCCTTATTAACCCAAATTCATGCCCCATTTAAAGGAAGAGTTTTCCTATAGACTTCCTACTCCAACTGGGACAGGAAATCTCCAGACATAGAAGGGATCAAGCCAAAAACCGCAATCCTATTTCCCTAGTTACAATAGGACTCCTAAAAACCTTAAACCTATAAATAATCATCATAAACCTAGGGAACGAGTTACCAAATGCTGGGAGACTTGCTAGAGCACCGGAGGAGGAAGAGATCGCCCTGACCAGAGCTTTCTTCCCCAAACCCCGTTCTGCTTCATCCTACAGAAGACCCTTCTAGGAACGATCAAAGGTAGGTAATCTTAGGCATCAACCTAAATCTAGATTATGCTTCCTGTGAGTTCTTCAAGTCTAGTCTTGCATATTCCTATTCTCTTGATTTCACCAATCATGTAAAGAGTATCAGGTTGTTTTCTTGCATCTCATAGAACTGGGTCAAACAAACGCCATAGATCTGTCCACTGTTTCATTTCCAGTAATCGTTTTCATTTATAGATCCGTCCCAAGTAACCCCATAATCAAGATATAGATCTAGTAGGTGAGTTGCGTTGTTTTCCTAGTCTGTTAGAGTAGGTTTCAGCCTACATCTGTGCTTTAAAAGCCATAAACCACATGTTAAAAGGTTATTTACATGAATATGATTCCAACGTCAAATATGGAAGTCACTGATCATATTATCCTTGATTTTGTCTCATCGTTCTTATGCCCCAATGCAAATTATGATGTTTGATAAAAGCTGTAAGAATACATGCTAGGTTTGATGTGAGTCTACATGCTATCTTATCGTGATCCTTACTACGTCTTGACTCTCCTTATCAAATATGTTTTACGGATATTGCATGTACCATCATTTTCTGCGAACGTAGTTAGAGAGTCTCCATACACTATGGGTTTTCCCATAGAAATCTAATTGATTGTATCTTATAGTTTCCTGGACTCCTCTGACTCTTTATTTCATATGTATCCTATTCCTTTATGGTCAAAGTTATTAAAGTTTATGGAACTAAAAGAGATAACGATCAATCCATGTGCTACTTGGAAAGAATCTCTCGATTATAGTCATCATGAAATCATGGTCACATGACTGTCTTTCTTGAGATCATCATGAACATGATATTGAATGTATACTCCTTGAAAACTCTTGTTATTGGCCATGATTGACTATGGGTATCTACATTTGGAAATTGTGAGATGTGGATCCGACACGGTGAGTGTCCAAGGGCTTCAGTCTAGCCCCAACAATAGAGAGTTGTAAATATACTGTTAACCATGGGGTGTAATGATTACTGGCGTTGCATCTGCGCTGGGAGTACTTGCGTGTTGAATGTTAGATACAAAAACCACATACACGTGCTCATGGTGTGCATTCCAAGGTGGCATAGATCCTTAGTGTGCATTATGGCATCGTGGCTGATTACTGTTACATGTTAAAAGTTCCTGTGTGCTTGCTTGCTTGCTTACATGATATGACCATCCTGCAATCTTGTAAAAGACTGTTATCCTGTGTGCTTGTACTTACTGTTCTACTGCTAGTTCTTTCTTGTTACCTCATGTCAGATCTAGTTCAATCTCTCTTGTTCAATCCATCTTGCTCTCATATCGTGTTGTATTGGTTTATCGTTCATGCATATCTTGATTATCATGTTGTCTAGTTCTTAAAAAATGCTAATTACTTTTATTATTACTCGCACGTCGAGGTGTAAATCCTACTAGGCTAGTTTTCTCATACCTGCTTCTTAACATTTTAGGTGATATAGACCAGGAAGAGGAAGGCCAGGCTTCTGAAGGGAAAGCATCTGAGTGATGAGCGTATCCCATCCTAGTATCTGTAGTTGGTGTATTTTTGAGAGTAGCTTGATGTAGTAGGATGTGAGGAATTATAGACTTATGTAATTTTCATTTTCCTGAGTTATTATGAGTTGGCGTTAACAATATTGGGTTTAATATTAATGATATTTGGAATATTAGTTTAGTTGTGTTTGTTAAATGGGCCCTGTTATGTTGTGTAGTTACACATCTAAAGCTCGCTAGCTAGAGGCTTCTTTGCCGACTGTTCACGTCTCAGAATATCGACTTTTAATCCCTCATTAATATTTCCGTTGCGTACATTCTCGGAACGTGACAGTTTTAGTGGTATCAGAGCCTAAGAACCCAATAGGAATTTGAAGTCTTAGGTTTAAGTGATACCCAAGAATTTAGGTCATGGATATTACATATAGTACCTGGTGAGAACGGGTAGAGACTAGGAATAAACTAGATTTGTGAACTAAGCACCCATACCCATCAATCTTTATAATATGATTAAGAACATTAATTGGGTGTTGTCCTTTCCACAGGAATTTCCTTATTCTATAGCAATGGCCCGCAATCAGTGGCAGGCGATGCATGAAACTGTGGCTGGACTAACCTAGGCATTGCAAAATGTAGTGCAAGCTAGGAACCAGGCAGAAGCTCAAGTTGGATCTCGAAACAAAGCAGGAGACCTACACCAAAATTTTCGCAGTCTGAACCCCTCTCACTTTCTGGATCTTCTGACCCAGATGAGGTAGAAAATTGGCTGGAGGAAATGGAGAGGATTTTCCAAGTGATGCAATGCACCAACAAGGAGAAGGTATTACTAGCTACCTTCCAACTGAGCAAGGATGCTAGAGCATGGTGGAAGGCCACATCAGCCCATCTACCTAATGTGGTAGAAATGGAATAGGAAGGGTTCCTGAAGGTATTCTGGGGAAAATACTTCTCCGAGAGTGCAAGAAAGGAAGGAGGCCGAGTTTGCTGCATTGAACCAAAGAGGCATATCTGTTGCTGAGTATGAGGCTCAGTTCACACGCCTGGCACAGTATTCCCCACACCTAGTGGGCACATAATGGTTGAAGGCCAATAGGTTTATGGATGGGCTCAGGCCCATGTTTATTGAAAAACTTGGACCACACAACATCCATACTTATACAGAGATGGTTCAGCGAGCTCAAATAGTGGAGGATACTATGGCCAAAGTAGAAGGCATGAAAGCGAAAGAGACTGTGAAGCCAGTCTTTGTTAAGAGAGGTGCGGCTAGTACAACTGGTACTTTCTGCAATAATAAGAACAACAATAACAAAAGGCCAAATACTGGTAAAGACTATGGCGTAGACAAGAAGGTCAAAGTGGAAGGAAGACAGTTAGCTGAAAATTGTCGCTTCTGCGACAAGCCTGGGCACCGAGCTGAAGAGTGCTGGAAGAAGTTGGGAGCTTGTCTGAGGTGTGGAGGTCATGACCACCACATACCCGACTGCCCTATGCTGAAGGACCAGGTTGGGAGAGCCCAGAACATACTTCGACGTTAGGGACGCCTTAATGCAGTAGTGGAAGCTGATCTACCTGAGGAAGGAGGTATGGTGGAACATACCATCCTTATTCAATCTCAACCTGCTTTTGTTTTTATTGATACTGGAGCTACATATTCATTTGCTTCAACTTCATTTGTTGCAACTCTATCTGTCAAACTAGTCCCCATGAAGTCCAAAGTCACTGTAGCTTCTCCTCTTGGTTCTGAGTCTAAACTTACACACTACTTACCTAGATGTGAAACCATGATTGGAGGGCAGAATCTCCCTACCAATCTCATTTTCTTAGATATGAAGGGGTATGACACTATATTGAGTGTGGATTGATTGATTGAGTATGACGCCGATGTCAATTGTCATCATAAGAGGGTCACATTTAAAAGACCAAACCTTACAAAACTCTCTTTCCTTGGCACCCGTTACAACACACACCCTGTCCTTATTTTCATCCTTAAAGCTTCCAAGCTGATCAATCAGGGTTGTGATGCTTTCCTAGTCTCAGTTATGGAAACTGAAAAGAAGAAACCCATTCTAGAAGAAATACCCATATCCAGAGAATTCCCCGATGTCTTTCCAGAAGACTTACCTGGAATACCACCTAAATGGGAGGTAAACTTCACAATCGAGTTACTCCCCGGGGTAGCCCCTGTATCCAAAGCTCCATATCGTATGTCTCCTACCGAATTGCAAGAATTGAAAAGACAGATCCAAGAATTGCTGGATCAAGGTTTTATCAGGCCCAGCACATCCCCTTGGGGTGTGCCGGTGTTGTTCGTCAGGAAGAAGGACGTATCAATGAGGCTTTGCATTGATTACCATCAGTTGAACCAGTTAACCATCAAGAATAAGTATCCACTACCGCACATCGATGAGTTGTTTGATCAGCTCTCTGGTGCACAATATTTCTCCAAGATTGACTTAAGGTCTAGTTATCATCAACTGTGTATCAGGGAAGAGGATATCCACAAGTCTGGATTTAGAAGCAGATATAGACACTACGAGTTTGTGGTCATGTCGTTCGGCTTGACAAATGCTTCAGTGGCCTTTATGCAACTCATGAACAATATATACAGGCCGTATTTGGACCAGTTCGTAGTGGTATTCATTGATGATATTCTAATTTACTCTAAGTCAAAAGAAGAGCATGAAGAACACTTGAAGATTACTGTGCAAGTGCTTAGATATAACCAACTTTATGCAAAGCTGAGCAAATGTGAGTTCTAGATGGAGGAGGTGTCTTTTCTTGGTCATATCATATCTAAGAAGGGTATCTTTGTGGACCCGTCTAAAGTAGAAGTAGTGAAGAGTTGGGGCAGGCCGACAACTGTGTCAGAAATTAGAATCTTTCTGGGTCTGGCTGGATACTATAGACGATTCATTAAAGACTTTTCTAAGATAGTTGTACCACTGACTAGACTTACCAGGAAGGAGAACCCATTTATATGGACAACCGAATGTGAAGATAGTTTCTTGTCCTTGAAGGAACATTTAACTTCGGCACCTATGCTGACACTACCTGTAGCCGAAGGAAGTTTCGAGGTATATACTAATGCATCAGGATTCGGCCTTGGCTGTGTGTTGATGCAAAATGGAAAAGTCATATGCTATGCTTCCAGACAATTAAAGAAGCACGAAGACAATTATCCTGTACATGACCTAGAGCTTGCGGCTATAGTCTTCGCTATGAAGATATGGCGTCACTACTTATACGGTGAGAAGTTCATTGTATTTTCTGACCATAAAAGTTTGAAATCCCTATATTTAGGATTTGAACATGAGACAATAGAGGTGGTCGGAGTACCTGAAGGACTTCGACTTCACTATCCAGTATCACCCAGGAAAAGCAAACGCTATGACAGATGCCCTTAGTAGGAAGCCTATGGCTACCTTATCAAGTATCATGGTGGGAGAATGGCGGTTGCTAGAAGAATTTGCCTAGTTGAACATAGATGCTGATACCAAGAAAGAAGGGTGTATGATTGCTAATATTCGGGCACAACCCACCTTGCTTGAATATATTCAAACACTTCAAGATAATGATCCTATACTTGTAGAAGTGAAGGTTAATCTAGACTAGAGGCCAGACTTTTCCTTAACAGAAGATGGACGACTGTTGTTTTGAGGGCTAGTATGTGTACCCGACCATATCGAAACAAAGAAGGCGATCATGGATGAAGTTTACAAGACAAGGTATAGCATTCACCATGGAACTACTAAAATGTACCAAGATTTAAAAAGAAGTTTTTGGTGGCCGGACATGAAGAGGGAAGTGGTAGAATATTTAGCCAGATGTTTAACATGTCAGCAAATCAAAGCAGAACATTTACGACCCGCAGGTAAACTAAAACCCCTAGGTATTCCAGCATGGAAGTGGGAAGGTGTAGGGATGGATTTCATCTTTGGACTGCCAAAACTAGAAATGGATTCGACAAAATATGGGTGATTGTCGATCGCTTAACCAAATCCGCCCACTTCTTACCAATTAAGAATAAGTGGACAGTGGATGTTCTAGCAGTATTGTATGTGAAGGAAATCGTCAGACTACATGGAGTACCTGTGTCCATTGTATCTGATCGAGACCCAAGATTTACATCCCATTTTTGGAAAGGTTTATACTATTCCTTGGGATCTAAATTACACTTTAGCACAACTTTCCATCCATAGACGGATGGTCAGACTGAAAGAACAAACCCGGTGATAGAAGACATGCTTAGGTGTGTTCTGGATTTTGGAGGTAGTTGGCATGGACATTTACCTCTCATGGAATTCGCCTACAATAATAGCTATCAAGCTAGTACTCAAATGGCACCATTCGAGGCACTCTATAACAGGAGTTGTCGATTGCTGATCTGCTTGTATGAGGTTGGCGAAAGGCAACTTTTAGGTCCCTAAATAGTGAGAGAAACCACATAAAAAGTAAAACTAATTAGAGAAAGAATGGCAGTGGCACAGCAGAGGCAGAAGGCTTATGCAGACACAAGAAGAAGGGATCTGGAATTTCAGGTTGGTGATCATGTGTTCCTATAAATATCACCAAGTCGTGGGAACAGAAGGTTCGGAATCAAAGGCAAGCTATCACCAAGATTCATCGGCCCTTTCAAAATCCTTAAAAGAGTAGGTGAAGTTGCATACTGTTTAGCATTGCCTCCACAACTGAATGGAGTACACAATGTATTCCACATATCTATGCTGAAGAAGTATGTACGTGATCCCTTTCATGTCATTGAATATGAGTACCTAGTGTTCCATAAAGACGGGACTTATGAGGAGAAGTTGGTTAAAAATGTAGATCGTGAACTACGCCAGTTGAGGAATAAGGTTACCCCTTGGTAAATGTCAGATGGAATCAATGCCTGGACGAGTATGATACATGGGAAACAGAAGAAGCCATGCGTAAGAGATTTCCGGAATTATTCCCAAGTAAGTAATCTTCTTAGTTCTTTATATTCTATTTATGAATTTAGGGTTCAAATTCTCTTAAGTGGGGGAGGGTGTAGTACCCCTAAAATTAGTGATAAATTAAGAGGAACAATTAGGGCTTTGATAAAGCCTTGACTAGTAAAAAAATATAATATTAACCCCAACAAGATAATTATCATACCTTGTTCAACAATCGGTGTGAGTACACACCAATCGATATGCAACTATGTGTGTAACAATAATCGGTAAGAATATAACAACAATCAATGGTAGTGACGATCGATGTTTAATCATGATCGATGTTAGTGACAATCCATGTTTAATCGTAATCGATGTTAGTGACAATCGATGTTTAATGATAATTGATGTTAGTGACAATCAATGTTTAATCAAGATCGATGTTAGTGACAATCGATGTTTAATCATAATTGATGTTAGTGACAGTCGATGTTTAATGATAATCGATGATAGTGACAATCGATATTGTAGTGCCCTAGTTTTTGCTTGACTGAATGAATGCAATTGTGTATGTGTTTTCTGCATTTAATAGTATACTATAACTTTGATGAACTTGACGTCAATATCTACTGACGTTGACTACAGTTAGCGGCATGATCGATTGCCGTCTATTGTCTATTAACGACAGGGGATTGTGTCATCTATAATTTTCTTGAATATTTGGTTTTTCGGGCAAATAAGTTAACGACATGATCGATGGACGTCTACTGCATGGTCGACGACACTAGGGGTTGACGTTAACCTGACTTGCCAAATTTTGTAGTTACCGTTTCGGGGAGAAAATGTCAGCCATTTCTAACACATTTAATGGGAAGATCGGGGCACTTTTGGTTCAAAGGTCAGGATTGAGGCTTAGATGGTCTGTAGGAGTCCTTATAAGACCCCAATTTAGCCTTTAGGAAAGGGTTTTTGCATTGTCTTGGAGGAGAGAAAGGAGGGCCGAAGGAAGGGTTGCAGTGCATGGTTCGTGCGATCTGAAGCAAGTTGGACCAAGGGAGAACTACAAGGATCATGAAGAGAAGGCTCTCTAGGCGTGGTTACAATTCTGGAGGTCGGATCAAGCGTTTGAAGACGGTGTAAGAGGGCTGCCTTGTGACTAAGGCGAGCATCTTCAAATCTTTTCTTGTGACTCCAGAAGGAGGGTTAGAGGCAAGTAGCATGGGGGAACGGTTTGGGATACTACATTATTTAGATTTACCGTTTTTATATATTTTTAAACCCATGAAATAAAATATGGGATGGGGTTAAAGTTTTGTCAGTTCATGTGCGATTTTCTGCATTTTCTGGTCTGATGAACTAAACGTCAACATCGACTGCCGTTTAATTCATGTAAATGTCAAGCTTTTGGATGCCTATATATATTAACAGCGCCATGTGCCTCCGTCAACTGATATTAACGACATGGTATGTTGACGTTAACCCGTGTAAACGGCAGCATACCTTGCCGTTAAGTTCATCAATGCTATTTTCTACCAAGATTCTGATTTCTATGGATATTCTATAAACTATGCATGATTAGGGTGTTCAGTTAGACTCTGTCATATATGATTACTACTGTTACACAGCAGGAAAATCATGGTAATGATGTATGGATTTTATGTAATATTCTAAAGCATTTTATTTGTTTAATTAAATAGAAAATGAAATGGGTAGAAGCTGATCCATGTTGTGAAGTTTTAACTAAGATTCGTACTACCGTTGGATGAGATTTTAGACCCATTGTGCTCAGTTTTTACACAATAAATTGCATGATCCTTTCACTGTTGTACCATGTTAAATAGTTCAAGTTTATGAGAATTAATCATGTGAAATGATACAGAACTCAAAAAATTATGAAAATTTACATGTGTGAAGCATGATTAGAATTAGAATTTATGTCAAAATTTTGGAATTTTCTGAGCACTGTACACTGTTATGATTTTATGAATGGAAAGAATGTGCATAGAAATCAATTAATGGAGAAAAGAGCATGAATGATAAACCATGATGAAATCAGTATAGATAGTGTCATGTTAGGTTACTGTTATATAGTAGAATAATGACTTCAGAAGAGAGATAATGTATTATGTAATCTTGCATTATAGTTTAGCTAGTTAAGCATGAATTTATGAATTGCATGAAGTAATTTCATAATTGCATGAAAACATGTATATTATATTTGTGAAATAATTTGGCCAATAAGACATTGCTATTATAGAGATACCTACATAGAACTACACCATGGAATGTCCCTATGATAATGGTTCACCTATATGAATTGACTACATGAATCTGTGGGCAACAGATTGAAATCCTGGAGGTAGACATATTCTACTGGTTAAGGTGGGAAGGACTTTCCCCGGTATTACGCAATAACCAAGACTTTATCACAGTTTTGCCTAGGTGATAAGTGAATGGTTTCTCTACATGATCTCTATTAATAGTGGGGCCATGTCTTTGCAACTATTCTTACATGATAAATGATCTATGTTGGCCCTTTTGGTACGACAGCAAGCTAACCTAGAGGGGGTGAATAGGTTTTTCTGAAATCTGAAATAGAAACTTAAACACAGAAATTAACACTTGAAGGTTTGGTTAGTTTAGTGTGATAAATAGTAGCAGTGCGGAAGCAAATAAACAATCACACAAATAACACAAGGGATTTATCCTGGTTCGGCCCTTCCCACATGGAAGTCCTACGTCCAGTCCCCAAGCAACCTCTTGGGATTTTACTAACCAAGGGTACAGTCCCCCTCAAGGACAATACAACACCCAGCACCCCAGCTGGTCTTCTTCTCTTTCCCGGGGCAGCCCATTTCTCTTATAGGTAAAGAAGCCAACCTCCTGGTACAAACCCCAGTGCGGTTCTGCTAGACACAAACCCCTAGCTAGGTTCTACATTGTATATAGTCCTACAGCTAGACAGAAGTCTTTTTTAGAAAAGAAAGAACAAAGCTGAGAGTTGGAACAAATGAAAACCAATTAAAAGAACTCTCAGCAAAAAGACTCTCTCCCCAGATTACAGAGATGCACACAGAGAGAGTGAAGAGAGGAGAAGGAGCTTGAAGCTTGAAGACTTCAGATGCTTTAACACTTCTTCTTGGCTCGGGCTCTTTCTCTCTTTTCCTTTGAGTGTATGTAGAGTTGACGTTCTTCAAAGGATGTACACTCCTTGAAAAAAAATCTTCAAGAAAGCTCTTGTTGTTCTTCAGCCAATCTTCATCTTTTATATGAGCAATTTGAATAAATCTGTTGGAGTTCTAGCCGTTGCTCATCTTCTCTTTCTTCTGATAATTTTGGTCTACGAGGTCTGCCAGCATAGAAGAAAGTGTTTAGATAAAATGGTGTTTCTGTCAAAAAGGCTCATACCTCTATGTTTCCTGTTGCCACCCAGAAGTAGTAACCCCTTTTTGTTAGCAAGAAAGAAGAGATCTAGAAAGATAAGCAAAAAGATCTCCTGTCAGAAAGATAAAAGATCACGCAAATCAATAATATATGACTTTTCACTAGATGCCAAAAGACACTTTGAAATATAAAGGAAATCTATGTTTAAGTGAAATCCATGTTTTACAAGCGAATCCATGTTTCACTTATGAAATCCATGTGAGAGCAAATCCTTATGAGAGCGAATCGTTATGAGAGCGAATCCTTATGAGAGCGAATCGATATGAGAGTCACTTATCGAATCGTTATGAGAGCGAATCATTATGATGATTAAATCGATGTGGCAAGCAAATCGTTATGAACCTTAACAAATCGATGTGAGAAGCAAATCGTTGTTTCTCACTTATGAAATCGTTATAATGCCTTAGCGAATCGATATGGAAGGCAAATCGATGTGAGGGCAAATTGTTGCGCTCACTTATCAAATCGTTATGATGCCTTAGCAAATCGATGTGAGAAGCAAATTGATCAAATCGATGTGGCAAGCAAATCATTATAAACCTTAACAAATCGATGTGAGAAGCAAATCGTTGTTTCTCACTTATGAAATCGTTATAATGCCTTAGCGAATCGATATGGAAGGCAAATCGATGTGAGGGCAAATCATTGCGCTTACTTATCAAATCGTTATGATGCCTTAGCAAATCGTTGTAGCGTTTATAAAATCGATCAAAATAAATCATTGTAGCGCTTATTAATTTAGCACTTGAACTGAAATCGATGTATATAGATTAGACATCGATTTTATCATTTTAGTGCGCCATATTGCATCAATGGGAGACTTAGCATTTTGCTATGAGATTGATGCGACACAGATGAAACAAAATATTCGATTAAGTTACATCATAAATTTTGTTAGCACCAAAATATGAAGGTAATAAAGAGTGGTTACATCATAAATTTTGTTAGCACCAAAATATGAAGGTAATAAAGAGTGGTTCAACAATCTCCCCCTTTTTGGTGATGACAAAATTTATGAGAATTTTTTGACTTAAAAATACTATAGAAACTACAGAAAATTCACATGACATACATACTCTCCCCCTTTTTGTCGCTAACCAAAAAGGAAGGATCTTACCATCCATTTCTCTCCCCCTTTGAGAGAATTTCTTACCATTTAGGGGTTCAACAATGATTGTTATTTATTGAATAACTCCCCCTTAATCTGTGCTCCCCCTGAGTGAGACTCCTTCTTAATCTGAGGCAAGTCAGATCTTGTTGCTCTTGACCTTTGACATGTTGTTTGTCAAGTCTTCAGAATCATTGTCTGTATTTATCTTAAAAACTTGCAAACATTGTTAGTGGCAATATAAATAAAAACAACATTTGTGACTACTCCCTCTTCAGATATGAGATGGATGATGAGCTGGCAGTCATCAGTGCCTTGAGCATCCTTGATCCTGATGCTCCAAGGCTATCCTGCAAACAATCTTATTCAAAAATAGGTACCCAAATATTTTTGGGACCTTGATGGTTAGATGCATAAAAGTATCCTTTCGGAATCCAAACTAGGTGGCTTATTGTGCAGGTGTTTACTGTGTGTCCTAATTTATTACAATGAGAACAACAATGAATATAATCTATTTTGCAGTTCTTACTATTTTTATGATGTCTGTTTAGGACATAATTTTTGGAAACATTTTCTTTTACATGGGCCTTTTTCTGAGGCAACTTGGTTTCTTTTACAAATTTCGACAAAGGATATTTTCCTAGATTTATGGCTTGTTTTTCTTTTTCCAGAGGAATGTATCCAAGCCCTTGTTTATTATTTCCAGATTTTGATCCTCTTAAGCATAGAGCTAGAGATGTTTTTCCTTGAGTTAATTTCTTAACTGATTCTTTTAAATACAGATTTTCTTCAGTTAGAATTTTTAATTTTTCTTCTAACTCTAACTTCTCATTATTCTTACTTTTCAAATCTTCATTTAAATGATGATTATTATCTTTACTAACCTTTAGTTGTTTTTCCAATTGTTTCAATTCTAATTTTAGATCAGAATTAGTATTTTCCAAACAAGTAAGGTTGTTCTTGATATTTCTTTTACAACAACCTTGTGTTTATCATAAAGTTCATTAAAGACTTCTTCCAAGTCTTCAGATTCTGACCCTGAATTTGTGCATGAATTAAAAAATGAGTCAGAGTGTACCTCATCTAGTCCTACCATGAGGGCTAGGTTTACTTGCTCTTTCTCTGAACTTGAGCTTGATGAGTCTGAGCTTGTGTCCTCTTCATTTTCCCAAGCAGCCGCCATGGCTTTTCTTTTGAACTTCTTGTGCTGCTTCTTGGGCTTCTCGATTTGACCAGTCTTCTTGAGTCTTGGACAGTCTGGTCTTAGATGTCCAGGTTTTCTGCATTCATAGCAGACTGGTTCTTTCTCCTTTTTCTCTTTCCTTTGGATCCTTATTGATCCATTTTTCTTCTTCTTTAAAATCTTATGAAGTTTGGACAGTACTTCATCAACATCACTGTCTTCAGATCCTGCAATTTTTGAGCTAGAAGAAGAAGTGGAAGGAGCAACTACCACTTTAAGGGTATTAGTACATTTCTTTTTAGATGAGCTTTCAGATAATCACTCCATATTTATTTCATGTGCCATGAGAGAACCTATTAAATTATCAATCGATAATTTGGTTAAATCATGGGCCTCTTCAATAGCAGTTACTTTAGGTGTCCATGGAAGAGTTAAAGACCTAAGTATCTTTCTAACCGTTTCCTCATCAGAAAGATTTTTACCAAGAGAACTCAAACCAACTACTATGCTCGAAAATCTATTATACATCTGAGTGATATTTTCATTTGGAAGCATTTTAAATTCCTCATATTGTGAGACAAGAATATCTATCCTAGTTTGTTTTACTTTATCTGTTCCTTCATAAGTTATCTGCAGTTTATCCCATATTTCCTTAGCAGATTTACATGCAGATACTCTACTAAATTCTTTTTTGGATAAAGCACAACATAAATAGTTCTTAGCTTTAATGTTTAAAGATAGTTTATTTTTATTAGCTATTGTAATAGTAGTAGTGCCTGGAATAGGAACAACAACAAAATCACCTACTTCTATTACCTGCCACAGATCGAAGTCTGTGCCCCGAATGAATCATTCCATTCGCATCTTCCAATATTGGTAGTCCTCTCCATCAAAGAATGGAGGTCTGGTGACTGATTGACCTTCAGCATATCCTTGAGCTGCCATAGATCTTTGCTCTAAGATCGTTGGATCTTCTTTGAATATTTCAGAGACCCGCTCTGATACCACTTGTTGGCCATTTTGGTACGGCAGCAAGCTAACCTAGAGGGGGGGGGTGAATAGGTTTTTCTGAAATCTGAAATAGACAATCACACAAATAACACAAGGGATTTATCCTGGTTCGGCCCTTCCCACATGGAAGTCCTACGCCCAGTCCCCAAGTAACCTCTTGGGATTTTACTAACCAAGGGTACAGTCCCCCTCAAGGACAATACAACACCCAGCACCCCAGCTGGTCTTCTTCTCTTTCCCCGGAAAGAAGGCAGCCCACTTCTCTTACAGGTAAAGAAGCCAACCTCCTGGTACAAACCCCAGTGCGGTTCTGCTAGACACAAACCTCTAGCTAGGTTCTACACTGTATACAGTCCTACAGCTTGACAGAAGTCTTTCTTAAAAAGAAAGAACAAAGCTAAGAGTTGGAACAAATGAAAACCAACTAAAAGAACTCTCAGCAAAAAGACTCTCTCCCCAGATTACAAAGATGCACACAAAGAGAGTGAAGAGAGGAGAAGGAGCTTGAAGCTTGAAGACTTCAGATGCTTTAACACTTCTTCTTGGCTCGGGCTTTTTCTCTCTTTTCCTTTGAGTGTATGTGGAGTTGAGGTTCATCACAGGATGTACACTCCTTGAAAAAAAAATCTTCAGGAAAGCTCTTGTTGTTCTTCAGCCAAGCTTCATCTTTTATATGAGCAATTTGAATAAATCCGTTGGAGTTCTAGCCTTTGCTCATCTTCTCTTTCTTATGATAATTTTGGTCTATGAGGTCTACCAGCATAGAAGAAAGTGTTTAGATAAAATGGTGTTTCTGTCAAAAAGGCTCATACCTCTATGTTTCTTGTTGCCACCCAGAAGTAGTAAGTAACCCCTTTTTGTTGGCAAGAAAGAAGAGATCTAGAAAGATAAGCAAAAAGATCTCCTGTCAGAAAGATAAAAGATCACGCAAATCAATAATATATGACTTTTCACTAGATGCCAAAAGACACTTTGAAATATAAAGGAAATCTATGTTTAAGTGAAATCCATGTTTTACAAGCGAATCCATGTTTCACTTATGAAATCCATGTGAGAGCAAATCCTTATGAGAGTGAATCATTATGAGAGCGAATCCTTATGAGAGTGAATCGATATGAGAGTCACTTATCGAATCGTTATGAGAGCGAATCGTTATGATGATCAAATCTATGTGGCAAGAAAATCGTTATGAACCTTAACAAATCGATGTGAGAAGCAAATCATTGTTTCTCACTTATGAAATCGTTATAATGCCTTAGCGAATCGATATGGAAGGCAAATCGATGTGAGGGCAAATCGTTGCGCTCACTTATCAAATCGTTATGATGCCTTAGCAAATCGATGTGAGAAGCAAATTGATCAAATCGATGTGGCAAGCAAATCGTTATGAACTTTAACAAATCCATGTGAGAAGTAAATCATTGTTTCTCACTTATGAAATCGTTATAATGCCTTAGCAAATCAATATGGAAGGCAAATCGATGTGAGGGCAAATCGTTGCGCTTACTTATCAAATCGTTATGATGCCTTAGCAAATCATTGTAGTGTTTATAAAGTCGATCAAAATAAATCGTTGTAGCGCTTATTAATTTGGCACTTGAACTGAAATCAATGTATATAGATTAGACATCGATTTTATCATTTTAGTGCACCATATTGCATCAATGGGAGACTTAGCATTTTGCTATGAGATTGATGCGACACAGATGAAACAAAATATTCAATTTAAGTTACATCATAAATTTTGTTAGCACCAAAATATGAAGGTAATAAAGAGTGGTTACATCATAAATTTTGTTAGCACCAAAATATGAAGGTAATAAAGAGTGGTTCAACAATCTACATGTTACGTGACAAATGAACCACATGCTATAAGATATGAACTACATGTTACATGATATGGATTACATGCAACTTGAAATTGATTACATGCTACATGACATTGAATACATATTATAAGACTTTGACTATATGCCATGCCACATGAAAATGTTTAAATCATTTGTTTTATTATGAGATGTAAGCCACATGTTATATGAAATTATTTTATTCTTCTTGATAAATAACCATGCCATGTAAAGAGTGATTGCCAAATGAATTAGAGCATGTTGATAGTAAGAGTTATATGGTATCAAGGATAAGAAAAGAAATATGCTATCATGTTTTAAAATTTAATATATGATAAATCTTGAATTGTCTTTCCTTGTTACTTGCTGGGTTTAGTAGACTCACACTTGATTAACATTTCAGGAGAGACTGAGGATACTCAAGAGTTAGTACACTCTGACTCGGAGCATGAGGACGTGGAGGCGTAGTTCTTTTCTTTGTGTGTGTGTTGAGAGAGACTATGTATGTGAGAATAAATTGTACTTTGAGCATTATGTATTTGGACTTATGAACTGTTATAACTTTGGACTATTGTAATTCTTCTTTTATGCTTTAGACTTGGTATTTGGATACAACGTTGATTGAAAAAAAATTTAGTTCCATATTCCGTTGCAACTTGTTGGAATTTAAATTGTCATTTATGTATATCTCAATCTGAACCGATTATTGTTGGATATTTTCCACTGTAATACCTCTATTGGATCCAATGTGAGTTGGAACAACTATACTGGGTCCAAGAGGGGCGTTATAGATATGTTTAATCATAATCGATGTTAGTGACAATCGATGTTTAATAATAATTTGAAGGATCGAAGATGAGATGGACAAGATCTAGAAGGGGGGGGGGTTGAATAGATCTAGGCCAACTATTACGGAAGCTTAGCCAATTTAAAACAATGCAAGGAATCAGAGGCAATTTGAAAGAGCAATTTATAGATCTGATGAGTAATTGTGTGAATTAGATGATTGAAGTGTGGAATCAAGTTGATTAAAAGTGAATTCGAAAAACCCTATGCATACATCTAGCGCAATGTGAATTTAAGTCACACACAAACCACTGCACAGTGAATTTTTAGGTGGTTCGGAAATAACACCATGTGATTCCTACATCCACCCCTCACACTGTGAGGATCACTAAACAACCGGATACACCACACACACTGGAGCCTGACAACTCCAACACAGAGTTCTACAACTCACACAACCTCTAGAGCAAGACTACTCTAGAACTTGAGCACAATTGCTCAACCACAACTGAGTACGGCAACTCAACACTGAGCACACAGGCTCACAAACCACTTGCTAGATCAAAAGACACAAAGATTCAGATCCTCTAGCAATGATCTGATCTAAAAAGGCTCATTCAAGAGGATTAATGCAATAGTTCATGCACAATCTCTAGAATGACCAAGAAGAAACAAGGGGAAATGAGGAATGGGGTGAAATGTCCTTGTTCTTCAAGAAGACTCCCTTGTAGAGGCCGAATTGTGAAGAAGCTCGATCTCTTGAAGTCCCAGGCCGATGCTCTGCAACTTGGTCTTTGGGATCTTCCTTGAATTCTTCACAATTGTCTGCTTCTACTCGATCTGCATCCTTGGAAGTTGATCATACTGCTTTATCCTGGATCAGACTTCTCTTCTTGTGCTTGAAGATGTGTGAATTGGGGTGAAGGAGCACAAAGGAAGCAAGAACAGGGAGAAGAGCTCTCTCTACCTCCGGAAATATTTCTGGAAGGCTCTTGGAGGCTCACTTATGGTTGGATGGCCAATTAGGAGAGTATTTATAGTCCAAAGTATCCAAAAGTACCCTTGGGGGTTATGGGCACATGATCCAAGGCCGATCCACCAAATCCCTAGAGTGCCACGTGTCCAGGAGAGACTTAAAGTCACAGAGTTTTCGGAGTGTGTCGACCTGCCCATGGGGTGTGTCGACACACTGTCCCAGACTGGCAAAACAACTTCTCTGAGAAGGGTCTCTAGTGTCGACACTACATCATCTAGTGTCGACACACTGTAGACAATCCTCAAAACAGGCCTTCTGGGAACTGCCTCTAGTGTCGACACTACTGCATCTGGTGTCGACCTGCAGTATAGGCCTGTTGACAGGGTTTTTTGGGAGCTGCCTCTAGTGTCGACCTGACTTGGTCTACTGTCGACACTACTTCACCATTTCTACAACATTCTGCCTTTGCTTTGAAGCATTGTGTCGACACCAGTAGGAGGTGTGTCGACACTACCTTTGCAAGAAATGTTTGTCCCTGAGAAATAAATACATAAATCATTAGTCCAATGTATTATCATGAATATAAATGATAAATGTGTTTGGAAACATGCTTTTTGAATATTGTTATTTCATGTGTGATGTATTTCACATGTTCCAATTATTGTGCATCAAAATCACAACTTGTCATCATCAAAATATGAGGGAAAAAGAATTATATTCACACTCAACCCAACAATCTCCCCCTTTTTGATGATGGCAAAATTAAATCAACATGAGAGTTTGAATTTTTAAAGGATTGTTATTTTCAAGTATCCATTCACACAACATCCATTCACATACACACTGAATAACAATGAACACATTTTCATTCATTCAATTTTCGTTCACATTAATCAAAAGCCGTTTAGCACAATTTAGTAACAATTGACATTTTTCATAATCAAAAGGCACAATGTTACTAATAACCATAGCTTTCCATTAATGGCCAAAAACCAACACAGTTTGATATCTACAGACATTTGTTCATTCACATTCATTACAAAAAGTTCTCATTCAAAATAGATGAACATAGATGTCCTTCTCCCCCTTTGACATCATCAAAATATGAAGTCCATTAGGAGGATGGAGGAGGAGGAGGAGGAATGGGCAGCAAGATAGTCTCAATATCCGTCAATCTTTTCTCCATAGAAGTCAAGCTGAACTTCATATGAGCTTGGATTGTTGAGAGTCTTGTATGCAGGAGATGTTCCATTCTTTCAGAATTCTCAGAGATGGTTGCTTGAAGCACACTGAAATCAGTTGAAATAGGCGGTGATGATGAAGAGGAACCAGCTGTGCCACCATGTCTGTGCAAAGTTTTGAATTCCTTCTTTAGAGCAGACATTTCTTCATCAATGTGAGCAGATAAATTCTTCATGCCCTCCAAATCATCTACCATGTGTGCAAAAGACAGTCTTGTCTTGGATATCTGATTGACTGCTTCCTGGCTGTTGAATAGATTCTGTTGTGAATTTGCCAAAATACCTTCAAGAACCTTTTCTAACTTGTCTTGATGCTCCTTTAGTTCAAGGGAGGCATCAGCCAATGTTTCAATAAGCCTATTGAATCTTTGGGCTGCATAATCTGATGCTTCCTTTTGTTTGATGAACTGAGCAGACACTGAATTTTCCAACCTTTGTACCCTGAGCTCAAAAACCTCTGACATCTGTTGGATTGAAGAAGTGATAGTATCAAATTTGTCATTGAGAAATGAGTATAACTCTGGTGGAACAGAAGGTCTACCAAAGGAAGTGGAGGCTTGGGCTTGACGAGTGAATGAAGGTATTTCCACTTCAGGAAGATGTGGTGAAGAGGTTTGAAAGGGAGGTGTATGAGGTACATCTTGGGGCATTGGTGCTTCATCCTCAACCGAAGGCTGGTCCTCATGTGCAGGAGAGTGGGGTATCTCAAGAGGTGGTACAACCTCAGGAACCACTGGAACCTCTGCAATAGCTGGTCCTCTTCTAACCTGATCTCCCTCAAGTCTGAATCCCATGAATTTCTGCAAATGTTTGAACCGATAGATGTTTGACTTGGGGATTGTTTGAGATGTCTCATTCTCAAGAGAGACTCCAAAGTGTTCAAAGACTGGTGTAAGATGAGCTGCATAAGGAAGAGACCTATGGAGATCTTTCCTCGTAGTCTAAGACATAATTTGATACATAATCACATGGAGGTTGACCTTTAATTCCTTCTTCATGCAATAAATTATGAATCTCTGTATATCGGTGAGTCTGTCCCTTCCACCACCTTGAGGTGTGATAATTGTGGTGAGGATGTGGTGGAGAAGTCTCAACACAGGAGGAAATGTGTTTGTGTTGAATTTTGTGACATGAGTTTGTCGGGGATCATTGACATCAGATGGAAGTCCAGTCAACAAGGAGTAAGCTTCATGAAGATTAAACTCAAAATTATGATAATCAGTCCCTTCATCAGGAATTCGAAACAAGGTGGCAGCTAGCACTGTGGGCAAATCTATCAACACGCCCTTGACCTCAGACTTGTACCCTTCATCAGTACATTCCAAATTCAAATAGAATTCTTGTACAAGTCTGGGGTAAATAGTTCTAAAGTTAGAAATGAATGGCAACCATGACTGAAAGTTGAAGAATTGGAGAATTTCTGGAAAAGCAGCAACCAACTCTTTATTTGCCAAGTCTACAGCCCTAGGTTTCAGGATAGTTTTCCCTTCATTGACTGACTTGGAAGGGGTAGCCTCAGAAGGCTGGGAAGACCCAGAAGATGAAGAGGATGATTCCGCAGAAACTTCAGGAGAAGAAACCAAAATTCTCTA
The DNA here is from genome assembly GCA_014218235.1 of Colocasia esculenta. NCBI lineage: Eukaryota > Viridiplantae > Streptophyta > Magnoliopsida > Alismatales > Araceae > Colocasia > Colocasia esculenta. The sequence continues at coordinate 73,019,271 of CM024762.1, read as the reverse complement.
TCTAGGGTTTGCAGACCCCCTGCCTCTAACAGAAGAGGGTGCCCTACCTCTTTTGGATGGAGTGGGAGATGCAGATGAAGGCCCTGGCTGCGCAGCAGGGTAAAACCGACGTTTGCTTCTCCTCTCGATTGGCGGTTGTGCTTCCACAGAGATGGGCCTGGCGGTTGCCCTGGACCTTGCTCCATGGCGAGGGACTTGCTTGGGGGCCATGGAAGCAAGAGGGAGTGGAAGAGCAGAGGATGGAGAAGAAGGAATGAAGGGAAGAAGGACAAAGATGGGTTGGAGGAGGGAAGAAGGTGGAGTGGCTGCCATTTTCAAAGGTGGAAGACGGCCATGGGGTCAACCTTGCATATAAAAGGGGTTTTGGAGGTGCAATGCCCCGCAGGAACAAGAAGACCCTAACCGGCACCCAAGACCTGAATCGCCCAGACAGGGGTATGTGTCGACACTAGAAGAGGTTAGTGTCGACCTGGGCTGGACTGTGTCGACACTAGATGGAAGTAGTGTCGACTTGGCCTGAAGAAACTTTGAGAATTTGAGCATGGGAAAAATTTGTGAGATTTGGGATATCTTTAATATGATTAAAGATGGATGGAATTAGCTTTTCAAGGATTTTTAAGAGTCCAAAGAATTCAGTTGTCATAATTCTTGCAAAAATGTAACAAACTTCAAGATTTACTCAACAACTAGCATGATATATTCATTAAATGACTTGAACCAGTAAAATGATAGTTTGAGGGATATATGACATCCAACAATCAATACATACTACCATAATCTCCAAATCCAAAGAAATGAAAATATCTTTTTAGATTGAGAACAAGTGTGATGAAGATAAACACCTTTAAAACAAATTGATGATAGACAGAGATGGTCATTTTAGGCAATTCTCCTTGGATAGTTTTGTGTTTTTAATCAAACTATCAAATGTAGTAAATCTTGTTCACTCAAGAACTAATGCTTTTTACACACCATAGTTCTTGGATACTAGGGATTTACTCATTATCTAGTTTCAAAGGGGGAAATGACAACCTTTTACATGGAAATATATGTTTATCAGACACCAATATTTCCAGTTACTCAGTCACCATAAAAAAAATATAGAGCATTTTTTTTTAAATTCTTGATTTTGAACCCCTTTGAACAGAGATAGCAAAAATACCTCATGACATACATGACACTTCATTCATTGTGAAGGTTTGTAGTTTCTCAGTATTTGTGCCATTGCTCTGTTGAATATCAAGTGTAAGGAGAATTTTATAAACTTGAAACCATTTATCTCACATCAGTTGCAAAAAAAAATGTTTAACTTCAATGCATACATTATCCTTCAGTCTGTGAAAGAGATTTGAATTTCTGTATTCTTGAAGAGTATAGTTGAGAGTTGATTGTGAAGACATGTAGTAGATCACTCAAAAGGTCATTTTGAGGTTCTAGACAACTCAATGAGGACATCATGCAAGGAAGTTGATGTAATTCAAGAAGAGTTTTGAATTTTGCAAAAGAAATGAGTTGTGAATTCCCTAGCTTCCCCTGAGATGATGATTCCAACAACTTTTCATCAAAATAAAGATATGCAAGTATTTTGAAAACAGAAATGATTCTCTTTGAACAACAAAGCTCCCCCTCAATAATTGCATATTCATTTCTTGGTACTTGGCGGAGACATATACTCTCGCATAGTGAAAGTGTCCAGACAAGCAGAACTTGTCCTTCTTCAAATCACCATTTGATATACCAAGAAGTTCAACACAATGTGAGTTGAAGAATTCATTGTCAAAAAGAAATAGAATTTGAATAGTGAGAGATGTGAACAATATGAATCAAGGAAGCAAAGAAGAATGATGAAACAATGACTCCCCCTCAGAATATACCTAAACACTCAACCCAAAAGAGAGAGATCAAGAAGATGGACATTTGCAAAGACCAAGTTCTCTTCTCAAGGATGAAAATCTACTGTCAGGAAGAGGTTTGGTGAAGATGTCGGCAATTTGTTTTTCAGTTTCAATGAAGTGGAGTTCAAAGGATTTCTTTGCTACCTCATCCCTCAAGAAATGATGCCTAATTTCAATATGTTTTGTTCTGGAATGCTGAATTGGGTTTTTAGACAGATTTATGGCACTTGTGTTGTCACAAAGAATGGGAACACAACCTAATTCTTAGTTGTAATCGAGAAGTTGATGTTTCACCCAAAGAATTTGAGTGCCACATCTACCAGCTGCAACATACTCGGCCTCTGCAGTTGACAGAGCAACTGAATGTTGCTTTTTAGAAGCCCAAGAGATTAGGCACCCACCTAAGTACAAACACAAGCCACTTGTGCTTTTTCTATCTAATTTACACCCAGCATAATCAGCATCACAATAGACAATCAAGTCTAACTTGCAACCAGCAGGATACCAAATTCCAAGATCACATGTTCCAACAAGATATTTGAAAATTCTTTTAACAGCTAACATGTGACTTTCTTTAGGATTAGATTGAAATCTAGCACATAAACACACACTGAATTGAATATCAGGTCTAGAAGTGGTTAGGTAGAGTAGAGAACCAATCATACCTCTGTATGTCTTTGGGTCTACTGACTTACCATGTGAGTCTTCTTCTAGTTTAGCATTAATTGCAATGGGTGTGCTTGAATGCTTGAGGTTCTGGAAGTCAAACCTTTTCAGAAGTTCCTTGATATATTTGGTTTGACTTATGAAGATCCCCTCGCTTGTTTGGTTAACCTGCAATCCCAAGAAAAATTGTAAATCTCCCATCAAGCTCATTTCAAATTCACTTTTCATTTGATTTGCAAATTCATTGCACATGCTCTTATTGGTTGATCCAAATATTATGTCATCAACATAAATTTGGACTGCAATTATTTGATTTTTGACAGTTTTTGTGAACATGGTTTGATCAACATTACCTCTAGAGTATCCTTTCTCAAGCAAAAAAGAACTCAAACGGTCATACCAAGCTCTTGGAGCTTGTTTGAGACCATAGAGAACCTTATGAAGCTTAAAGACATGATTAGGATGTTTTTCATTTTCGAGGCCCGGAGGTTGTTCAACAAAAACATTTTCTTTTATATAACCATTCAAAAAAGCACTTTTGACATTCATTTGATAAACTTTAAATTTCATGGAAGATGCAAAAGCAAGGAAAATTCTTACAGCTTCTAGTCTAGCTACAGGGGCATATGATTCTTCAAAATCAATTTCAAATTCTTGATTGTACCCCTTTGCAACTAGCCTAGCTTTATTTCTAATGACTTGACCAATTTCATTCAATTTATTTCTGAATACCCATCTAGTGCCAATGACTGTTTGGTCACTAGGTCTAGGTACTAATTCCCATACTTGATTTCTTTCAAATTGATGAAGTTCATCATGCATTGCATTGATCCAATCAGAACTCAATAAAGCTTCAACAATTGACTTTGGTTCAACTTGGGAAATTAGAGCTAGTGGGTCTTCATCAATTGCATTCAAGAATGATGATCTAGTTCTAACCCTATCATTTACATTGCCAACTATATTTTCCAATGGGTGATCTCTCAAAAATCTATGTTCAGAAGTTACCTGTTGAGATGCACTTAAGTCTGGAACAATATTACCTGATCCACTTGGAGTAGGTGAATGAATGTTCAAGTTCTCACCAGGGTCTTCAATTTCCTCAACAATCGGTGAAGAATCCACAATAAAATCATTCTCTTCATTATCTTGACTTTCCCTGCAAGATTTAGAACCATGAGTTGAAAATGAATTTTCATCAAAAATAACATGTGGAGACTCTTCAACTGTTTTATTCTTGAGAGAATAAACTCTAAAAGCTCTTGACACTTCAGAATAGCCAAGAAAGATGGCTTCCTGACTTTTAGCATCAAACTTGTCAAGATTTTCTTTGTTATTGTTATGAACAAAGTATTTACACCCAAATATTTTGAAATAGGAGATTGTTGGCTTTTTGTTTTTCAATAATTCATAAGGAGTTTTTCTGATTTTTGGTCTGATCAATGCTCTATTGAGAATGTGATTTGCTGTATTCACAGCTTCAGCCCAGAAGGATTTGGGCAAATTGCTTTCTAAGAGCATGGATCTAGCCATTTTCACAAGAGTTCTATTCTTTCTTTCCACAACTCCATTTTGTTCTGGAGTTCTTGGTGAAGAAAACTTGTGAAATATGTGAAGATCAGCACATAAATCAGAAAATAAATTGTTTTCAAACTCATCCCCATGATCAGTCAAAATGTTTTTGATTTTATATGAAAACTTGTTAAGGCAGTGGTACAGAAATTCCTGAACTCAAGGCAAGCATCACTTTTGTAGGGACAGAAAAATAACCCATGTAAATCTGGTAAAATCATCAATGATTACAAACCCATATCTTTTCCACTTAGACTTAGAATTCTTGTTGGGCCAAAGAGGTCCATGTGAAGTAATTCTAGTGGCCTAGATGTGAGTACCTCATTGAAGGTTTTAAAAGATTTTCTGGTTTGTTTTCCTTGGGCACAAATCCCACAAACTTGATTTTCTACATTAGAAAAGGATTCAGGAAGACCTTTAACCAAATTCAGCCTTAACAGTTTATTTATTGTTCTGAAACTTGCATGGCCAAGTCTTTTATGCCAAGTCCATGCAATTTCATTTTTATTGGCAACAAAGCAAATGTTTTCAGAAAAGTTTTTATTGAGGTTGATCATGTAGACATTGTTTTCCCTCTTTCCAAAGAATTTTACTTTATTAGTTGATGAGTCAATTATCTTGCAAAAATCAGATTCAAACACAACTTTGTGACCTTTGTCACATAGTTGGCTGATGCTCAACAAATTGTAATCTAGACCATCAACTAACAAAACATTATCAACAGAGTTTGAGGAAGATTGACCAACCTTTCCAGATCCAATGATCTTTCCTTTATTTTTACCTCCAAAAGTGACAGAACCTCCCTCCTTCTCAACCAGGAATGAAAATTTGGCTTTGTCTCCAGTCATGTGTCGTGAACACCCACTATCAAGGAACCACACATTTGAGTTGGGTGCACGACCTTCCTGTAAAAACAATAAGTGGAGAGAAGATTTTGGTACCCAAACATTGTTGGGACCATCAGAATGTTTGAGCATTGACATCAAATCTTTTCTAACCCATATCTGACTTGTTTTTTGCTTCTTTTTTGGTTCATTGGTGTTTTTTGTCTTTTTCACTTTATCCTTTTCTTTAGGAATGAAAACACCAATGTTCTTTTTCACATTCGGAGGGGAGTTTTGCATTTGGACATGAGTATTCAACTGTGGAGGTCCAAACCAAAGATTTTGATGGTACACTGAAAAATTTGGATGGAAGAATTGAGGATGGTACCAAAAAGGATTGAGATACCATTGGTTCCAAGAATTAGTCCAATCAGCTTGATGTGCTGTCTTGGAAGTCCAAGGTTTGTTATGAATGGCTTCTTTTGACTTTTTCTTATTTTTCAGATTTTTACTTGAATTTTTGATTGACTGGTTTTTGTTTATTGAGGTTGAGCAGGTCGACCTGTCCTTGACTGGTGTCGACACATCAGTCACAAATTTCATCTTTTTGTGGACTTGTGTCGACCTGTTAGGTGATTGTGTCGACCTGATTGGTTTTTATTTGTTCTGGGTTTTTGAAATTTTCACTGTGTTGCTTGACACTTGCTTATTTTTTGTATTTTCAAGACTAGAACCTTTGACAAAATTGATGAAGGGTGCTTTTTCTCTTATTTCACCAGATTTGTCTTTCTTGGGTTTTTGTTTGTTGAATCCTAGTCCATGTGATTCAGATCTCATTCTAGCTCCTAGCAAGGCCTCCAAATTGTCTTTACCTTTTGTAAAGGTTTCAATAACTTGTTCTTTTTCTTTTAGCTGGTTTTCTAAGGTTTTGATTTCATCAGCATCTTTTTGTTTTTCTTTTTGTTCCAATTCCAGCTTTTCAGACAATTCTTTAAACTCATGAGTGGCCTTCTGAGATGCAAGCTTAAGCTCATCAATTATGTTCAGGAAATTTTCCTTTTCTTCATTAAGTTCAGCTACTTCATTTTCCAGTTCACAAATTCTTTTATTGATGGATTGGCTAAGCAAAATGTTTTCAACTTTCTTTTTGAGATGCTTGTTTTCTTTCCTAATTTCAGAGTAGTTTTCAACAAGCTCAGCATAGGCATCTTGCCAATCATCAATTGAATAGTCTTCGAAAGAAGCACTTACCTTTCCATCTGAAATATTTGCCATGAAGCAAATTTCCTCACTCTCAGAGCTTGAGGATTTTTCTTCTTCCTTCTCACTTGAGTCTTCATCAGACCAGGTGGCTACCATGGCCTTTGGCTTCTTGAGTTTGTGAATCTTCTTGTATTTCTCCTTCTTATTCTTAGGACATTCTCCCTTCATATGTCCTGGCTTGTTGCACCTGTAACAAATGACAGTTTCATCAGATTTCTGATTCCTATTAGACTTGGCATTAGAAAAGGAAGTGTTTCTTTTTCCTGATGGGAATTTCTTTTTCCTAGATAATTTTCCTTTCCTGTATTTTAAGAATTTTTTGAATTGCCTGGTCATGAGGGCAATCTCATCCTCATTGGACTCAGACTCATCAGAACTTGTTTTCTCCTGATTCTTGTCTTTGTTACTTGAAGAGGCCTTTAGTGCTACTGGCTTGGTTTTAATTATGTGTTCTTCATTTCTTCTTAGACTGATTTCATAAGTCATTAAGGATCCTATCAATGCATCCAAAGAGATTTTGGACAAATCTTTAGAATCTTCAATGACTGTGGCCTTAGTGTGCCAAATTGAAGAGAGAGAACACAAAATTTTCCTTACCAAGTCAGCATCTGTATAATCCTTACCTAAGGCCTTCAGTCCATTCACAATGATCATAAACCTGGCAAACATTTCAGAAATTGTCTCATCAGATTTCATTATAAACAATTCATACTCAGAGACAAGAATGTTAGCTTTGGTTTCTTTCACTTGAGATGTTCCCTCATAGAGTAGCTCAAGTTTGTCCCACATCTCCTTGGCAGATTTGCACATGGAGATTCTTGAGTACTCCTTAGGGTGGACTGCACACTGGATCATATTCATGGCACTATAATTCAAGGTAGCCCTTCTAATCTGTTCCCTAGTCCAGGTTTCTTCCTCTCCCTGGTTCTCATAGGGGCCTACCTCAACTACTTTCCAGATTTCATAATTTTGGGCTCTAAGAAAAACTTGCATTCTATTCTTCCAATAAGAATAGTCCGTCCCATTAAAGAAGGGTGGCCTATTAATGGAATGACCCTCAGCTATGAACCCTCTGGAATCCATTGAATTAAATAGATGGTGCAATGAAGAAGACACTCAGCAAGCAAGCAAGCAAGCAAAACACACAGAACAAATAGAAAGCACTCAGATCAGATCAGATATAAACCCTCTCTGATACCAATTGAAGGATCGAAGATAAGATGGACAAGATCTAGAGGGGGGGGGTTGAATAGATCTAGGCCAACTATTGTGGAAGCTTAGCCAATTTAAAACAATGCAAGGAATCAGAGGCAATTTGAAAGAGAAATTTATAGATCTGATGAGTAATTGTGTGAATTAGATGATTGAAGTGTGGAATCAAGTTGATTAAAAGTGAATTCGAAAAACCATATGCATACATCTAGCGCAATGTGAATTTAAGTCACACACAAACCACTGCACAGAGAATTTTTAGGTGGTTCGGAAATCACACCATGTGATTCCTACATCCACCCCTCACACTGTGAGGATCCACTAAACAACCGGATACACCACACACACTGGAGCCTGACAACTCCAACACAGAGTTCTACAACTCACACAACCTCTAGAGCAAGACTACTTTAGAACCTGAGCACAATTGCTCAACCACAACTAAGTACGACGACTCAACACTGAGCACACAGGCTCACAAACCACTTGCTAGATCAAAAGACACAAAGATTCAGATCCTCTAGCAATGATCTGATCTAAAAAGGCTCATTCAAGAGGATTAATACAACAGTTCATGCACAATCTCTAGAATGACCAAGAAGAAACAAGGGGAAATGAGGAATGGGGTGAAATGTCCTTGTTCTACAAGAAGACTCCCTTGTAGAGGCCGAATTGTGAAGAAGCTCTCCTTGTCTCTACAAGGACAGTCTAGAAGGGGGTTAGGTTAGGTGTGGACAAGATCTAGAAGGGGGGGTTGAATAGATCTAGGCCAATTTTGCGGAAACTTAATCAATTAAAAGCAGTTCTTAGAATCAGAGACAATATCAAAGAACACTTAGCAAATCTGATCAATTGATGTGAGAATTGTGTAATTGAAGAGAATGAGCAAGTTGATTGGAAGAGAGTTTGCACAGCCCTATGCATACATCTAGCGCAACTGAAAATTAGAAAGCAAACAAACCACCGCACAGAGAAATTTTAGGTGGTTCAAAAATCACACCATGTGACTCCTACATCCACCCCTCACACAGTGAGGATTCACTATCAACTTGAAAACACAACACACACTGGAGCCTGACAACTCCACTTATGAGTTAGACAACTCACACACCACCTAGAGCAAGACTACTCTAGAATCTGAGCAAGACTGCTCAACCACACAAACTGAGTACAACGACTCAACACCCTGAGCACAATGGCTCACAAACACTTGCTAGAACAAAACACCAAGATTCAGATCCTCTAGCAATGATCTGATCTATTAAGGCCAATTCAAGAGAATCGATGCAATGGATTATGCACAATCTCTAGAATAGCCAAGAAGAAACAAGAAAACTTAAGATATGATGTTGACAATTCTTGTTCTTCAAGAGAACTCCCTTGTAGAGGCTGAATTGGAAGGATCTTGATCACTTGAAGTCCCTTGGCCGATGCTCTGCAATTTTGATCTTGGGATCTTCCTTGAGTGCTTCACAATCACTGGCTTCTAGTTGATCTGCTCCCTTGAAGTTGATCCTAATGCTTCATCTTGATCAACCTTCGATTCTTGTGCTTGGAGAAGTTTGAATTGCGGAGAAGAAGCACATGAGGGAGCAAAACCTGGGAGGAGAGGCTCTCTTGCCGCCAGAGCTTTCTTGGAGGCGGTTGGAAGCTCTCTTGATGTGATGGATAGCCAATTAGGGAGTATTTATACCCAAAAATATCCAAAGGTACCCATGGGGGTCGTGGGCACAAGTTCCAAGGCCCATCCATCAAATCCCTAGGGTGCCACGTGTCCAGGAGGAAGTTTAAGTTCCAAACTTTCCGGAGTGTGTCGACCTGCCCTTGAGTAGTGTCGACACACTGTCCCAGACTGGCCAATTGATTCCCTGGGAGAAGGCTCTAGTGTCAACCTGAGATTGTTTAGTGTCGACCTGCCGTAGTCAGCTGAAAAACAGGCCTTCTGGGAAGGCTCACTAGTGTCGACCTGAGATTGAGTAGTGTCGACACTAGAGGTTCTTTTCTTCACATTTCTGCCTTTGCTCTGAGCCATTGTGTCGACACCAGTGATGGTTGTATCGACACTACCTTTGCAAGAAATGTTTGTCCCTGAGAAAAATAAACATATAAATCATTAGTTAATTGAATTATCATGTATATGAATAATAAATGTGTTTAGGAACATGCTCTTTGAGTATTGTTGTTCTATGGGTGATGCATTTAACATGTTTCAATTGTCATGCACTAAAATCACCACTTGTCATCATCAAAATATGAGGAGAGTTGAATTACATTCACACTTAATTCCAACAATCTCCCCCTTTTTGATGATGGCAACATTAGGTTCATATGAAAATTCGAAGGTTTTAACAAAGTGTGATTTTAAGCAATTACAGTGAATGACAATGAGATATGTTTCAACTCTTTTTGTTCACAATTGTCAAAGGCTATTGAACAAGTTTTAGTAACATTTGAATATTTTTTTTTAAAATTCACAAGAGTGTTGTTACTGAAGATAACTATTTCCACAAATAGCCAAGCGGCTTGACATTCCACATACAATTGATATCCATTGACATTCATTCAGAGACAATCTCAATCACATTGAAAACAAAGATGTTTCATTTCATTTCATTAAAGCAAACAACTTTGCCTTCACAGGGATGTGATCATTTTCATACATTCACAAAAGTATTTTAACAAAAAAAAACTTTCTTTCCACTTTCTTCTATCTTCCCCCCCTTTGACATCATCAAAGGAAAGACACATTACATTAAGTTTGAGGAGGAGGAGGAGGAATTGGGAGGAGGATGGACTCTATAGCTTTGAGTCTTGAATCCATAGCATGAAGATTCATGTTGAGTTGTTTCTGCATAGTGGAGAGCCTTGTATGAACAATTGCTTCAAGTCTTTGGCTATTGTCAGAAATGGAGTGCTAAAGAGCAGACAAATCAACAGTTGATGATGGAGCACTAGAGGATGAACTACCAAGTCCATGACTATTGATGTCCTTCAATTCCTTCTTGATATCAGTCATCTCATTATCAATGTGGGCTGATAAGTTCTTCATACTCTCTAAGTCATCAACAAAGTGAGCAAATGACAATCTTGTTTTAGAGATTTGTGAGAGAGTTTCCTTGGTGTTGAAGACATCTGCTTGGGAATTTGCCAAGATTCCCAGAAGAACTTTTTCCAATTTGTCTTGATGCTCCTTCAGCTCAACCGAAGCATCTGCCATTGTCCCAATCAACCTGTTGAACCTTTGTGCAGCCTAGTCTGAAACTGCCTTTTGCTCAATGAATTTAGCAGTCACAGCATTCTCAAGCCTTTGAACTTTCAACTTGAAGCTTTCTGACATTTCTTGAATTGAGGAGGTGAAAGCTTCAAATTTCTCATTTAAAAAGGAGTACAACTCTGGTGGAATAGTGGGTCCACCAAAGACATGAGTGGTGTGAGCTTGAGATTGAGGTTGTGGGATGAAGTTGGGTAAGTCCATAGAGGGGTGAACAGGAGAGGAGTATTGAAATGAAGGAGTGAATGGTTCAGCTTGGGTATCTCCTTCAACATGAGGCTGATCCTCATTGATGGGGGGTTGGTCCTCAGCAGGAGGCTGGTCCTCAGCAGGAGGCTGGTCCTCAGTAGGAGGTGCCACTACCTCAGGTGCTTCAACAATTGGTCCTCTCCTAACTTGATTACCTTCAAGTCCGAACCCCATAAACTTTTGTAAATGCTTGAAGCAATAAACATTTGCCTTGGGAATTGTTTGAGTCTTTTCATTTGCAAGAGGAATTTCAAAATGCTCAAACACAGGAGTCAGATGGTCTGCATATGGAAGAGACCTATGTAGATCATTCCTGGTGGTCTCGGAGATGATCTAAAACATAATGACATGGAGATTGACCTTGAGATTTTTCTTCATGCAGTAGAGCATAAATCTCTGGATGTCTGTAAGCCTATCCCTTCCACCACCTTGGAGAGTTATGATGGTAGTGAGTATGTGATGAAGGGTTCTCAACACTGGAGGGAATTTATTGGTGTTGAATTTGCTTACATGAGTCTGCTTTGTATCAGAAGGATCTGCTGGAAGACCAGTCAACAATGTATAGGCTTCATGAAGATCAAATTCAAACCTATGGTAGTTAGTTCCTGCTTCAGGAATTCTGAACAAAGTGGCAGCCAAAGAGATTGGCAAATCAATAGTAATACCCTGAACTTTAGACTTGTAACCATCTTCATCACATGTCAAATTCAAGTAGAATTCTTGGACAAGTCTAGGGTAAACAATCCGAAATTCTGAGATAAATGGCAGCCAAGATTGAAAGCTGAAAAACTCAATGATTTCCGGAAAGGTAGTACGAAGGTCATTGTCATCCAAGTTGACAATCTGGGGCTTTAGGATTGATCTACCTTCACGCACTTGTTTGGAAGGTGTGGCATCATACTCAGAAGGGTTTGAGGAGGACTCTTCAGAGACTTCAGGAGAGGAGACCAAGATCCTCCTTCTAGCGTGTGAGGAACCTCTACCTCTGACAGAGGAGGATGCCCTACCTCTTTTGGAAGCTGAAGACTGCCCTGGCTGCTCCACAGGGTCGTGCCTTCTTTTACTCCGCCGCTCAGTGGGAGGCTGTTCATCCACACGGATAGCTTGAGCCGTCGCTCTGGCTCTTTCTCCACACCGAGGTTGATGTTTCGGCGCCATAGAAGCAAGGAGGAGGAAGAACAGGGGATGAGGAGGAAGAAATGGAGGGAAGAAGAGGAAGCAAGGGTCGATGGAGGGAAGGGGACGGGGGTTTCCTGCCGATTTGAGTGGGGAAGGATGGCCATGGGGTTGACATGGGAAATAAAAGGGGTTTTTAGGGGTGTGATGCCCCGCAGGAACTCAGACGAGATTAACCGGCGCCCAGGCCTTAAAGCTTCTCGGACAGGAAGTAGTGTCGACACTAGGGACTGATAGTGTCGACCTGGCCTGAACAAAAGTAAGTATTTGAGCATGGGAAAAATGTGGGAGTTTTGGGACATCTTTAGGATGATGACCAATCAATGGAATTAACATTTCAAGGAATTTTAAGATGCTAAAAAATTCAGTGATCATAAATTGCAGAAATTCAACAGATTTTTTGTTTTAACACAACATCCAACATGATATGAACATGAGGTGACTTGAGCCAATAAAATGATAAAGTGAGGGATATAATGCATCCAACAATCAATAATAACCAACTAAATTCTTCAAATACAAGGAAATCCAAATATCTTTTAGATTGAAATCAAGTGTGATGAAGATAAACATCTTTAAAACAAACTGTTGAGAAAGAATGATGATTCCTTTGAGGCATTTCTCCTTGGTTACACACACATTTTTTTTTTAATCAATCTTTCAAATGTGGTAAGTCTTGTTCACTCAAGAACTAATGCTTTTTACACACCATAGTTCCTGGATACTTGAGAGTTTACCCATTATCAAGTTTCAAAGGGTAAACGACAACCTTTTGACTTGAAAATATACGTTGATCAAACGCCAATATTTTCAGTTACTCAGTCATCATCAAAATATGTAGCTTTTAATTTTTTTTATTTTGAAATCCCCTTTGAACAGAGATAGCAATAATACCTCATGACATACACAGCTCTTCATTCATTGTGAAGGTGTGTAGTTTCTCAGTATAGATGCCATTGCTCTGTTGAGATGAGTGTGTTTTGGAGACAATATTTAAAAATGAAATCATTTATCTTTCATTTCAGTTGAAAAAAGATGGTTAGAATCAAGACACACATTGATTTTCAGTCTTTTAAAGAGTTTTGAATTTCTTCAGTGATGAGGAATGTAGTTGAGAGTTGATTGTGAAAAAATGTAGTAGATCACTCAAAAGATCATTTTGAGGTTCTAGTTGACTCAATGAGGATATCATGCAAGGAAGTTGGTGTAAATCAAGAAAAATGTTGAATTTTGCAAGAGTGATGATTTGTGAATTTTCAAGCTCCCCTGAGATGATGATTTCATCAACTTTCCATCAAGACAAAAATATGCAAGAGTTTAAACAAGGATAAAATTATTCTCTTTGAACAATGAAGACTCCCCTTCAGCCATTGCATATTCATTTCTTGGTACTTGGCGGAGACATATACTCTCGCATAGTGAAAGTGTCCAGACAAGCATAACTTGTCCTTCTCCAAGTCACCATTTGATATACCAAGAAATTCAACACAATGTAAGTTGAAGAATCCATTGTTAGAAAGACATGAAAGTGAAATGGAGAGAGATAGTATGAATCAAGGAAGCAAAGGATAATTATGATGCAAAGAACTCCCCCTCAGAAAGTGCATAACACTTAACCAAAACCCAATGAGAGAGATCAAGAAAATGGACATTTACAAAGGCCAAGCTCTCTCCTCAAAGATGAAAATCTACTGTCAGGAAGAGGTTTGGTGAAGATGTCAACAATTTGTTTTTCAGTTTCTATGAAATGGAGTTCAAAAGATTTCTTTGCTACCTCATCTTTCAAGAAATGATGCCTAATTTCAATATGCTTGGTTCTTGAATGCTGAATGGGGTTTTTAGACAGATTTATTGCACTTGTGTTATCACATAGGATGGGAACACAACCTCACTCTTGATTGTAATCAAGAAGTTGATGTTTCACCCAAAGAATTTGAGTTCCACATCTACCTGCTGCAACATACTCAGCCTCTGCAGTTGACAGAGCAACTGAATGTTGCTTTTTAGAAGCCCAAGAAATTAGGCACCCACCTAAGTATAAACACAAGCCACTTGTGCTCTTTCTATCTAATTTACATCCAGCATAGTCAGCATCACAATAGGCAATCAAATCTAACTTGCACCCAGCAGGATACCAAATTCCTAAATCACATGTTCTAACAAGATATTTGAAAATTCTTTTAACAGCTAACATGTGACTTTCCTTAGGATTTGATTGAAATCTAGCACACAAACACACACAAAACTGAATATCAGGTCTAGAAGTTGTAAGATAAAGTAGAGAACCAATCATACCTCTGTAGGTCTTTGGGTCTACTGACTTACCAGATGAGTCTTCTTCTAGCTTAGCATTAATAGCAATTGGTGTGTTTGAATGCTTGAGGTTCTGAAAGTCAAACCTTTTCATGAGTTCTTTGACATACTTGGTTTGACTAATGAAGATCCCCTCATGTGTTTGGTTAACCTGCAATCCCAAGAAAAACTTTAGATCTCCCATTAAACTCATTTCAAATTCATTTTTCATTTGATTTGAAAATTCAGTACACAGGCCTTTATTGGTTGATCCAAATATTATGTCAACATAAATTTGGACAACAATTATTTGATTATTGACTGTTTTTGTGAACAATGTTTGATCAACATTTCCTCTAGAATATCATTTTTCAAGTAAAAAGGAACTCAAACGGTCATACCAAGCTCTTGGAGCTTGTTTAAGACCATAGAGAGCCTTATGAAGCTTGAAAACATGGTTAGGATGTTTTTCACTTTCAAATCCAGGAGGTTGTTCAATAAAAACATTTTCCTTTATATATCCATTTAGAAATGCACTTTTAACATCCATTTGATAGACTTTAAATTTCATGGAGGATGCAAAAGTAAGGAAAATTCTAACTGCTTCTAGTCTAGCTATAGGGGCATATGATTCTTCAAAGTCAATTCCAAACTCTTGGTTGTATCCCTTTGCAACTAGCCTAGTTTTATTTCTAATGACTTGACCAGATTCATTCAATTTATTTTTGAAAACCCATCTAGTGCCAATGATTGTTTGGTCACTAGGTCTAGGTACTAATTCCCATACTTGATTTCTTTCAAATTGATGAAGTTCATCATGCATGGCATTAATCCAATCCAAACTTGATAAAGCTTCATCAATTGACTTTGGCTCAATTTGGGAAATTAGAGCTAGTAGGTCTTCTTCAAGAGCATGTAGGAATGATGATCTAGTCCTAACTCTATCATGCAAATTACCAACTACATTATCCAATGAGTGATCTCTCAAAATTCGATGTTCAGAAATTACCTGTTGAGGGGTACTGAAATTTGGAGCAACATTACCTGATCCACTTGAAGATGGTGAATTGATGTTCAAGTTCTCATGTTCTTCTCAAGCTCCTCAACAGTTGGTGAAGAGTCCACAACGAAATCATCTTCTTCACTGTCTTGATTTTCCCTGCAAGACTTAGAACTTTTAGTTGAAAAAGAATTTTCATCAAAGATAACATGTGGAGACTCTTCAACATTTTTGATTTTGAGAGAATAAACTCTAAAAGCTCTTGACACTTCAGAATAGCCAAGAAAGATGGCTTCCTGACTCTTAGCATCAAATTTGTCAAGATTTTCTTTATTGTTGTTATAAACAAAACATTTACACCCAAAGGTTTTGAAATAAGATACAGTTGGTTTTTTATTTTTCAATAATTCATAGGGGGTTTTTCTGATTTTTGGTCTAATCAAAGCTCTATTTAGAATGTGATTTGCTGTGTTTACAGCTTTAGCCCAGAAGGATTTGGGCAAATTGCTTTCTAAGAGCATGGATCTAGCCATTTCCACAAGAGTTCTATTCTTTCTTTCCACAACTCCATTTTGTTCTGGAGTTCTTGGTGAAGAAAACTTGTGAAAAATTTGAAGTTCAACACATAAATCAGAAAAGGATTGGTTTTCAAATTCACCCCCATGATCAGTCAAAATATTTTGATTTTATATGGAAGGTTTGTTAAGGTAGTGGTACAGAATTTCCTGAACTCAAGGCAAGTATCACTTTTGTGGGACAAGAAAATAACCCATGTAAATCTGGTAAAATCATCAATGATTACAAACCCATATCTTTTGCCACTTAGACATAGAATTCTTGTTGGGCCAAAGAGGTCCATGTGAAGTAATTCTAGTGGCCTAGATGTGAGTACCTCATTGAAGGTTTTAAAAGATTTCCTGGTTTGTTTTCCTTGGGCACAAATCCCACAAACTTGATTTTCAATATTAGAAAAAGATTCAGGAAGACCCTTAACCAAATTCAGCCTTAACAATTTATTCATTGTTCTGAAACTTGCATGGCTAAGTCTTTTGTGCCAAGTCCATGCAATTTCATCTTTATTAGCAACAAAGCAAAGATTTTAGAAAAGTTTTTATTGAGGTTGATCATGTAAACATTGTTTTCCCTTTTTCAAAAAATTTATTTTATCAGTTGATGAATCAATTATCTTACAGAAATCAGATTCAAACACAACTTTGTGACCTTTGTCACATAGTTGGCTGATACTGAGCAAATTATAATCTAGACCATCAACTAATAAAACATTATCAACAAAGTTTGAGGAAGATTGACCAACCTTACCAGATCCAATGATCTTTCCTTTATTTTTACCTTCAAAAGTTACTGAACCTCCCTCCTTCTCAATCAGGAATGAGAATTTGTCTCTATCTCCAGTCATGTGTCGTGAACACCCACTGTCAAGGAACCACACATTTGAATTGGGTGCACGACCTTCCTGCAAAAGCAATCAGTGGAGAGAAGATTTTGGTACCCAAACAGAGTTGGGACCATCAGAATGTTTGGACATAATCATCAAATCTTTTCTCACCCAAATTTGATTTGTTTTTGATTTTTGTCTTATTACATTGGTGTTCTCTTTCTTTTTCAATTTCTTCTTTCCCTTAGGGATGAAAACACCAGTATTTTTGTTTTCAGTAGGAGGGGAGTTTTCCATTTGAACATGAGAATTTAGATGAGGAGGTGGAATCCAAGGATTTTGTTGGTACATCAGAAAATTTGGATAGAAGAATTGGGGATGATACCAACATGGGTTGTAATGCCATTGGTTCCAATCAGCTTGATATCTTGTCTTGGAAGTCTAGGGTTTTTCATGAATGACTTCCTTTGACTTTTTCTTATTTTTCAATTTTTATTTGAATTTTTGATTTTGTGTTTGTCTTTGTTGATGTTGAGCAGGTCACCTCTCCTTGACTGGTGTCGACACAACAGCCACAAAATCCTTCTTCTTATGGACTGGTGTCGACCTGTCAGTGACTGTGTCGACCTGGTTGACTTGTTTTGTTTATGAGTTTTTGAGATTTTTGGTGTTTTGCTTGATGTTTGACAGTGTTCTCAAGACTAGGACCTTTGACAAATTTAATCCTTTTTCTCACCAGATTTGTCTTTCTTAGGTTTTTGTTTATTGAATCCTAGTCCATGAGAGATTGATTTCATTTTTGCTCCCAGCAAGGCCTCCAAATTATCTTTACCTTTTGTGAATGTTTCAATAACTTCATCCTTTTCTTTTAGCTAGTTTTGTAAGGTTTTGATTTCTTCAACCTTTTGTTGTTTATCATGGTTTTCCATTTCCAGCTTTCCAGACAGTTCTTTGAATTCATGGGTGGCCTTTTGAGAGGCAAGCTTAAGCTCATCAATTAAGTTCAGAAGATTTTCCTTTTCTTCATTCAGTTCTGTTACTTCATTTTCAAGCTCACAAATTCTTTTGTTGAAGGATTGATTGTGCAAGATATTTTCAATTTTCTTTTTGATGTGTTTGTTTTCTTTTCTCATTTCAGTGTATTTTTCAACTAATTCAGCATATGCATCCTGCCAATCTTCAACTGAAA
This sequence comes from Colocasia esculenta, assembly GCA_014218235.1. Classification (NCBI taxonomy): domain Eukaryota; kingdom Viridiplantae; phylum Streptophyta; class Magnoliopsida; order Alismatales; family Araceae; genus Colocasia; species Colocasia esculenta. Next base: position 73,001,266 of record CM024762.1, on the reverse strand, counting down.
AGTCTTCGAAAGATGTGCTTACCTTTCCATCTGAGCTATTTGCCATGAAGCAGATCTCCTCACTTTCAGAGCTTGAGGATTTTTCTTCTTCTTCCTTTTCACTTGAGTCTTCATCAGACCAAGTGGCTACCATGGCCTTCGGCTTCTTGAACTTGTGAATCTTTTTGTGCTTTTCCTTTTTGTTTTCAGGACATTCTCCCTTCATATGTCCTGGCCTGTTGCACCTGTAACAAATGACAACTTCGTCAGATTTCTGATTCTTATTGAAATTAGCATTGAAAAAGGAAGTGTTTCTTTTACCTGATGAAAATTTCTTTTTGCCAGAAAGTTTTCCTTTTCTATATTTCAAGAATTTTCTGAATTGCCTAGTCATGAGGGCAATCTCATCCTCATTTGACTCAGACTCATCAGAACTAGTTTTCTCCTAACTTTTGTCTTTGTTACTAGATGAGGCCTTTAGAGCTACTGGCTTGGTTTTGATTATATGTTCTTCATTTCTCTTTAGATTGATTTCATATGTCATTAAAGATCCTATCAATTCATCCAAAGAGATTTTGGACAGATCTTTAGAATCTTCAATGACAGTGGCTTTTGTGTGCCAAATTGAAGAGAGAGAACGTAGAATTTTTCTTACCAAGTCAGCATCCGTATAGTCCTTACCTAAGGCCTTCAGTCCATTGACTATGATCATAAACCTGGCAAACATTTCAGAGATTGTCTCATTAGATTTCATCATAAACAATTCATATTCAGAGACAAGTATGTTAGCCTTGGTTTCTTTAACCTGAGATGTTCCCTCATAGAGTAACTCAAGTTTATCTCACATCTCTTTGACAGATTTGCACATTGAGATTCTCGAGTACTCCTTGGGGTGAACAACACATTGAATCATATTCATGGCACTGTAATTCAATGTAGCTCTTCTTATCTGTTCCCTAGTCCAGGTTTCTTCCTCTCCCTAGTTCTCATAGGGGCCTACCTCCACTACTTTCCAGATTTCATAATTTTGGGCTCTAAGAAAAACTTGCATTCTATTTTTCCAAAAAGAATAGTCCGTTCCATTAAAAAATGGTGGCCTATTAATGGAATGACCCTCAGCTATGAACCCTCTGGAATCCATTGAATTAAAAAGATGGTGCAAAGAAGAAAACACTCAGCAAGCAAACAAGCAAGCAAACAAATCACACAGAACAAATAGAAATCACTCAGATCAGATCAGATATAAACCCGCTCTGATACCAATTGTTAGGATCGAACTAGGTGTGGACAAGATCTAGAAGGGGGGGTTGAATAGATCTAGGCCAATTTTGCGGAAACTTAATCAATTAAAAGCAGTTCTTAGAATCAGAGACAATATCAAAGAACACTTAGCAAATATGATCAATTGATGTGAGAATTGTGTAATTGAAGTGAATGAGCAAGTTGATTGGAAGAGAGTTTACACAGCCCTATGCATACATCTAGCGTAACTGAAAATTAGAAAGCAAGCAAACCACTGCACAGAGAAATTTTAGGTGGTTCGGAAATCACACCATGTGACTCCTACATCCACCCCTCACACAGTGAGGATTCACTATCAACTTGAAAACACAACACACACTGGAGCCTGACAACTCCACTTATGAGTTAGACAACTCACACACCACCTAGAGCAAGACTACTCTAGAATATGAGCAAGACTGCTCAACCACACAAACTGAGTACAACGACTCAACACCCTGAGCACAATGGCTCACAAACACTTGCTAGAACAAAAACACCACGATTCAGATCCTCTAGCAATGATCTGATCTATTAAGGCCAATTCAAGAGAATCGATGCAATGGATTATGCACAATCTCTAGAATAGCCAAGAAGAAACAAGAAAACTTAAGATATGATGTTGACAATTCTTGTTCTTCAAGAGGACTCCCTTGTAGAGGCTGAATTGGAAGGATCTTGATCACTTGAAGTCCCTTGGCCGATGCTCTGCAATTTTGATCTTGGGATCTTCCTTGAGTGCTTCACAATCACTGGCTTCTACTTGATCTGCTCCCTTGAAGTTGACCCTAATGCTTCATCTTGATCAACCTTTGATTCTTGTGCTTGGAGAAGTTTGAATTGCGGAGAAGAAGCACATGAGGGAGCAAAACCTGGGAGGAGAGGCTCTCTTGCCGCCAGAGCTTTCTTGGAGGCGGTTGGAAGCTCTCTTGATGTGATGGATAGCCAATTAGGGAGTATTTATACCCAAAAATATCCAAAGGTACCCATGGGGGTCGTGGGCACAAGTTCCAAGGCCCATCCATCAAATCCCTAGGGTGCCACGTGTCTAGGAGGAAGTTTAAGTTCCAAACTTTCCAGAGTGTGTCGACCTACCCTTGAGTAGTGTCGACACACTGTCCCAGACTGGCCAATTGATTCCCTGGGAGAAGGCTCTAGTGTCGACTTGAGATTGTTTAGTGTCGACCTGCCGTAGTCAGCTGAAAAATAGGCCTTCTGGGAAGGCTCACTAGTGTCGACCTGAGATTGAGCAGTGTCGACACTAGAGGTTCTTTTCTTCACATTTCTGCCTTTGCTCTGAGCCATTGTGTTGACACCAGTGATGGTTGTGTCGACACTACCTTTGCAAGAAATGTTTGTCCTTGAGAAAATAAACACATAAATCATTAGTTAATTGAATTATCATGTATATGAATAATAAATGTGTTTAGGAACATGCTCTTTGAGTATTGTTGTTCTATGGGTGATGCATTTAACATGTTTCAATTGTCATGCACTAAAATCACCACTTGTCATCATCAAAATATGAGGAGAGTTGAATTACATTCACACTTAATCCCAACAGGCCGATGCTCTGCAACTTGGTCTTTGGGATCTTCCTTGAATTCTTCACAATTGTCTACTTCTACTTGATCTGCATCCTTGGAAGTTGATCATACTGCTTCATCCTGGATCAGACTTCTCTTCTTGTGCTTGAAGATGTGTGAATTGAGGTGAAGGAGCACAAAAGGAAGCAAGAACAGGGAGGAGAGCTCTCTCTGCCACCGGAAATATTTTTGGAAGGCTCTTGGAGGCTCTCTTATGGTTGGATGGCCAATTAGGAGAGTATTTATAGTCCAAAGTGTCCAAAAGTACCCTTGGGGGTCGTGGGTGTGGACGCCCGTTTCCGCGCCGTCTCCGGTCAACCTCCGGATCTTGCGGATGCTCGCGGACGCCGTCGAACTCTCGTTGGCAATGAATGGGGTTGCCGGTTGACCTCGTTGACCCTCCGGTTGACTGAGTTGACTAGAGGGAGAACAATGAAAATAAGCTGAATGAAGGGGAGTACGTGATCGCCAGGGCCTTACCTATGCCCAAGGAGTGTTAGAATCGCGTCGGTGCAGTGGCCTCGCGCAGCAGATGGAGACGGGGCTTCAACTTCTCCTCCTTCAGCCGGCCAAAGGAGAAGAGCTCCGCGGTCTTCTACAGATCGTTCCTGCTATAGCAAAAGACTCTATTAGACTCTAAGAAGTGCGGTAAATGCTCAAAACGAAGTATGAAAAGCCCAAAAGGAGAGTCCCGTACCGGTTGCGGACTTGAGAAGAGGGGTGGCCAAATGTTATGACCACCCTTCTTCCCTCCGTTTTTGGTTGGGAAACCCCTTTCTAGGTGTGTAGGAAGGTGACCTACGTGCCTAGAGTGAGTGGAAAGGTGTGTGTGTGTTGCATGTAACTAAGAGAAGAGAGTTAAGAAAGAGAGAGGGAGGGAGGTGTAGATCCTCGTTGCTAATGTTGTAGCTCCTTGCAAGGGCTCCTCCAGCTTCAAAGCAGCCCTCCTGGACGTCCCAAGTGTGGAGAGAATGAAGAGGATGAGTGGTGGAAGGTTGGGTGCAATTTTCTCTCTCTTCTCTCAAAAGGGCAGCATGTGGACGTCCAACCTCTCTCCTCTGGCTTAGAGGGCTCAAGAGGGAGTTATATAGACAGTGGGCTCGAGCTCAGCTGCCTTGGATGCTCAAGTGTGAAGAAACACACTTGTACACATGGCAATCCAAGTCTAAAGGCTCCAACCAATGGGGAGGGGCCACATAGGATTTTTACTGGGTCAAGGGGGTGCCAAGGTGGCCCATATGCCCGTTGGGAACGGCCCCATACGGTGCATGGGCGAGAGAAAGGTGCTAGTGGGCTATATTCTCGGGGTAGTTGTGCAGACCAGGTAAACCAGGTTGACGTCCAGCGATCATGCCGCCAACTGCATGCAGTGTCTGGGTCAGCGTCAAAGATCCATGCCGTCAACCAGTAGTCGGCGGCCATCGATGCTGCCGTCTACATGGCACCCGAGGCAAGTCAACAAATGGTCAAGCGAGGCTTAATGGGCCAAAAGAGCCTTGTGGGAGATGGACCAAATCTCGCGTCTACAAATGCCCCTCCAAGACATCCGATCTTGCAAGGGAGTAGAGCAGACTGAAAGGTTGGTGTCTCGGTAAATGAAGGACGCGGAGATTGGATGAAGGACCATCTCCGAGGATAAGAATTCTGGCAAGCCAAATGAAAGAGTCAGGCTAGAAGCAGATGACGTATCGTCTGAGAGACAAAATGGGGTAAGAAAAGGGTGATCTACCCGTGTAACTACAACTGCGACCCAATGGCAGGGTCCCTGGCATGGCCGTGTTGGACTTTGACTAGTTTCTGGCGTGTCTTAGTCAAAGGAGTTTGTAGTATGACGGTTGAATCAAGAGAGTCTCATAACCAGAGCTCATGGGCTCGCTGGCCTAATCAGGACGTCGGTCCTAAATTTAGGAGGTCGTGGAGACAAGGAGTTGGTTGATCTCTCAAAGGATTATCAAAAGATTCTAACTGGAATCACATGCTTGGAAAGCCTGAAGTCCGGAATTAAGCTCGCGACTGGTGAAGGCTCAAATGAACTCAATAAGGCTGGAATGATTATTTGTGATATGCACGGTGGGACAAGTGGAGAAGGGGGGCAACAAAGACCTGATATCAACTTGGATAATCATGAAGGGCGGACCCGGTGGGCTACCTAAGCTGGGGGAGCCATGGAGCAATCATATGATCGAGGAAAATCACTATTTTTTTTTTTTGTGAAGAGAATGTTAGTGGTGAAGAACTAAATGCATGCTGGTGTGGGTTGCCTATCTAAAATGCAAGTTAGCACCAGAGGAAAGTTCTAAAGGCCATACGAATAACTGAGAGATCGCAAACCCTTCATAGTTTTTGGTAAAGGGGAACTTAGGGTTCACGGTCGCCAAGTTATCTGCCTCTGGTGGGGTCCTAAGTTAGACATACTTGTAACACTCAAGGTCGCATGAGTGTTCTGAAATTGAAGTGCAGCTCGTGCTTAAAACATCTGCAAAACAACTTGAAGCACAAGATAAAAGGATGATGGCCATATAAAGAATAAGACTTTAAAAATTTCCGGACAGTAAACGTCCACATCGATGGCCGCCAGTAACAGGTTAATGTCCACTGATGTTGCCGCTCACCTACCACTGACGTCCACCGATCTGGATGTCTACTTGACAGTGGATCAGGCCGAAAATATAGGTGATGGGAGTCCATGAGGACTCTACCATCTCCTACCTCCGTCTCTCCCTGCTCCTGCTGCGAACCAGAGAGCTGAGAGACGAAAACAACACAGCAAGATGGTCTCCTCTTCGACCGGACGATCCACAGGCGCGAACCCTGGAGTTCTGAGCGAAGTTCCGGGGCACCTGAGCACGTGACTGGCCAACGGGGAGGTAAGCAATGATCGTTTCTGCTTTTACCTGGGCTTAAAACGCCCCAAACTTTGTTCTTACAACACCCCACCCTTATGTAGGAAATCCCTGCCTTCCCAAGCCAAGGCCAGGTACGGGCCTTTTCCTGGCTCGTGAACCTGGTAAATGCCATCACTCTGGACATGCGAAGCTTCATCGGCATGTGGAACCTGAACTTTATGGTGGTGTTGGCGAAGAACATGAAGGATATTTTCACCATGTAAAAAAATCAAGAAGACAAAAAAAAAGAGCATGTGCATATTTCCCTTTGGACATTTCATTTGTGTTTATATCTTTAATTAGATATTAGCCCCTTGACCAGATCTCAAGAAAGGTACATCATTAAGGCAATGGGCTAAAACAGATCTACACTAACCTTTTTCCTTTAAGTGTTGTGGATGCAGGAACCAAAGCACAAAGAATAAGCCATTCAAGTGCACAGAATGATGAAAATCCACAAATCCACTAAAAGGGTAAAATTTGTACATATCATGACAGGGGCATACCCCTGGAAGTACAACCGGAGCCCCGCACCTCACTCCTCTCTCCGCCCCCCCTCACTAGGCCTCTGCCTACGTGAGCTGCTCACCTCCTCCTCCTCCCTCTCCCGACGCCGATCTGGGAGAGGAGGCCTCGACGCCGTCGATGCCTCGGGCCGCTGCAACCCTCCTTGTACCACGGAGGGATCCCCCAGGGACACAATGTCGTCGAGGGAGGCGAACGCCGATCCGGTCCTCGCGGGCGTCTCCTGCTGGGCCTGCCGCTGCTGTTCCCGGTGCTTCTTTAGCACCCGGTCCTTCAGTGTCTCGTAATCCGCAGTGATCCGCGCCCGAGCTGCCTCAGCCTCTCTCTCTCTCTCCCTGGCCTCGAGCAGGCGACCCATCATGGTAGCTCGGTCATCCCTTAGCTCCTCCATGGCAGCCGCCATGGTCCGCCGCTGCACATCAAATACAAGGGGTGTTAGTTATGTACACATGCCAGGAAGGAGGAAATTCGGTGCCTTACCTCTGCCTCCATCTCCAACCGCAGAGTCTCCATCTGCGCCTGGAGAGTCGCCACTCCGCTCCCCTCCCACTGCACATAAAGAACGAGTCATGTCAAGATCAAGTCAAGTCAAAATCATAATTGAAAAGCATAATCAGCCTACTGTCTTACCTCTGCCTTGAGCTCCTACACTCGCGCCTGCGCTCGATCCAGGGCCTCCTGCAGGCGAACTGCCAGATCTCCTCTCGCCGGCTGGGTAGACGAGCTCGCCCCCGCATCACGACTCGTGTGCACCCTCGCTAGCTCCTCCTTCTGCATTCACAGAACTTTGGTTAGTAATTCAATTTAATTCAATTCAATCTATAATCAAAGTTACGTTACTTACCAGTGTCCTGACCTCGGTGCGGAGCCTCATCATCTCCACCTCCTCCAGCAGCACGCTCACCTCGAACGCCTAGAACACGAAGGTGTGCGTGTGCGGGTGCCATCTCTCTACCAACGCCCCCAGGGCGTCAAATCCCCACCACATGTCCTTCATGTTCTTCGCCAACACCACCATAAAGTTCAGTTTCCACATGCCGATGAAGCTTCGCATGTCTAGAGTGATGGCGTTTACCAAGTCCACGAGCCAGGAAAAGGCCCGTACCTGGCCTTGGCTGGGGAAGGCAGGGATTTCCTGCATGAGGGTGGGGTGTGGTAAGAACAAAGTTTGGGGCGTTTTCAGCCCAGGTAAAAGCAGAAACGATCATGGCTTACCTCCCCATTGGCCAGTCGCGTGCTCAGGTGCCCCGGAACTTCGCTCAGAACTCCAGGATTCGCGTCTGTGGATCGTCCGGTCGAAGAGGAGGCCATCCTGCTGTGTTGTTTTCGTCTCTCAGCTCTCTGGTTCGCAGCAGGAGCAGGGAGAGACAGAGGTAGGAGATGGTAGAGTCCTCATGGACTCCCATCACCTATATTTTCAGCCTGATCCGCTGTCAGGTAAACGTCCACATCGATGGCCGCCAGTAACCGGTTAACGTCACGTGATCGCCAGGGCCTTACCCGTGCCCAAGGAGTGTTAGAATCGCGTCGGTGCAGTGGCCTCGCGTAGCTGATGGAGACGGGGCTTCAACTTCTCCTCCTTAAGCCGGCCAAAGGAGAAGAGCTCCACGGTCTTCCACAGATCGTTCCTGCTACATAAAAAGACTCTATTAGACTCTAAGAAGTGTGGTAAATGCTCAAAACGAAGTATGAAAAGCCCAAAAGGAGAGTCCTGTACCGGTTGCGGACTTGAGAAGAGGGGTGGCCAAATGTTATGACCACCCTTCTTCCCTCCGTTTTTGGTTGGAAAACCCCTTTCTAGGTGTGTAGGAAGGTGACCTACGTGCCTAGAGTGAGTGGAAAGGTGTGTGTGTGTTGCATGTAACTAAGAGAAGAGAGTTAAGAAAGAGAGAGGGAGGGAGGTGTAGATCCTCATTGCTAATGTTGTAGCTCCTTGCAAGGGCTCCTCCAGCTTCAAAGCAGCCCTCCTGGACGTCCCAAGTGTGGAGAGAATGAAGAGGATGAGTGGTGGAAGGTTGGGTGCAATTTTCTCTCTCTTCTCTCAAAAGGGCAGCATGTGGACGTCCAGCTTCTCTCCCCTGGCTCAGAGGGCTTCATGCAATGTTATATAGACAGTGGGCTCGAGCTCAGCTACCTTGGATGCTCAAGTGTGAAGAAAAACACTTGCACACTTGGCAATCCTTGTATAAATGCTCCAACCAATGGGGAGAGGCCATGTAGGATTTTTACTGGGTCAAGGGGGTGCCAAGGTGGCCCATATGCCCGTTGGGAACGGCCCCATGCGGTGCATGGGCGAGAGAAAGGCGCTAGTGGGCTATATTCTCGGGGTAGTTGTGCAGACCAGGTAAACCAGGTTAACGTCTAGCGATCAGGCCGCCAACCCCATGCAGACGTCCATGGATGTGGACGTCTAGATGGGTCAACGTCAAGGGGGCTTGCCGCCAACCAGTAGTCGGCGGCCATCGATGCTGCCGTCTACATGGCATCCGAGGCAAGTCAACAAATGGTCAAACGAGGCTTAATGGGCCAAAAGAGCCTTGCGGGAGATGGGCCAAATCTCGCGTCTACAAATGCCCCTCCGAGACATCCGGTCTTGCAAGGGAGCAGAGCGGACTGAAAGGTTGGTGTCTCGGTAAACAAAGGACGCGGAGATTTAATGGAAGGGCCATCTCCGAGGATAGGAATTCTAGCGAACCAAACGAAAGAGCTAGGCTAGAAACAGATGACGTATCGTCTGAGAGACAAATGTGGGTAAGAGGAAGAGTGGTCTACCCGTGTAACTACAACTACAACCCAATTGTAGGGTCCCTGGCATGGCCGTGTCAGACTTTGACTAGTTTCCGGCGTGTCTGAGTCAAAGGAGTTGTAATATGACGGTTGAATCAAGAGGGTCTCAAAACCGGAGCTCGTGGGCTCGCTGGCCTAATCAGGACGTCGGTCCCGAATTTAGGAGGTCGTGGAGACAAGGAGTTGGTTGATCTCTCAAAAGATTATCAAAAGATTCTAACTGGAATCACATGTTTGGAAAGCCTGAAGTCCGGAATTAAGCTCGCGACTGGCGAAAGCTCGAATAACCTCAATAAGGCTGGAATGATTATTTGTGATATGCACGGTGGGACAAGTGGAGAAGGGGGGCAAAAAATACCCTGATATCAACTTGGATAGTCATGAAGGGTGGACCCGGTAAGCTACCTAAGCTGGGGGAGCCCTGGAGCAATCAGATGATTGAGGAAAATCACCATTTTTTTTTGAGTGTTAGTAAGAGAATGTTAGCAGTGATGATGCATGCTGGTGTGGGTTGCCTATCTAAAATGCAAGTTAGCACCAGAGAAAAATTATAAAGGCCATACGAATAACTAAGAGATCGCAAACCCATCACGGTTTTTGGTGAAGGGGAACTCAGGGTTCACGGTCGCCAAGTTATTCACCTCTGGTGGGGTCCTATGTTAGACATACCTGTAACACTCAAGGTCGCATGAGTGTTCCAAAATTGAAGCACAGCTCGTGCTTTAGGATATCTGCAAAACGACTTGAAGCACAAGATAAAAGGATGATGGCCATTATGAAAAATAAGACATTGAAAGTTTCCGGACAGTAAACGTCCACATCGATGGCCACCAGTAACCGGTTAACGTCCACTGATGTTGCCGCTAACCTACCACTGACGTCCATCGATGTGGACGTTTACCTGACAGCGGATCAGGCTGAAAATATAGGTGATGGGAGTCCATGAGGACTCTACCATCTCCTACCTCCGTCTCTCCCTGCTCCTACTGCGAACCAGAGAGCTGAGAGACGAAAACAACACAGCAGGATGGCCTCCTCTTCGATCGGACGATCCACAGGCGCGAATCCTGGAGTTCTGAGCGAAGTTCCGGGGCACCTGAGCACGCGACTGGCCAACGGGGAGGTAAGCCATGATCGTTTCTGCTTTTACCTGGGCTGAAAACGCCCCAAACTTTGTTCTTACCACACCCCACCCTCATGCAGGAAATCCCTGCCTTCCCAAGCCAAGGCCAGGTACGGGCCTTTTTTTGGCTCGTGGACTTGGTAAACGCCATCACTCTGGACATGCGAAGCTTCATCGGCATGTGGAACCTGAACTTTATGGTGGTGTTGGCGAAGAACATGAAGGACATGTGGTGGGGATTTGACGCCCTAGGGGCGTTGGTGGAGAGATGACACCCGCACATGCACACCTTCGTGTTCCAGGCGTTCGAGGCGAGCGTGTTGCTGGAGGAGGTGGAGCTGACGAGGCTCCGCACCGAGGTCAGGACACTGGTAAGTAACGTAACTTTGATTATAGATTGAATTGAATTGAATTACTAACCAAAGTTCTGTGAATGCAGAAGGAGGAGCTAGCGAGGGTGCGCACGAGTCGTGATGTGGGGGCGAGCTCGTCTGCCCAGCCGGCGAGAGGAGACCTGGCAGTTCGCCTGCAGGAGGCCCTGGATCGGGCACAGGCGCGAGTGCAGGAGCTCGAGGCAGAGGTATGACAGTAGGTTGATTATGCTTTTCAATTATGATTTTGACTTGACTTGATCTTGACATGACTTGCTCTTTACATGCAGCGGGAGGGGAGCGGAGTGGCGACTCTCCTGGCGCAGATGGAGACTCTGCGGTTGGAGATGGAGGCGGAGGTAAGGCACCGAATTTCCTCCTTGCTGGCATGTGTACATAACTAACACCCCTTGTATTTGATGTGCAGCGGCGGACCATGGCGGCTGTCATGGAGGAGCTGAGGGATGACCGAGCTACCATGAGGGGTCGCCTGCTCAAGGCCAGGGAGAGAGAGAGAGAGGCTGAGGCAGCTCGGGCATGGATTGCCGCGGATTACGAGACACTGAAGGACCGGGTGCTAAAGAAGCGCCGGGAGCAGCAGCGGCAGGCCCAGCAGGAGACGCCCGCGAGGACCGGATCGGCGTTCGCCTCCCTCGACGACATTGTGTCCCTGGGGGATCCCTTCGTGGTATAAGGAGGGTTGCAGCGGCCCGAGGCATCGACGGCGTCGAGGCCTCCTTTCCCAGACCGGCGTCGGGAGAGGGAGGAGGAGGAGGTGAGCAGCTCACGTAGGCAGAGGCCTAGTGAGGGGGGGGGGGGAGAGAGGAGTGAGGAGCGGGGCTCTGGTTGTACTTCCAGGGGTATGCCCCTGTCATGATATGTACAAATTTTACCCTTTTAGTGGATTTGTGGATTTTCATCATTCTGTGCACTTGAATGGCTTGTTCTTTGTGCTTTGGTTCCTGCATCCACAACACTTAAAGGAAAAAGGTTAGTGTAGATCTGTTTTAGCCCCTTGCCTTGATGATGTACCTTTCTTGAGATCTGGTCAAGGGGCTAATATCTAATTAAAGATATAAACACAAATGAAATGTCCAAAGGGAAATATGCCCATGCTCTTTTTTTTGTTGTCTTCTTGATTTTTTTTGTTGTTTTTGATTAGGATAAGAAAATAAGGAGAATGTTAGTATATATACATGTTACTACTAATTTTTTTTGGATTTTTTTGTTGTTTTTGTTTTTGTTTTTTGAAAATTAAGAGTAAAATATGAGTAAAATATGTACATGGTGAAAATATATACATCAAGACACTCTTTTTTGTTCTTTTTGCATATTTTTTTTGACTGACTCTAAGACACATATTCATCACTTGTCATGGCATAGAGTCTACTTGATCTACTTGACTACAGAGGTCACGAATAAGGAGGGGCGTGCATGAATTCTTTGATGTTGGAAATTTCCCCTAGCCTTCTTGATATTTTTCACTACGGAGGATCTTATACAATCAAATTGCCCCTAGAGGGAGAAATTTGAAGAAATGCATAGGAAGTCATGCAGGGCTTTGGTTCAAACTATTTTTTGTTTCCGAACCGACATCTCATATTAAACAGACTTGGTCAACCATTGTTTTCAGCAGGATTTTTCATTTTATTTTATTTCTGATTTCAGGGGTGGAGGCACGTACTTTTTGCTACCTCCTTAAGTTGGTCAGCCTTTTTCCGGGTACGTACTTTTTGCTACCCTTTTTTGACCTTTTGGCTTTTCTTTTCCCCCTTTGAGGCTTGATTTGACATTTTGCCCCCTTGCTTTTATTAGTTGCCCCTGTTTTATGGTGACCTTGTCCTTTAGATGAGAGTGGGTGGTCCCCTACTCGTAGTTTGTTCCGTTTCCAGACACGACTGAGTGGGAAAAGAATAGGGGAAACACATTGACCGGATGAGACCGCCCGAGTGTACTTGTGATTTTCTAGTTAGGGGTAGTACTCCAACATCGTGTGGTGTGTGAAAGTCCGACCTCATTAATAACCCAATGGTGAAGTAGAGTTTTTAGCCCACAACGTTGACAGGTGATGAATGACTGACTGACTGACTAAGAGTAAAATTTCTTGAGGTAGACTGCATTCCAAGGGTGTGTTAGCTCAACTCCCTCGGCATCCACTAACCTATAAGCGTTCCCTGAGTATGCTTCTTTGACAACGAACGGACCCTCCCAATTTTCTTGCAATTTGCTCCTGGGACATGGTGCCTTTATGATTTTGCGCTTTAGAACCAATTCACCTACTTTGAATTTTCTCTCAAGAACTCTCTTGGCATAAAACGTGCAATTCTCTGACGATAGACTTGAGCGTGGTCAGCCGCTATCATCCGCCTTTCATCCAAGAGTTCAAGTTGTGCTAGTAAAGCCTCCCGACGTTGACTGGGGTCAAGTTCGGAATCCAATTGAACTCTAAGTGAAGGGAGGAAGATCTCGTATGGGAGTATCGCATCTGATCCGTACGTCAAGGCATAGGGAGTTTGCCCCGTGGGAGTTCGGACCGAGGTGCGATATGCCCAAAGAGCTTCAACCAAGCGATCTGGCTAGTCAGCATTGTTGTGAGATTTGCATGTTTTCTTTATGATTTTAATGAGAGTCTTATTAGTAGCTTCCGCTTGTCCGTTACCTTGTGGATAATATGGGGATGAATGATGCAAATTAATGCCATATTTACCACACATGTCGCGGAGCTCCTGCGAGGTGAACTGTGGTCCGTTGTCGGTGACGATATCCCGAGGCATGCCGAACCTTGCAAGAATGTTGCGCTTGATGAATTTGACGACCGTTGAAGCTTTGACCTCTATGAATGCTTCTGCTTCAGCCCATTTTGTGAAGTACTCTGTGGCGGTCAGAATGAAAGACTTCTTACGGATTTCTCTGGTTCTGTCTGCGAGTGGACCAACCACGTCGAATGCCCACATGGCGAAAGGCCATGGAGCGATAAGGGGATGAAGAGAGGAAGAAGGAGCATGGATCTTGTCACCGTGCATTTGACATTTAGCACAGTGGCGGAAAAAGTGAGAGCAATCCTCTTCCATGGTAGGCCAGTAATAGTGTCTTAGCAACTTTTGGGCGATTGCTCTACCATTGACGTGGCCACCACATTCGCTAGAGTGAGCGGCTTCAACAACATTTTGAGACTCGAATTCATCGAGGCAACGAAGATAGATCCCACTGAGAGATTTTTTGTACAGAATGCCACCTATGATCTTGTAACACTCCGAGACGTGGCGAATTGCCCGTCTATCGACAGAAGTGGCATAATCAGGGAAGGATCCATCTTTGAGAAAGTTTTCGATGTCAAAAAAACCAGGGATGGCCATCTTCGAGGTCAATTTCTGGCTCTTTTGAGAGCGCATGGACCCGAAGGGATGGAGAAGGATGTGCGAGCTGAGAAAACCACGGATCGACATGGGAGGGGACTCTTAACCTCTGGACAGAGACGGTTTCAAAAGATTTTCCCAAAGGAATGGGAATGGAAGGCACGAGGGAAGCGAGTGAATCTGCTAGGATATTTTGGGCCCTAGGAGTGTGAACTAAGGTGAGCTTCCTAAACTGCCAGACTACTTTTCCTACCAACTCTTGGTATGGTCTCAACTTGGGGTCCCGGGTCTGGTACTTACTGAGGGATTGCCGGAGTATTAACTGTGAATGTCCAATTATCCTTAACACCTTGACTCCGAGCAATAAAGCCATTTTCAGCCCAACTAAGAGCGCCTCGTACTCGGCCACATTGTTCGTGGCTCGGAAGGTTAATTGGTAGGCGTGCAGAATGACTTGGATAAATAGTACACTGCTCTCTCCTTCTTCTCGTCGTCATATTGGGCCAAAACTGCTCCAGTTGAGTCCTCAGTGGTTGACACATAGAGCAGTAAAGGCCGACCTGGGACCGGAGGAGCGAGAACAGGGGGATTGAGCAGATAGATCATCAACTCATCAAAGGCCTTTTGACATTTATCGTTCCAATCAAACTTGGCCTCTCCTTTAAGCATCTCATAGAAGGGCTTACAACGGATTGAATGCTGGGAGATGAATCTCCTAATAAACTGGAGTCTGCCAATTAGCCCTCTGACTTCTCTGATATTCCTAAGAGGAGGCATGTCAATTATTGCTTTGGCCTTGTTAGGAGCAATTTCAATTCCCTGCTTACTTACTATGAACCCAAGCAACTTCCCCGAAGAGACACCAAAGACACACTTCTTGGGGTTCATTTTAAGATTGTGCTCTCTAGACCTTTGGAGAACTGCCTGGAGGACCTCAGCATGGCCATGTCGGGTCTTTGATTTAACCAAGACATCGTCCACATAGACCTCCATATGCACATGCATCATGTCATGAAAAATTGCCACCATTGCCCTTTGATAGGTTGCTCCCGCATTCTTCAATCCGAAGGGCATGACGACATAACAGTAAGTCCCCCAGGGCGTTGTGAAAGAGGTTTTCTCCTGGTCTTTCTCCGCCAGACGGATCTGGTTGTACCTCGAGAAACCATCCATGAAAGATAACATCTCAAAATCGGCAGTGTTGTCCACTAGGATATCTATGTGTGGGAGAGGAAAATCGTCCTTTGGGCAAGCACAATTAAGGTCTCGAAAATCTATACAGATTCTAACCTTACCGTCCTTCTTCATCACAGAGACGATGTTAGCTACCCAATGTGGATATAGCACAACCCTAATGAATTTGGCTTTATGCAGCTTGTCAATCTCCTCTTTGATCTTGAGTGCAAGCTTGGGATGTAGCTTCCTTAGCTTTTGTTTGACGGCCGTTTCGTCGGCTTTTAGAACCAACCGGTGTTTGACCAAAGAGGTGTCGAGTCCCAGCATGTCTTCGTAGGACCAGGCAAAGCCGTCAGAGAATTCTTTGAGGATAGCTACAAGGGCTTGCTCTTCTTCTTCACTCAAGTTGGCACTAATTAACACTGTCTTCGGGGATTCTTCAGTGCCAAGATTGACTTCTTTGGTAGGTTCATCTGCAGCTGTGGTGGGCTCGTCGAACCTCTTTGTGCCATCCACATAGGAGCTCACCGGGTCCTCTTCTTCCGACCCAAGATCTCCTAGCCCATCTTTCTCATTGAAATCTTGCAAGTAAACTCCTAAACCGTCATCTACAGAATCACCTTCCTCGAAATCCGCTTCTACGAGGGCAGGCTCCTCAAGAAACTCAGGAACTTGACTTAACTTGGCGCACCTCTCAGCCAATGCCATGACAGATCGGGCAGGGACTTGCCTACCCTTCTCTTTGTGAATGCATGGCTGAGGGGGACCAGACTCTCCTAATCCTGACTCTCGACTGGACCCTAAACCTGACTCTAAGCCTGAATCTAAACTAGGATCTAGACTGCTATGCATAGGACTATGTACAAAAGTATGTACAAGGGAAGCACCCCAAGAGGGTTGAGGATCTAGACGGTAAAGCGTCGGCCCTTGGCCGAGCGGAAGAGATTCCAAAGAGGAAGGGTGCTCGATGGAGGTCTCGGATTTCCAATTTTGATAATTGGCATTTTTTTTTTTTGGAGTCAAGGCCCAAAACCATGAGCTGCTGGCTCAGGGAAGCCTCGACTGGCCAAGTGGGAGATGGAGAAAGGATTGGAGGAGAAGTAGGAGAGGAAGAAGTGGATGGAAGATCTGAATCGTGTGGAGGACACACGGAAGTAAGGGGAGATGAGGGCGGAGATGGAGATGGTGAAGAGAGGGGATCGGACCCAAAGAGTGAGAGGAGGCCAAAGTCATCACAGACTCCCTCCATTTCTGTCACCTCTTCTTCTTCTTCTTCATCGCTTTCGGAGCAAGACAGTTCTTCTATTAACGGCTCCCTGGTTCCCAACTGGGTGGGTCCTTGGACAAAATGCTCTTTCAGAGTCCAGGTAAGAGGTTGATAGGATATGAATGGATTTGGATGAACTGGGTCTGGGTGGAAACCTAGACCAGCTTTGGCTAACAACCTCCTAATTGCCTGAACACTATGGATTTGTCCTTGCTTATCGCTGCCTAGTCCGCGGCCATGAACATAACCAATATTTGCCATTACCTCCCAACCTTTCCCCTGAGGGTATAGGATTTGCTCAAGCTTTTCATCAGATTGGGGGGATTGGCTCAGATCACAGGGCGAGGGGAAGTCAAAGAGAGACATGACTGGTTTCTTCCCCTTGTCTGGAATGAAGAGGTGTGGCATCTGCTCTGAGGTGATTGCATTGAGGGTTTCCAAGGTAGGAATGCTATTGATTTTGATAACCCGCCCATTGAAAGGAAATTTGAAGCATTGGTGGGCGGTGGAAGGGACCCCTAGAATCTGCTCTAGCCAAGGACGACCGAGGATGGCCTTGTAGGCCGGGTCGACGTCAAGAACTAAGAACTCGGTGGACATGGTGACTGGTCCGATTTCCAGCTTAAGAGCAATCTTGCCTTTGGCAACCCTTTTAGAGTTGTCATAGGCGGCGATGGTGGAGCAGTTCTTCTCCAGATTCTCCTCCCTCAAACCTAATTGCTCGAGGGTCTTCATCGGACAGACATTGATAGATGCCCCGGTGTCAATGAGGGTGGAGTCCACCGAAACCCCGTTAAGGCTGACGGTAAGATAGAGAGGAAGTGAACGACAATCGGGGGTGGCAAGATCTTTGTCCGAGAAGGAGATTGAAGGTCCTTGGGTGAGGGAGAGGATAGCATTGGTGACCCCACTGGGAGGGAGGTCATCATTAACCATGATCTTCTGGAGGAATTGGAGGAGGGTGGACTGATGAGACGGCGACCTCCGAATCAATTCTAAAATGGACACTCTTGCAGGTGTCTTATCCAGATGTTGCAGAATATCGTATTCGGTGCCGGCAGGAGGTGGAGGTCCACCGTCCTCCTCATCTTGGGATGGCCGCAACAGTGGAGGAACAATTCGGTTTCGGAGTGTGACGTGAATGGCCTCCTGGGACTTAGGGAAAATGAGTTGGAGGGGTCTGGTAGACGACTCATCGGCAGGGGAGGTGAGGATAGTGGGGTAGGCATCTTGGGGAGGTCGGATGAGCACTAAGGGTCTCTCCTCTAGAATGGCATCTACTGACGTGGAGGGCTCCTGAGACTCTATGGTAGGACATGGATACCATTCCTCGAAGCCCTCTACCCCCCACTGTTGCTCTCTCCTCACAACCCAGGGTCCTGAGTGTATCATGGTATGGACATTTTCCTGGGGCTTGGAGGAGGAGGGATTATTGTTTTGGTAATTGGGGAGGGGGTTTTGGAAAATGCCTAGCTCTTTCTTGGTATACCTCGACTTTGCTATGGCTACCTTGACATCCTCCTAGTTAATCCTCCCCTGATCGTTCACGTCATACACCCAGTCACGAAATGTGAAACAATTGTTGATGTCGTGACCATGGGTGCGGTGATAAGGACAATACTTTGAAGTATCCAGCCTTGGATTGGTGTTTTCCCTTTGCGGTGGAAGCCGGATAGCCTCACAAGACATGAGGGCAAAGAAAACGTCCTCGAGGGTCTCTGGAAGAGGAGGGTAGTGAGACCTCTTAGGACCAGGCCGAGTGTAGCCAGAAGAAAGGGGAGGTACAGCAGACTAAGGTTTGGTGGGATGTGACGGGAATTGGTGAGGATTGGAAGGAGGATTAGAGGGCTTGTTGGGAGGCCTCAGCGGTTGACTGCAGGCACTGATAGACTCATTGACGGTCTGTAAGGCCCTCAATTTCCGTTGCATTATTTGTATTTGTGTGTGTGTATTTGTGCTTGTGTATGTATATACATATTTACGTACGTATTGATTAGTATAATTACGTGTGCATATGTTTATGTTAGATGTAGATAATGCATGTATTGAATGGTTATAGTATGGATACGCTACCTTATACATACTGCATGTATATATGCATGGATTTCTACATATTTTAGAGTTCTGGCCGAAGGCCACCTTGGCGTCAACCCCTAGCCATTGAGGTAGTGTCAGCGTCCAGACATGGACGCCAACACTAATCCTGGCGTCCAGCGACATGGACGCCAATCTCTCTGGCCTGCATGCGCAGCAGAGCTGCAAACTTCTGAAACAAGAAAGCCAGCCATTGGGGGGCTGTCCCCAACGGCTCTGAGGGCTGTCAAGTCACCCTAAGAGTGGGAGAAAGGCTTCTCCTTAAGTCTGAACCCGGAGCTACCTTTCCCACCCCTCTCTTCACTCTTGCAAGAGGAGAAAAAGAGAGAAGAAAACCCTAGAAAAAACTGAGGAAAACCCCACTTTGGAACCCAAAAATCCCTCAACCTGAAGATTGTTCCGGAGATCTGCTGCTTCAAGGAGGTTGCTGAATCGACGAGGAAGGCCTCCCCGACCTTGGAAGGCCCTGGAGCTCGCTCAAGAACCCGGAGTCAAACATTTCTAAGAGCTTCTTGGGACAGCCCAAGGAGAGCTTCACCGAGCCCTAGATCCCTTGGTGCAATTTTTAAAAGGCAAGTGACCTAACCATGATGTCCCCGTATGAGTCTAGGTCGGTTTTACAATTTTTGTACATTTTCCCTCGAGTCCTAGACCCTCACATTCACCCAATCTTGAGAGGTCGGGTCTGTGTTTCTGCACAGACCTGCATTGACGGCAAGGTCAATGGACGCCGATATCATGCTTGGCGTCCATCGACCATGCCGCTGACCATGAGTCAGCGGCCAGAGACCGCCGCCAAGTTCCTCTGGACAGAACAGTGACCTGTTCTGCCCTTCCTATACAACTATTTTCGGTATGGTTTCCGTGATGAGGATATATGGTAACCCTATACTCTATGTATATTTTCAATTGTGGTGTGTGGGTGAGTGTGATGTGTGATGGTGAATGTAGGAAATTTTATACCGTGAATGTGTAAGCATGAATTGTTGAAAATCTTGCCAATCCATGTTTCATGATTAGGATTAGTCTGAATGCCTTAGTTTTGTCAGAGCATGAAGATTAGTAGATCAGTATATGTATTCTCAATTTTGATAATTTGTCCATGCTTGCATGAGTTGCTAATAAATTTGGTTCGGTAAATAAAAAGACATGCAAGAAAGATTGTGATGATTGATCTATAGATGTATGATTTAGGGTAATTTTGTATTCTCAAATCATGCATATATTAGTAGCCTCTGTTCAAACAGTAAGTGGCAAAATTGCATGATGTGTTAAACTCCATGTTAACTTGAATTGTGAATGACATGCAAAATAGGTATTTGATTTTCTGTAATTTCTATTTAGCTCCGAAAAATCTGAAAATTTGAGTGTATGATCTAGAACCCGAAAATAGGATGTGGTTAAAATTTCAGTTATTTGGACCAGTATATATGGAGTTATGTATTTTCCATGTGAAATATAGAAATCTATGAATGTTATCGTAATGTGATTAGATAGTGCTTAAACTTAACTTGAATGGTGAAATTACTGTGTGTTAAGCTCCTGAAATCTGTAGTGCCATGTTAGGAAAAACAGAGATGTGCATGTGAGTGAGAAAGTGAATGAGATGAAAAGTGCTATGTGTAAAACCATGTGTAAATCGGTAAAATGTGTAAATGTGTAACTGTGCCAATGTGACACTGCTTCCGTAGAGGGCAGTGGAGCTATATCAGGGAAAGGTCCCCCTGAGAAAGTTCAATGTGTAAGTGACCCTAAGAGCATTAGGGGGAAATCCTGGAGGTGGACAAGTACCACTGGTTAGGGTGGAGACTTGTTCTCCCGGTCTGCGCAGTCCAAGAGTCGCCATTGGAATGCCTAGATGGCGTCTATGTGTAATGTGATGTGTATATGTCCTTTGGTGGTTTGGACTATGTGTCACGGCAGCTAAAATGTGTAATGTGTATGTGTTCATGTGTAAATGTGTAAGTGAACAAATGTGAAATGTGTATGTGTAAAGTGCAACTATGTGAAAGAGGAAAACTTGTGTAAAGAAAATGTGAAATTCTAAGTGAGAGGTTATGATATTGAAACCCATGTGAGACAAATCTGAAATCATGTGAATCAGTAAATTCATGTTATTATCATCATGTTTATATGTGCAAAGATGCCTAGAATCCATGTTAGGGATAATTGGTGAACACGGGTACAAGACAGCATGATGGGTTGTTCACATGATATGTTTTACGCAATATTGTAGCTCTCATGTATAGGTTTTCAGCCATGAAACCATGTGAAATCAGCAACGTAAAGCATGTGAAAACGTTTATGTATGTGTTTAAAAACATGTAAGATCCATGCTAGTCGTGTTTTCTTTTCATGTATGCACAATGTTCATGTTGGTAGCTCTCATGTCCTGGTTCTTTAAAGACAAAGTTTCATGAGTAAATTGAATAGAGAGCATGTGATAGGTAAATTTTATTCTTAGAAATCTGAAAGCATGATCCATGTATAAAATTGTAAAACTTTCAGGATAGGTTGAAACTTTAAAATGACTAGCATGCTATGTGTTGAAAATTGTAAATGTGCATGTAGAAACCGCTATGACTTATACGTGTATGTTATGGGTAGTGTTTCTTGCTGAGTCTTTGGACTCACTCCTTGCTTCGGCGTACATGTGTAGTTGGTGACGTGGCACCTTTGGAGGAGACAGTGGAGACGGACTCCGAGCGCGGAGATTAGCTAGTCTTTGGAGTTTCTTTGTGACTTGTGCATTCCATAGTATGTAATTTGAACATTGTATTAGAATATAATGAAAAGGATGTATAAGTGTGGACATTATGTATTTAAATTTCAGCAATTTAAATTATGTGAACTTTTAGTTCCTTATTGTTAATTTCAAACTTCATGTATGTTAAATGTGGATGATGAATGAATGGAGACAGTTGTCTTTTACTTCCGCTACTCTGTTGTATATTCACGTGTATCTCAGCTGTTAGTATCGTTTGGGTAAATGTCCCACTGTGAGGACTCTCGCTATACCGACGTGGGTTGGTATAACCGTACCGGTATAATGAGGGCCGTCACACGGTCACTCCTTTGGTGGTAGGTGCCGCAGGAGCCTTACGTGCCTTTGGCTTCCCCTCAAAGAAATGTGGGAGAGAGGAGTCTTTGATTTGATTTTCAATCACCCTGGCTCTATTATAAAGATGTGAGAAGGAAGGAAACTCACTTAGTATTAAGACAAAGTGGAGCACAGGGGTGGTGTTGGTGACTAACAGGGTTATGGCTTAGGACTTCGGAATGGGTATGTCGGCTCTGGAGGCCATGGATCTCCATCGGTTAGCATAGGTGACAAAGTCTTCGTTCGGCTTCATCTTTTCCGCCACCAAGTCGGGGAGTGTAGGGACTTGAGTGGCCATGTATGAAAAATGTGAGATGAATCGCTCGGAGACAATGTCAAAATTAATGAGATCCGATGCGGGTAGAGAGGTGAACCACCTCAAAGCTTCCCCTTCTAACGATTGTTGGAAGAGGTGAACTAAGAGGACCCGATCGTAAAGCCACCGATGGGAATCCATGGTGAAGCCGGTGAGGTGGAATTGGGGATCAGAGGTCCCATCATACTTGCGGTACTTTGGGGCCTTAAAATCGGGGGGGAAAATAAGTGTTGGGAAGCTTGCAGTAGTTTTAGAGTGAGTGAGGTTTTGACAAGGATAGGGACTCAGCCAGGAGCTTCCTAACAAGACCTTCCACCTCGGAACGGGGAATGGATTCGGATTGGGTGGGGGGTGTGATTTGAACAGGTGGTGAATGGGCGGAAGGAGGAGTGAGAATAGGAGTAGGGAACGGAAGCGGGGGTAGGGGAAGGAATGAAGGTAGAGACGGGCACCCGGGGTGAGGTGACCGGCCTAGGAGTGGGCCTAGACGTAGAGGCATTGAAAGGGGATAGGGATGGAGTGGAAGGAGACGCCGCTGCCCGGATGGTATGCTTGGAAAGCATAGAAATAATTTCATCGGGCGAATAGCGAGACATGAGTTTAGAAAACTCGGGGTCTTCTTGAGCATTTTGGGCATGAGTGGGGTTGACCCTCAAGCTGACTTCCTCATTGTCGGCCTGGGAGGATGATTGGACTGATTCCTCGGGCTGAACATCAGTGTTTATCATACCGACAATCTCATTGACATTATCATCATACTCAAATGCCGGTTTATTAGCCATGTTGACAGGGTCCAACCAAGTGTCCATTAGCACACAACCTACTGATTTTAAAATGGTTAAAGTTGACTAACTTCACTGTTTTAGTAGAAGTATGGATTTCTACCAAACAATGTTATCAAACAACGTCCCCAAGATTTTTAAATGTCAAAGTTATGTGTTAACTTGACTTGTAAAGGCCGTTCTCTCAAATCTCACTTGAATCCCGGTGAGTAGGTGAGCTAGATAGGGAGGGTGAAGGTCCTCCTGCCCCGTACCGTGAGGGAATCCACGGAATTTAGGGACTTACAGAGTTTTCCTTGGAGCCAACCCGATTTACCCGAGAGGGAATCCCCGAGTAAAAGGTTGTAAACCAAGGAAGTGTGATCCTAAAATGTGAGGGGAGGCTAGAAAAGGTGAGAAGAGTGACCCCCCAGTGACTGAGGACCGTCAGTGGCAAACAGTAAGCACACAGAAAACAAAATCAAAGCAAAACAGTAAAAAAAAAGTCAAAAACATGATTCTGTGAATATAAACGGCATACAGGTTGACGCACAGTTCATCAGAAACTAGTAAACGGCAAGATCGACTGACGCTAACCTACAGTTGACGACAAGATATATGGATGCTAAACAGAATTAAACGGCAGGAACAATGGACGTTTACCTGGGTAGATGGCAGGATCGCTTGCCGTCTACCTGGATGAACATAGACCGCAACAGCAGTGTTGTCCCACCGTGATCGCCAGAAGAGAGCTGTGGACGCCCGTTTCCGCGCCGTCTCCGGTCGACCTCCGGATCTTCCGGATGCTCGCGGACGCCGCCGAACTCTCGTTGGTGATGAATGGGGTTGCCGGTTGACCTCGTTGACCCTCCGGTTGACTGAGTTGACTAGAGGGAGAACAAAGAAAACAAGCTGAATGAAGGGGAGTACGTGATCGCCAGGGCCTTACCTGTGCCCAAGGAGTGTTAGAATCGCGTCGGTGCAGTGGTCTCGCGCAGCGGATGGAGACGGGGCTTCAACTTCTCCTCCTTCAGTCAGCCAAAGGAGAAGAGCTCCGCGGTCTTCTACAGATCATTCCTGCTATAGAAAAAGACTCTATTAGACTATAAGAAGTGTGGTAAATGCTCTAAACGAAGTATGAAAAGCCCAAAAGGAGAGTCCCGTACCGGTTGTGGACTTGAGAAGAGGGGTGGCCAAATGTTATGACCACCCTTCTTCCCTCCGTTTTTGGTTGGGAAACCCCTTTCTAGGTGTGTAGGAAGGTGACCTACGTGCCTAGAGTGAGTGGAAAGGTGTGTGTGTGTTGCATGTAACTAAGAGAAGAGAGTTAAGAAAGAGAGAGGGAGGGAGGTGTAGATCCTCGTTGCTGATGTTGTAGCTCCTTGCAAGGGCTCCTCCAGCTTCAAAGCAGCCCTCCTGGACGTCCCAAGTGTGGAGAGAATGAAGAGGATGAGTGGTGGAAGGTTGGGTGCAATTTTCTCTCTCTTCTCTCAAAAGGGCAGCATGTGGACGTCCAGCCTCTCTCCCCTGGCTCAGAGGGCTTCAGGCAATGTTATATAGATAGTGGGCTCGAGCTCAGCTGCCTTGGATGCTCAAGTGTGAAGAAACACACTTGTACACTTGGCAATCCTTGTATAAATGCTCCAACCAATGGGGAGAGGCCATGTAGGATTTTTACTGGGTCAAGGGGGTGCCAAGGTGGCCCATATGCCCGTTGGGAACGGCCCCATGCGGTGCATGGGCGAGAGAAAGGTGCTAGTAGGCTATATTCTCGGGGTAGTTGCGCAGACCAGGTAAACCAGGTTAATGTCCAGTGATCAGGCCGCCAACCCCATGCAGACGTCCATGGATGTGGACGTCTAGATGGGTCAACGTCAAGGGGGCTTGCCGCCAACCAGTAGTCGGCGGCCATCGATGCTGCCGTCTACATGGCATCCGAGGCAAGTCAATAAATGGTCAAATGAGGCTTAATGGGCCAAAAGAGCCTTGCGGGAGATGGGCCAAATCTCGCGTCTACAGTGGGCACATGATCCAAGGCCGATCCACCAAATCCCTATAGTGGCACGTGTCCAGGAGAGACTTTAAGACACAGAGTTTCCGGAATGTGTCGACCTGCCCATGGGGTGTGTCGACACACTGTCCCAGACTGGCAAAATAGCTTCTCTGGGAAGGGTCTCTAGTGTCAACACTACATCATCTAGTGTCGACACACTGTAGACAATCCTCAAAATAGGCCTTCTGGGAACTGCCTCTAGTGTCGACACTATTGCATCTGGTGTCGACCTGTAGTATAGGTCTATTGACAGGGTTTTCTGGGTGCTGCCTCTAGTGTCGACCTGACTTGGTCTAGTGTCGACACTACTTCACCATTTCTACAACATTCTACCTTTGCTTTGAAGCATTGTGTCGACATCAGTAGGAGGTGTGTCGACACTACCTTTGCAAGAAATGTTTGTCCCTGAGAAATAAACACATAAATCATTAGTCCAATGTATTATCATGAATATAAATGATAAATGTGTTTGGAAACATGCTTTTTGAATATTGTTATTTCATGTGTGATGTATTTCACATGTTCCAATTATTGTGCATCAAAATCACAACTTGTCATCATTAAAATATGAGGGAAAAAGAATTATATTCACACTCAACCCAAAAATCTCCCCCTTTTTGATGATGGCAAAATTAAATCAACATGAGAGTTTGAATTTTTAAAGGATTGTGATTTTCAAGTATCCATTCACACAACATCCATTCACATACACACTGAATAACAATGAACACATTCTCATTCATTCAATTTTCGTTCACATTCATCAAAAGCCATTTAGCACAATTTAGTAACAATTGACATTTTTCATAATCAAAAGGCACAATGTTACTAATAACCATAGCTTTCCATTAATGGCCAAAAACCAACACAGTTTGATATCTACAGACATTTGTTCATTCACATTCATTACAAAAAGTTCTCATTCAAAATAGATGAACATAGATGACCTTCTCCCCCTTTGACATCATCAAAATATGAAGTCCATTAGGAGGATGGAGGAGGAGGAGGAGGAATGGGCAGCAAGATAGTCTCAATATCCGTCAATCTTTTCTCCATAGAAGTCAAGCTGAACTTCATCTGAGCTTGGATTGTTGAGAGTCTTGTATGCAGGAGATGTTCCATTCTTTCAGAATTCTCAGAGATGGTTGCTTGAAGCACACTGAAATCAGCTGAAATAGGCGGTGATGATGAAGAGGAACCAGCTGTGCCACCATGTCTGTGCAAAGTTTTGAATTCCTTCTTTAGAGCAGACATTTCTTCATCAATGTGAGCAGATAAATTCTTCATGCCCTCCAAATCATCTACCATGTGTGTAAAAGACACTCTTGTCTTGGATATCTGATTGACTGCTTCCTGGCTGTTGAATAGATTCTGTTGTGAATTTGCCAAAATACCTTCAAGAACCTTTTCTAACTTGTCTTGATGCTCCTTTAGTTCAAGGGAGGCATCAGCCAATGTTCCAATAAGCCTATTGAATCTTTGGGCTGCATAATCTGATGCTTCCTTTTGTTTGATGAACTGAGCAGACACTGAATTTTCCAACCTTTGTACCCTGAGCTCAAAAACCTCTGACATCTGTTGGATTGAAGAAGTGATAGTATCAAATTTGTCATTGAGAAATGTGTATAACTCTGGTGGAACAGAAGGTCCACCAAAGGAAGTGGAGGCTTGGGCTTGGGGAGTGAATGAAGGTATTTCCACTTCAGGAAGATGTGGTGAAGAGGTTTGAAAGGGAGGTGTATGAGGTACATCTTGGGGCATTGGTGCTTCATCCTCAACCGGAGGCTGGTCCTCATGTGCAGGAGAGTGGGGTATCTCAGGAGGTGGTACAACCTCAGGAACCACTGGAACCTCTGCAATAGCTGGTCCTCTTCTAACCTGATCTCCCTCAAGTCTGAATCCCATGAATTTCTGAAAATGTTTGAACCGATAAATGTTTGACTTGGGGATTGTTTGAGATTTCTCATTCTCAAGAGAGACTCCAAAGTGTTCAAAGACTGGTGTAAGATGAGCTGCATAAGGAAGAGACCTATGGAGATCTTTCCTCGTAGTCTTAGACATAATTTGATACATAATCACATGGAGGTTGACCTTTAATTCCTTCTTCATGCAATAAATTATGAATCTCTGTATATCGGTGAGTCTATCCCTTCCACCACCTTGAGGTGTGATAATTGTGGTGAGGATGTGGTGGAGAAGTCTCAACACAGGAGGAAATGTGTTTGTGTTGAATTTTGTGACATGAGTTTGTCGGGGATCATTGACATCAGATGGAAGTCTAGTCAACAAGGAGTAAGCTTCATGAAGATTAAACTCAAAATTATGATAATCAGTCCCTTCATCAGGAATTCGAAACAAGGTGGTAGCTAGCTCTGTGGGCAAATCTATCAACACGCCCTTGACCTCAGACTTGTACCCTTCATCAGTACATTCCAAATTCAAATAGAATTCTTGTACAAGTCTGGGGTAAATAGTTCTAAAGTCAGAAGTGAATGGCAACCATGACTGAAAGTTGAAGAATTGGAGAATTTCTGGAAAAGCAGCAACCAACTCTTTATCTGCCAGGTCTACAGCCCTAGGTTTCAGGATAGTTTTCCCTTCACTGACTGACTTGGAAGGGGTAGCCTCAGAAGGCTGGGAAGACCCAGAAGATGAAGAGGATGATTCCGTAGAAACTTCAGGAGAAGAAACCAAAATTCTCTATCTAAGGTTTGCAGACCCCCTGCCTCTAACGGAAGAGGGTGCCCTACCTCTTTTGGATGGAGTGGGAGATGCAGATGAAGGCCCTGGCTGCGCAGCAGGGTCAAACCGACGTTTGCTTCTCCTCTCGATTGGCGGTTGTGCTTCCACAGAGATGGGCCTGGCGGTTGCCCTAGACCTTGCTCCATGGCGAGGGACTTGCTTGGGGGCCATGGAAGCAAGAGGGAGTGGAAGAGCAGAGGATGGAGAAGAAGGAATGAAGGGAAGAAGGAATGAAGGGTCAAGAAAAATCATTTCGGCTAGGTTTAAGAGTTATTGTGACGGATTATCCAAAATAGGAAACAAGTCGGAAAACCGTTAACACAGAAATACGACGCAACCATATATTAAATAAAAGTGTTGGAGAGACTCCCAACATTATATATTAATGACCCAATATCTTAATTGGGTTAATGGACCACATATGACCTAAAAATCAAATGAAGCAAGAAAATGCATAGAAATTCGTAGCTTAAATAAGCTGAAATTAGAAAGAGGCAATTAGAGTTGAATTGGGAAGAGATCTTGCACTCTTGGCAACCCAAATTCATGCTTAACTATGGTGGGAGGTTTCCTAAAGCCCCACACACTCTAATGGAGGAAGAAATCCTCAAAATAGGAAACTAATAAGCCAAAACCGCAACCCTAGTTTCCTTGTCACAATAGGACTCCTAAAACACCATGGTTGCTTAATTACTCTTCATCAAACCCTAGGGGATGAAAATATACATTGTTGGGGTCGTGGGAGGCTGGTCTTGAGCACCCAAGGGAGGAGGAAACTGCCCCAACTCGGAGCTTCTTCCCTACTGCGTTCTGCTTCAACCTGTGCAGACAACCCTTCTTGTGGTTGACCAAAGGTGCGTCAAACCATAACCAAACCTTGCAAGGCTTATACCCCTGGAAAGAGGGTCAAGTCTACTTCCTAACCAACTGGAATGCCTAATTTTTGTGCAGTATACACAGAGTATTAGGCGTTCTTCAAACAGTGGTCTGAACAATAGATTTCTGAAGAATGAGACTTCATCAACCTAGAAGGTAGGTTTTCTCGGGCCAAACCTTAACAAATCTTATACCAATGTGTAGAACATCAAGTCTAGTTTCATATCTAATTGGTTTCATCGAATTCTAATGAGTAGATTTTGAATTATAAGCATTTTGCCAAAGTCGCGCATGTGAGGGTCTTTTCCTGTTTAAGTTGATTTATCATGCATCTCAAGGCCGTTTAAAATTATTTAAAAATCATAGTTCTCTCCTTTGTCATGTTCCCAAAAAACTTTCATGTTGAGACTTTTGTCCGAAGAGCCCTAGTTTAGGAGATATAAGCATTGCATGATCGAATCCCTCTCTGAGTGCAGTTTTCTGCATTTTCGGCCTGAGCCTGAACCACGTCCAGGCAGGTGGACGCAATTCAGATGAAAGGCGTCCGCGCACCCGGACACAATTTTGGCGTTGACCAGTCCATGCCCCACATGGGTCTACAGGCCACCTGGGAGTCTGGGCCGCTCTGAAACGCGGCATCCAACCCCGACGCATTTTAGCGGGTTTTCCCGCCCAAGTTTTTTTTTTAATAATTTTCTGTAGACGCGCCCTTGTCCCCTGGCGCGATTCAATCATGAATGCGGCCATGCGTGTGGATGCGATTTTGACTGTTCACTATTTTCGCTGGTTTTTGCTGTGCATTGCATTTTAAAGTGTGTCCACTGTATTGGACGCGTATTTTTAGGCTTACCCGAGGTCTGTTTAACATGATATCCCGTGTGTCATTTGCATATCTTGGGTCTGATCATTACAGGACACCTGTTTAATGGCTTAAAAGTGTTTAACCCACTTAAAAAGCTTTATGTACACAAACATTATTCTAATTACTTTCTTAATGACGTGATTCATGTAACTTGTGATTCACTCTTCTTACTGTTCTAGCTTATTTAAATGATGATTATTATCTTAAAATCTTGCAAACCCATGTGTAGTTAAATGCATTATTCATTGCATGCCATCATGTTAAGTGCTTTCCGCAAGTTTGAAACCGATGGTTGTGTATTGAGACGCGTACATCACTACACACTTGCACATCTAGGCAGCCCTTTCTTGGGAATTTGGAAGCTCTCTACCGATCATTCTGAATTGGTAGACTAGCGACCTTTTCTCCAAGGCCTCTGTAATTCTCCTCTGACCATGGATTCCCACTTGGCCGATGAGTTGGTTGTACCATTGAAGTTCCCTGGAGATAGCGTGCACTTCCTCTCTCATCTTGTTCTCGTGAGTGTGATTTACAATCTAGACTAAAGCCATTAATGTAAATATTGAATTAAAGTATAAATATTGAATTGCTGATAATGGTATTCCCATGGCTTCCCGTTGTTCTTGTTGTAGGTCTCCACACATTGAAGATGATAACCATTTGTTTATTGGTGGGGAGCTTGCTGTCTCTTTATGGAATTGGTTTCTTCCGCTAGCTAGTTCTAAAGCTCACCTTCATAGCCACATTACTGTGAGAATATGGAGTTTTCTTACTGTTACAAACATATCTACCCCAAAGGGGTTTGTCTCGATTCACTGTCTCATTCTTATTCTTTGGGAGATCTGGAAGGCGAGATGTGCAAGTAGATTTGAAGGTAAGAAAACTTCAGCCAGGGCGGTGATCAGAGACATTAAATTCCGGGTTACTCATTCCCTTGAGTCGATCCAGTTCAAAAATGTGCCTTCTCAAGATGTTATACAGGTTTTTTTGAATTATGGTTTCTCCATCAAATGGAAACCTAAAAGCTTCAAGTTAATTCGGTGGATTCCTCCTATCAGGTTATACTCTCTTAATGTGGACGGTGCTAGCAAAGGAAATCCAGCTGTTTGTGGGGGTGGTGGTTGTTTTCGTGACAAGAAAGGTGCTGTTTTGGTGGCGTTTTCTTACCATTATGGTTATGGTAATAGCTTGATTGCTGAATCAAGAGCGCTTTGTGATGGCATTCGTCTGGCGGGTTTCCTTGGCATTCATGTTGAGATGGTTAGCTCTGATTCTCTAATATTGGTTAACTCCTTTAAAGTGGGGATTTGTCCCTCTTGGTAGGCTTACTATTGGTGGAGGGAAGCTCAGTCTATGATTCTCCAGAATAATCTTTCCATTGTCCATGTGTATCGAGAAGCTAATCAAGTGACAGATGGGTTGGCTAAAGCGTGTTGCTTATCCAATGTTAATCAGGTGTTTTGGGGGCCTGCAAATTTACCTGTACTTTGTAAAGGGCCGCTACTCTTAGACAGAACCGGTCTACCTCATGTTAGACTTATGTAATCGGTCTGCCTGTATGTTCTCCTTACTTTCTTCATAATTCTAGGCCCAGGATCTCGCTGGTGGAGTGGTTTTTCTCTTCCCCTTTGGGGAAGGGTGCACTCTCCTAGCCTAGATCCTGAGGACCTCTTTACATAAAAAAAAAGAATTAAAATATAAATCATGCCATTTTGCTGCCAAATTTTTCTCTCGACCATTGTTCTCATGAAATCATGTTCAATTTACTTATTACTTGTTCTCATCATCATCATGAACATGACATTACACATGCTTACATATTGAAACTCTCATTGGCCATTATTAATGACTGTGGGTATCTACATTTAAAATTTAAGTGTGGTGCTGACTGGGCACGGCGAGTGTCTAAGGGCTCCAGTCTAGCCCCAATGACGGAGAGTCATAAATATACTGCTAACCATGGGGTATAATGATTACTAGCATTGCATCTGCGCTGGGAGTCGTGCGTGCGTGTTGAATGATAGATACAATAACCACATACACGTGTCCTGGTGTACATTCTTGATGGATCTTTTCTTGGTGTACATTAGTTTCTACGTGCCTGATTAGTGTTACATGATCGTGCTCATGCGTGCTTGCTTGCTTGCGTGATCTGGCCATCCTATATTTATTACAATTAGTGATATCTTGCATTCTTGAAAACTATTGACATCAAGTGAAATCTTGCGTGCTTGTACAAAGTGATTTGTTGCTAGTTCTATCTTGTCATCGTGTTCTATCATGATCACTCTATCTAGCTTGTTCATGTATCATGTTTTAATGAGTTTTATTCATACATGCGTATCATGACATTCATCGTGCTTACCCAGTTCTAAATTGTTAATCACTTATATCATTGCCCGCACATTGAGATATAAATCCTACTGGGCTAGTTTGCTCATCCCCTACTTTTACCCAATCTAGGTGACTATGAAGTTAAAGAGGAGGAGCAAATCGAGGATGGGAATGCGTCCGAGTGATGAGCGTCCCAACTATTGAGTCTAGTTATAGTAGTTTGCTTTGAGTGTTAGAACGTGTAGTAGGAAGTGAGGAATAAAATGTACTTTTCTTTTTATTGAGTCATAGTCCTGTAATAGTTTCCATTTGGAATACAATGAGTTGAGATTTAAATACAAGATTAGTTGAGTTCAATATTTGGGCCCTATGATGATGTATGTTGTTATACATTTAGTGCGTGCTAGCTAGAGGCTTATTTGCCGACTGTTCACGTCTCGGGATATCGACTCGAATTATTCCGCACTATTAACATCCACTGCGTAATTCTTAGGATGTGACAACTTCGTATATGACGAAGTTAGCTTCAACCGATCACGACCAAAATGAAGTGAACTTTGTATATGATGAAGTTAAGCTTCGACCGATCAAGACCAAAATGAAGTGAACTTCGTATATGATGAAGTTAGCTTCGACCAATCATGACCAAAACAAAGTTAACTTCGGATATTGTGAAGTTAAGCTTCGACTGATCAAGACCAAATCATGTATAACCTCGTATATGACGAAGTGAACTTCGTATATGACGAAGCTAGACTTCGGATGACTATGACCAAATCGTGTGTGACTTCGTATATGACGAAGTTACCGGTCATTGCCAAACTATAAATTTATGTTAATTATTGTAACGTCACGACTTTTTGGATTATAGTTTAGTGGGTTTGGTGGCCAGTGTATGGCCCTGTGGTGGTGTTTAGGATGGTTTGCTCAGGTTGTGTGGGGTTGGGGCGCCAGAGATCCGAGCCCAACCAACCTCTGGAGCGCCTTCCAGAAACACGACCGACACAGGCGTCATGTTTTGGAAACGCGACCACCCTTGTCGTCACGTTTTGGATGCTGCTTCTTAGGGTGCGCACGTCACCTTTTAATTGCGACAGACATACCTGTCGCGATTTAAACGTGACGTCACGACCCATCGCAATTTCGACTGTGTGTTTGGGGTGGTTGACCCCTGGCTAAGCAGTGCAGGAAACACTGCTCAGCCGTGGGGGGAGCTTGCTGTGGAGATTTCTAGCTATTCGGAGGTTTTGGCGTGCAGATTGGTGTGTTACCAGCATGAGGAGGTTGTTTGGAGCGCAGGAAATGCCAGGGCAACGCCGTTCTTCGCGTTCTTCGTGTTCCCCATATGGTAGGGGAATTCTTCTCCTTTTTGATTTAAATGGATCATGTTTAATGTGTTTAGTGCATGGTATGGGTTGAAGGAAGTAGCAAGCATGTGTAGGCTATTATTTGAATGCATTATTTATGCATCATGGTTATATAGGGTGGTTTGTAAGGTTTCCAAAATGGGGTTCTGGGGTAGGGTTTCGCAGTTTAAAGGCAACAGAACCAGTCGTCGCTTTTTGTTTTTGAACGCGATGACTTGCCCAGTTGCGATTTAGTCTGTATCGCGATAGTTTTCCCCGTCACGATTTGGCCTTTAAATAGCGACATCTATGTTCGTCGCGATTTAGAAGGCAGCCACCCAAATCCTTGTAGGATCGAATAGGTGGATGGATCATATCTAGAAGGGGGGTTGAATAGATCTAACACCAATTAATGCGAAAGCTTAAGCAATTCAAAATTACTTCAAATCAGAGATCAATTCAGACAAACAATTTACTGATCTGAAGTGTGGGTGTGTGTAGATTATGTGTGATTAGTGTGTGTGAGCAAATCAATTAGAAGTGTGAACGAAATCCCTATGCATGCATCTAGCGCAATACAAAGTCAAACCACAATTCAAACCACTGCACAGAGGATTTTTAGGTGGTTCAAAAATCACCTCCAGAGACTCCTACGTCCACCCCTCACATAGTGAGGCCACACTACTCAAAACCATGAGTACAACACACACTGGAGCACGACGACTCCAAACAACCTTGAGCACGACGACTCAACACACAATCTTGAGTTCAACGACTCACAAACTGAGCGTGACAGCTCAAACAACAACCGGAGCACGATGACTCCAAATTGAGCACGATGGCTCAAACCACACAGTGAGTGCGACGACTCACAAACCAGAGTTTGACGGCTCACAGTACAAAAGCTAGATCAAACACAAAAGAGATCAGATCCTCTAGCAATGATCTGATTCACAGACTCAATAAACTCAAAAATCTGTACAGAACTTCATGTACAAATCTCACAAGAAGAAATAAGATGAACACTCCAAGAATTAGGTGAAAGAAGTATGAATTGGATGTTCTTCGTTGAAGAGGTCTTGCAGACGCTTGAATTGAGGAGCCTTGATGCACTACTAGAAAAAGCAGTTTTACCGACGGATATTTCCGATGGAAATTTTCCGTCGGAATATCCGTCGGAAATACCAATTTCCGACTGATTTCCGACCGATTTCCGACGCAATAATCAAAATTTCCGACCGATTTCCGACGGAATTCTTTTCCGTCGGTAATGTTCCGACCAACTATTTCCGACGGGCCATTTCCGACGACTTTCTGACGGAAGCTGTCAGAAAATCTATTTTCCGACGGATTTTCGACGGAAAGAAGTCGTCGGAAATGCCGCATTTTCTTGTGGTGATGGAATTCGATGGAGATTCTCCTCAATCGGCGATGCTCTACTTTGATGGCATCTAAAATGCTAGAAATTCTTCTTCTACTGCTCCTCTTCAGTTGGATCTGCTCCCTTTCCTTGCACAGCAACCATCTCTCCAGAGATTCCCCTTGATTCCCACGTCCTTCCTCTTGAAAGGATGGCCTGCAACTTCTGGAGATGGAGCCAGATCTGGAAAACCCCTTTTTGCCGCCAAAAAGCTTCTTCTGGAAGTGTATGGGCTCTCTTCCCTTTGGGGTAGCCCCATATGTCCATAAAGTGCCTTGGGGTGTATGGGCACGGAAATCTAGGTCAAATCCCTTGATTCCCAAGCAGCCACATGTCCAAAAAAATTCACGTTTTTGAGTTTCTGTCGAAGTGTGTCGACACACAGGCAGACTATGTCGACACCACAGGCTACTGCTTCAGAACAGGCTTCTGGGACAGTCATCTAGTGTCGACACACAGGTGGACTGTGTTGACACCATTGGCAGACTGTGTTGACACACATGCAGACTGTGTCGACACCACTGGCTGCTGCTTTAGAACAGGCTTCTGGGACAGTCATCTAGTGTCGACACCACAGGGCACTGTGTCGACACCACAGGACATTGTGTTGACACCACAGGTGGATTGTGTCAACACCACAAGACATTGTGTTGACACCACAAGTGGACTGTGTCAACACCACTGTGACAAATTTGTGTAAACCTGAAAATATAAATTGTAAACCATTAATACAAGATATTATCATTAAAATGTGAGATATTAAACATCAAAAACATGTTGTTTAAGCATTGTTGTGATATGTATAAAATGTATAACATGTTCAATTAGTCATCATTTTAATATGTACAAAATGTACAAAATGTCATCATCAAAATCAAATTATGAGTGATGTTCATTGGTCATTATTAAAATACAACTTTGGAAAATTCCAAAACACACTCAACCCAACATTCGCCCCCTTTTTGATGATGACAAAATTTATGTACAATCTCCCAATAGCCTGACTCCCTTGACTGCAATGACTCCCCTTGACCATATTCACCCTTTGAACAACTTTCTCCCATAAGAAACTTTCTCCCCTTTAAAGAACTTTCTCCCGACTCCCTTGACTGCAATGACTCCCCTTGACCATATTTACCCTTTGAACAACTTTCTCCCCTTTAAAGAACTTTCTCCCCCTTTTAAGGAACTTTCTCCCCCTTTTTGACATCATTAAAAAGATAGATAAGAGAGAGAAGCAAAGAATGGTAGGAGATCAAGAATTCCAGTTGTGAAAATGAAAGTTCAGGAAGAATCAAAATAAGTGAGGCAAAGTGATATTTACATATGAGAGAAATTATTGTGTTTTTTTTGTATTGTGCAATAAAGTTTAATCACAAAGACACACTCAACACAAAGTATAGCAAAATATAATGATATGAATGTAGTTAAAATAATGATACAAATGTGAAGTAAAGTGACCTATATGAGTGAGCAGAAGTATTTAAGAAGGATGTTAGGAGCTTTAATTGTAACACAATGTAGAATAATAGGTCTAAACTCAGTAAACATGAACTTTATTAAGGTCTTAAGCTTTTCTATCCTGTCTTTTTAATTTTCTTTCAATTTTAGCTGGGAAAGAATACAAGAATAAATTAGTTAAATCTCACTTTTCAGTGCAAGAGATCACATTGATCAGATACAAGACCTCCTGATTACTCAGTGGTTTAACTTTCATTATCTTATACATAGTTGAAAATTTTGATTTCCACTTTTTGACGTGAAACAAATCACTTTTTAGGTGAAATGACCCGGTTACTCAGTGGTTCAAGAATTTGCATTGCTCTGTTTGTATCTTTCCAGATTGTTGATCATTTTCTTTGATGTTTTGCAGGAATATGTTTACTTTGACCAGAAAAGTCATGACTACGAATTTAGAAAAATTATTCTTAACATGTGGTAAAAATGAAGCTTAAACATGCACATGTTAAATAATAAAGCCACTTATGTGCCTACAAGTGCTTTGCAAGTCATTTTAAAGACATTCAGTATTAAGATTGCTTAACCTTGAAATGATAATGACTCTTTGAAATTAAACTAAATGCACAATGAATTTAGTTTCAATGTCTTAATTCTCTCACAAGAAAATAGCACAATGACTTAAAAATTCTGATGAGTTTGGGGTTCAAGATAGACAAGTAAGGTCAAGGAATGTGACAATGACTCCCCCTTTCATGTATCTCCCCCTCACAAGGTGAACATGAAGATTATTGAAGAAATAAGAATGGAATGAAGTGAAAATAGAATAAACAAGAATGTTTTTTGAAAGACAATGACTCCCCCTTAACAATTGCATACAAGACTCTTGATACTTGGCGGAGACATATACTCACGCATAGTGAAAGTGTCCAGATAAGCCTGACTTGTCTTTCTTCAAATCACCATTTGATATACCAAGAATACTAATGCAATGTGATAGTGAGGAATTTATTTGCAAGAACAGTTGTCAACAAACTGAATGGGAGTTGTTGATAAATCAGATATGAAATAATATTTCTCCAGCATTTCACTCAAAGATTCTTTTGACTCACTCCCCCATAAGATATGCATGATATGAAATGATCATTTAAGCAATTCATATATGTTCATTCCAAGTAGTTTGCACAGAAAGAGTATGAACATGATCAAGCATATATCAACAGGCAATTTATTGAAGGAGAAAAGTTTTTCAAAAACTCAAAATTGTTTCAAGGACTTAAAATAAAGTTTTGAGATTTCATTTTTCTTGATGACCTTTTATGCAGGAAAAGACTATTGATACTTGGCGGAGAATTTTTCTCACGCATGATGATAGTTTTCAGACAAGCCTAACTTGTCCTTTCACATTTCACCATTTGATATACCACATAGTCACTGCAGAAAGGTCAATTATTCTTTAGTTTTAGCATGAAATTCATTGCATTTTCAAGAATATTTTTGCACTTTTCAAATTTACTCCCCCTTAATATGTGCATGGAATGAAAAAGCTAGCAAGTAATTCACACATGATTATGCACACAATTAGCTTTAAGCATAACATGACTTCTGGTACTTGGCGGAGTATTTTACTCACGCATAATGATAGCTTCCAAATAAGCATAACATGTTTTTCCACAAGTCATCATTTGATATACCAAAAAGTCAATGCAGTTGATATGCCCATAGAATCATGGGCACAGTTAAGCCAGCATGATAATACAAACATGATTCCAATTGTTATGACACAAAGTTATTGTTGGAAGCAATATCAAAACACACTCTTCATTGTTCAGATAAGACTCTAAGAATTTTCTTTAGCTTAAGCAGTTCAATCTGGAAATGATATGAGATTTTACATAAACAATCTTCATTTGGATTTACCAGTGGTTTCCAAATTTTCTTGCCTTGCATAGCCATTGTCTTGATTTCAGATGGAAAGGTATGACTACAAGGCTCATCAACTTGCTGATCAAGTTGGCCTTAGGACCCTTACCTTCTTGGGTCCTACATTAGAGCAAGAGTTAGATTGCAGCAATGAACCTTTTTGAATCCAAGAGCATTTGTTTTTTAGTATAGATGCACTTTTGTCGTTAATGTAACTATGAGCAACATTTGTTCCATAACACAATTATTCTTTGTTTAATGCATCTATATTTTTCATGAAATGTTCAATTTATATTCACATGGAGTTTCTGAGCATTTTCAACAAAATCATGATTCTTAGTTACATGTGCATGATGTGAAAACTTTTACAAGTAATTCAAGTAAAAATCATCATGGAAGAAATGAAATAAACAAGCAGTCATGTTTCAATCACAACCATTTTTTTTTAAATTAATGACTCTTACACAAGGAAGATCATTGGTATTTGGCGGAGATTATTCCTCACACATAATGATAGTTTCCAGACAAGCCTAACTTGTCCTTCCACGGTTCACCATTTGATATACCAATTAATCTTTGCATAAGAGTCCCAATTGATTTCAGTTTTATTTAGCAGGGAATCTCTCAGAAGTATTTACTTGGTGAGATTTTCATTTTCTTTCATTCTCTTCACTTACTTTCCTTGTAGCCTTAGTCATGAAGCCTTCATCTTGAAATTGACTACAAGGATCCCTGCATCCAGCATTCAAGCAGCACATTTCAGAACCCAAATTTGTTTGGGTCCTAAGGATCTTCCATGAATCTGCAACAATGATTTTTGAATCCAAAATGATTTGATATTGGGTGCATTTTTCTGAAGACTAGAAACACTAGAATCTTGGTTTCTAATCTTAGAGTTATTAGTATAAAATGCACCACTGACATACTAAATAATTTATTTTCTATTTTTCAGATTTTTATCATTGAGATTTTTAACATGGAATTCAGAAGAGATCTTTTGTGCAACAGTTCCTTTTTCATGTACATAGAATTTCTGAGTGTTTTCAGCATGAACATGATCTTTATTCTTATGTACATTAACATGAAACATGGGAGCATGCACAAGATCATCAATTCTATGCCAACATTCCCTAGAAGTATGCCCAAATTTATTACATGTAAAGCACTGGACTGATTTGATATATTTATGAAAATGTTGATATCTATTCCAGCAAAATTTGGCTAAATGACCAGGTTTATTACAATTAAAGCAAATGAGATCATTTCTTAACTGGTACTTACCTTGGCATGTATGCATTTGCTGGAATCTCCTTTTCACGTGAGGAGGCTTACTATAAGGCCCTCGAATTTTGTCGCATTATGTAATGCATGTAAATAATTCGTGTCGTATATGTACGTATGTATGTATCTACGTATGTATAGTTAGTATACTTATGTGTGTATGTGTTTAGCTTAGGTATAAATAATGTATGTATTGCTTGATGGTAGTGTGTGCACAAACTATATAGATATTACATGTAAATACACATAATGTGCATGGGTTTCTGCATGTTTTAGACTTCTGGCCGAAGGCCAGATTGGCGTCAATCCCATAGCCGTTGATGTGGTGTCAGCGTCAACCCCATGGACGCCAACACTAATCCCAGCGTCCAACGATGTGGACGCCAACTTCTCTGACCTGCATGCGTCGCAGAGCCAGAAATTCCGGAACCAAGGCAACTCACCCATTGGGGAGCGTCTCCCAACGGTCTGAGAGCCATCATGTCACCTGTGCGTGGGAGAGAAGCCTCCCATATATCTAAACCCGAATTTGCTTCCCCCAACCTTCTCCTTGCCTTTTTACAAGAGAGAAAGAGGAGAAGAAACCCTACTTTCTGACTAAGGTAAAACCCCACCTTTGCAAACCAAAAACTGAAGATCTAAACCTTGTTCCGGGGTTCTGCTGCAGCAAGGAGCTTGCTGGATCATCGAGGAAGGCTTCCCCGACCTCGACTTGCTGTGAGACTGCTCAGGAACCCGGAGTAAAGCGTTTCTAAGAGCTTCTTGGGACAGCCCAAGGAGAGCTTCACCAAGCCCTAGATCCATTAGTGTATTTTCAAAATGCAAGTACCCTACTCATAAGTCCCTGTGTGTCTAGGTTGGGTTTTACAAATTTTATGTATTTTCCCTCGTGTCCTAGACCCCCAAATTCACCCCATCTTTGGAGCTCGGGTCTGTGTTCTGCACAAACCTGACATTGACGGCAATGTCCCTTGCCGCTAAGATTATGCTTAGCGTCCATCGACTATGCCGTTGACATTGAATTAGAGGCCAGAGACCGCCGCCAAGTTCATCTGGACAGAACAGTGACCTGTTCTGCCCTTCTATACGACTATTTTCGATATGTTTCACGATGAGGATATACTGTAAATCATTTATATGCTATGTATATTGTTGGTGTGATGGATGTGGTGTGTGGATGGATTATCACGAATGATAGGACTTAATTATTTCATGAAGATACATGTGTGATGAGTTTTAATCTTGTTTAACCATGTTTGCATGATTTAGGACAAGTCTGAATGCCCTAATTTGTGAGGATTATGCATGTGAGGTTCAGTCCCTGTTCTAATTTTCTGAGATTATTCCCATGCTTGTGTGAATTATTGCAAATTGTTTAGAAAAAATAGAGATCATGCTAGGTCATGATAAATCTTCCATAAATTAATGGATTGTCCAATAAATTCAGGAATAAATTCTGTGGTTCCATGCTTGTTAGGGTTCAGACAGTGAGTGGTTAAAACTGTGCTTGTGTTTAACTCCATGTTAAATCGAATTGCGGATAGCATGTGAAATTAATATTAGATTTCTGTAATTCCGTTTTAGTTCGGAAAATCTGAAAATTTGCATGAGGAATCCTAAACCCGAAATTTACATGTGGTTAAAATTTTAGGTCATTTGGACCAGTATTTAATAATATGAATTTTTCCATGTAAATGTGTATTGATGAATGCCAATGTGAAACAATTCGATTTAGGTGTAATCCGACCTGATCGGTGATATTTACCTGAATGTAGATTTTGAAATCTGTAGTGCCATGATAGGAAAACAGAAAATGTGAATGTGTGAGAGAAAGTGAATAGAATGAGAGTGACATGTGTAAACCCATGTGTAAAATCGGTAAAAATGTGTAATGTGAAAATTGTGCCAAATGTGACACTGCTTCCGTAGAGGCAGTGGAACCGTATCAGGGAAAAGTCCCCTGAGAAGGTTCAATGTGTAAGTGACCCTAAGGGCATTAGGGGAAAATCCTGGAGGTGGACAAGTACCACTGGTTAGGGTGGAGACTTGTTCTCCGGTCTGCGTAGTCCAAGAGTCGCCATTGTATTGCCTAGATGGCGTCTATGTGATGTGATGTGTTGTGTCCTTCTTTGGTGGTTTGGACTATGTGTCACGGCACTAAATGTGAAAGTGTAAATGTGAATGTTAAATGTGCATGTGTTCATGTGTTAATGTGAAAGTGAACAATGTGTAATGTGTATGTGTAAAGTGCAATTTATGTGAAATGGGAAATTTGTGTAAAGAAAATGTGAGACCAAAATGTGAGGATATGATATTGTAATCCATGTTGTGACAAATATGAAACCATGTTAAATCAGTAGCTTCATTATGTTGGATCATGTTTATATGTGTAAAATGCCTAGAATCCATGCTAGGGACAATTAACAAGTATGTGCACAAAATTCCATGTTTGGTGTTCACATGTTGTATTTAAATAACATTGTAGCTCTCATGTGTAGGGTTATGGTTGCTAAATCATGTGAAAACCAGCAAGTTAAGTATGTAAAATGTTCGTGTACATGCACAAGAATGTGTAGATTCCATGCTAGGTGTGTTTTATTTCATGTGCGTAGGATAATCATGCTAAGGCTTTCATGTTTTAGTTAAAATGCAAAGTAGAATTTCATGAGTAGGAATGATTAGAGAACATGTGTTAGGAATTTATCTTGATAAGGAAACCTGAAAGCATGCATCACGTGTTTACTTATAGAATTATCATGGTTGGTTATTCCTTTCAAACGTTAAGCATGATACATGTTGAGTTTTTGCAATGGTGTGTGTAGAGCCTACTATGACA
Organism: Colocasia esculenta; assembly: GCA_014218235.1. Taxonomy (NCBI): domain Eukaryota; kingdom Viridiplantae; phylum Streptophyta; class Magnoliopsida; order Alismatales; family Araceae; genus Colocasia; species Colocasia esculenta. Next base: position 72,959,528 of record CM024762.1, on the reverse strand, counting down.
TGTACGTGTATGGTATGAGTGGTGTTACTTGCTGGGTCTTTAGACTCACTACTTGCTTCGGCGTACAGGTGTAGTTGGTGACGTGGCACCGTTGGAGGAGACGGTGGAGACGGACTCCGAGCGCGGAGATTAGTCTTTGGAGTACTTGTGACTTTTGCGTTTATAGTATGTAAATTGAACGTTGTATAGCGTTATCATGGAAAGAATGTATAATGGTGGACATCTATGTATTAAATTTTCAGCAATTTAAATTATGTGAACGTTTAAGTTCTTTAATGTTATTGCAATTTCATGTATGCTAAATGTGGATGATGAATGAATGAAGATAGTAGTTCTTTTTACTTCCGCTAGTCTGTTCTTATATTCACATGGATCTCAGCTGAATGTATGTTTTGGGTAAATGTCCCACTGTGGAAACGCTCGCTATACCGACGTGGGTTGGTATAACCGTACCGGTATAATGAGGGTGCCACAAAGATTGGTATCAGAGTAACCGGTTGAGATTGCACATGAATATACATAAGTCATCATCCCCATGCATGTTAAGTATGTCAACATGTGTAGAAATGATTAATAAGGAATGAAAGATAGATAAGAAAATGGTTAGGAAACTTAGTACCTAGCTCTAATGGTGGCTGAAATTTTATTACAGCCATGGCTTCGAGAGGTAGGCGTGGCGGAGCGCGCCCCGGAGGACGAGTCGCGACGGACGAGCTAGCAGAGCAGCAGGCCCGGCACCGCCAGGTCCTGTCCTTCCCCCACCGCCACCTGTGGACTATGGAGTATTCATACAAGGTCTGGTGCAAGCCATGCAGACGCAGGCTCATACCCAGGCAGCACTCGGCACAGTTGGAGGCTCAGGTTAGACTAATAAAATGATTAATAGCCTGTTTAAATGCTTATGTGATATTATGTTGATTGTATATTGCTTGATGTGCACTGTAGCAGGCTCAAGTACCAACTCAGGACCATGGTGGACCTTCTACCATGGAGAGATTCAAGAGGATGCTGCCACCCTCTTTAAGGGGGAGAGCGATCCGTTGTTGGCTGAAAGCTAGATGAGGGAGATAGAAAAGATCTTCCGAGCCATCAGGTGTGCAGAGGAGGATAAGGTTACATTGGCCACCTACATGCTACAGGTATGTGTTGATTTTTGTATGATTGCATGTTTTGTTTAGTTAGAACTGTTAGTTGGAGCTTACGAAGGTGTATGCAGGAAAAAGAGCTGGTGTATGGTGGGCTTCATTGCTGCGTACCCAATTTGAGGACGGAGCTATCGCGTTGCTTGGGACGAGTTCGCGAGGCTCTTTCGGGCCAAGTCGTCCCCGAGCATGTGCAAGATCGGATGGAGTAGGAATTCCTATCTTTGGCTCAAGGCTCCATGACCGTGCTGGAATATGAGGAAAGATTTTCTGACTTTCTAAATATGCACCTCATATCGTGGCAGACGTCCCCGAGCATGTGCAAGATCGGATGGAGTAGGAATCCTATCTTTGGCTCAAGGCTCCATGACCGTGCTGGAATATGAGAAAGATTTTCTGAACTTCTAAATATGCACCTCATATCGTGGCAGACGTCCCCGAGCAGTGCAAGATCGGATGGAGTAGGATTCTATCTTTGGCTCAAGGCTCCATGACCGTGCTGGAATATGAGGAAAGATTTTCTGAACTTTCTAAATATGCACCTCATATCGTGGCAGACGAGCGGAGGAAGACAAAGAAGTTCGTGATGGGACTCAAGCCATCACTGCGGACGAGACTCGTGGCGTTTGACCACCGCACGTTGGACGAGGCCCTTAGTGCTGCGTGTAGGCAGGAGGGAGAGATGGAGCAATACCTGGAAGAAAAGAAAGCCTCACAAAAGAGGCCAGCGACAACTTTCCACGGAAAGACAAGAAGAAAACGGTGTACCAGACACCGCAGCGATCTGTGGCAGTCGGCAGTTCTCAGGTACCTTCTGTACGTTCCCTGGCGTGAAGAAAGAGTGTCCCCACTGTGGGAAGACACATGGTGGTTCCGAGTGTTGGTTGGTAGCGGGTAGATGCTTGAAGTGCGGGAGCAGCGACCACAAGATCAAAGATTGCCCAAGACTTCAACAGGGAGCTCAGCGTGGAGCGCCAGCCCCAGTAGTAGCGGCAGCCGCGCCAGCTACAGGAAGACCAGGAAGGCCTCGAGCCCCAGCTCGAGTGTTTGATTTAGCTCGCGAGGACGCCGAGCAGGCGAGCATGTCACCGAAGGTACGGTTTTGCTTTTAGGTGCACGCTCGGGTTTTGTTTGATACGGGTGCTACTCACTCGTTCATTTCCGAGCGGTTCGCTAGGCAGTTAGCCCTAGAGTCAGGTGTAGAGTCTGAGGATTTAGAGGTCCCTTTGTCTGTGCACACCCCTGCGGGTACGGTATCGACTAGGAAGTGCATTCCGTCGTTACCTGTGTGCATTGAGGATAGAATCCTAGATGGGTGTTTCTTCTTGCTAAAGATGAAGGACTATGATGCTATTCTTGGTCTGGATTGGCTAGAGGAGCACTATGCATTAGTGGATTGTCGTCGGAAGAGGATTGTTTTCCGCATTCCTGGTGAGGATGAGTTCTCTCACCCCTTGCCAAGGAACTGGCTGGGAAAGATGGTCATCTCTGCCATGAAGGCGATGCGCATGGTAACAAGGGTTGTGACGCTTTTCTTGCCAGCGTGGTGTTAGTGCCAGAGGCTGATGAGTCACCTACTCTTGCAGAGATTGGGTAGTGCAGGATTTTCCAGATGTCTTTCCTGATGACTTGTCTGGTTTGCCACCGGATAGAGAGATAGAGTTTACCATAGAGTTGCTTCCGGGCACCTCTCCTATCGAAGGCTCCATATCGGATGGCACTTGCGGAGTTAGCCGAGTTGAGGAGGCAATTGCAAGAGTTGCTTGAGGGATTTATTCGCCCTAGTGTTTCCCCTTGGGCGCACCTGTATTATTCGTCAAGAAGAAAGACGGGTCACTTAGGTTATGCATTGACTACAGGAAGTTGAACCAAGTGACTGTGAAGAACAGGTATCCCTTACCTCGTATTGATGATTTGTTTGACCAGTTGCGAGAGGCATCAGTCTTTTCTAAGATTGATTTGCGATCTGGTTATCATCAGTTGAGGATCGGAGTGAGGATGTGTCCAAGACGGCGTTTAGAACCCGTTATGGACATTATGAGTTCTTTGTCCTTCCTTTCGGATTGACCAATGCCCCTGCAGCGTTCATGGATCTCATGAACGGGTGTTTAGGCCTTATTTAGATAGCTTTGTCGTAGTGTTTATTGATGAGTGTTGGTCTACTCTCCGGATGAGGCCACGCACCGTCAGCATGAGGGTAGTGTTAGAGGTTCTTCGTGAGCACAAGCTGTATGCCAGTTCAGCAAGTGCGATTTTTGGTTGCGCGAGGTTCATTTCCTCGGGCATGTTATCTCCGGCGCTGGTGTTGCAGTTGATCCAGCGAAGGTCCAGGCAGTTATGGATTGGGAGATTCCCAAGACCCCTTCGGAGATTCGTAGTTTTATTGGGTTAGCTGGTTACTATCGGCGATTCATTGAGGGTTTTTCATCCATCGCCGCCCTTTGACTCAGCTTACCAGAAAGGGAGTGAAGCTTGTTTGGTCCGAGAAGTGTGAGAGTAGTTTTCAATTATTGAAGACTAAGCTCACGTCAGCCCGGTGTTAGTTTTACCGAGCGGTGTAGAGGGATTTTGCTATCTACACGGATGCGTCTCGGATTGGTTTAGGCTGTGTGCTCATGCAGCAAGAAAGGGTAGTGGCTTATGCTTCTCGTCAGTTGAAGGAGCATGAGAAGAACTATCCGACTCATGACTTGGAGCTCGCAGCAGTGGTTCATGCACTAAAGATCTGGAGGCACTATCTTTATGGTGTCAGATTTGAGGTGTTTACCGACCACAAGATCTTAAAGTATCTTTTCTCCCAAAAGGAATTGAACCTGAGGCAGAGGAGATGGATCGAGTTCTTGAAGGACTATGACTTCGACCTTCAGTATCACCCTGGAAAGGCGAATGTTGTAGCGGATGCGCTGAGTAGAAGAGGCCATCTCTCCAGCAGGACTGGAAGATGTTGGAAGATGCGGCTTGCGCGTTGACTGAGTTAGAGCCATCGCTATGTCAGGCTTTTGTAGCTCAGTTATCTCTTAGGTCCTCGGTTTTGGATGAGGTGATCGAGCGCAGGGAGCCGACCCTAGACTCTTAGAGTTAGTGGGCAAGGCAGGCATTGCTCGTGATGAGGACGGTGTGATTAGATTTCAGCACCGTGTTTGTGTCCCGATCTAGTAGATGTCCGTGAGCATTGTTAGTAGAGGCTCACAGATCGCGATTCTCTATTCATTCGGGTAACACTAAGATGTATCAAGACCTGAAGAGATCATTTTGGTGGTCCGGCATGAAGAAGGATGTTGCGGATTATGTGTCTAGTGTCTAGTGTGTCAGCAAGTGAAGGCCGAGCGACAGCGACCATCCGCCTTATGCAGAGGATGGATATCCCAGTGTGGAAGTGGGAAGCTGTCACTATGGACTTCGTCTCAGGTTTGCCTCGATCTAGAAGGGGTAATGACTCGATTTGGGTAGTTGTAGATAGATTCTTGAAGACTGCTCATTTCTTGCCTATGAAGAAGAAGCAGACAGTAGAGAGTTTAGCTAGATTGTATATTAGTAGTGTCATTAGATTGCATGGTGTGCCGAAGTCGATCATTTCGGATCGAGATCCGAGATTTACTTCGAGATGTGTGAAGGGTCTTCAGGATGCTTTAGGTTAGGAGCTGAAGCTCAGTTCGGCGTTTCATCCCCAGACCGATGGACAGTCCGAAGGACTATCCAGACGCTCGATATGTTGAGGCGTGTGTTCTGGATTGGAAGGATGATTGGGAGCGTCATTTACCTCTAGTGGAGTTCGCATACAACACAGCTTTCATGCGAGCATTGGTATGGCTCCATTTGAGGCGTTGTATGGTAGGCCCTGCAGATCTCCTTATGTTGGGAGGAGACTGGTGATAGGCAGTTGATCGGACGGAGTTAGTTCAGGAAACTTCGGATAAGATCCAGCTTATCAGGAAGAGGCTTGTTGCGGCACAGGATAGGCAGAAGAGTTATGCCGACAACAGGAGGAAGGATTTGAGTTTGAGGTTGGCGATCATGTCTTCTTGAAGATATCGCCTACTCGAGGTGTTGTCAGATTTGGCAGGCATAGTAAGTTGAGCCCTAGGTTCATTGGCCCATATGAGATTCTCAGACGTTTGGGCAGCGTGGCATATGAGCTAGCATTACCCCCAGCTTTGGCTAGCGTTCACCCTGTATTCCACGTATCTATGCTCAGGAAGTATGTCCGAGATCCGTCTCATGTGATTAGTCATGAGCCAGTGGAGATCCAGCCAGATCTTTCGTATGTTGAGAAACCAGTAGCTATTCTTGACCGGAAGGTTCAGCATCTCCGGAACAAGAGTATTGCGTCGGTGAAGGTCTATGGCGGAACTTCTCACGAGAGGAGGCTACTTGGGAGCTTGAGGATGCAATGAAGAAGAAGTATCCCCTTTTGTTTGAGTAGTGTCGTTCTAACTTCGAGGACGAAGTTTCTTTTAAGGGGGAGAGGGTGTAAGGCCCTCGAATTTGTCGCATTATGTAATGCATGTAAATAATTCGTGTCGTATATGTACGTATGTATGTATCTACGTATGTATTAGTTAGTATACTTATGTGTGTATGTGTTTAGCTTAGGTATAAATAATGTATGTATTGCTTGATGGTATTGTGTGCACAAACTATATAGATATTACATGTAAATACACATGATGTGCATGGGTTTCTGCATGTTTTAGACTTCTGGCCGAAGGCCAGATTGGCGTCAATCCCATAGACGTTGATGTGGTGTCAGCGTCAACCCCATGGACGCCAACACTAATCCCAGCGTCCAACGATGACGCCAACTTCTCTGACCTGGCATGCGTCGCAGAGCCAGAAATTTCGGAACCAAGGCAACTCACCCATTGGGGAGCTGTCTCCCAACGGTCTGAGAGCCATCATGTCACCTGTGCGTGGGAGAGAAGCCTCTCCCATATATCTAAACCCGAATTTGCTTCCCCAACCCTTCTCCTTGCCTTTTTACAAGAGAGAAAGAGGAGAAGAAACCCTACTTTCTGACTAAGGTAAAACCCCACCTTTGCAAACCAAAACTGAAGATCTAAAGCTTGTTCCGGGTTCTGCTGCAGCAAGGAGCTTGCTGGATCATCGAGGAAGGCTTCCCCGACCTCGACTTGCTGTGGAGACTGCTCAGGAACCGGAGTAAAGCGTTTCTAAGAGCTTCTTGGGACAGCCCAAGGAGAGCTTCACCAAGCCCTAGATCCATTAGTGTACTTTTCAAAATGCAAGTACCCTACTCATAACGTCCCTGTATGTGTCTAGGTTGGTTTTACAAATTTTATGTATTTCCCTCGTGTCCTAGACCCCCAAATTCACCCCATCTTTGGAGCTCGGGTCTGTGTTCTGCACAGACCTGACATTGACGGCAATGTCCTTGCCGCTAAGATTATGCTTAGCGTCCATCGACTATGCCGTTGACATTGAATTAGAGGCCAGAGACCGCCGCCAAGTTCATCTGGACAGAACAGTGACCTGTCTGCCCTTCTATACGACTATTTTCGATATGTTTCACGATGAGGATATACTGTAAATCATTTATTACTATGTATATGGGGTGAGTGATGGATGTGGTGTGTGATGGATTATCACGAATGATAGGACTTAATTATTTCATGAAGATACATGTGTGATGAGTTTTAATCTTGTTAAACCATGTTTGCATGATTTAGGACAAGTCTGAATGCCCTAATTTATGAGGATTATGCATGTGAGGTTCAGTCCCTGTTCTAAATTTCTGAGATTATTCCCATGCTTGTGTGAATTATTGCAAAATTGTTAGAAAAAATAGAGATCATGCTAGGTCATGATAAATCTTCCATAAATTAATGGATTGTCCAATAAATTCAGGAATAAATTCTGTGGTTCCATGCTTGTTAGGGTTCAGACAGTGAGTGGTTAAAACTGTGCTTGTGTTTAACTCCATGTTAAATCGAATTGCGGATAGATGTGAAATTAATATTAGATTTTCTGTAATTCCGTTTTAGTTCGGAAAAATCTGAAAATTTGCATGAGGAATCCTAAACCCGAAATTTACATGTGGTTAAAATTTTAGGTCATTTGGACCAGTATTTAATGTAATATGAATTTTTCCATGTAAATGTGTATTGATGAATGCCAATGTGAAACAATTCGATTTAGGTGTAATCCGACCTGATCGGTGATATTTACCTGAATGTAGATTTTGAAATCTGTAGTGCCATGATAGGAAAACAGAAAAATGTGAATGTGAGAGAGAAAGTGAATAGAATGAGAGTGACATGTGTAAACCCATGTGTAAAATCGGTAAAAATGTGTAATGTGAAAATTGTGCCAAATGTGACACTGCTTCCGTAGAAGGCAGTGGAACCGTATCAGGGAAAAGTCCCCCTGAGAAGGTTCAATGTGTAAGTGACCCTAAGGGCATTAGGGGGAAATCCTGGAGGTGGACAAGTACCACTGGTTAGGGTGGAGACTTGTTCTCCCGGTCTGCGCAGTCCAAGAGTCGCCATTGTATTGCCTAGATGGCGTCTATGTGATGTGATGTGTTGTGTCCTTCTTTGGTGGTTTGGACTATGTGTCACGGCACTAAATGTGAAAGTGTAAATGTGAATGTGTAAATGTGCATGTGTTCATGTGTTAATGTGAAAGTGAACAATGTGTAATGTGTATGTGTAAAGTGCAATTTATGTGAAATGGGAATTTGTGTAAAGAAAATGTGAGACCAAAATGTGAGGATATGATATTGTAATCCATGTTGTGACAAATATGAAACCATGTTAAATCAGTAGCTTTTATGTTAGGATCATGTTTATATGTGTAAAATGCCTAGAATCCATGCTAGGGACAATTAACAGTATGTGCACAAAAATTCCATGTTTGGTTGTTCACATGTTGTATTTTAATAACATTGTAGCTCTCATGTGTAGGGTTATGGTTGCTAAATCATGTGAAAACCAGCAAGTTAAAGTATGTAAAATGTTCGTGTATATGCACAAGAATGTGTAGATTCCATGCTAGGTGTGTTTTGTTTCATGTGCGTAGGATAATCATGCTAAGTGCTTTCATGTTTTAGTTAAAATGCAAAGTAGAATTTCATGAGTAGGAATGATTAGAGAACATGTGTTAGGAATTTATCTTGATAAGGAAACCTGAAAGCATGCATCACGTGTTTACTTATAGAATTATCATGGTTGGTTATTCCTTTCAAACGTTAAGCATGATACATGTTGAGTTTTTGCAATGGTGTGTGTAGAGCCTACTATGACATGTACGTGTATGGTATGAGTGGTGTTACTTGCTGAGTCTTTAGACTCACTACTTGCTTCGGTGTACAGGTGTAGTTGGTGACGTGGCACCGTTGGAGGAGACGGTGGAGACGGACTCCGAGCGCGGAGATTAGTCTTTGGAGTACTTGTGACTTTTGCATTTCATAGTATGTAAATTGAACATTGTATTAGCGTTATCATGGAAAGAATGTATAATGGTGGACATCTATGTATTAAATTTTCAGTAATTTAAATTATGTGAACTTTTAAGTTCTTTAATGTTATTGCAATTTCATGTATGCTAAATGTGGATGATGAATGAATGAAGACAATAGTTCTTTTTACTTCCGCTACTCTGTTCTTATATTCACGTGGATCTCAGCTGAATGTTATTGTTGGGTAAATGTCCCACCGTGGCAACGCTCGCTATACCGACGTGGGTTGGTATAACCGTACCGGTATAATGAGGGTCGCCACAGAGATTGGTATCAGAGTAACCGGTTGAGATTGCACATGAATATACATAAGTCATCATCCCCACTGCATGTTAAGTATGTCCACATGTGTAGAATTGATTAATAAGGAATGAAAGATAGATAAGAAAAGGTTAGAAAACTTAGTAACCTAGCTCTAATGGTGGCTGAAATTTTATTACAGCCATGGCTTCGAGAGGTAGGCGTGGCGGAGCGCCGGCCCATGAGGACGAGTCGCGACGTGACGAGCGGGCGGAGCAGCAGGCCCCGGCACCGCCAGGTCCTGTCCTTCCCCCACCGCCACCTGTGGACTATGGAGTATTCATGCAAGGTCTGGTGCAAGCCATGCAGGCGCACTGTAGCAGGCTCAAGTACCAGCTTAGACTAATAAAATGCAAGCCATGCAGACTAATAAAATGATAAAATGCAAGCCATGCAGACGCACTGTAGCAGACGCACTGTCAGGTTAGACTAATAAAATGATTAATAGCCTGTTTTAAATGCTTATGTGATATTATGTTGATTGTATATTGCTTGATGTGCACTGTAGCAGGCTCAAGTACCAGCTCAGGACCATGGTGGACCTTCTACCATGGAGAGATTCAAGAGGATGCTGCCACCCTCTTTTAAGGGGGAGAGCGATCCGTTGTTGGCTGAAAGCTGGATGAGGGAGATAGAAAAGATCTTCCGAGCCATCAGGTGTGCAGAGGAGGATAAGGTTACATTGGCCACCTACATGCTATAGGTATGTGTTGATTTTGTATGATTGCATGTTTTGTTTAGTTAGAACTGTTAGTTGGAGCTTACGAAGGTGTATTGCAGGAAAGAGCTGATGTATGGTGGGCTTCATTGCTGCGTACCCGATTTGAGGACGGAGCTATCGACGTTGCTTGGGACGAGTTCGCGAGGCTCTTTCGGGCCAAGTCGTCCCCGAGCATGTGCAAGATCGGGGAGCAGGAATTCCTATCTTTGGCTCAAGGCTCCATGACCGTGCTGGAATATGAGGCACGATTTTCTGAGCTTTCTAAATATGCATCTCATATCGTGGAAGACGAGCGGAGGAAGACAAAGAAGTTCGTAATGGAACTCAAGCCATCACTGCGGATGAGACTCGTGGCGTTTGACCACCGCACGTTGGACGAGGCCCTTAGTGCTGCATGTAGGCAGGAGGGAGAGATGGAGCAATACCTGGAAGAGAAGAAAGCCTGACAAAAGAGGCCAGCGACAACTTTCCAACGGCAAGACAAGAAGAAAACGGTGTACCAGACACCGCAGCGATCCGTGGCAGTCGGCAGTTCTCAGGTACCTTCTGTACGTTCCCCTGGCGTGAAGAAAGAGTGTCCCCACTGTGGGAAGACACACGGTGGTTCCGAGTGTTGGTTGGTAGCGGGTAGATGCTTGAAGTGCGGGAGCAGCGATCACAAGATCAAAGATTGCCCAAGACTTCAACAGGGAGCTCAGCGTGGAGCACCAGCCTCAGTAGTACGGAAGCGAAGCCGCGCCAGCTACAGGAAGACCAGGAAGGCCTCGAGCCCCAGCTCGAGTGTTTGCTTTAGCTCGCGAGGACGCCGAGCAGGCGGAGCATGTCACCGAAGGTACGATTTTACTTTTAGGTGTGCACGCTCGGGTTTTGTTTGATACGGGTGCTACTCACTCGTTCATTTCCGAGCAGTTCGCTAGGCAGTTAGCCCTAGAGTCAGGTGTAGAGTCTGAGGATTTAGAGGTCCCTTTGTCTGTGCACACCCCTGCGGGTACGGTATCGACTAGGAAGTGCATTCCGTCGTTACCTGTGTGCATTGAGGATAGAATCCTAGATGGGTGTTTCTTCTTGATAAAGATGAAGGACTATGATGCTATTCTTGGTCTAGATTGGCTAGAGGAGCACTATGCATTAGTGGATTGTCGTCGGAAGAGGATTGTTTTCCGCATTCCTGGTGAGGATGAGTTCTCTCACCCCTTGCCAAGGAACTGGGCGGGAAAGATGGTCATCTCTGCCATGAAGGCGATGCGCATGGTAAACAAGGGTTGTGACGCTTTTCTTGCCAGCGTAGTGTTAGTGCCAGAGGCTGATGAGTCACCTACTCTTGCAGAGATTGAGGTAGTGCAGGATTTTCCAGATGTCTTTCCTGATGACTTGTCTGGTTTGCCACCGGATAGAGAGATAGAGTTTACCATAGAGTTGCTTTCAGGCACCTCTCCTATCTCGAAGGCTCCATATCGGATGGCACCTGCGGAGTTAGCCGAGTTGAGGAGGCAATTGCAAGAGTTGCTTGATAAGGGATTTATTCGCCCTAGTGTTTCCCCTTGGGGCGCACCTGTATTGTTCGTCAAGAAGAAAGACGGGTCACTTAGGTTATGCATTGACTACAGGAAGTTGAACCAAGTGACCGTGAAGAACAGGTATCCCTTACCTCATATTAATGATTTGTTTGACCAGTTGCGAGAGGCATCAGTCTTTTCTAAGATTGATTTATGATCTGGTTATCATCAGTTGAGCATTCAGAGTGAGGATGTGTCCAAGACGACGTTTAGAACATGATCTTCTTTCAACTTGGACAACTTGTTTTCACAACTTTTGATTTTATCTTTCAAACTTTCTTTTTCAGAATTCAGTTTCTTAACTTCAATTTTCAAATTCTCATTTTCTTGTGAAGGATCTTTATCATTGTTCTAGAGCAATTCAAGTGTACTTTTTAATTTTTCACTTTCTTTGTGGCAATGTTTTAAAGTCATTTTCAAATCTTTATTTTTAGTGGTCAGCTTTGTATTAAGATTTTGTATCTTCTCACAAAATTCAATCAATTCAACATAAGACATGCCTTCATCTGCATCAGAATCAGAATTAGAATACATAAATGGATTTGGAATTGATTTACCTAACCTTGTAGACCCATTTGAACTTGTGTTCTGAAGAGGATGAAGAATGCTATGAGCTCATGGAATGTGCTGTTAGAGCCAAAGTCTTTTGAATTGTTGATTTTCTGGATTCATTGAAGCTTTTCTTTGCCATTAAGTACTTGTGAATTTCTTTTGCTCCTTTTCTTTGAGAATCCTCTGAAAAATCCGATGAAAATGAGCTTGGGGATTTCTCCGAAATTATAACAGGAAATTCATGCAGATTAAAGCAATTTGCCATTATACCAAAACTCAAAAGACTATTAGATCTAATCACAATGATTCAATGTAACAAGGAATTAGATCTAACAATTAGAGTGGTTAAACTGCTCTGATACCAATTGTAGGAATCAGAGCGATTAAGCACACAAAGATAGATCTCCCAAAATACAACCAATGAACAAAGAACGGCTTTGATACCAATTGTAGGATTGAATAGGTGGATGGATCAGATCTAGAAGGGGGTTGAATAGATGTAACACCAATTAATGCGGAAGCTTAAGCAATTCAAAATTACTTCGAATCAGAGATCAATTTAGACAAACAGTTTTCTGATCTGAAGTGTGGGTGTGTGTAGATTATGTGTGATTAGTGTGTGTGAGCAAATCAATTAGAAGTGTGAACGAAATCCCTATGCATGCATCTAGTGCAATACAAAGTCAAACCACAATTCAAACCACTGCACAGAGGATTTTTAGGTGGTTCGAAATCACCTCCAGTGACTCCTACGTCCACCCCTCACATAGTGAGGCCACACTACTCAAAACCTTGAGTACAACACACACTGGAGCACGACGACTCCAAACAACCTTGAGCACGACGGCTCAACACACAACCTTGAGTTCAATGACTCACAAACTGAGCGCGGCGGCTCAAAGAACAGCCGGAGCACGATGACTCCAAATTGAGCATGGCGGCTCAAACCACACAGTGAGTGCGACAACTCACAAACCAGAGCTCGACTGCTTACAGTACAAAAGCTAGATCAAACACAAAAGAGATCAGATCCTCTAGCAATGATCTGATTCACAGACTCAATAAACTCAGAAATCTGTACAGAACTTCATATACAGATCTCACAAGAAGAAATAATATGAACACTCCAAGAATTAGGTGAAAGAAGTATGAATTGGATGTTCTTCGGTGAAGAGGTCTTGCAGATGCTTGAATTGAGGAGCCTTGATGGAATTCGATGGAGATTCTCCTCAATCGGCGATACTCTGCTTTGATGACATCTGAAATGCCAGAAATCCTTCTTCTACTGCTCCTCTTCAGTTGGATCTGCTCCCTTTCCTAGCACAACAACCTTCTCTCTAGAGATTCCCCTTGATTCCCACGTCCTTCCTCTTGAAAGGATGGCCTACAGCTTCTAGAGATGGAGCTAGATCTGGAAAACCCCTTTTTGCCGCCAAAAAGCTTCTTCTGGAAGTGTATGGGCTCTCTTCCCTTTGGGGTACAAGGAACATGAGTATTTATAGCCCCATATATCCATAAAGTGCCTTGGGGTGCATGGGCACGGAAATCTAGGTCAAATACCTTGATTCCCAAGCAGCCATGTGTCTAGAAAAATTCACGTTTTGAGTTTCAGTCGAAGTGTGTCGACACACAGGCAGACTGTGTCGACACCACAGGCTAGTGCTTCAAAACAGGCTTCTGGGACAGTCATCTAGTGTCGACACACAGGTGGACTGTGTTGACACCACTGGCAGACTGTGTCGACACACAGGCAGACTGCTTCAAAACAGGCTTCTGGGATAGCCATCATGTAACGTCGCGCGTTTTTTTTGGATCTTCATGGATCCTTTGTTTAGTGTGTGGGATGGTCAAGCTGTGACCAGTGCGACTTGTGTTGTGTATTTCTTATTGGATCCTTACCTGGCTTGGTTATGGGTCTGTGTTGGTGTTCAGTACGCTGGACATCAACAGTAGGTTGGGGTCCAGGTGTGTGACGGCGACTGTGTGTTGGCGGCAATGGTGTTGCCGTTAACATGTTTTTGGCGTCCATCGATGTGGACGTCTACCGTTGAACTTGGCGTCGAGCGATGTGGATGCCTAGTTGGGGCGGTTTGGTTAGCAACGCAGAGGTTGACGTTAACCTGTGGCGCCTGTGTTTTTAGGGCTGACCCGAGCCTTGTTCTTTTCCCCACTCTCTCCCCTCCTCTTCGCCCACCTTCACCCTTGAGCCTCTTCACGAGCTCCGGTGGTCGACGGGAGTACGAGGGGCAGCCGTGGTGCGCATGGTAGCGGCAAATCGGGCAGGGAATGACGAATTGGAGTGCGATGTTCACGGGGCGTTCCTCGGGTTTCGGCATGATTCAAGGTTCTTTGGAAGTTCAATCGCGTTTCTAAGGTAGGGATTGGACCCCTTGACTTCTCTTGTTTGAATTGTCATGCTCCATTTGCATAGATTACTTGTTAATTGTGTTTTTGGGAAAAAGGGGTTACCATGCCGAGAAATTGGGTGGTTTGATCGATCCAAGTATTGGATCTTGCTTTTCTGGTTTAATTATGGTATATAGATGTAAGGGGAAGTGATTCCCCTTGTTTTTCTATTGTATTTATGGCTAGATTGCCAGTGCAATCGGCCTAGGGTCATTTTGTGTATTCTGGCGGGTTCTGCAGTGAAGATCTTGACGTCAACATCGGTTGACGCAGAGTTCTTTGTTGGGAGATTAATGGATAGGTATCTAGCCGTTGAATGTGGGTAAACGGCCAAGTGGTGGTCGCTTACTTGGTATTGATGGCAAGGGACATTGTCGTCTATACCCTTTGGACGGCAATCGATGTCGCCGCCAACCTGTGCATGTGCACAGTGTGTTTTTAATGGCATTCTTGTTATAAGTGTTGTGGTGTATTAACACCTGTGGTGCTCTTAGAGCACGGGGCTTTTGAGGTCAGTTTACCGGCTATGTAGTTGTGAAATATCACAGGGTTTTGATGTCGTGCAAGTGGTTTGTATATGCATGGCACATCGTACCTTATCATGTTATTATATATTGATTATTGTGGTGTTGTGGCGATGAGGTTCACGTCTGAACCTAGCCTTGATCCTTTAGGATCTTTTATAGATTATCCTGGATGGATAATTAGTAAAGTGTAAGTATGATTATTATATAAATATTGTGGCCAATGTTTAATGTGACCTCTACTGTCACAAGATGTTCAATGATAGGCCAAGTATGATTGGCTATCGTGATTTATGTGTGTGTCTGTGTGAATTAGCTTGGAGGTCACTGTGTGAGCAATGACAGGTCGTGGCATTATTTTTTATATGGTTCATGTATGTATTTTTTTAGGCTAGCTTGCAGGTCACGAGTGACCAGGACAAGCTATTCCTCACACGTATATCGTGATTTGTAATAAATGTGTAAGTAATCAGGTTTGTGTATCGCCGAGTGTGGTGGTCCGGCGCCTATTCCGGAATGCCTCTCTAGTCAGGTACCCCAGGTTCTTTGTGAGCCAGGCACGTTGTGTTTGTTGTGCTCAGGGTTTGTCCCGGTACAGTGTGGTACCGTTGAGGTTTGTGTCGTCTTCCTGGACACCCTCACTCCTTAGTTTGAGTTGTACGTCTGGCTGAGGGAAAGACGGCAGTGGGACAGCGACTTCCCAGAGTTTGTTCTTTTGTCGCTTGTAGCGCGCTCGTAGTTGGGGGTACGGACACCAGTAGACGTCATTGGTCCCCACTAGTCCTGTTTTCCAGTGCCTCACTTTAGGGTGCTCCGGCCAGAGACCCTAGAGGTGCCAGGCATGGACCTGCAGCTGTGTGTCTGCAGTGTGGTGTTGGTTGGTCTCCACAGTTGTTTGACTTCTTTCTTATGGAGCGGCAGTTGGACCTTTCGTCCGTGACTGCGAGACTGAGAGGTTGTTCTTGTGTTCTATACTGTGTAGTTGTCTTTTATACTCTTACTGGACACGTGTGTGAGATATCCCTTGCGAGACTTCGGTCCGTTCGCGGGAGGCGGATCTGGATATGGAGCCTTATCGGGCATAAATACCCCAGTCCGTCACAGTTGGTATCAGAGCAATGTCTAGTTAGAATATGAAAAGACATTGAAAGTATAATGTCCCAATACATGGATTAATGTCCATTGCTGGTAGTAAGTCTGCGGTTTTGTGTGATATAAAGTAGTTTTTATGTGAACTTTTGGCACGTAAACCGTGTGTTTTTGTTTGTTAAATTGGCAGTTGTGAGCAGTTGTTGTGCCACGTCGTGGATAATGGCATAAGTTGTGTGGTAGCATCCTGGCACTAGTGCAGTTAAAGTATAGTATTTAAAAGTTTTCAGTTGCAGAGATTAAAGGAAAAAGGTAAAGTAGTGCCGTGAAAGGGATATATCTATTATATGTTAGTAAAGTACAGAGTTAATAGAGACAAGTATAGGGTATTACTGTGATAGATCAGCAGAATGTTATTAATAAAGAAATAGTGTGTGTGTGTGATAAGTTGCAGTTGAGAATCTCAGCAAATGTATTGTGGCATTAGAGATCTGAGTCAGATGATATTAAGAAACAGTGTGGATAAGAATGTGATTAGTGTTATGAAGAGTTTGATATGATTAAGTAAGGCAGATTAGCTTTAAAAGAAGTATTAGTACATAAAAGAGCAGTGATTTATGGCAGATAGATTTAATATGCCTGAGATCAGAAATTTGAGAAAAGTGTTGTTATGAATAATGATGGTAACAGAAAGTGCGATATGAAGATTTGTATAAACAAGTATAAAAATGATCAGTTGAATAAAGAAAGAGAGAAAAGAAGGATTAGTGTGCAATAAGAATTTGTGAGAATTGCACAAGAGGAATATTTAGTTGATGAGTGGCAGATTATGAGGAATTTTTCAGGAAAAAAAAGCATTAATGGAATAAGAGAAGTATTTTGCAGAAAAGATATGAATTAGAGAAAGGAAGAATTTAGCAAATGATGAAGTGAATAAGGTCAGATGAGTCAGGAAATGTCAGTTAGAGTTTGTATATCAGCGCAAAGAAATGATTGAATTGAACAGAAAGGAATTGTTATTAAGATATTCCAGAGTTTCATGCAGGAGCAGGAATAGACTAATTAAAGAATATTTGGAAAGTTTATGCAACAAAATTATGAGATTAGCCAGAAAATGTCAGTAAAGTAAGAAAGGTTTATGAAGAGCACAATATGTCAATAGTGGTTTGGCAGATCAGAAATTGCAGTAATTTCTTCAGCACGAATTAATTGAATAAGATGATTTGAGAAGCAGTTGAAGCCAGAAGAAAGCAATTGAAAGCAATAATGAGAACATAAATTGTGGAATATTTTGCAAAAGTGTTCAGTGTGATCAGAGTAGCGCAGCGGAAGCGGAAGCAAAGAAAGATTTAATATTCATAGATTGTTCAAGTTTGCTTGAATAAGGAGAAAGTGTAAAGTTTTGCGCAGCGGAATAAAGGAACAGAGTTTATTATGATTTTTAATTAGAGATGACTTAAGGAAGTATGAGCAGAATAATATGAAAGGACAGAAAATTCAAAGATGGTGATTGGGTTTCTTTAAAGAGGTGTCAGTTGTGAATGTAAATGCAGATGAGGCAGGATAACAGCAAATAGTGATAAATGGAAAAAGAAGATGGCGGCATGAAAGAATATTATAGTATAAGATATTCGAGAAAGGTAAAGTGGTCCCAAAAGAAATGTTGCAAACACAGCTGGAAAAAAATGTGAAAGTAGGTTCAGTCCAAGGAGATAAAGCGCCATTGGCAAGGTAGAATCGTCTACAATTGAAAGGTAAGAAAAGGCAATGAAATCGACAGAATAGAGTAACTGTGAAATGGATTGAAAGAAAAGAAAAGAACAAAGCAAGGATGGAAATGGATAGATGAATTGAAAGGTTGATGCAGAGAAAGAGTATCCTTCTTGTTCTGTGTATGGTTTCATTTCTTTTTAGGTGATAATCCGGTTTGCTATGATTTGTTTTATATGTCGAGGACGACAATTCTTTTTAGGTGATAATAATGTAACGTCGCGCGTTTTTTTTTGGATCTTCGTGGATCCTTTGTTTAGTGTGTGGGATGGTCAAGCTGTGACCAGTGCGACTTGTGTTGTGTATTTCTTATTGGATCCTTACCAGGCTTGGTTATAGGTCTGTGTTGGTGTTCAGTACGCTGGACATCAATAGTAGGTTGGCGTCCAGGTGTGTGACCTCGACTGTGTGTTGGCGTCAATGGTGTTGCCGTTAACATGTTTTTGGCGTCCATCGATGTGGACGTCTACCGTTGAACTTGGCGTCGAGCGATGTGGATGCCTAGTTGGGGCGGTTTGGTTAGCGGCGCAGAGGTTGATGTTAACCTGTGGCGCCTGTGTTTTTAGGGCTGACCCGAGCCTTGTTCTTTTCCCCACTCTCTCCCCTCCTCTTCGCCCACCTTTACCCTTGAGCCGCTTCACGAGCTCCGGTGGTCGACGGGAGTACGAGGGGCAGCCGTGGTGCGCGTGGTAGCGGCAAATCGGGCGGGGAATGACGAATTGGAGCGCGATGTTCGCGGGGCGTTCCTCGGGTTTCGGCGTGATTCAAGGTTCTTCGGAAGTTCAATCGCGTTTCTGAGGTAGGGATTGGACCCCTTGACTTCTCTTGTTTGAATTGTCATGCTCCATTTGCATAGATTACTTGTTAATTGTGTTTTTGGGAAAAAGGGGTTACCATGCTGGGAAATTGGGTGGTTTGATCGATCCAAGTATTGGATCTTGCTTTTCTGGTTTAATTATGGTATATAGATGTAAGGGGAAGTGTTTCCCCTTGTTTTTCTATTGTATTTATGGCTAGATTGCCCGTGCAATCGGCCTAGGGTCATTTTGTGTATTCTGGTGGGTTCTGCAGTGAATATCTTGACGTCAACATCGGTTGACGTAGAGTTCTTTGTTGGGAGATTAACTGCTAGGTATCTAGCCGTTGAATGTGGGTAAACGGCCAAGTGGTGGTCGCTTACTTGGTATTGACGGCAAGGGACATTGTCGTCTATACCCTTTGGACGGCAATCGATGTCGCCGCCAACCTGTGCATGTGCACAGTGTGATTTTAATGGCATTCTTGTTATAAGTGTTGTGGTGTATTAACACCTGTGGTGCTCTTGGAGCACGGGGCTTTTGAGGTCAGTTTACCGGCTATGTAGTTGTGAAATATCACAGGGTTTTGATGTCGTGCAAGTGGTTTGTATATGCATGGCACATCGTACCTTATCATGTTTATTATATATTAATTATTGTGGTGTTGTGGCGATGAGGTTCACGTCTGAACCTAGCCTTGATCCTTTAGGATCTTTTATAGATTATCCTGGATGGATAATTAGTAAAGTGTAAGTATGATTATTATATAAATATTGTGGCCAATGTTTAATGTGACCTCTACTGTCACAAGATGTTCAATGATAGGCCAAGTATGATTGGCTATCGTGATTTATGTGTGTGTCTGTGTGAATTAGCTTGGAGGTCACTGTGTGACCAATGACAGGTCGTGACATTATTTTTATATGGTTCATGTATGTATTTTGTGTAGGCTAGCTTGCAGGTCACGAGTGACCAGGACAAGCTATTCCTCACATGTATATCGTGATTTGTAATAAATGTGTAAGTAATCAGGTTTGTGTATTGCCGAGTGTGGTGGTCCGGCGCCTATTCCGGAATGCCTCTCTAGTCAGGTACCCCAGGTTCTTTGTGAGCCAGGCACGTTGTGTTTGTTGTGCTCGGGGTTTGTCTCGGTACAGTGTGGTACCATTGAGGTTTGTGTCGTCTTCCTGGATACCCTCACTCCTGAGTTTGAGTTGTACGTCCGGCTGAGGGAAAGACGGCAGTGGGACAACGACTTCCCAGAGTTTGTTCTTTTGTCGCTTGTAGCGCGCTCGTAGTTGGGGGTACGGACACCAGTAGACGTCACTGGTCCCCAGCTAGTCCTGTTTTCCAGTGCCTCACTTTAGGGTGCTCCGGCCAGAGACCCTAGAGATGCCAGGCATGGACCTGCAGCTGTGTGTCTGCAGGTGTGGTGTTGGTTGGTCTCCACAGTTGTTTGACTTCTTTCTTGTGGAGCGGCAGTTGGACCTTTTGTCCGTGACTGCGAGACTGAGAGGTTGTTCTTGTGTTCTATACTGTGTAGTTGTCTTTTATACTCTTACTGGACATGTGTGTGTGATATCCCTTGCGAGACTTCGGTCCGTTCGCGGGAGGCGGATCTGGATATGGAGCCTTATCGGGCATAAATACCCCGGTCCGTCACACATCTAGTGTCGACACCACAGGGCACTATGTCGACACCACGAGACATTGTGTTGACACCACAGGTGGACTGTGTCAACACCACAAGACATTGTGTTGACACCAAAAGACATTGTGTTGACACCACAAGTGGACTGTGTCAACACCACTGTGACAAATTTATGTAAACCTGAAAATATAAATTGTAAACCATTAATACAAGATATTATCATTAAAACGTGAGATATTAAACATCAAAAACATGTTGTTTAAGCATTGTTGTGATATGTATAAAATGTATAACATGTTCAATTAGTCATCATTTTAATATGTACAAAATGTCATCATCAAAATCAAATTATGAGTGATGTTCATTGGTCATCATTAAAATACAACTTTAGAAAATTCCAAAACATACTCAACCCAACAACCCTGGCATGTCTGAATGGTGCTATGAGTTGCTTTCAGTTATGGGTCTATGTGACTGTTAGTTTATGTGTTATGGGTTGTAAGCGGTGCATTGGCACGTGTTGTGATCTGGAATGCCGAGTTTGCATGGTTTATGTGTACGTGGTAAGTCGGGTATGCGACGCCTACCGTGGTTACCTCTTGAATCGATTACCCCAGGTTCTCTGTGAGCCAGGCACGTTGTGCTCAAGGTTTGTCTCGGTACTTGTGTACCAACGAGGTCTGTGTCGTCTTCCTAAACACCCTCACTCCTTAGTTTGAGTTGTATGCCCGGCGGAGGGAAAGACGACAGTAGGACAGCGACTTGTGTGTTGTGGGTGTTCTTGGTCGCTTGTAGCGCGCTTTTGGTTGGGGGACAGAGAACAGTAGACGTATTGGTCCCTAGCTAGTCCTGTTTCCAATGCCTCACTTTAGGGAGCTCGGGCCGGAGTCCTTACAGGTGCCAAGCATGGAGCTACAGTAGTGTGAGCTATAGTTGTGGTGTTGTTTGGTCTCCACAGTTTGTTGACTCAGTTGAGGTGGAGCGGCAGCTGAACCTTTCGTCCTTGGCTGCGAGGCTAAGAGGTAGACCTGTGTTGCTTGTCCGGGTCAGTGGCTGGTGTCGTGAACCAGTTCTCGTGACTCGTGTTTGGCATTACCCTTCTTTAGCTTGTACTACGGAGTGTGGTTTGCCATTTCTTTATGAAGCTGAATTTATATTGTTAGCATAGCTTAATTTATTTATTGTCATTATAATTTCATGCTTAGGTAGTTGTGTTAATTGATTATATTGACGCTTTACTCCTGCTTCTCACGTGTTTAGTGTTGTTCGGATTTTGAGGGAGTTTCCCTATTGAGCTAGTGACTTGTGAGGCTCACCCCCCTACTCCTTTTAGGCGAGGGAGAGTAGGAGGTTTCACACCCATCTTCTAGTCTGGAACCGCATTGCAGCGGAGTGGGGTCCATGCCTCCAGCAGTGTAATTTTCCTTTTAGTTGTGCCCCGGGGTATGTCCTAGGCCACTGTACTTGAGTTTGACTTCTGTTGAGATTTGACTATGTAATCCTTATGTAAATGTGTATGAGATGTTAAATCTTATATATAATTAGTGTGTTCTTTTATATTTCCACGGACATGTGTGTTGATATCCCTGGCGAGGCTTCGGCTTGTTCACGGGAGACGGAGTCGGGTCAAACTCGTTATTGGGTTAACGGGTTTGAACGTCATGGTCTGTCCCAATTATATTATATAATTAAAAAAAAGAGGTTAATTAAGATAAAAATAGAAAGCATGGGCCATAAAATCATGTCTAAACTTAAGCCTAACTTAAAATATAGATCTACTTCCTAAAACTTAGGGATGAACTGATAAGGAAATAACTCTTAGGAAGATCTAGAATATGATAGGACTCTTATCAGGAGTTAGGAAACTACAAACTTGGAAGTTGCACCATCGTTAGATTTCCTTTTTAACCCAAATTCGTGCCCCATCAAAAGGAAGAATTTTCCTATGGACTTCCTACTCCAACTGGGATGGGAAATCTCCAGACATAGAAGGGATCAAGCCAAAAACCGCAATCCTATTTCCCTAGTTACAATAGGACTCCTAACAATCTTAAACCTATAAATACTCGTCATAAACCTAGGGAGCGAGTTACCAACTGCTGGGAGACTTGCTAGAGCACCGGAGGAGGAAGAGATCGCCCTGACCAGAGCTTTCTTCCCCAAACCCCATTCTGCTTCATCCTACAAAAGACCTTTCTAGGAACGATCAAAGGTAGGAAATCTCAGGCATCAACCTAATTCTAGAGTATGCTTTCTATGAGTTCTTCAAGTCTAGTCTTGCGTATTCCTATTCTCTTGATTTCACCAATCATGTAAAGAGTATCCGGTTGTTTTCTTGCATTTCATGAACTGGGTCAAATGAACGCCATAGATCTGTCCACTCTTTCATTTCCAATAATCTTTGTCGTTTATAGATCCATCCCAGGTAACCCCAGAATCAAGATATAGATATAGTAGGTGAATTGCGTCGTTTTCCTAGTCTGTTAGAGTAGGTTTCAGTCTACATCTATGCTTTAAAAGCCATAAACCACATGTTAAAAGGTTATTTACATGAATATGATTCCAACGTCAAATATGGAAGTTACTGATCATATTATCCTTGATTTTGTCTCATCGTTCTTATGTCCCAATGCAAATTATGATGTTTGATAAAAGCTGCAAGAATACATGCTAGGTTTGATGTGAGTCTACATGCTACCTTACCGTGATCTTTACTATGTCTTGACCCTCCTTATCGGATATGTTTTACGGATATTGCATGTACCATCATTTTTCTGCGAACATAGTTAGAGAGTCTCCATACTCTATGGGTTTTCCCATAGAAACCTAACTAATTGTATCTTATAGTTCCCTGGAGTCCTCCGACTCTTTATTCCATATGTATCCTATTCCTTGATGGTCAAAGTTATTAAAGTTTATGGAACTAAAAGAAATAACGATCAATCCGTGTGATATCTGGAAAGAATCTCTCGATTATAGTCATCATGAAATCATGTTCACATGGCTATCTTTATTGAAATCATCATGAACATGATATTGAATGTATACTCCTTGAAAACTCTTGTTATTGGCCATGATTGAATATGGGTATCTACATTTGAAAATAGTGAGATGTGGATCCAACACGGTGAGTGTCCAAGGGCTTCAATCTAGCCCTAACAATGGAGAGTTGTAAATGTCACACCCCGATGTGGAATATCAGAATGCGAGGCAGTTGCAAGTAAACGGGTATAGAGCGAGTACTAGACATCAAACCATTGGACAAGAATAAATACTAAAGAAAATTCATTTCATTAATAATCTTTCAAATGCCTAGTTACAACCACTAATATCAGAGCTGTTCTATAGGGCCCAATTA
The DNA here is from genome assembly GCA_014218235.1 of Colocasia esculenta. Taxonomy (NCBI): domain Eukaryota; kingdom Viridiplantae; phylum Streptophyta; class Magnoliopsida; order Alismatales; family Araceae; genus Colocasia; species Colocasia esculenta. The sequence continues at coordinate 72,936,188 of CM024762.1, read as the reverse complement.
CATTGAAATAAAGTAAAGACTAAACTATGACTCGAACATAATGCTAGGACGCTAGGGTGCTCATAACATCACTCCTGGTCGTTCCCGTCCTCTTGAGTGTATAGTTCATCCTCGGTCTCACCTGAGAACACAGCGACAAATAACGCAAGGTGAGCGACAACACCCAGTAGGACTTAAATCTCAATAGTCAAGCAAGCTTTAAATGATTAATGTATTAAAAGGCAGAGTAACTAATGATAGAGCGAGAGAATCAAGTAAAAGATAGCAGGATAGCACATGAACGAAATAGCACAACTTTCCAAATATAGCACAAGAGTCGAGTATAGCATAAAATAGTAGGATGGCCATAGCACAAATAGCACAAAGTATAGAAATAGCACAACGAGTATAGTATAGCACTTTGTTGTCAACGGACAACGAGAGAACATAACACTTTTGTCAACGAGAAAATATAGCACTTTTGATTGTCATTTAGATAGTCGAGATAGATAGAACTCGAGTGTAATGCTAAACACTCTGATCATTTAACTCCCATGGGCACTAGCACTTTCGGGCACACATCCCAGGACCAGATCGGACCCTTTATATATTGCCAGGCATTGGTTATATTGTTTATCTTTAGACAATCAGTCAATGGCCAATAGAGAGTACCAAGAAATAGATGAGAGTACTAGATGAATACACGAGATAGTAGAGTGAACGTGAATAGACGAGTGAGTAGAGTAGAGATGAGAACTTATGGTCATTGCACATATTGAAACGTCGAGTAACGAGCGATAGTAACAGTTGCACAACACGCGCACTTGGTGTTGACGGTCAGGTGGAACTCACGACCCTACCACTGGCCAAGTTAAGCACAGGTCCAAAGGTCTGGCATGATTCAAGATAAGAGCGAACTTCTAATAGCCGTTCGGATCATGTTGATCCCTAAAGGGTATCATAGGTGTTAGGGTACAACTGGCTCGTCGACCATGTGGGAGTCCATGGACAGAGGAGACTTATGAAGGCCTTGAACAAAGACTCACTAGTCCGGCAGAAGGAGTATCTGACGGACAGTTCGTCCAAGTCAAGAGAGAGTGTGTATATAGAAACAAGTGCTCGACGTTCTATAGGAATTCTAGAACAGTGGAGCGTCGATAACGGTATTCCCAAAACATCGCGAGAAAACATAGACAAGTATATATGGAAATATGGCAATTTGATTACATAAATTACCAGATACATTATGAAATATTTTCATGCCAAATTAAGCCATATTGGATGGTTCAAGTGTGTGCATGTGTTAAGAGAAATTATAGATAGAGAAAGATCATGTGCATGTATTTTATCACACAGAATCATTTGATTTATGACAAGTGTAATTTTCTATGTATATGACTGTTAACAAAGTGTACAAGCACTGTATAGAGTCAGAGCATCAAAATTTGGGGGTCTTTATGCAAAAAGGCAGAACGCGATGCACCCTTGTAAGGGTCATGAAGGGGTTCAGACAGAACGTGACAGGCTCTTGTACAGGTCGCGACGGGCTTGTCCGTTCGGGTAGGCAAATCGCGTCGACAGGTATTGTCGCGATCAGATCGCGACGAAGGGCTCTATCGCGATGGCCTTGTGAACTTGGTCTACCGGGCTATCCTGTTCACAGGGTCTGCACCCAAGTCCGATAGGGAAAAGACATTACATGGGATTACGGGCCAGAACATACCCTATTTGACATAGGGTGATTCAGAATATCATAACTAATTGTACAAGCGATGAAAAATCATGAAACCAGTTGTGAATTGATCTTGACGAATAGCACAGGTGAACCCCTTTTCTAGTAGCTCCATCCGTTGTGCCTTCATTTCTTTTAGCTCGGCATGTGACATATGGTACGGTTGACGCGATACCGGGGTGGCTCCAGGGATCAATTCAATGGCGAAGTTGACATCTCGTTCCGTGGGAATCCCTGGCAGATCCTTAGGAAACACATCGGGGTAATACTGGACTATGTGGATGTCTTCTATCTTAGAACCCTTCTTTTCAACAACTACGACTGCTAGGAAAGCAATGCAACCTTTCCTTATCATGTTGTGGGCTTTTATGGCGGAGATTAGAGACATCTGTCTCTTATGTCTAATCCCAGAGAATGCCAATTTAGGAAAGTCACTAAAGATAACCTTCCCTTTCTTACAGTTGACACTTGCCCCATATGTGGACAACCAGTCGGCTCCCAAAATTACATCATAGCCTTCCATGGGCATAAACACCAGGTCAACTTTTAGGTTATGGTCTCCGATCATTACATCGATAGATGGAAGGTATTTGTTCAATTTCTCCTTTTCTCCTAGTGGTGTTGTGACAGAGAACTCACAACCCATGGACATAGGTTTTGTAGTTAGGGTATCAGCAAAGTGTTGAGATATAAATGAATGAGTTGCTCCAGTATTTAATAAGACAAATGCTGATAAGGAGAAAACTTGTAGAGTACCTTCTACCACGCCACCGTCCGTAGTGGGTTCCTCATCATGCAGGGCTTGCAGTCTTCCCTGTTTCTTAGGCGCATTAGGGTGCCTCTCATGTTCTTCCAGCAGCGGGCACTCGGGGATGCGGTGCTCGTGACTTCCGCAGCGCAGACATGCGCTGACTTTCGTCTAGCATCCGTCAGCAGTGTGACCTGGCTTGTCACAATGCTTGCAGTTGCTTTTGGCTAGGGTGTTGGGTACGAAGACCTTGGGTTGTCTTTCTTGGCTGGACCCTTCAGTGATGTTGAAGGGACATTTCTCGCCATTGTTCAGCTTGGCAGATGATGGTCCAGAAGTCATTTCCTTCTTTACAAACTTCCCTTTGATATGGTCGGTGAAGTCCGTGGCATCTTCCAGCAGCTGAGCTTTCTTTACCATCTCGGCATAGGTCTGGATGTCGAGAGGTGCCAGTTGGGTAATGTATTGAGGCTTAAGGTCATTGAGGAAGCATAGCCTTCATTCTCTCCGTATTCACCAGGTGTTCAACATACCTTGCCAGTCTAGAGAATTGGGCCTCATATTCGGCCACTGTCAGGCTCCTCTACTTAAGAGCAGCAAATTCTGCAGCCTTCCTTTCTTGCACACGCTCGGAGAAATATTTGGAATTGAAAGCTTCTTTGAATTCAGCCCAAGTGAACTGACTATTCGCTCGGGTCGCTTCCACAGACTCCCACCAAGCGCAGGCGTCCTTTTCGAGTTGAAATGTGGCTAGCAGCAGCTTATCCCCCACTGCACATTGCATGACATGGAAGATTCTTTCCGTTTCTTTGAGCCAGTGCTCGGCTTCATCCGGATCCGTGGATCCTCTGAACCTAGGTGGGTTCAGACTTCGGAAGTTACGATGTAGGTCGCCTGCACCACGATTGCCACCCCCTTGGGTAGCTTGCACAATCGTGCGAGTAAGTTCTCGAATGGTCTGTTGCATGCCCCTCATTTGAGCACGTTCAGCCGTCATCTTGATTGCTTAGTTCCTACAAAAATAACTTATTGTCATGATGATGATGTGAAATTTAATTCGTGCGTGGGTGAGTTTATTTTAGCTAGTTACCCTTAGCTCTAACCACAACTCACATAGGTAGGATAATTGACTCTAGTCGAGGCTGGTCAACCTATATCATCCTATACTTAAGAATAACCTAGGCTTTGATACCACAAAACTATCATGCCCCGATGCGGAATATCGGAACGCGAGGCAGTTGCAAGTAAACGGGTATAGAGAGAGTACTAGACATCAAACCATTGGAAAAGAATAAATACTAAAGAAAATTCATTTCATTAATAATATTTCAAATGTCTAGTTACAACCACTAATATCAGAGCAACCACTAATATCAAAGCTGTTCTATAGGGCCTAATTACATTGAAATAAAGTAAAGACTAAACTATGACTCGAACATAATGCTAGGATGCTAGGGTGCTCATAACATCACTCCTGGTCGTTCCCGTTCTCTTGAGTTCATCCTCGGTCTCACCTAAGTACACAACGACAAATAACGCAGGGTGAGCGACAATGCCCAGTAGGACTTAAATCTCAATAGTCAAGCAGACTTTAAATGATTAATGTATTAAAAGGCAGAGTAACTAATGATAGAACGAGAGAATCAAGTAAAATATAGCAGGATAGCACGTGAATGAAATAGCACAACTTTTCAAATATAGCACAAGAGTCGAGTATAGCACAAAATAGCAGGATGGCCATAGCACAAATAGCACAAAGTATAGCAATAGCATAACGAGTATAGTATAGCACTTTGTTGTCAATGGACAATGAGAGAACATAACACTTTTGTCAACGAGAGAATATAGCACTTTTGATTGTTATTTAGATAGTCGAGATAGATAGCACTCGAGTGTAATGCCAAACACTCTGATCATTTAACTCCCATGGGCACTAGCACTTTTGGGCGCACATCCCAGGACCAGATCAGGCCCTTTATATATTGCGAGACATTGGTTATATTGTTTATCTTTAGACAATCAGTCAATGGCCAATCGAGAGTACCAAGAAATAGATAAGAGTACTCGATGAATAGACAAGATAGTAGAGTGAACGTGCATAGACAAGCGAGTAGAGTAGAGATGAGAACTTATGGTCATTGCACATGAAACGTCGAGTAACGAGCGATAGTAACAGTTGCGCAACACGCACACTTGGTATTGGCAGTTAGGTGGAACTCACGACCCTACCACTGGCCAAGTTAAGCACAGGTCCAGAGGTCCGGCGTGATTCAAGATAAGAGCGAACTTCTAATAGCCGTTTGGATCATGTTGATCCCTAAAGGGTATCATAGGTGTTAGGGTACAACCGACTCGTCGACCATGTGAGAATCTATGGACAGAGGAGACTTATGGAGGCCTTGAACAAAGACTTACTAGTCCGGCAGAAGGAGTATCTGACGGAGAGTTTGTTCAAGTCAAGAGAGAGTGTGTATATAGAAACAAGTGCTCTACGTTCTAGAGGAATTCTAGAACAGTGGAGCGTCGATAACGGTATTCCCAAAACATCACGAGAAAACGTAGACAAGTATATATGGAAATATACATTATGAAATATTTCATGCCAAATTAAGCCATATTGGATGGTTCAAGTGTGTGCATGTGTTAAGAGAAATTATAGGTAGAGAAAGATCATGTGCATGTATGTTATCACACATAATCATTTGATTTATGACAAGTGTAATTTTCTATGTATATGACTGTTAACAAAGTGTACAAGCACTATATAGAGTCAGAGCATCGAAATTTGGGGGTTTTTACGCAAAAAGGCAGAACGCGATGCACCCTTGTAAGGGTCATGAAGGGGTTCAGACAGAACGTGACAGGCTCTTGTACAAGTCGCGACGGCCTTGTTCGTTCGGGCAGGGAGATCGCGTCGACAGGCCCTATCGCGATCATATCGCGATGGAGGGCTCTGTCGCGATGGCCTTGTGAATGCGGCCTATCGGGTCATCATGTTCACAAGGATTGCACCTGAGTCTGACAAGGAAAAGACATTACATGGGATTGCGGGCCAGAACTTATCCTATTTGACACAGGTTGATTCAGAATATCATAACTAATTGTACAAGTGATGAAATTCATGAAACCAGTTGCGAATTGATCTAGACATGTATGGGTACTTACAGTAAATAGGAATTTGAAAACAAATAGGGTTTAGACATGTTTTAAACACGGGCATTCATGATGAACATGAAACAGTACATAGTTGAGATCAATGATTAAATTCGCAAGATAGGATGAATCAAAATTGGGGCTTTTAGGGGCAAAAGATGCCTAACATGCATCAGTTCCTACAGTAAAAATCTCATGGCATGGGGTTGAGTATACAAGGAGAACAAGAATTAAGATGAAGGGTCGGGCTCATGCTAGTTGCAGAACATGAAAAATCAAGAAGACAATATTGACTTGATGAAAAATTATGAAACCAAAGCGTATTTGTTCCTGAGGTTAAGATCAACCTATAGACGAATTTGATTTAGTTTTGCTCGTGAGAATGCCTACCTTTGGACGGTTTCCTCTTCTAGGGCTAGAACTTGAAGAACGAGAGAGAGAGCTTGAGAGAGACTTCTTCCCACGAAATTCCCTCCTCCTTGGCCTCTTCTCGTGGTCCAACAAGTCTTGGGTACGAGCTAGGGCCGACCATGGGGGTTTAAAGAGAGTATTTATGCCTCTTGGATTTCTATTTCCTAATAGGACTCTAATTGCTATTAAATTTTGGGATTTCCTATTTCTCTCCTCTTTCTAAGCACACCAATCCCAATTTGGGTTAGGTTGGGACCCAAATTCATGGCCAACCTATTAGGGTAGGTTTAGGAATCCAAATCTAACTCAAATTAGCTTTTTAATGCATTAAATACCCCTTTTCTATTTAAGTAATAATTTAGTTACGAATTTAGGGTATTTTCCTATTATTCCCCTTTTAAAAATTTCTATTTGGCCCACTAATTTCTAATGGGTCTATTTAACAAAGCCCATTACTTCTTTTCATTTAATGGTTTTTATTTAGTTCTCTTTTACTTGATTTTCTAATTACTTTTATTTTTATTATTAATAATTTTTTTTTGAAAAATCCAAGTTGCTACAGTAATATATACTGTTAACCATGGGGGTGTAATGATTACTGGCGTTGTTTCTGTGCTGGGAGTACTTGCGTGTTGAATGTTAGATACAAAAACCACATACGCGTGCTCATAGTGTGCATTCCAAGGTGGCATAGATCCTTAGTGTGCATTATGGCATCGTGCCTAATTACTGTTACATGTTAAAAGTTCCTGCGTGCTTGCTTGCATGATATGGCCATCCTTTTTTTTTTTTTAAGCAAAGGGCCACAAGGGAAGCAAACCAGCTAAGTGTCCCCTGGCTGCATCCTTGACCCAATATATATAAAATATCGAACCAACATGTACAGGATATCGATGGACACACCCCAAAAGACGCACAAGCTAAACTAGCCTAATAGAGGGGAGGCCGGTCTTATCAAAGAGAACCGGTCCTTTACAAACAGATGGGAGGGATAGACGACTATGAAACACTGAAATACCACCACTGTCACAAGCATATGAGGCAAGAGCGTCTGCCACCCTGTTAGTCTTCCTGTAAACATGGACGATTCTAATGTTGGTCCTGCTTAAAAGGGACTTAGCAATATTCCACCACCAAGAGCACTTCCACGATGAGCACAAGTTGGAGTTGAAAGAGTGAACCATCGCCAAAGAGTCTGAATAGACAATAGAAATAGGAAAACCATAATGATCAGCCAACCTGTGACCATCACAGAGAGCACGAACCTCAGCCAGCATACTATTGCCAAGTCCATAATAGAAGGCGAAGGCAAGATGAATATCTCCAATAGAATCCCGAATGCAACCACCTCTACCACAAGGGCCAGGGTTGCCTTTACATGCGCCATCAACATTAAGACTGAAGCCATGTTGAGGAGGAATCCACATAACAAGCTTAGGCATCTTAAGTTTGACAGTAGGCGTGAAACCAAAATGCAGAAAAATATGGAGTTGATCAGGGGTGCAATCTTTCTTAAAAACCATCCCTTGGACTGCCACGTTAGTGGCATACTTGATGTCGAAGATGATACACTTCGCAGATTTGCTGGTGGACTCAAACCGCTTGGTGCACCTGCATTTCCACATTTCCCACAACATTAGCAGAAGAACATAAATAGCAATAAAACCCGATGGGGACTGGCAGTTGGACACAGAAATTATATTCTAAAGAATGGAAGTAATATGAGACACCCTAGCCTTATCTTGCAAGAGCGGAGTTGTCCAGTGCCAAAGCAAAGTCGCCAACTCCCCAGTGATAAATAAATGGTCAAGGTCCTCAACCGAAGGATTATTGCAACAGGAGCAAACAGAAGCTAAAGGAATGCCACATTTTGAAATGCGGTCATCTGTGGGGATCGCACGCTGTAGAATTCTCCAAGCAAAAATGGAGGCCCTGGGGTTGAACGCATGGTGCCAAATGTTAAGAAGAGTAGGACGACGCACACCCTTCGGCCTGGAAATCTGGAAGGCAAAGCTAGTAGAGAAAATGCCATTAGCGTTCTGTGTCCAAACACACCTATCAGGGGTATTAGACGGGCTAATGTTATCCATCACAAGGCGAATAGTATCATAACTTCTGAGGGGGTGATCATCATGGTCAGCCACATCTTTGACAGAAGAATAAGGTTGCTGAGTAGGATTAGGAAGAAAAGAAATTAGGGGAGCACTGCCAACCCACTTGTGCCTCAGAATATCAATATCACTACCATCACTAAGAACCCATCTACTGTTCTGCAATATAATAGACTTGGCCACATTAAACACTTCTTTAGAGATGCCCGTGGGAAAGGCCTTTGTGCCATCAGATAAAGGGGACCTGAGGAACCTGCTTCTGGCATAAGTAGACCACAGTGATTGACCATGCATAGCATTCCAAATCAGTTTGGTCATAAGAGATAATTGCACATGCCACATACTCCTAACCCCCAAGCCTCCCTTCTGTAATCTTGTAAAAGACAGTTATCTTGTGTGCTTGTACTTACTGTTCTACTGCTAGTTCTTTCTTGTTACCTCATGTCAGATCTAGTTCAATCTCTCTTGTTCAATCCATCTTGCTCTCATATCGTGTTGTATTGGTTTATCGTTCATGCATATCTTGATTATCATGTTGTCTAGTTCTTAAAAAGTGCTAATCACTTATATTATTGCCCGCACGTCGATGTGTAAATCCTACTGGGCTAGTTTGCTCATACCTGCTTCTTAACATTTTAGGTGATATAGACCAGGAAGAGGAAGGCCAGACTTCTGATAGGAATGCATCTGAGTGATGAGCGCATCCCATCCTAGTATCTGTAGTTGGTGTATTTTTGAGAGTAGCTCGATGTAGTAGGATGTGAGGAATTATAGACTTATGTAATTTTCCTTTTCCTATGTTATTATGAGTTGAAGTTAACAATATTGGGTTTAACATTAATGAGATTTGGAATATTAATTTAGTTGTGTTTATTAAATGGGCCCTATTATGTTGTGTATTTACACATCTAAAGCTCGCTAGCTAGAGGCTTCTTTGCCGACTGTTCATGTCTCGGAATATCGACTTTTAATCCCTCATTAATATTTCCGCTGCATACGTTCTCGGGACGTGACACCTCTTCCTCACCGCCACCACAACCTCGTCCACCACATCACAACTTGATGCCAAATATGACACCATCATCGTCCTCGTCCACCAGCTGTTGATCCTCAGAGGGATAGAAAGAGGAGAAGATGATGGGGGAGATTAGTAAGGAAAAGTAAGGAGAAAGAGAGCGGAGTTCAGAGGGGGCTCCAATGTAAAAGCTTGGCAACCTAAAGATCATCTTCATCCACTGCATTGACAAAACTGAAGTCTGCCTTTCAGATTTCCAAAACATTTAAGTCCGTCATCCTCAGACCATATGACCTCCCGTAGTAAACACTTAGTCCATATTGTGCGATCGAATGAGCAAGGTGAATAGATCTAGAAGGGGGGGGGGTTGAATTGATCTATTACCAATCACAATGGAAGCTTAAGCAATTTAAATATTGCTTCAAATTATAGTTCAATTCAATGAAAACCGTACTGATCTGATGTGGGTGTGTGTAGTTGATGTGTGAGACAATCAAACAAATAGTGTGTGAGCGAAATCCCTATGCCTACATCTAATGAAGAGACAATTAGCAAACCACTGCACATGAGTTTTTAGGTGGTTTGGAAATCAGACAGTAATTCCTACATCCACCCCTTACACAGTGAGGCACACCACACACACTCAGAGCATGACGGCTCAGTCCACACACTTGCGCAAAAACACTCAAAGAACACACATAATCATACACACTTTCTGATAGAGATTAATTTGTATAGAACACTTGTTCAAATCAATCAGCACTCAGAAACACACACACATATGAAGAACCTTTGCTGGTGCTCTCCTCTGTTAGAGAACAACTAGACTTCGATGAAGCTTGGCGAACTTGACACTTTTCCTCTGTACTAGATCTCCAGATCAGGAAGAAGATCAATGAATTGCTTCGATCTGGTAGCTCTACTCTTCTTTCTCTATTTCCTCTCTTCCTAGTGGTGCAATTCTGCTCCTCTCTTTGAACTCTCACTTTTCCCACTTCTTTTCACACTTCTCTTTTTTGCCGCACACCTTTCACAAGGGACAAGGGCCTATTTATATCCAAATGTCCAAACCTCATACATAGGGTTGTGTGTACCCTGAGCCTTTAGGTGAGACACGTGCACATCACATGATGTTCGACATAGAAAGCATCTTTAAGTATTCAAAGAAAAAGGTAATCGATGTTATGACAGTTGATGTTAAAACATGAGGCAATCTATGTTGTGACAATCGATCTCAAATATAAGGTAACCCATGTTTAAGTTGTTGGCAATCCATGTTATGACAATCAATCTTAAGTATGAGGTAGTCGATCTTGGATCGACTATCAATGAGTCGATTGTTAAGAAGTCAACTGTCATATTATAATATGAGAATCAATGTTTGATCGACTGTCGAAGAGTCGACTGTCAAATTAAACATGAGGTAATCGATTTTTGATCGATTGTCAAAGAGTCGACTGTCAAAACATCGACTGTCAGGAAGTCGACTGTCATATTATACATGAATATACGAAGTTTCAACACTTCGACTGACCAAGTGTAAATCATGACATCTGAAGTCAAGGTGCTTCGGATGGCAGTAATACAATGTGAATATACGAAGTGATAGAGCTTTGACTGACCAAGTGTAAATCATGACATTCAAAGTCAAGGTGCTTCGGATGACAGAAATACAATGTGAATATACGAAGTTATAGAGCTTTGACTGACCAAGTGTAAATGTGAGCATTCCAAGTGTTGGTTGAAATTTGTCTTGATCGTTCGAAGTGACTTCGTCATATCCGAAGTCTAGCTTCGTATATGATGAAGTTACACTTCATCTGATAAAGAACAATTGAGTACATCCAAAGTTAGTGTTGAATTTAGTCTTAATTGGTTGAAGTGTAACTTCATCGTATACGAAGCTAGACTTCAGATATGACGAAGTGGAAGAACTAATTAGAACATCCGAAGACACAGTGATAAAATAGTCATGATCGGCCGAAGTGACTTCGTCATATCCGAAGCTTAGCTTCGTATATGATGAAATTTGACTTCGACTGACAGAGAACAAAACTATACATCCGATGTCTGTGCTTCGGCTGACTATGATTAAAAGTGAACATCCGATGTTCATTTTAGCAGGATTTCAAAGTGGCCAGTTAATCTATGAATTGCAAACATGAATCAAATGAAATGCAGTATGAAAGCACTTAAGTTCATCAACCAATCAATGATATTATGATGTCAACAAGATGAACCATGATTATGTCATCATCAAAACGCATCAAATTAATCATCATTAAAATAATGATTATGGTTATTCACATAACCATAACTCAACATTCTCCCCCTTTTTAATGATGACAAAACATTCTCAAGCAATCAAGCAAACTCAAATAATTAAAAATTCTCCCCCTTCTTGACAACACCAAAAAGATAATACCTCCCCCTTAATCAAAGACAGGTGTAGTCACCCACATGGCAAAACACTCTCCCCCTTGATGGTACCAGTGGGGTAGGTAGGAAAAAGATAGCACACACAGTGATACCAAAAGATAACAATGGGTGGAGATCAAAGCATGAGTGACATGAAAGTAAGGAGGGGAATTGGGAGATGGATGTATCAGAACATATGAGATCTTAGATATTAAAACATGAGAGATAAATTAGTGTGTCTTGTGATTGTGCAACAAAGTTTAATACCAAAGACATATTCAATCACAGTATATGTCAAAGTTTTAATAACCGAAATGCATTTAAAAGGATGAAGCAAATGTGATTGAAGGTGACCTATATGAGTTGACAAAAGTCTTTATCACATGAGTTTAGTAGCTAAATATTTAACACACTATATAATAATCACTCTAAACTCTGTGGTCATGAACTTCATCTAGGTCAATGCATATGCTGTTCTTTTTATACTTTGAATATTCTTGTCATTTTGTGAGTGAGAATACAAGAATAAATTGGTCAAATCACACCTTTCAGTGCAAGAAGCCACATTTACCCAATGCAAGACCCCTTGATTACTCTGTGGTTTAACCTTCATTATCTTATACAGAGTTGAAAAGATTTGTTTATCAACTTTTGACTCGAGCCAAAACACTTGATTAGGTGAAATGAGCTTGGTTATTTAGTGATGAAATGAAGTTTTCATTACTCTGTTTGTATCTCTCTATTTTTTGTTTTAATTTTTTTTTTCAAATTTTGCAGGAACATATTTTCATTGATTAGAATAGGCATGATCATGAGTGTAGAAAGATTATTCTTAACATGTGTTAAATATAAAGCTTCAAAACATACACATGTTAAACACTAAAGCTACTCATGTGCCTACAAGTGTTTTGCAACTCAGTTTAAATGAGTTCAGTATTAAAAATAGACATAAAGTTGTTTTTAAATTGTATCTTTAAGACTAAACTGAGTGCACAATTATTTTAGTCTTTATGTTTGAAATCTCTCAAATAAGAATATCATAAAGACTCTGGAAGATATCAAGAATGTGGGAATTTTCAAAAGACAAACTCTCTTCTTAAGAATGAGAATCTATTTTCTGAGAGAGGCTTAGTGAAAATGTCTACAATTTTTTTTCCAGTGTCAATAAAGTGAAGCTCAATAGATTTCTTAGCAACCTCATCTCTTAAGAAATGGTGCCTTATATCAATGTGTTTTGTTCTTGAATGTTGAATTGGTATTTTAGAAAGATTGATTCCACTAGTGTTGCCACATAGAATAGGAATGTAACCCAATTTGTGATTATAGTCTAGGAGTTGGTGTTTTACCCAAAGAACTTGAGTGCCACAACAACCAACTGCAACATATTCAACCTCTGTAGTGAATAGAGCTACTGAACGCTGTTTTTGGAAGCCCAAGAGATTAGACATCCACTTAGATATAAACACAAATCACTAGTACTTTTTCTATCAAGTTTGCAACTAGTATAATCAGCATCATAGTAAGCAATTAAATCCAGTTGGCAACTAACAGGGTACCAGATGCGAAGATCACATGTTCCAACAAGATATTTAAAAATTCTTTTAACAACTAACATGTGACATTCCTTAGGATTTGCCTGATATCTAGCACACAAGCACACACTGAATTGAATATCTAGCCAGGAAGTTGTTAGGTAGAGTAGAGAGCCAATCATACCTCTATAAGTCTTGGGGTCTACTGACTTACCAAATAATTTATCCTCTAATCTTACATTTGTGGACATTGGTGTGCTTGAAGGTTTGAGGTGCTGATAATCAAATTTCTTCAGAAGCTCTTTCACATATTTGGTTTGACTGACGAATATTCCTTATGTAGTTTGATGTACCTGCAATCCCAAAAAGAATTGTAATTCACCCATCAAACTCATTTCAAATTCATTTTGCATATGATCAACAAATTCAGTACGCAACTCTTGATTTATAGACCCAAAGATTATGTCATCAACATAAATTTGAATTGCAATGATTTGATTGTTGTCATTTTTTGTAAATAGAGTTTAGTCTACATTATCTCTTGTATATTCTTTATTTAGAAGAAAAGAACTCAAACGATCATACCAAGCTCTTGGAGCTTGCTTAAGACTATAAAGAGTCTTATTTATCTTGAAAACATGATTAGGATGTTTTTGACTTTCAAAACTAGAAGGCTGACTCACAAAAATATTTTCTTTGATGATGCCATTCAGAAAAGCACTTTTCACATTCATTTGATAGACTTTAAATTTCAGGGATGATGTAAAAGCAAGAAAAATTCTTACAACTTCTAGTCTAGCTACAGAGGCATATGATTCTTCAAAGTCAATTTCAAATTCTTGATTGTACCCTGTTGCAACTAGTCCAGCTTTATTTCTTTGAGCCAAATGTTGTCTATTGGCCCAATTATGATATTGAGTCATTAATATATAATGTTGGAAGTCTCTCCAACATTTTTATTTAATTTATAATTGCATCGTATTTCCGTGTTAACGATTTTTCGACTTGTTTCCTTATTTGGATAATCAGTCACCATGTGATGTACACTTGGTTAATCAGATTTTTAGTTGCACGAATTTCTTTGTGGAACACTTAGAAATAATGTGTGGGGTTGATTTACAATTTTTATGGAATTTTTCGACATGTTTTAGCACATACGATAATGATACGTATGTTTTAAATACTCTGATATTATGGAAATTATTTATTTCTATTTATTTGAATTTTTTATATAATTAAAATTTTCGGAGTGCTACACCCTCCCCCACTTAAGAGAATTTGGTCCCCAAATTCATAGATCATTAATTGGCTTTTGATAGTTATGATCCTTGAGCTCGTTTCAGATTTAATTCCTCTAACTTGTTTAAACATCGTGGATGCTAGTCCAACATCTACACCTATGGCCACCCGTACTATTCATTTGGTTCCTCCCACTCCTATTTTCCTTCCACGGTTGTTACAACTACATCTCAATCCACCAGATGAACTATGGTATAATTACTAGATTATTCTTTTTTAATTTCTCCTTAATGATCTCCCCCACTTAGAAATGTACTAATAAGAAAAACATCATAAGATCAGTCTAGGGGTTTAATAATCATACCTCCTTCCGGGAGCTCTGCTCGCGTCATTGCATTCACGCGTCCTTGACGCTTTACCACTCCTTGGTTCCTTCCAGCTTAGTCTTTTAGCATGGGACAGTTCGGTATACAATGTTCATGACTCCCACATCGCAAGCAAGCCCCGGCCTTCTTCCAGCACTTGTCCGCTTGGTGCCCAGGCTTGTCGCAAAATTTACAATATTCAACCGTCGTTGTTTCTTGTACTTCGATCTTTTTCTCCATGCCATAGTCCTTCCCAGTGGTTGGCCTTTTGTTGTTGTTGTAGTGGTTGTTATTGTTGCTGTTGTGGAAAGTTCCAGTTGTATCGACTGATCCTCTTTTTATAAAGGTTGGCTTTGAGTTGTCTTCCCCCTTTATGCCTTCCACCTTAGCCATAGTGTCTTCTACCAGTTGAGTTCTTTCGACCATCTTAGTATAGGTTTGGATGTTGTGTGGTCCGAGCTTTTCAATGAACATGGGCCTGAGCCCATCCATGAAACGGTTTGCCTTCAGTCTTTCAGTTCCCACCAGGTGTGGGGCATACACAGCCAGACGCGCGAACTGAGCCTCATACTCAGCCACGAACATTCCTTTCTTTTTTAGTGCAGCAAACTCCGCTGCCTTCTTCTCCTTGACCCTCTCCGAGAAGTACTTTCCTCGAAAAATCTCCAGAAAACCTGCCCATTCCAGTTCGCCAACATTAGGCAGGTGGGCCGATGTGGCCTTCCACCATGCTCGGGCATCCTTAGTGAATTGAAAAGTGGCCAGTACCACCTTCTCCTTGTTAGTGCATTGCATCACTTGGAAAATTCGTTCTATCTCCTCTTGCCAATTCTCTGCCTCGTCTGGGTCAGGGACCTAGAGAAACGAGGAGGGTTTAAACTCCTAAAATTCTAGTGCAGATCACTGGCTCCATTCCTTGCAGCTGTAGCCTGATTTCCATCCTGAACTACATTTTGTAATGCTTGAGTCAATCCAGCCACGGTTTCTTGCATAGCTTGCCACTGATTGCGAGCCATTGCAGTTGAGTGTAAGAGTTATGAGGGTTCCTGACAAAAAGATGGAAACTAATTAATGTCTCTTGATACATTATAAGAGTCAATGGGTAGGAGTGTTTTCTTCATTCTATCATATTCCCAGTCTCTACCTATAACGACCCGACCTCCCGTTCCCCCCCGCCAGGGACCCCCGAAGGTCGCGCCGCCACCCACGGATCCGAAGACCCGGAAGGGTTAGAATTTACTCTAGTGAGATAAGAAATGAATTCAAACAACTATAATAAGAAAGACTATACATTAATAAAGAAATTAAGTACAACATGTCCCAAATAAAAGTACAGGTACAGAAAGTAGGCGCAGTCCTTAAGGGGCATACCCCGAGGACTTGCAAAAAGACCACTCTCAACTCACGCTACAAGGGCACTCACACTCACAACTCACACTGCTGGCAATGCACAGTGCAACAAACTGCCACCACGACCGTCCAACAACGAACTTCTGTGACAGCGAGTCCGTACCTGAAGAGAGTAGGGGGGTGAGCCTCGCGAACAAGGCTCAGTAGGGATAACCAGTCCCTTACCAGCCAGAGCAGCAGGAACTCCAACAAGCAGAAGCAAAACTACTCTACAAAGTAGTAAAGTGGGAAACACCTACTGTAGATTACTACAAAGCAGCGGAACAGAGTAAACGCCTCGACCACAATCCGGGTCAGGCCAAAGACGACTCCCGCAGAACCAACGGAGTCAAACACATGCGGAAGCAACTAGAGCAAGGCCACGACCCCCAACCAGGGTCGGGCCAGAGCAACGCAATGCGGAAGCAAACGCTCGACACACACCCGCTGAGATAAAGAAGCTCACGGAACACCGGAGTGACCACGTGAGACCAAAGTCTCACGACACAAGCACACAACATCCCAGACCTCCACGAGGTTAGGAAGGAACAACCAGCTGTCACCACGAGAGACACCGAACAACCATGTAAGAAGCAACATCTCACCACAGGCACGGCCAGCTCAGACCTCCACAAGGTCGAGGGTCCACGAGTAGAACCAACCTGCACCTTGGACACTCCACGAGGTCAGGGAACTACACCTACCGGTGCCACCACGAACGGGGCCAAGGAACGGGTTACCGAAACAGCAATTGGGTGTCTACACAAGACACCACGAGAGAACCCACAAAATGGAAACCACTACACACGGCCCACAAGGCCATCCGACAAAGCCCAAGGAAGCGAGACACGGTTAGGCTACAACCACCGTGTAAACCAGGGCAACGAGAACACAAGCTCGGAAACAACGTGTGAAACACCGTCACAGCAAGAGCAACCAAGCCACCACCACAAGTGCCTTAGTCCAGGCCTCCCCTACCGTCAGAGTGAGATGCGTGGACTAAGCAACCACAACCACCGCAGTCCGGCCGAACTGCGGCCCCACGCCTGACCTCCCTACATGGCTTCGGAACCAACGTAGAGCGAGGCAGTGAGAAGGACTAGTTGGTCTGCACCGGACGAGCACCTGAACCACCTTGGAGACCCAGACCAGCTAAGAGAGCTTTACAAATGACTCCACGCCGCTGTCCCCACCGTCTTCCCCTTCTGCTCCAAGCCCGAGACTTGAGCACACCCGCCGCTCGGAGCAACACCCTCAGACACAGGTGCACGGGGCTAGGGGTCCCAGGAAACGGTAACAACTTGTCTCGCGGACAAGCCCTCAAGTGCCGAGCACCGGGAGAAAGAGAACGTTGGCGTGGCAACCACCACAGAAAACGGCACCGCTGGCTCGTAACTAAGACAAGCCCAGCTGGCACAGGCACGCACGACACCCCTTCTGGGAACAACCTCCAGAAGGGCCGTCGGCCAACACCGGCACACAAGGCACCGCCCGAGAAACCGGAACACCACAGATAGAACAGAAGCCACTACTCTTCTAATAATCGATTGACAGATAGACAATCGATCATTAGACAGACGCGAGCCTCCTAGCACAGCCGCTAGGACACGACCACGAAAGTATCACCTTCAGTCAGTGAACGTAGGGAGGCAACCTGCCGCGTTCCCACTAGAAGGTCCTAAGGGCACACTCTGCCCTGGGGCACATGCCGACACGCCAACCGTGGCCACGGAAACACCCGAGGCAGACCAGGTCTTGTCGTACCCTCATAAGCCGCCACGATATCATCGCGACGGTCAGGGCCACCGCGACAAGGCCCAGGTCGTGTCGGGAAAGCGCAGCGCGAATTGACACTCTTGTCATGACAGGAAAACAGGCCGCGACAACCTTGTCGCTACAAAGCAGTGCGTCGCGACAACCACCTTGTCGCGATGGGCAACCGGGTTGCGACACGACCCTTATCGCGGCGGCCACCCGGGCCGCGATAAGGTTGCCTCTGACCGGGGCGACGCCTTCTCTGATGTCGTGACGTGCTCGGCGGTCGTGACATCAGCTGGAAGGCCGACCGATGGGATCCACAGAGTGTGATCGCCCACAAACGCTACAACTAGCACAACACGGGGAGGGGAGCATGGTGAAAGCAATAAAAGCATGCAACCACCCATTAGAACCTCCAATCCACACTAACAAGAAAGGGCACAAGCATCAATACTAGAGAACGAAGAACCAAACCCACAAAGGGCCTTCACAATGCCACGACCGCCTCCTCCTCGCTCCACACGACGCGCCACCGCCCCGCATGAGCCGCCGCCGCTCCGCCAAGCCCGAACCACTGGAGGAGGAGAGGGGGAACTTGTAACGTCACACGTTTTTCGGATCCTCATGGATCCTATGTTTTAGAGGTTGTGATGGCTATCGTGAGACCAATGTGGATTGCGTGTGGTACGTGTGCGTGTTTCAAGGGCTTATTGGGCCGATAGTCTGGGCCTGCAGCACCCCAGTGTCCTCAGCCTGTCATTGTGACAGGGAGGAGTGTCGCATTCTGAACGTGACTGTAGACATTTTTTTCGATGACGAACGTCCCCATTTATCTTGGCGAAAATATGGCAATGGGAAAATGATGAGTGATCGCCAGGGACTTTTTACCTCCGCCCGGAGGAGATGTGATCGGGTTACGCCTCGATGTGGAGATTATGGATTCTTCACTCCTCCTCCTTCGGCCGGCCAAAGGGTGAGGGCTCCACGGTGTAGCTTCAATTTTCCTGCAAAAGAAACAAACACAAAAGACCCATTAGACTGAAAATTATGGTAGCATGTGCTCACATACATGAAAAAAACACACACAATCGGGGGGCATCTTACCGGTTGGAGGCTTGAGAAGGAAGACGGCCAAACGTTATGACCGCCTTCCCTCCCTCCTTTGTTTATAGAAAACCCCTCTAAATTGTGTATTGAAAAAGATGCACTAGGTGAGTGTGGTAAAGATGCAATATGTACCACAAAAAAATTAAATTAATCGAGAGGAGGAAAATGAGAATCCCTGTCCAATAGGCGCAATGATGTGGGTGTTCTCCACGGCGTCGAGCTCCTTTAAGAGTCCACTGCCGTGAGCGAGGATGGCTCGTCGTCGGGGTACCCGCCGAATGATGTTCTTGTGAAGTGCAGCGACGACGCCAGAGCTGGAGCGGGGGTGTGCTAATGGGCGTTGGGGTGATGTGCAAGAGTTGTTGCCGCCACAGCGGGAAGAGTACGAACGTGCTACAGTGAGGAGGCCGCGCGATGGAGTTGCAGCAAAAGATGGAGCACTGGCCTTTTGTGACCGACCCCAGCGAACCGGGCTGGGTGTGAGCGTCCTCGAGGAGAGAGAGAACAGTCCCGTGTCCCGACTGTTGGGTGGCTGCCGCGATGGAAAAAAATCTGTCTTCCCCCCCTCCTGATGGATTGGAGGCGGGATCCTTATCACTAGGTCGCATGCATGGCTTCCTAAAGAGACAGGGACGTGGGCAGTTTAAGTGGGAGAGGCTTGCGCGGGTCTCACGGCGAGCTGGACGCCAAAGCCGGAGCAGTGGGCATGAGTGCGTGAGACGAGGGAGGGGATAACAACGAATCCCAGAGTGTGTTGCGGGAGAAGAGGAGCGTGGTTGGGTTCCTGCTTACATGGGTGGCTGGAGCTGTGGGGGGCTGGCCACGTACGCATGCAGGTGGGAGATGCATGGGAAATGGAGTTGGATAAAACGTGGGGTTCCATGCATGTGGTGGGTGTTGAGCAGGGATGGGCTTGTGCATGTGTGGGGGTGTATGCGGGTGAGAAAAAAAATGGCCACTCATGCGTGGAGGTGGAGTGGACGTTCTCGGCACAACTGGTGTGTGCTCATGGGACGGAAATGGCCGATCACGCATGGACGTGCGGCTAGCTGAAGACCGCATGTATGCAGTGAAGAGATGGCAATGTGCCTCTCGTGCATGCATGGTCACGCGGATGGGTGGTAATGGTGAAGGAGTTCACGTGTGAGGTTGCAGAGATGGGGTACACAGCGGTGTGGTTTAGCGAGTGGGGATGTGAGAGAGAGACGTGGGGTTTGGTTTGTTGTTGGGGTTTAATTTGTTTAGGTTTAAATGGGGTTGGGTTGGTCTATTTTATAAGGTATGGTATTGGATTTAAATATGTTTGGTTTGCATGGGAATGGGTTACGTGTTGGCTTTTTTTATGGTGGTGTTGGGTGTTTTTAATAGTTTGAATTGTATATGGATTTTAATGGGTTTAAGTGGGTATGGCTGGGTATGTTTTTAGTGGGTTGGATGTATGTGGGTAGGTTAGATACGTTGCATGGAGGTGAAGGTCATGGGTATTATTATTATTATTGTTATTATTATTATTGTTGTTGTTGTTGGATTTTGTTTTATGTGGATTTTATTTTAATTATATTTTTTTGTTTAGTTTAAATCAGAATAGGTTTTATGTGGATTTTATGGAACTTAGCTATGGGTTTTATTATTTAGTTCATTTATTTAGATTTAAGTGGGGTTCTAGTTGATGGGTATGGTTGGTTTATTTATGGGGTTTTATGAGTTTTGTGTGACATATATTTTAATTATTATTAATTTTTATGGATTTAAATTGTTGTGTTATTTGATTATTTAATATTTTTATGGGCTTGGTTAACGTTGGTTTAAGTGGTGGTGATGGATTTTATTTTATGTGAATTTTACAGATTATGTGAGTTTTATTTATTTGGATTTTAAGTTGGATTTAAGTAGATTTTAGCATGGCACCGAGCACACACACAGGAGATAGCTGGAAGGTGGCGGAAATGGCAAGCACACAAGCACCATACACTATGCAAGAGATAACGACAGAAGATGCTGACACCAGGAAAAGTGTAGGCGACATACGACTGTGTAACCAAAAGATCTTGATGACAGCGAATTCTGCAGCTCAAACATGACAGGCGACCAACCTCATAAATGGAGCAATAACAACTTGGACTGCCGACAAGGGCACACGCTACCCTGGAGATCTTAATGGAGATAACATTGTGCCTATTGAATAATGGGCCTAATGGGCTAAGAAATGAGCCTTGCGAGGATGATCCAAAATGCGTGTCTACCAGAGTAGACGTCCAGGGAGTCTACCGTTAACAAGGTGTTAGCGGCAATCGATGTTGCCATTTACATGGGATCTAAGGCAAGTCAACAAACGGTCAAACAAGCCTTATTGGGCCATGAACCACGCAGAGATGGGCCAAATCTTGTGTCTACAAATGCCCCTCCGAGACATCCGATCTTGCAGGGCAACAGAGCGGACTGAAAGGTTGGTGTCTTGGTAAACAAAGACGCGGAGATTTAATAGAAGGGCCATCTCTGAGGATTGAAATTCTAGCAAGCCATACGAAAGATTTAGGCTAGAAACAAATGACAAATCATCTGAGAGACAAATGTGATAAGAGGGAGGGTGATCGGCCCGTGTAACTACAACTGCAACCCAATGTTAGGGTCCCTGGCGTTGGCGTGTTGGACTTTGACTAGTTTCTGGTGTGTCTGAGTCAAAGGAGTTGTAATGACGGTTGAATCAAGAGAGTCTCATAACCGGAGCTCGTGGGCTCGCTGGCCTAATTAGGATGTCTGTCCCAAATTTAGGGGGTCGTGGAGACAAGGAGTTGGTTGATCTCTCAAAGGATTATCAAAAGATTCTAACTGGAATCAATGTTTGGAAAGCCTGAAGTCCAGAATTAAGCTCGCGACTGGCGAAGGTTCAAATGACCTCAACAAGGCTGGAATGATTATTTGTGATATGCACGGTGGGACAAGTGGAGAAGGGGGGCAACAAAGACCTGATATTCAGCTCGGATATTCAAGAAGATGGTGCTGACCCGGTTAAACTTGAGATCTGGGTGAACAGACAATTTGCTGGATCAGGATAGACTTGGGATTTCACTTGATTAATCTTAGTTGAAGAACAGACTAGCAGAACTCATTTCTAGCTACCAGGATAACTTTAAAGCACGAGATAGGGGAAAAATCTTTCTTCCTCAGTTAGTAAAGTTAGCAGAGAAAATGACATGATGCATGCAGGGTTTGCCCTATCTAAATGCAAGTTAGTAAACCAGAGGAATTATTAAAGGCCAATCAAATAACTGGGAGATCACAAACCCGTCACGGTTTTTGGTGAAGGGGAACTATGGGTTCATGGTCGCCAAGTTATTTGCCTCTGGTGCAGCTAAACCCTAGGTTAGACATACCTGAACATGATAGCCAGGAATTGACTACCTGCGAACCTCAGGTGGATGATTCAATGAAGTGCCACTTTGGTCAATCCCTTTCTCAATCTTTTTTTTTTTGGGACCCTCTCCTTAGCTTCTGGATACTTCTCTGTTGATATAACAGTTAAGAAAAAAGTGATCAGTGAAGCTCTGACTTCAGCCCCTTGCCTAAGAATGACATGCCTTTCTTGAAGCAAGGTCAAGGGACTGAGTTTTATTAACAAAATTAAAGAAAAAAGAAATATGTACAAGCAAAGCAAAATACTAACTTGGAAACAAATATGTACATACGATGTTAAAGCAAATGCTATTTTTTTGGATTTTTTTTAAGAAAGCAAATGCATAAGGGAAAACATGAAAACACTTTTTTTTTTGGGTCAAAGCCCGGCAACCATCGTTATGGCAATGAAAGAGCGCGAGGCTGATGAAGTAAAGGAAAATTGGCCTAGCAGAAATATGGAGATTCTTCATGGCAATAACCTTGCCCTTGTGAACAGATTAACATGAAGTGTGATTTAAAAAATGGAGTTGTCATCTCAAAAGAAACTTGTCCTTTAGACACCTCAGAGGTTTGGAATCCTCAAGGGAGAAAGGAAGAAATAAGGGGATAAACTTCTTGAGAGGATCAGCAAAACCGTTAAGTTGATGAGCTGAGACAGTCTTGGCAACATGCCCCTTCAGGGTGATTTCAGACTGAATTTTTGACTTGTTTGCCCCTAGACTTTTGCAAGGTGCTAATTGGATGAGAGAACCTGGCCATGTGTGGCTTAGCGGGCTCAAAGTGAGACGTTTCGTGGACCCCAGGGTCAGAACCTGGCAACCCCTACTTTGTCGAGCACCCGTATTGCCCTACCGCAATCGGCTAGGAAAAAACTCAAGCAATCTAGCATTTGACTTTGTATTGAATGTATGGATTTTATCTCCAGGCACGGTCACGACCAGGCTCTTTTTCTTTTCTTTTGATTGATTGTTCTTTGTTTCTTTCTTTTGTTTGCCTGCGGGGACACTGCCCTCTTCACGTGCTCTGGTGTCTTAGTCTCACCTTAGGGGAAGTTGTCTTGATTGCTAAGCTCAACAATTTAAGAGTGCTGAGTCTCTCGATCAGTTGAGTGGAAGAAGAAGGAGGATTATGGCCTTTGTTGTGTCTTAGGACAAATAACTATCTTGGAGTGACGACTCAAATTTTTAAGTTGTGTGGTGTGTGTATGTTGATTCGTTCTTCAAAAGCTTGGTTGTGACGCCAGGCAGAAAACTCCATGACTTTGCTAGACCAAGTTCCTTGGTTCACTCATGTGCCTCTTACTCCTTAACAAGTGACTTGAGATGCATGACAGTTGCCAGTCTATTGACTTCCTTTTTTTTTTGTTCTAAAAGATATTTTAAGAAGAAAAAACAAATGTACACAATATATACACCATTTTTTTTGGATTTTTTCTTTTTTATAATTTTTTTTGAATTTTTGGATATATAATTTTTTTTTTTTTTTTAGAAAAGTAAAATAAATTGAACAATTCTGAAAATGGTATGTACAATGAGTGGGAACATCCCGAGCGGAATGCCCCTAGGCAGAGATCTCACCTGTGCCTTCTAGCTAGCCATTGTCGAAGATGAGCCTTATGAAGCAAATTGGCCTTAAGCGATTAAATGCTCGCAAGGAGGTACCTGCAAACCAATATTTATCTTTCTCGCACGACCACTTTGGATGGTAATGGTGAGAGGTGAAACAAGGAGTGAGGTAGAAGACAAGAAGAAAGGATTTGATGGCGATAGTTGTGAATTGAGTAAGGTAAGGATGAAGAATGTACAATAATGGAAAGATAAGGGAGCACGCAATGAACAACACGGTCCATGGGAGGAAGGCATGCCCCTTGTGATAGTGTGAGTGATGAGAAGAAGCGAACAAGTCGGGTGGCTTAGCAGAAGGCTGATTGAGTGAAGTGGGGTCCCCCTCAAGTATAAAGAAAGGGGTTAAACTTGACGGAGATAGGGATGAAGTTCTCCTGATCAATGTGGCTTGCCCTTGAGACAAGAGTGCGAGGAGCTGAAATGGTGGGCCCCAAACCCGAGCTGAATAGCACATCACAGAGATCCCAACATCTGAAGATGGCCTAATATGAAATTGATATAAGAATAGATAACGGGCCAAATAAACAATGGTATGCCCCTTGAAGACAAAGCCAAAGCATATAACAAAGTAGCCAAAGTGCCCCTTGAAAGTGCCTTGTTTGAAAAGGAGGTAGATGGATCTAGCTGGAATGAAAAGGTTGCCCCTGATCCTGAATGATAAGCCAACTGTGAGGGATTCAGTGGAGAACAAATCACTCAGAGTCCTTGTTGAACGGGTCAAACATGAATGTGGCTGAGGGACTCGAAGAACAGTTGACTTAATGAGAGGAAGGGGACCAAGCATTGCAGGGAATGAGCTAGGTGCAAGCTTTGCAAGTAAGCTAACATGGCACCTTAGCCTGAGAAGAATTGGCTTGGTCTCCCGTGGAGTGGGAAGAACAACCCTTAAGAAATCTTTAGCAGATTGCCAAAGAATAATGGCCCCATATCCTATAGGTCTTGAATATTCAGGTTCCAACAGGAGAGGATTGAGGATCTGTAAAGCTGCTGTTAAGATAGGTGACAAAATGATCTGGATTTGCAGTGACTTGGCAACTTGATTGGATGGCTTGGAAATTTGGGTGATGGTTTGAGTTGAGCAATGATTGGATGCCCCTAGCTTGACTGGTTCTCTGGCTTCATGCCCCTCCTTACTAGGTGCCTCTACCTCCTCTATCACCTCTTCGTTTGGACAAGGAAATGTTGAAACCACTCCTACCATCACAGGTTGGATGGATTTCTCCCTTATCAATGCCTCGTCTACAACCTTCTCATGATGGACTGACTCTTTCTCCCTAGAATGAGAGTAAATTGAGTGTGAGGCTGAAGGAATGGTTGGTTGTGATCTCACACTTTTAGAAGGAGGGAGAATGAGTTGGAGCCTTTGACTCAGGTTTGGATGAGAATGTTGTATAGTAGAGGTGGCAGTAGTCCAAACAGGGTCACAACATGCAGGTGGTTTGAAGTGGACTGGGTGAGAGGGGTCCTCCAAGTAGGACTCAAGAATTCTTGCTCGATCACAGAGTTGAGCAAATGTGGAAATGTGGCTTAGCTCAAGTAAGGATCGAAGCTCAGAAGTGGAATTATAAATTAGAAAAGGGATAGCTTGAGACTCAGAGATGCCCAAACCTGATCTAAAAGCCATGTCTCTCCACCTGATAGCAAACTTAAGGAAGGATTCATCTGGTCTCATTTTCTCCGCCGCCAAATCGGAAAGTGTAGGGGTTGGACTTGCCAAATGTTCAAAATAAGCTATAAACCTTTCTGAAAGAATGTCAAAGTTGACAAGGTCTGTAGCTGGTAGAGATATGAACCATGAAAGGGCACCTTCAAGTGATTTGTAGAATAAATGGACAAGTAGTGCCCGAGCATGAAACCATTGACAAGAATCCATAAGAAATTTGGCAAGGTGAAAGTGAGGATCAGTAGTCCCATCATACCTCCTGTATTTAGGAAACTTGAATCCTGGTGGGAAACGTACAGGTGGGAGTTTGCAATAGCACTTCCAAGAATGAGACTTTGGCAAATACTTAGCTATGAGCATCCTGGCATACCCCTTCATCTCACTCCTACTGATGTAGTCTTGTGGTGGAGGAGCTTTAGGAGAGGTAGAGTGCAATGATTTGTGGGGTATGGAGGATCCAACATAGGTAGAGGTCCTAGATTGAGTACGAATGTTGGACGGGACCCTACCACTAGAAACTTTAGGTTGAGCTTGAGACTTGGCCTGGGGGATTGGAGTAGAAGCACAAGATGTCTTGTCCCTGGACAAGAATTGAAGGTGTTGACTGGGGGTGTAACGTGAAAGAATATGAGACAACTCCACATCCTCCTGAGGGAGGAGAGGAGAGGAGGAAGAAGATCGCCCAAACAGTGAATTTTCATTGGTTACTTCCATCCAAACTCATGTATCAAGTTAGCATACATAGTGAACTCATACGTCAACACACATGTCCAACACTCAACAGACAACAGTTGACACTATCATTGGGAAGATGGATGACACACCAGTGTGCCACTAGCACTGAAAATAGATTGTTTATCAAGAGTTGCGTCCCAGACAACTTTTAAGCTAATTAGTTTGGCCAATCTTAGAGTGATTTCTTTGATTGTTCTCTCAAGAGGAGAGGGAGATAGGGTAGAGCCAACACGGCATAGACTCGTGAGCTCACAACACACAACCCGGGTTTTCTAGACATAGGGTGAAGGTCCTCTTGCCCCGTACCGTGAGGGAATCCACGGAATGTAGGGACTTACAGAGTTCTCTATTGGAACCAATCCGATTTAGTTGAGAGGGAATCCCCAAGTAAAAGACTGTGAACCAAAGAGAGGCTATCCTAGAATGTGTGAAGAGGCTGCTCACTCACCACTCACCAACCCCGCAGACAGAGAGGGAAAGAAGAAAAGAGGGAAAAAAAAAGTGGAACAAAATATTGTTGAACACGCTAAATAGTAAGAAATAATATATATACATGCAGGGAGACAATTCAATCACATAACTAAACATGATGCGAAGCACAACAGCAGCATCAGGCAACGCCTAAAACTTACAAAATAACAAAAGTAAACATACTAACTAAAAGACAAGATAATAGCATGCCATTTTATGTAGAAAGAAAGAATTGATGGCAGGATATCGAAACGTCAACACGTGCATGACTTTAAGAGATATAGCAGCCAAGATTCGCATGGAAAACAACATGCAAAATTGACATGAAGGTCATCATGATGGCATGCAATATTGATGTTAAAATAATCCTCACCACATGCAAAAGCAACCCACGTCATGCTATTTTGCCATAAAATAACCCATGAAAATTTGCAAGGAGCATGGTGGCGTTGAATCATGCAACATGGATATTAAAATAAGTGGAAAATTTATTTCAGAAACAACTAATCAAAACAGCAGGAAGAATGAAGTGATATCACCGTGGTAAGCAATATGCGTCCCACCGTGATCGCCAGAAAAAAATGTAGACGTTATTTTTTTCGATGACGAACGTCCACATTTATCTTGGAGAAAATATGGCAACGGAAAAATGATGAGTGATCGCCAGGGACTTTTTACCTCCTCCTGGAGGAGATGTGATCGGGTTACGCCTCGATGTGGAGATTATGGATTCTTCACTCCTCCTCCTTCGGCCAGCCAAAGGGTGAGGGCTCCACGGTGTAGCTTCAATTTTCCTGCAAAAGAAACAAACACAAAAGACCCATTAGACTGAAAATTATGGTAGCATGTGCTCACATATATGAAAAAAACACACACAATCGGGGGACGTCTTATCGGTTGGAGGCTTGAGAAGGAAGACGGCCAAACGTTATGATCGCCTTCCCTCCCTCCTTTGTTTATAGAAAACTCCTCTAAATTGGGTATTGAAAAGGATGCACTACGTGAGTGTGTGAGTGGACGTAGTAAAGATGCAATATGTACCACAAAAAAATTAAATTAATGGAGAGGAGGAAAATGAGAATCCCTGTCCAATAGGCGCAATGATGTGGGTGTTCTCTCCAGGGCGTCGAGCTCCTTTAAGAGTCTACTTCTGTGAGCGAGGATGGCTCGTCGTCGGGGTACCCACCGAGTGATGTTCTTGTGAAGTGCAGCGACGACCACAGAGCTGGAGCGGGGGTGTGCTGATGGGCATTGGGGTGATGTGCAAGAGTTGTTGCCGCCACAGCGGGAAAAGTACGAACGTGCTACAGTGAGGAGGCCGCGCGATGGAGTTGCAGCAAAAGATGGAGCACTGGCCTTTTGCGACCGACCCCAGCGAACCCGGCTGGGTGTGAGCATCCTCGAGGAGAGAGAGAACAGTCCCGTGTCCCGACTGCTGGGTGGCTGCCGCGATGGAAAAAAATCCATCTTCCCCCCCTCCTGATGGATTGGAGGCGGGATCCTTATCACTAGGTCGCATGCATGGCTTCCTAAAGAGACGGGGACGTGAGCAGTTTAAGTGGGAGAGGCTTGCGCGGGTCTCACGGCGAGCTGGACGCCAAAGCCGGAGCGGTCGGCATGAATGCGTGAGACGAGGGAGGGGATAACAACGAATCCCAGAGTGTGTTGCGGGAGAAGAGGAGCGTGGTTGGGTTCCTGCTTACATGGGTGGCTGGAGCTGTGGGGGGCTGGCCACGTACGCATGCAGGTGGGAGATGCATGGGAAATGGAGTTGGACAACACGTGGGGTTCCATGCATGAGGTTGGTGTTGAGCAGGGATGGGCTTGTGCATGTGTGGGGGTGTACGCGGGTGAGAAAAAAAATGGCCACTCATGCGTGGAGGTGGAGTGGACGTTCTCGGCACAACTGGTGTGTGCTCATGGGACGGAAATGGCCGATCACGCATGGACATGCGGCTAGCTGAAGACCGCATGTATGCAGCGAAGAGATGGCAATGTGCCTCTCGTGCATGCATGGTCACGCGGATGGGTGGTAATGGTGAAGGAGTTCACGTGTGAGGTTGGAGAGATGGGGTACACAGCGGTGTGGTTTAGCGAGTGGGGATGTGAGAGAGAGACGTGGGGTTTGGTTTGTTGTTGGGGTTTAATTTGTTTAGGTTTAAATGGGGTTGGGTTGGTCTATTTTATAAGGTATGGT
The DNA here is from genome assembly GCA_014218235.1 of Colocasia esculenta. Classification (NCBI taxonomy): domain Eukaryota; kingdom Viridiplantae; phylum Streptophyta; class Magnoliopsida; order Alismatales; family Araceae; genus Colocasia; species Colocasia esculenta. The sequence goes on along the minus strand of CM024762.1, from coordinate 72,907,144 downwards.
GTTGGATTTAAATATGTTTGGTTTGCATGGGAAGGGTTACGTGTTGGCTTTTTTTATGGTGGTGTTGGGTGTTTTTAATAGTTTGAATTGTATATGGATTTTAATGGGTTTAAGTGGGTATGGCTGGGTATGTTTTCAGTGGGTTGGATGTATGTGGGTAGGTTAGGTACGTTGCATGGAGGTGAAGGTCATGGGTATTATTATTATTATTGTTATTATTATTATTATTGTTGTTGTTGTTGGATTTTGTTTTATGTGGATTTTATTTTTAATTATATTTTATTGTTTAGTTTAAATCAGAATAGGTTTTATGTGGATTTTATGGAACTTAGCTATGGGTTTTATTATTTAGTTCATTTTATTTAGATTTTAAGTGGGGTTCTAGTTGATGGGTATGGTTGGTTTATTTATGGGGTTTTATGAGTTTTATGTGTGACATATATTTTAATTATTATTATTTTTTATGGATTTAAATTGTTGTGTTATTTGATTATTTAATATTTTTTGGGCTTGGTTAACGTTGGTTTAAGTGGTGGTGATGGATTTTATTTTATGTGAATTTTACAGATTATGCGAGTTTTATTTATTTGGATTTTAAGTTGGATTTAAGTGGATTTTAGCATGGCACTGAGCACACACACAGGAGACAGCTGGAAGGTGGCGGAAATGGCAAGCACACAAGCACCACACACTATGCAAGAGATAACGACAGAAGAGGCTGACACCAAGAAAAGTGTAGGCGACATACGACTGTGTCGCCAAAAGATCTTGACGACAGCGAATTCTGCAGCTCAAACATGACAGGCGACCAACCTCATAAATGGAGCAATAACAACTTGGACTGCCAACAAGGGCACAAGCTACCCTGGAGATCTTAATGGAGATAACATTGCGCCTACTGAATAATGGCCCTAATGGGCTAAGAAATGATCCTTGCGAGGATGATCCAAAATGCGCGTCTACCAGAGTAGACGTCCAGGGAGTCTGCCGTTAACAAGGTGTCAGCGGCAATCGATGTTGCCATTTACATGGGATCTGAGGCAAGTCAACAAACGGTCAAACAAGCCTTATTGGGCCATGAACCACGCAGAGATGGGCCAAATCTCGTGTCTACAGCGACCGAGGTGGCCGTCGCATTCTGGTGACCACCTTGGGGCGTTGATCGTCTGCATGTGCGCCACGTGTAGCGCACAGAACGGCAGGCAGGAAGGCGACGCTTAGGTCCATCGCGACCAGGTCGCGACGCGACGATACATCGCGTTCCCAACCGCTGGGTGTTTTTAAGAAACCCCAGCTGGACAGAACTGTAGTGAGTTCTGCTCGGCCAAGGGAAGGGGAGCTGCGACAATTCTTGCGGGAATTCGTGGTTTCGACATGATCGTGCCGTGGGAAGCTCGCGTGGAGCGAAAGAAAAGCCGGGAGAGCATTATATCGCGTGTTCTTCGCGAGGTAGGGAGACTCCTCCCGTTTCCGGGGCGAGAATCGCGTGGAATGCATGGTTTGATCAGTTTAATGCTTTCTACACAATAGATATCATGTCTAGGAACCCATTAAAGCATGAAAAAGACCAATTAAGGGTGGTTTGCAAGGTGTGGATTGGTAATCCGTGGAGGGGATCCCGGATTAGGGTTTCCGTCTGCTAAGGCGACGGATTCCCCTGTCGTGATCAGGTGGCGACGGCCCGAGCCGTCGCGTTTAAGTTGTGAACGCGACTTGTTTGTATGTCGCGTTAATGTGTTGAAGGCAACCTATCGGGCTGTCGCATTTTGAAGGCAACACAAGCCCATGTCGCAACAACAGCTGAGTGGTCTGAATGTGTATGATTTATGTGATATGATTATCCGGTTGTTATTATTCGATATATTTGGTAATACCGTGTGGTGCATTGGCACCCGTGGCGTTCTGGAAACGCATGTTTTCGAGGCTAGTATGTTGGTTACATAGCTAGCTAGTGGTTTGTGTGTTTGGCGTGGTATGCACGCAAGTTGCACTATATTCACGTGTTGTGGACAGTCGTTACTTGAGGTTTACGTGATGTTTCATGTGGTTTGTGTGTGACGTGCACGTGGTTTTGTGTGCGTGGCAAGTAGTGCGACGCCTACCGTGGTTACCTCTCCAGTTGGGTGCCCCAGGTTCTCTGTGATCCAGGCTGTTAGCTTGGGGCTTTGTCCCGGTACTTGTGCTGTATCGTCGAGTTCTGTGTCGTTTGTCCTGGACACCCTCACTCCTTTGTTTGAGTTGTATGTCCGACTGAGGGAAAGACGACAGTGGGACAGTGACTCTTGAGTTTGTTTTTAGTCACTTGTAGCGCGCTCTTAGTTGGGGGTACGGACACCGGTTGTCGACACTGGTCCCCGACTAGTCCTTTTCCAGTGCCTCACTCTAGAGTGCTCCGTCTAGAGACCCTAGAGGTGCCAGGAATGGGCTGCGGTTTTGTGCCCGCAGGATTGGTGTTTAGTTGGTCTCCACAGTTGTTTGACTTTTCACGTGGAGCGGCTGCTGGACCTTTCGTCTGTGGCTGCGAGATTGGGAGGTAGACTTGTGTTAGTTTGTCCGAGTCAGTCACTGGTGTCGCGAACCAGTCTACGTGGCTCGAGTGTGGCAGTCTCTACTGTAGCTCGTACACCTGTTTGGATTTTCCATTTATTTATTACGGTTGCTTTATGTAGACGGCAAACAGTGAGTACATTTACAACTTTAATATCCTGGTTAGTTGTTTTATAAATTGCTAGCGCAGTTGACTGCTTCTGTACCTATGTTTTGGGTTTGCTCGGTGTTCGGGGAGTTCCCTACTGAGCCAGTTGATGGCCCTTTATGTCCGGCAGTAAGGTAACCTAGAGGGGGGGGGGGGGGTGAATAGGTTTTTCTGCAATCTGAAATCAAAACGTGAACACTTAAAAGTTTGGTTAGTGTTAGTGTGATGAAGAGTGGCAGTGCGGAAGGAAAAGAATAATCACACAAAAGGACACAGGAGATTTATCTTGGTTCGGCCCTTCCCACATGGAAGTCCTACGTCCAGTCCCCAAGCAAACTCTTGGGATTTCACTAACCGAAGGTACAGTCCCTTCAAGGACACTACAACACCCTGGATACCCCACCAGGTCTTCTTCTCTTTCCCGGGCAAGAAGGCATCCCACTTCTTTTCTAGGCTCAGAAGCAAACCTACTTCTTTTACAGGTTCAGAAGTAAACCTCCTGGAACAAACCCCAGTGCGGTTCTGCTAGACTTAAACCCCCAGCTAGGTCCTGTTGGTACAAACCCCAACAAGGTTCTGCTAGACACTAACCTCTAGCTAGGTTACACACTGTATACAGTCCTACAGCTGGACAAAAATCTTTCTTAGAAAAGAAAGATCAGACTGAGAGCTATTACAAAATGAACACTCAGGACTTAGCTCACAGTCACAGACTCTCCCCCAAGATTACAATGAGCACATGGAGAATGGAAGAGAAGAAGGCTTGAAGGCGATGAAGACTTCTGCTTTGAAAGCTTCTGTAGATTTTTTGCTCGAGCTCTTCTCTCTTTCTCTGAGTGTTTGTGGCGTGAAGGTTCTTCTCACAGTTTTACACTCCTTGAAGGATTTTCAGGAAGGCTCTTCCTTTTCTTCAGCTAAGCTTCTTCTTTATATGAGCAATTTGAATGGATCCGTTGAAGAGATCCGTTGGAGTTCTAGCCGTTGCTCATCTCCTCTTCATTTGTCTTAATCAGACTCTGATGGTCTTCGAGGTCTGCACACATAGAAGAAAGTGTTAGCATAAAAGAGTGTTTATGATAAACGATGTATAGTACTGTGCTTCTGCTAACATACTGAAAATAGTAGGTCCTATCTTTTTCTGACAAGATTATGCATGCAGCTTTTTCTGTCAAACAATATTTGACTTTTCAATGAGCGCCAAAAACACTTTCAAAATATTCAAGAGAAATCTATGTGAATTTGACTTATACAATCGTTGTTCATTTACAAGTAAATCGTTGCAAGTTTATGAACAAATCGATGTGAAAGACAAGTCGTTATGATCATTTAAGAAATCGTTATTATCACTTAAGAAATCGTTATGGGAACGATTTCTTAACAAATCGTTATGCAAGGAAATCGTTGTGATCACCTGAAGAAATCGATGTGATCACATGAAATCGTTATGAGACCCAAGTCGATGTGATCACTTATGAAATCGTTACGAGACCCAAATCGATGTGAAACTTATCAAATCGTTATGAGAACGAAATCGATATGAGGGCAAATCGTTGTGGCTATAAAAGGAATCGTTCTGAGATCGATTTCTTAACAAATCGTTATGGCCACTTAGCGAAGTCGTTCTGAGATCGATTTCTTAACAAATCGTTATGGCCACTTAGCGAAGTCATTCTGAGATCGATTTCTTAACAAATCGTTATGGCCACTTAGCGAAGTCGTTGTAGCGCTTTAAAAAAAATCAATTAAAACAAAATCGTTGTAGCGCTTATTAAATTTGGCACTTAAACTGAAATCGATGTATATTGATTAAACATCGATTTTATCATTTTAGTGCGCCATATTGCATCAATGTGAGACTCAGCATTTTGCTATGAGATTGATGCGACACAGATGAAACAAAATATTCAATTTAAGTTACATCATAAATTTTATTATCACCAAAATACAAGAACAAATAGAGAGTGGTTCAACACCAGTGACTAGAGAGGCTTACCCCTACCCCCACAGGTGAGGGCGAGGAGGACGTTTCGTTACCGTCATCCAGTTTAGAGCCGCGTCGCAGCGATGTTGGACCAGCACCTCCAGCAGTGTTGTTTCTTTTCTCAGTTATACTAGTTTACCTCAGGGTATGCCCCAGGCTCCTGTACTTTCTTGTACTTTTGTTGAAATTTGGCTATGTAAATCTTGTACATTATATATGAGTTGGTGAATCATATACGTGTTCAGGTGTGTTCCTTTGTGTTTTCACGGACGTGTGTATGATATCCCTTGCGAGGCTTCGGCCCGTTCGCGGGAGGCGGACTCAGATCAAGTTCGTTAGTGGTTTAACGGGCTTGATCGAGGCGTTCCATCACAGTTGGTATCAGAGCGAGGTCCATGTAAATATAAAGGAACTGGAAAATTATATAGCCATATTTCTACATTTGTACACTGCTGGTAGTTGGCTCTGGTTTCTAATGATTTGTTATTATGATTGTGGATGGTGTTCTGTTTGTGCAGGAATTTGAGATGGCTGATAGAAGGGATTGGGGTGGTGGAGGAGAGGACCGTGAAGAGTCCACTCAGCGTATGATTGAGAGGATTTGGGAAAGCCTCACTAATATTCGAGTAAGGATGGAACAGCAGGCACCGGTACCTCCAGCAGCAATACCACCAGTTGTTGAAGTACCTGTGGCCCCTGTTGCACCACTGCCGAGAGTGGAGGTACCCTATGTGGCACCTGTACCACCACCAGTAATGGCAGAAGAGAGTGATGCAAGTTGAAAGTTTTTGAGGTTGCAGCCGCCCACTTATACAGGAGGGCCGAATCCAGATACAGCAGAGTATTGGATTCATGAGGTTGAAAGGGTCTTTACGACCATGAGGTGTCTAGCATCGGATAAAGTTGTGCTAGCCACATACCAGTTGCAAGGCTTTGCGCAGCAGTGGTGGTGTCTGAAGATGCAGACCACCTTTGCAGGTAGGTCAGAGGAGGTTATTACCTGGCCGGAATTTCTCGAGGTATTTAATTACACATTCTTTCCACTTCAAGTGCAGCAGGTGAAAAGAGAGTAATTCTAGACACTTCAGCAAGGTAATACCTCAGTTTTAGAATATCAGATGCGATTTATGGCACTTAGCCTATATGCACCTTATGTTGTATCAGATAATGCTATGATGGTTGAATATTTTATTCGGGGTTTGAGAGAAGAGTTGCAGAATGCGGTAATACCATTAATGTGTAGATCAGTTTTGGAAGTAGCCCAGAGAGCAGCTACTCTTGAGAGGTCTATTCGGGCCCGTCAGGCAAGTGGGTCAGGTTCAGATAGTTTTCGGCTATCTCAGCAGGCAGCAGGAGTTAGTAGGGGAAAGGCTCCATCAGGACCTTCTTCTTCAGGTTTTGGTAAGTGGGGTCAGAAATTAAAGCAAGTATTCAAGGGCAAAGGAAGAGGAAGAGGGGGTCGTCAGCAGTTTCAGCAAGGGCGTGGTTATACGCCAGAGGTAGAAGAATCACAGCAGAGTACTGCCAGGCAGCCCACTATTCCACCAGGTTATAGATGTTATAATTGTAATCAACCAGGGCATTTGATCCGCAATTGCCCTTATCCAAGAGAATATGGGTATGGTAGAGGTGTTCAGCAGCAGCAGCAGCCCCAACAGCCTTTAGCAGGTTGTGGTGGAGGTGTACCGCAGCAGCGAGGTAGAGGCCGGGTTATGGCTATCACCCGTGCCCAGGTGGAGGCATCGAATATGATAGAAGGTATTATACCCATTTATGATTATTTAGCAAGAGTTTTATTTGATTCGGGTGCCTATCATTCTTTTATTTCCGAAGAATTCCTGAATTGTATGACTCATCCTTTGGAAGAAAAGTCTTGTGAGTTGATAGTGGAGGTTCCTTCTGGTGAGTTTATGCTCACTTCGAGCTACATAGATGAAGCTCCTGTTGTGATTGGAGGGAACCAGATGCCGGGTCGGTTATATGCCTTGCAATTGATAGATTATGACATTATTTTGGGAATGGATTGGCTTGAGACCTATGGAGCAATGTTAGATTGCAGAAAGAAAATGATCAGGTTTTGTCATCCTATTGGTGCGATGTTTGAATATCAAGGTATGCCTTTTTGTACTCCTAAGTTTATAATTTTGCAACTAGAGCTAGAAAGTTGATAAATGCAGGATGTGTGGCTTATTTAGCTTCAGTAAGTCTGATAGAGGCTAGTCAGTCAGTAGAGGCAGTTCCCGTGGTTAGGGAATTTGCTGATATTTTTCCAGAAGATTTACCCGGTTTAGCTCCACACAGAGAGGTGGACTTTACTATTGAGTTGTTGCCAGGTACCATGCCGATTTCTAAAGCTCCATATCGGATGGCACCAGCAGAGCTTAAAGAATTGAAAAAGCAATTAGAGGAGTTATTGCAGAAAGGGTTTATTAGACCGAATCATTCCCCGTGGGGAGCACCAGTGTTGTTCGTGAAAAAGAAAGATGGTAGTTTTCACATGTGCATAGATTACAGGAAGTTGAATGATGTGACCATTAAGAATAAGTATCCGTTACCGAGAATAGATGATCTGTTTGATTAGTTGCAGTCAGCAAAGGTATTTTCTAAAATTGATTTGAGATCTGGGTACCATCAGTTAAGGATTAAGGAGGAAGATATAGATAAAACAACATTTAAAACCAGATATGGTCACTATGAGTTTGTGCTTATGCCATTTGGGCTAACCAATGCTCCTGCAGCTTTTATGGATCTGATGAATAGAATCTTTCATCCATATTTGGACCAATTTATTGTGGTCTTTATAGATGATATTCTGATTTACTCAGCATCTGAAGAGGAGCATGCAATGCATTTGAGATTTGCCTTACAATTATTAAGAGATAATCAGTTGTTTGCCAAATTCAGTAAGTGTGAATTTTGGTTAAAGGAAATTCAGTTCTTGGGCCATGTCATATCAGCTGAGGGGGTGCAGTTGACCCAAGTAAAGTGGAAGCAATGATGAAATGGGAAGTGCCTAAGACAATTACTGAAATTAGAAGCTTTTTGGGGTTAGCAGGCTATTATAGGCGTTTCATTCAAGATTTTTCTAGGATTGCGGCACCCATGACTAGACTGACTAGAAAAGGTGTGCCATTTATATGGTCTGGTGAATGTCAAAGAAGTTTCATGGAATTAAAGAAGAGGCTTACAGTGGCACTTGTGTTGACATTACCAACTGGTAATGGTGGTTTTGTTGTATATACAGATGCATCTAGAAGGGGCTTGGCGCAGTGTTAATGCAGCATAGCAAGGTAATAGCTTATGCGTCCAGGCAATTCAAACCAACAGAAGAGAATTACCCCACTCATGATTTAGAACTAGCAGCAGTTGTGTTTGCCTTAAAGATATGGAGGCATTATCTTTATGGTGAAAGATTTGAAATTTTTACAGATCATAAAAGTTTAAAGTATATCTTTTCCCAGAAAGATTTGAATCTTCGTTAGCGTAGATGGGTGGAGTATTTAAAAGATTATGATTTTAGTTTGGCTTACCATCCCGGTAAAGCCAATGTGGTGGCTGTTGCCCTAAGCAGAAAAGCCTATTTAAGCCAAATGATGATCAAGGAATGGAAGTTATATGAGGAAATAGCAGAGAACTCCTTATATGTGCCAAGTAGTTAGCGACGGGAAATATTAGCTAGCAGTGCTATGGAAATGTCACTGTATTGGCAAATTATTGAGGCCCAAAAAGCAGATGTGAATTTAGCTGAGATTGTGAAGATGGAAGGAGTTACTATTGATAATAACTGTGTGGTCAGGCTCAGAGGCAGGTTATTTGTGCCAGTAGAAAGAGAAATAAAGCAGAAAGTATTAGAAGAGGCCCATAAATCCTGGTACACTATTCACCCAGACAGTACCAAAATGTACCAGGACTTGAAGAAGCATTTTTGGTGGCCTCATATGAAAAAAGAAATAGCAGAATTTGTTGCAAGATGTGCTATCTGTCAACAGATTAAAGCAGAGCATCATAAGCCTGGAGGTCTATTGCAACCATTGCCCATTCCACAGTGGAAATGGGATGATATGCTATGGACTTTGTAGCAGGTTTGCCAAGAACAACCTCAGGACATAATGGAATATGGGTATTTGTTGACAGATTAACCAAAGTATGCAGGTGGGTAGCAGTAAGTATGTCTTGGACAGTGGACAGATTAGCGAAGGTTTATGTTGATAGAATTGTTCACTGGATGGTATTCCGAAGTCTATTATTTTTGATAGGGATCCAAGGTTTACTTCTGGTTTTTGAAGGAGCTTGCAGAGAGTAGTTGGCACCGAATTGAGATATAGCTCCGCTTATCATCCCCAGACGGATGGTCAGACTGAGAGGACTATCCAGACCATTGAAGACATGTTACGAGCTTGTTGTTTGGTTTGGGGAGGTAGCTGGGAGCATCATTTAAGTATGATTGAGTTTGCTTATAACAATAGTTATCATACCAGTCTTGGGATGGCACCATATGAAGCTCTATATGGGAGGCCATGTAGAACCCCATTGAACTGGCATGAAGTGGGGGAAAGGCAGATGGTGGGTCCTGAATTAATTCAGAAAACCATGGAAATAGTGAAGCTCATTAAAGAAAAGTTGCAGGCAGCTCAAAGCAGGCAAAAAAGTTATGCCGATAATCAGAGAAGACCACTTGTGACGGCCCTCATTATACCAGTACGGTCATACCGACCCACATTGATATAGCGAGAGTCCTCACAGTGGGACATTTACCCAACGATACAAACAGCTGAGATACACGCGAATATAAATAACAGAATAGCGGAAGCAAAAGAGAACTATCTCCTTTCATTCATCATCCACATTAAACATACATACCGTTTACAGTTTGCAAAAAGGAACTAAAATTCACATGATTTAATTTGCTGAAATAGAAATACAAATGTCCACATATTACATTCTTTTCATGATAAGCCTAATACAATGTTCAAGTACATACGGCAAAGTACACAATCACAAAGAAGCTCCAAGTAACTAGTCTCCGCGCTCGGAGTCCGTCTCCACCGTCTCCTCCAACGGTGTCGTGTCACCAACTACACCTGTACGCCGAAGCAAGGAGTGAGTCCAGGGACTCAGCAAGTAACACTACGCATGATATACACGTACAAGTCCTAGTGGTTTCTACATGCACATACAATTAGCAACACATAGCATGCTAGTCCATTTAAGTTTTCAACCTATCATGACGGTTCTACAATTTTATACATAACGCATGCTTTCAGATTTCAAAAATATAACATTCACCTACCACATGGTCTCTAATCCATTCACTTATGAACTTTAACCTTATAAAGAACCAAACGTGAGAGTTATCAACATGGACAATTTACACACATGAACGGGGAACATAGTTAGCATGGATTCACATGTTCTTAAGTACATACATAACTTTTTAACATGCTTTAGGTTGCTGATTTCACATGGTTCAAAGACTATAAACCTACACATGGAAGCTACAATGTGGCTTAGAACATAACATATGAACAATCAATCATGCCATCTTGCACACATATTCATTTGTTGTCCCTATCATGGGTTCTAAACACTTGCACACGTAAACACAAGAAGGATAACATGCATTTTATGAATTCACATAGTTTCAGATTTAGCCTCACATGGTTTCAATAACACATTGCACATCTAGATTTTCACATTTTCCTTTTTCACAATTTCCTCGTTTCACATGGTTACACTTTACACATACACATTCACATGTCACTTACACATTTACACATGGTCACATACACTTTACACATTACACTTTACACATGTTTTAGTGCCGTGACACAGTCCAAACCACCAAAGAAGGACACATTCACATCACATAACACATAGGCACCATCTAGGCAATGCAATGGTGACTCTTGGACTGCGCAGACCGGGAGAACAAGTCTCCACCCTAACCAGTGGTACTTGTCCACCTCCAGGATTTCCCCCTAATGCCCTTAGGGTCACTTAACACAATGAACTTTCTCAGGGGGACTTTTCCCTGATACAGCTCCACTGCCTTCTCGGAAGCAGTATCACATTGGCACAGTTTACACTTTTACACATTTAACGTTTTACACATGGTTTTACACTTGGCACTCTTCATTTCATTCACACTTTCTTACTCACATGAACACCTCTTTTTCCTAACATGGTACTACAGAGTTTTCAAGTTTCAACATGTAGTAAACACACCAATCATGCTGGTTTAAACAAAATAAAATCACATTACTATCATATGTACGAATTATTCACAATTCACATGAAAACACATAACTTTTTATTTACTGTTCCAAATAACCTGAAATTTTAACCACATGCTGTTTTCAGGTTCAAAATCATACCCTCAATTTTTCAGATTTTTCTGAGCTAAATAGGATTTACAGAAAATCAAACACCTAATTAGCATATTATTCACAACTTATACTAACATGGGTCTAACACATTTGAAATTTACCCACTTACTATTTTGCACAGAAAACACAAATGCATGATTTCAGGATATCATCCTAATTCATACATCTATAAATCCGTTACCACAACCATTTCTTTCATGCTTTCATTTTACCGAATCGAACTTTCTAGCAATTCCACAAGTATGCATGAATTACAAAAATTCAGAACATACATACATGTCCCACAACATTTCATGAATAGACTGAAAACAAGACATTTAACTAATCCTAATCATGGAACATTAATTTGCAAGAATTATCTACAAGTTATGCTCACAAGTTTAAAGACACCAATCTTCCACATTCACCAACACACCACATTCATTCACAACCACAATGCACAAAATACATAGCTTATAGGAATACCATATATCCTCATCACGGAAATCATAACGAAATTAACGTATAAGAGGGACAGAACAGCTCACTGTTCTGTCCTGAAGAACTAGACGGCGGTCTCTGGCCGCTGACTCAGAGTCAGCGGCAGGGTCGATGGACGCCAAGGAGGAACTGGGCGTCCAGGGACCTTGCCGTTTACTCAGGCTGTGCAGAAACACAGACCCGAGCTCTGAAATTTGGGTGAAATGGAGGGTCTAGGACTCGAGGGAAATTCCATAAAAATTATAAAAACCTCCTAGACTCATACGATAGATAGGTCACTTGCCTTTCAAAAATTCTTCCAAGGGATTTAGGGGCTTGGTGAAGACCTCCTTGGGCAGTCCCAAGAAGTTGCAGAAGCACCTCCAAGATCGCCTTCCTCCGGGCTTCTGGTTGATCTCCACGCCGAGGGGATGATGGGGAAGCCTTCCCCTTTGCTTCAGCTCCCTCCTTGATGCAGAAGATCTCCAAAACCAGCTTCAAGGGTCGGATTTTGGGGTTCAAACTGGGGTTTTCTCACGAAGCTCTAGGGTTTTCTCTCCTCTTTCTCTCTTGCAAGGGTGAAAGTGAGAAGTGGGGAGAGCCAATTCGGGTTCAGGATGTAGGAGAACCTTTCACCCACTCACCATACCGATTAGACACCCTCAGAGCCGTTGGGGGACATCCCCCAATGGTTGCCATGCCTTGTTTCAGAAGATAGCAGCTCTGCTGCGCATGCAGGCCAGAGAAGTTGACGTCCAGATCGCTGGACGCCGGAGCTAGGGTTGGCGTCCAGGTCTGGACGCTAACAACCTCCACGGCCTGGGGATTGACGCCAATAGGGCCTTCGGCCAGAACCCTAATTTATGCAGAAAACCATGCATACCAAGCTTCTATACATGCAATATACATGGTATTATATCACACTATCATCATGCAATACATACATTATTTACGTTAATATAAACACATGTACACGTATTTATACTATTTTAATATCCACGTAAATACGTACATACATACTCAACACAATATACACACATAAATACGAAAAAAATACGACGGAAATTCGAGGGTCTTACACCCTCTCCCCCTTAAAGAAATCGTCCTCGAAGTTAGAACGACACTACTCAACAAAAGGGGTATATTCTTCTTCATCGCATCCTCAAGCTCCCACGTAGCCTCCTCACGCGAGAGAAGTTCCGCCATAGAACTTTCACCGAGCGATACTCTTGTCCGGAGAATGCTGAACCTCCGGTCAAGAATGGCTACTGGCTGCTCGACATACGAAGATCTGGCTGGATCTCCACGGCTCATGACTAATCACATGAGACGGATCTCGGACATACTTCCTGAGCATAGATACGTGGAATACCGGGGTGAACGCTAGCCAAAGCTGGGGGTAAAGCTAGCTCGTACGCCACGTTGCCCAAACGTCGGAGAATCTCATATGGGCCAATGAACCTAGGGCTTAGCTTGCTATGCCTGCCAAATCTGACAACTCCACGAGTAGGCGATATCTTCAAGAAGACATGATCGCCAACCTCGAACTCCAAATCCTTTCTCCTGTTGTCGGCATAACTTTTGCCTATCCTGTGCCGCAACAAGCCTTTCCTGATAAGCTGAATCTTATCCGAAGTTTCCTGAACCAACTCCGGTCCGATCAACTGCCTATCACCAGTCTCCTCCCAACATAGCGGAGATCTGCAGGGCCTACCATACAACGCCTCGAAGGAGCCATTCCAATACTAGCATGAAAGCTGTGTTGTATGCGAACTCCACAAGAGGTAAATGACGCTCCCAATCATCTTTCCAATCCAGAACACACGCTCTCAACATATCCTCGAGCGTCTGGATAGTCCTCTCGGACTGTCCATCGGTCTGGGGATGAAACGCCGAACTGAGCTTAAGCTCGAACCTAACGCATCCTGAAGACCCTTCCACAATCTCGAAGTGAATCTCGGATCTCGATCCGAAATGATCGACTTCGGCACACCATGCAATCTAACGATACCGCTAACATACAATCTAGCTAAGCTCTCTACTGACTGCTTCTTCTTCATAGGTAAGAAATGAGCAGTCTTCGAGAATCTATCTACAACTACCCAAATCGAGTCATTGCCCCTTCTAGATCGAGGCAAACCCGATACGAAATCCATAGTGACAGCTTCCCACTTCCATACGGGGATATCCATCCTCTGCATAAGGCGGATGGTCGCTGCCGCTCGGCTTTCACCTGCTGACATACTAGACATCTAGACACATAATCCGCAACATCCTTCTTCATGCCGGACCACCAAAATGATCTCTTCAGGTCTGATACATCTTAGTGTTACCGGATGAATAGAGAATCGCGATCTATGAGCCTCCGCTAACACATGCTCACGGACATCTACTACATCGGGGACACAAACGCGGTCTGAAATCTAATCACACGTCCTCATCACGGCAATGCCCGCCTTTACCCACTAACTCTAACAATCTAGGATCGGCTTTCTGCTGCTCAATCACCTCATCCAAGACTGAGGATCTAAGGGATAGCTGAGCTACAAAAGCCTGACACAACGATGGCTCTAACGGTCGGTCATAGAGCACGCTGCATCCTCCAACATTTCCAATCCTGCTGGAGCGAAGACCTCTTCCTACTAAGAGCATCCGCTACGACGTTCGCCTTTCCAGGATGATACTGAAGGTCGAAGTCATAGTCCTTCAAGAACTCAATCCATCTTCTCTGCCTCAGGTTTAATTCCTTTTGGGAGAAAAGATACCTCAAGCTGTGGTCGGTAAACACCTCAAATCTGACACCATAAAGATAGTGCCTCCAGATCTTTAGTGCATGAACACAGCTGCTAGCTCTAAATCATGAGTCGGATAGTTCCTCTCATGCTCCTTCAACTGACGAGAAGCATAAGCTACTACCCTCTCTTGCTGCATGAGCACACAGCCTAAACCAATCCGAGATGCATCCGTAATAAATGGCAAAGCCTTCTAGACCACTGGGCAATACCAATACCAGAGCAGAAGTAAGCTTAGCCTTCAATAGCTGAAAGCTGCGCTCACATGCCTCAGACCATACAAACTTCTCACCCTTTCTGGTCAGCTTTGTCATAGGGGCGGCGATGGATGAGAAACCCTCAATGAATCGCCGATAGTAACCAGCTACCCAAGGAAACTACGAATCTCCGAAGGAGTCTGGGAACATCCCAATCCATAACTGCCTGGATCTTTGCTGGATCAACAGCTACACCAGCGCCGGAGATAACATACCCGAGAAAGTGAACCTCGCGCAACCATAACTCGCACTTGCTGTACTTTGCATACAGTTTGTGCTCACGGAGAACCTCTAAGACTAACCTCAAATGCTGACGATGTGTGGTCTCATCCGGAGAATAGACCAACACGTCATCAATAAACACAACAACAAAGCTATCTAAATACGGACTAAACACCCGGTTCATGAGATCCATGAACGCTGCAGGGGCGTTGGTCAATCCGAAAGGAAGAACCAAAAACTCATAATGTCATAACGGGTTCTAAATGCCGTCTTGGACACATCCTCACTCTTAATCTTCAACTGATGATAACCAGATCGCAAGTCAATCTTGGAAAAGACTGATGCCTCTCGCAACTGGTCAAACAGATCATCAATCCGAGGTAAGGATACCTGTTCTTCACCGTCACCTGGTTTAGCTTCCTATAATCGATGCACAACCGAAGTGGACCCGTCTTCTTCTTGACGAATAATACAGGTGCGCCCCAAGGGGAAACACTGGGGCGAATAAATCCCTTATCGAGCAATTCCTGCAATTGCTTCCTCAACTCGGCTAATTCTGCAGGGGCCATCGATATGGGGCCTTCGAGATAGGAGAGGTGCCTGGAAGCAACTCTATAGTGAACTCTATCTCCCTATCGGTGGCAATCCAGACAAGTCATCGGGAAAGACATCTGGAAGTCCTGTACCACACGATCTCTGCAAGAGTCAGTGACGAACCAGCATCGGGTACTAGCATAACGCTGGCAAGAAATGCGTCACAACCCTTGTTCACCATACGCATCGCCTTCATGGCAGAGATGACTAACTTTCCGCTAAGTTCTTTGGCAAGGGATGAGAGAAACTCATCTCACAGGAATGTGGAAAACAATCTTTTCCTACGACAATCCACTAACGCATAGTGCTCCTCTAGCCAATCCAGACAAAGATACAATCATAGTCCTTCATTTTAGCAAGAAGAAACACCCATCTAGGAATCTATCCTCAATGCACACAAGTAACGACGGAATGCACTTCCTAGTCGATACCGTGCCCGCAGGGGTGTGCACAGACAAAGGGACCTCTAACTCCTCAGACTCTAGCCTGACTTAGGGCTAACTGCTAGCGAACCACTCGGAAATGAACGAGTGAGTAGCACCCGTGTCAAACAAAAACCCGAGCGTGCACACGAAAAAGTAAAACTGTACCTTCGGTGACATGCTCCGCTGCTCGGCGTCCTCACGAGCTAAAGCAAACACTCGAGTGGGGCTCGAGGCCTTCCTGGTCGTCCTGTAGCTGGCGCTGCTGCCGCTATTGCTGGTACTGGCGCTCCTCGCTGAGCTTCTGCTGAAGCCTCGGCAATCCTTGATCTTGTGGTCGCTGCTCCCACACTTTAGGCATATACCCGCTATTAACCAACACTCCGAACCTCATGGGTCTTCCCACAATGGGGACACTCCTCTTCGCACCGGGGGAACGTACAGAGGGTACCTAATAGTTGCTGACTGCCACTTGTTTCTGCGGTGTCTGGTACACCGTCTTCCTCTGTCTTGCCGCTGGAAGTCGCTGTCGGCTTCTTCTGCGATGCCTTCTCTCCTCTAGATACTGCTCCATTTCTCCCTCCTGTCTGCAGGCTGCGCTGAGGGCCTCGTCTAGCGTGCGGTGGCGAACGCCACGAGCCTCGTCCTCAGGATGGTTTGAGACCCATCACGAATTTCTTGGTCTTCCTGCGCTCATCTCTACTATGTGCGGTGCATATTTAGAGAGTTCAGAAAACCTTGCTCGTATTCCAGGACGGTCAGCGATCCTTGCGTCAGGGAAAGGAATTCTTGCTCCATCTTGTCCTGGACGTGCTCTGGGACGAACTTGGCTCGGAAGAGCCTCACGAACGCATCCCACGCCACATCTACTGCTCCGTCCTCGAAGCGCGTACGCAGTAGGGAGGACCACATACATCAGCTCTCTCCTGCAACACACCTTCATAAGCACCAACTAACAAATTCAACTTTAGCAACCAACATCAAGCATAAACTAAAGCATACTGTAGCATGTAGGTGGCTAAGGTCACACTGTCTCGTCAGGACACCTGATAGCTCGGAAGATTTTCTCGATCTCCCTCATCCAGCTTTCTGCCAAAAGCGGATCACTCTCCCCCTTAAAGAGGGTGGGGTCATCCTCTTGAATCGCTCCATGATGGAAGGTCCACCATGGTCCTGAGCTGGGGCCTGAGCCTACTACATAAACAACAAGCAATATGCAATAAACACAATATCATACAATTCAAATAGCAGACTATTAGGTTGTTTATTATTTTACCTGGGCCTCCAACTGGGCGGAGTGCTGCCTGGGTGTGTGCCTGGGTCTGCATGGCTTGCACCAGACCTTGCATGAACACTCCATAATCCACTGGCGGTGGTGGGGGAAGCACAGGACCCTGTGGGGCCGGGGGCCTGCTGCTCCGCCCGCTCTCACGCCTCTGCTCGTCGTCGCGAGCTGGCGCACCCCACGTCGTCCACGGGAAGCATGGCTGTAATAAAATTTCAGCCACCATTAGAGCTAGGTTACTAAGTTTTATAACCATTTCTTATCTATTTTTCACTTCTTATTAGTGTTTTCTACACATGTGGACATACTTAGCATGCAATGGGGATGATGACTTAGTTATATTCATGTGTAATCTCAACCGGTCGCTCTGATACCAATCTCTGTGACGGCCCTCATTATACCGGTACGGTCATACCGACCACATCGATATAGCGAGAGTCCTCACAGTGGGACATTTACCCAACGATACAAACAGCTGAGATACACGCGAATATAATAACAGAGTAGCGGAAGCAAAAGAGAACTATCTCCTTTCATTCATCATCCACATTAAACATACATGAGTTTACAATTTGCAAAAAGGAACTAAAATTCACATGATTTAATTTGCTGAAATAGAAATACAAATGTCCACATATTACATTCTTTTCATGATAAGCCTAATACAATGTTCAAGTACATACGACGAAGTACACAATCACAAAGAAGCTCCAAGTAACTAGTCTCCGCGCTCGGAGTCCGTCTCCACCGTCTCCTCCAACGGTGTCGTGTCACCAACTACACCTGTACGCCGAAGCAAGGAGTGAGTCCAGGGACTCAGCAAGTACACTACGCATGATATACACGTACAAGTCCTAGTGGTTTCTACATGCACATACAATTAGCAACACATAGCATGCTAGTCCATTTAAGTTTTCAACCTATCATGACGGTTCTACAATTTTATACATAACGCATGCTTTCAGATTTCAAAAATATAACATTCACCTACCACATGGTCTCTAATCCATTCACTTATGAACTTTAACCTTATAAAGAACCAAACGTGAGAGTTATCAACATGGACAATTTACACACATGAACGGGGAACATAGTTAGCATGGATTTCACATGTTCTTAAGCACATACATAACTTTTTAACATGCTTTAGGTTGCTGATTTCACATGGTTCAAAGACTATAAACCTACACATGGAAGCTACAATGTGGCTTAGAACATAACATATGAACAATCAATCATGCCATCTTGCACACATATTCATTTGTTGTCCCTATCATGGGTTCTAAACACTTGCACACGTAAACACAAGAAGGATAACATGCATTTTCTGAATTCACATAGTTTCAGATTTAGCCTCACATGGTTTCAATAACACATTGCACATCTAGATTTTCACATTTTCCTTTTTCACAATTTCCTCGTTTCACATGGTTACACTTTACACATACACATTCACATGTCACTTACACATTTACACATGGTCACATACACTTTACACATTACACTTTACACATGTTTTAGTGCCGTGACACAGTCCAAACCACCAAAGAAGGACACATTCACATCACATAACACATAGGCACCATCTAGGCAATGCAATGGTGACTCTTGGACTGCGCAGACCGGGAGAACAAGTCTCCACCCTAACCAGTGGTACTTGTCCACCTCCAGGATTTCCCCCTAATGCCCTTAGGGTCACTTAACACAATGAACTTTCTCAGGGGGACTTTTCCCTGATACAGCTCCACTGCCTTCTCGGAAGCAGTATCACATTGGCACAGTTTACACTTTTACACATTTAACGTTTTAACATGGTTTTACACTTGGCACTCTTCATTTCATTCACACTTTCTTACTCACATGAACACCTCTATTTTCCTAACATGGTACTACAGAGTTTTCAAGTTTCAACATGTAGTAAACACACCAATCATGCTGGTTTAAACAAAATAAAATCACATTACTATCATATGTACGAATTATTCACAATTCACATGAAAACACATAACTTTTTATTTACTGTTCCAAATAACCTGAAATTTTAACCACATGCTGTTTTCAGGTTCAAAATCATACCCTCAATTTTTCAGATTTTTCTGAGCTAAATAGGATTTACAGAAAATCAAACACCTAATTAGCATATTATTCACAACTTATACTAACATGGGTCTAACACATTGAAATTTACCCACTTACTGTTTTGCACAGAAAACACAAATGCATGATTTCAGGATACAACATCATCCTAATTCATACATCTATAAATCCGTTACCACAACCATTTCTTTCATGCTTTCATTTTACCGAATCGAACTTTCTAGCAATTCCACAAGTATGCATGAATTACAAAAATTCAGAACATACATACATGTCCCACAACATTTCATGAATAGACTGAAAACAAGACATTTAACTAATCCTAATCATGGAACATTAATTTGCAAGAATTATCTACAAGTTATGCCCACAAGTTTAAAGACACCAATCTTCCACATTCACCAACACACCACATTCATTCACAACCACAATGCACAAAATACATAGCTTATAGGAATACCATATATCATCATCACGGAAATCATAACGAAATTAACGTATAAGAGGGACAGAACAGCTCACTGTTCTGTCCGGAAGAACTAGACGGCGGCCTCTGGCCGCTGACTCAGAGTCAGCGGCAGGGTCGATGGACGCCAAGAGGAACTGGGCGTCCAGGGACATTGCCGTTTACTCAGGCTGTGCAGAAACACAGACCCGAGCTCTGAAATTTGGGTGAAATGGAGGGTCTAGGACTCGAGGGAAATTCCATAAAAATTATAAAAACCTCCTAGACTCATACGGGGATACCATAGATAGGTCACTTGCCTTTCAAAAATTCTTTCAAGGGATTTAGGGGCTTGGTGAAGACCTCCTTGGGCAGTCCCAAGAAGTTGCAGAAACACCTCCAAGATCGCCTTCCTCCGGGCTTCTGGTTGATCTCCACGCCGAGGGGATGATGGGGAAGCCTTCCCCTTTGCTTCAGCTCCCTCCTTGATGCAGAAGATCTCCAAAACCAGCTTCAAAGGGTCGGATTTTAGGGGTTCAAACTGGGGTTTTCTCACAGAAAGCTCTAGGGTTTTCTCTCCTCTTTTCTCCTCTTGCAAGGGTGAAAGTGAGAAGTGGGGAGAGGCCAATTCGGGTTCAGGATGTAGGAGAACCCCTCACCCACTCACCATACCGATTAGACATGTTCAGAGCCGTTGGGGGACATCCCCCCAATGGTTGCCATGCCTTGCTTCAGAAGATAGCAGCTCTGCTGCGCATGCAGGCCAGAGAAGTCGACGTCCAGATCGCTGGACGCCGGAGCTAGGGTTGGCGTCCAGGTCTGGACGCTAACACCACCTCAACGGCCTGGGGATTGACGCCAATAGGGCCTTCGGCCAGAACCCTAATTTATGCAGAAAACCATGCATACCAAGCTTCTATACATGCAATATATACATGGTATTATATTCACACTATCATCATGCAATACATACATTATTTATGTTTAATATAAACACATGTACACGTATTTATACTATTTAATATCCACGTAAATACGTACATACATACTCAACACAATATACACACATAAATACGAAAAAAAACGACGGAAAATTCGAGGGCCTTACAACAATCAGTTTGAAGTGGAGACTTTGTTTTTCTAAGAGTTTCCCCTAGTAAGGGTTTATGAGGTTTGCAAGACGAAAGTGAGCCCGAGATATGTGGGACCCTTTCAGGGTTTAGAAAGAATGGGGAAAACAACTTATAGACTTGATTTTCCGGCTGATTTTTGCAGATGTTCATGATATTTTCCATGTTTCATGTTAAGAAGTACATTAAAGATCCAGCGCGATAGGATAATCAGTTACAAGGTGGTGACTTGAGACCAGATATGACTATGCCAGAGTATCCAGTGCAGATTACTGGCCGAAGGACAAGAAGTGAGAAATAAAGAAATTGAATTAGTTAAGGTGAGATGGGAAAATAGGTTGGGTAGTGAAGATACCTGGGAATTAGCGAGGAGGAATGGCTAAGGGTATCCTTACTTTTGAGTAAGGTTTTGCAATTTTTTAGATGAAAGTACTTGTAAATATGTGTGGAACTTCTGTATTAAGTTATGAATTTCGAGGTCGAAATTTCTTTTTAGATGATAGAATGTAACGTGGCATTTTTCGGATCCTCGTGGATCTTGTGTTTAGAGGTTGTGATGGCTATTGTGAGGCCAATGTGGATTGTGTGTGGTACGTGTGCGTTTCAAGGGCTTATTAGGCCGATAGTCTGGGCCTGTAGCACCCCAGTGTCCTCAGCCTGTCATCGGGACAGGGAGGAGTGTCGCATTCTGAACGCGACTGAGGTGGCCGTTGCGCGTTTGGTGACTGCCTATGGGCGTTGATCGTCTACATGTGCGCCACGTGTAGCGCGCAGAGCGGCAGGCAGGAAGGCGATGCTTAGGTCCGTCGCGACCAGGTTGCGACGCGACGATACGTCACGTTCCCAACCGCTGGGTGTTTTTAAGAAACCCTAGCCGGATAGAACTGCAGTGAGTTCTGCTCGGCCAGGGGAAGGGGAGTTGCGGCAATTCTTGCAGGAATTCGTGGTTTCGACGTGATCGTGCCGTGGGAAGCTCGCGTGGAGCGAGAGAAACACCGGGAGAGCGTTGTATCGCGTGTTCTTCGTGAGGTAGGGTGACTCCTCCCATTTCCGGGGCGAGAATCGCGTGGAATGTAGGGTTTGATCAGTTTAATGCTTTCTACACAATAGATATCATGCGTAGGAACCCATTAAAGCATGAAAAAGACCAATTAAGGGTGGTTTGCAAGGTGTGGATTGGTAATCCGTGGAGGGGATCCTAGATTAGGGTTTCCGTCTGCTAAGGCGACGGATTCCCATGTCGCGATCAGGTGGCGACGGGCCGAGCCATCGCGTTTAAGTTGTGAATGCGACTTGTTTGTATGTCGCGTTAATGTGTTGAAGGCGACCTATCAGGCTGTCGCATTTTGAAGGCGACACAAGCCCATGTCGCGACCACAGCCGAGTGGTCTGAATGTGCATGATTTATGTGATATGATTATCCAGTTGTTATTATTCGATGTATTTGGTAATACCGTGTGGTGCATTGGCACCCGTGGCGTTCTAGAAACGCATGTTTTCGAGGCTAGTATGTTGGTTACATAGCTAGCTAGTGGTTTGTGTGTTTGGCGTGGTATGCACGCGAGTTGCACTATATTCACGTGTTGTGGACAGTCGTTACTTGAGGTTTACGTGACGTTTCACGTGGTTTGTGTGTGACGTGCACGTGGTTCTGTGTGTGTGGCAAGTAGTACAACGCCTACCGTGGTTACCTCTCTAGTTGGGTGCCTCAGGTTCTCTGTGATCCAGGCTGTTAGCTTGGGGCATTGTCTCGGGTACTTGTGCTGTACCGTCGAGGTCTGTGTCGTCTGTCCTGGACACCCTCACTCCTTTGTTTGAGTTGTACGTCCGACTGAGGGAAAGATGACAGTGGGACAGTGACTCTTGAGTTTATTTTTAGTCACTTGTAGCGCACTCTTAGTTGTGGGTACGGACACCGGTTGTCGACACTGGTCCCCGACTAGTCCTTTTCCTGTGCCTCACTCTAGAGTGCTCCGGCTAGAGACCCTAGAGGTGTCAGGCATGGGCCTGCAGTTGTGTGTCCGCAGGAGTGGTGTTTAGTTGGTCTCCACAGTTGTTTGACTTTTCACGTGGAGCGGCAGCTGGACCATTCGTCTGTGGCTGCGAGACTGGGAGGTAGACCTGTGTTAGTTTGTCCGAGTCAGTCATTGGTGTCACGAACCAGTCTACGTGGCTCGAGTGTGGAGGTCTCTACTGTAGCTCGTACACCTGTTTGGGTTTGCCGTTTATTTATTACAGTTGCTTTACGTAGACGACAAACGGTGAGTACATTTACAGCTTTAATATCCTGGTTAGTTGTTTTATAAATTGCGAGCGTAGTTTACTGCTTCCGTATCTGTGTTTTGGGTTTGCTCGGTGTTCGGGGAGTTCCCTACTGAGCCAGTGACTAGAAATAAACTCGGGGTATGCCCCAGGCTCTGTACTTACTTGTACTTTTGTTGAAATTTGGCTATGTAAATCTTGTACATTATATATGAGTTGGTGAATCATATATGTGTTCAGGTGTGTTCCTTTGTGTTTTCACAGATGTGTGTAAGATATCCCTTGCGAGGCTTCGGCCCGTTCGCGGGAGGCGGACTCAGATCAAGTTCGTTAGTGGTTTAACGGGCTTGATCGAGGTGTTCCATCACATAAATTCTCCTCCTTAGGGAGGAGAAGGAAGGAGAAAAGCCAAAAGAGGGGGAAGGGGCGCCGGCCAAGGCTTTTAGCCTTCGGCCCCCAAGACGCGACGGGGCGGGGCGTCGCGTTACCAACCATAACGCGACGGCCGCCCAGACCGCGACCAAAACGCGCCTACCCTGGGCGCCGCAACAACCCGACAGGTTAGTCTGCCATGCCTGCCACTCTAACAGGCGTCAGACGACCAAAAAAGCAGAAAGCAGTCGCGACCCGTTGACCGAGCGTGACAAGAACGTGACGCCGAAGGCGGTCGCAACAGGGATGACTGTCACGACGGGCACCTCCATCGTGACAAGGCCAGTCATCCCACACACAAAGGAAAGCCGGAAAGCTCGAGATGTTACAATACATCCAACAAAAAAAAAAATTTGTCCTCGAAATCAAGGGCGAAAGCCAGTCGTAGAAAACAACAGGTGCCAAGGGACCACTAAGTCGTACTACGACTTCCCGGTGGTCAACACCACGACCTCGCCACAAAGGGAGTGGCAAACCAGACATCCGAAAGCTCACAGAGCGCACAACAACGACACAGCGCACACAAGCGGATGTCGACATCTCCACAAGTGTGGCGCATACCAAGCCGACCAGAAACATTGAAAACGCCAGCCGGAAACCACGCTACTGAGCCCTCAATAGACCACGCTGTTGAGACCAAGCGGTCAGTAACTCACTCTGTCGCCAATGACAAGACATAGGTCCCAGCTACTAACGACAACCACGAAAAATGCCAAGAGGTCATCCACCAGACTCCACTGAATGGCTCCGCATGTCTAGCAACAGCTAGCACTTACGGCAAGGCCAAACGAGAGTTTCTTAATGGTGAACCAAAGCCAAGCAGAAAACACGCACGTGGAGAAGCCATGGAAAGCCAGGCAGTGTCCAACGACACCACTAGATCATGCCCAGATCATCCTCGTGGCCCGACCAGGACACCCAATGACTGTGGATCCACAGAAAGATGAACTACATGGTTCACAGGCACACGCGTAGAGGCAAAACCAAGGAAGACGTCCGAGGTTGGCAAAGCCAAGCAACTCAAGACGTCGGCAACCGCACAGAAAACAAAACAACTGCAGAGGTCAAGGGCAGCACGTCGACCTCAAAGGGACCCAAACCGAAGTAGGGTGCCATAACAGCACACACTCGCTCCCAAGCGAGGGAGAAAAACCCGGACACAAGCCACGACCAAAGCCTGGCATACCACCGATAGGGATACCTAGACAAGGCAAAGCAGCCACCCCATAGCGGCAACGGTACAACCATAAGGCACGACCAGCACAAAGTGTTCCAGAGGCGGAAAGCTCCACACCTCCGACACCGAGCAAACTCGCGAAACGACGCACGGAGCTCACGGTCAGGGAAAATAGCACAACCCACGGTGCTCACACAAGCACCAGGAGCCACCCAAAGTGCAACACAATGCACCAGGGCTCTAGATGGCAAGAAAACAAACCACTCGAGCACGAGCAAAGGGTGCCACTACATGCACCAAAACTCGGCAAGATGCAACACAGTTGCACCAATGGCCGAAACAACATGGCTAACAGGAAGGACTCTCCACAAGAGACCTGCCAAAAGCTGCCCATAAAAAATCGCAAGCCACGAAGGGTAGAACAGGCCACACCGGCCATGAACCTTCAAGGCACAGGGACACAAAACATCGAAAAGAAACACGCTCAAGGTGCAGTACACGACTGCACCAACGACCCAAAACGACTCATGACCAAGCGGAAGGGACTCTCCACAAGAGACCCACAAGAGAAAACACATAGAAATCTAGCAGCTTCAAGAGCACAACAACTATATTGGCTCTGAGAAGCCCACAACACAAGGCACCACTCCCACCACGCAGGCGGAGAGGGCCACACACCAAACATCGACAAGTACCTCCAAGCACAGCTGAGGCACAAGCAAAACACACACTGAGCAATGCCTGCTCAAGCAAGCCAAACAGAAGAACACCCGGTGCCGCCTCACACTGAACACAGGGCACGTTGCCCTACATCGTCTAGTCAGGCGACAAGGAAACAACACAGCAAGAAACGGGACAATAGGTCACCACAACCTATCGCACCACAAAGAAACCATGCACACGAGGGGAGCAACCAGCTCAACCTCAAGGCAGCACAAGGGGAGGGACCTTCGCCATAAAGGTCGCCACGGTGCGCGACATGGCACCAAATGCCATGTGAAAGCACTACCACCCTGAGCAACCAACGGAAAGTAAGGGAGGAGAACTCTCACAACGAGTCTCTTCCACACGCAAGGGGAAACCACTAAACGAGACTGGCACTTCCACAGAAGTACAACCAGCCAGACACCCATGGCACTCACCAGACTACCATCTGGCAGAGCCCACAGGGCACGAGAAATGAAGCAAACCTCCTGACCATGGGGACACACGAAGTCCCACCAGCACGGCCGAGGACACGCAAACGAACAGAAAGACAACCTGGCCAGCACAATGGCCAGACATACAGTAAAGGCACCACACCTTGGCCGACAGCACTCAGGTAGACTGCAACACGGATAGTCCAACTGGCAACGGCGACAGCTCATCTCCACAGAGAGAGAGCAGCGACAAAGAAAAAAACAACACAAGGCAGCTTGAGGAGGACCTCCACCTAAAGCGCCAAGAGCTGTTCTGGGAACCATCACCAGAACGTAGCCCAAGCAAACGACCAACAGAAAGAACACAATAGACAGTGGTAGCAACACAAACTAGTTCTAGGAGAATCTCCACCAGAACCACCAAGGCGTCGTTATGGGAAAACCCACCACGCAACGGCCAACACAACAGCTGCATACCTCAACCTTGAGGTAGCACAACAACTGACAGAAACAAGCCCGGAGCAGTCCTGAGAGCGAACCTCACCAGGACAACAACCAACAGTTTTGGAAAACCGCACCAGAACACAGGGCAACCAAGAGATGTACCCAACCTCGAGGGCAACGCAACGGCAACCAAATAGACAATAGAGACCTCAAACCAAGGAGGCAACACAGCGGAAGACTTCAACGAGCACAGAAGCAGTCCCAGAGGGAGAGGAACTCTCACTAGGACAACAACAAATAGTTCTGGGAAACACCACCAGAACACAGCAGCCAAGCGATGCACCTCAACCAGAGGGCAATGCCGGAACAACCAGAAACGAGCACAACAAAGTTATGGGGAAAACCTCACCTCCACCAGAACCAACAGAGAAGAACTCTGGGAGCACCTCACCAAAGTTCACAACTAGTCAGCACCAGGCTGACAACAACCACAAACAGGTGTCGCAACGCTCAACCAGCAGTGCAACACGGCACGCAAAGCATCTGCTTAGCTCGAGCAACGACGTCGACTGAGCAGAGCATAGGACCCAACGGTGCACAGGCACGCAAGGCCAAACACACAGCCAACAACACACACCCCAACAACAAGGGGACATCCAATAAGGACACACCCCAACAAGAAGGGGACATCCAACAAGGACACACCCCAATAACTAGGGGACAACCAACAAGGCAAGGACACCTTCTACCGATTCCGCAGACCACAACCCTGCACCGGTGAAGGCCACACCACATGTAGGCTCTCTCAACCTTTGAGACATACCCACCCAGATGTGCAGGCTGATGAAGAACCCAAACGCAGCACGAGCGAACCAACAAGTCAGCAACCACGCTCGAAGCACATGCACCTATCAATAGTAGCAACACACTCCTGCAGCTCACACTCGGACCCTGCTGGAAAGCTAGCCACCTGCACCAAAGAGCCAAATGCTCACCTAACAGCACTCTAGATGGACGGGCCAGCAACACACGAGTACCTTTCTTTGGGACAGCCATAGTTATTAACTCATTACAAATCTTGTTGTACCCCTGAGCTCTGATACCACTGTAACGACCCGACCTCCCGGACCCCCGCCAGGGACCCTCGAAGGTCGTGCCGCCACCCACAGATTAGAAGACCCAGAAGGGTTAGAATTTAGTCCAGTGAGATAAGCAATGAATTCAAATAACTATAACAAGAAAGACTGTACATTAATAAAGAAATTAAGTACAACATGTCCCAAATAAAAGTATAGGTACAGAAAGAAGGTGCAGTCCTTAAGGGGCATACCACGAGGACTTACAAAAAGGCCACTCTCAACTCATGCTACAAGAGCACTCATGCTCACAACTCACACTGCTGGCAACGCACGGCGCAACAAACCGCCACCACGACCATCCGGCAACGAACTCCTGCGACAGCGAGTCCCTACCTGAAGAGAGTAGGGGGGTGAGCCTCGCGAACAAGGCTCAGTAGGGATAACCAGTCCCTTACCAGCCAGAGCAGCAGGAACTCTAATAAGCAGAAGCAAAACTACTCTATAAAATAGTAAAGCAGGAAACACCTACTGCAGAGTACTACAAAGTAGCGGAACAGAGTAAATGCCTTGACCACAACCCGGGTCAGGCCAAAGATGACTCCCGCAGAACCAGCAGAGTCAAACACATGCGGAAGCAACTAGAGCAACACCACGACCCGCAACCAGGGTCGGGCCAGAGCAACGCAATGCGGAAGCAAACCCTCAGCACACACCTGCCGAGACAAAGAAGCTTATGGAACACTGGAGCGACCACGTGAGACCAGAGTCTCACGACACAAGCACCCAACATCCTAGACCTCCACGAGGTTGGGAAGAAACAACCAGGTGTCACCACGAGAGACACCGAACAACCATGTGAGAAGCAACGTCTCACCATAGGCACGGCCACCTCAGACCTCCACAAGGTTGAGGGTCCATAAGTAGAACCAACCTGCACCTCGGACACTCCATGAGGTCAGGGAACTACACCTACTGGTGCCACCACGAATGGCACCAAGGAACGGGTTACTGAAACAGTAGTTGGGTGTCTACACAAGACACCCCAAGAGAACCCGCAAAACGGAAACCACTACACATGGCCCATAAGGCCAACCGACAAAGCCCAAGGAAGCGAGACACGGTTAGGCTACAACCACCGTGTAAACCAGGGCAACGAGAGCACAAGCTCAGAAAAAGCGTGTGAAACACCGTCACAGTAAGAGCAACCAAGCCACCGCCACAAGTGCCTTAGTCCAGGTCTCCACTCCCGTTGGAGTGAGACGCGTTGACTAAGCAACCACAACCACCGCAGTCCGGCCGAACTGCGGCTCCACGCCTGACCTCCCTATGTGGCTCCGGAACCAACACAGAGCGAGGCAGTGAGAAGGACTAGCTGGTCCGCACTGGACGACCGCCTGAACCACCTCGGAGACCCAGACCAACTAAGAGAGCTCTACAAATGACTCCACGCCTCTGTCCCCACCGTTTCCCCCTCCTGCTCCAAGCCCGAGACTTGAGCACGCCCGCCGCCCAGAGCAACACCCTCAGACACAGGCGCGCAGGGCTAGGGGTCCCAAGAAACGGTAACAACCTGTCTCGCAGACAAGCCCTCAAGTGCCGAGCACTGGGCGAAAGAGAACGTTGGCGTGGCAACCACCACAGAAACGGCACCGCTAGCTCGTAACTAAGACAAGCCCAGCTGGCACAGGCACGCACAGCACCCCTTCCGGGAACAACCTCCAGAAGGGCCGTCGGCCAACACCGGCACACAAGGCACCGCCCGAGAAACCGGAACACCACAGACAGAACAGAAGCCACCACTCTTCTAATAATCGATTGACAGATAGACAATCAGTTATTAGACAGACGCGAGCCTCCTAGCACAGCCTCTAGGACACGGCCACGAAAGTGTCACCTTCGGTCAGTGAACGCAGGGAGGCAACCTACCGCGTTCCCACTAGAAGGTCCTAAGGGCACACCCTGCCCTGGGGCACACGCCGACATGCCAACCGTGGCCACGGAAACACCCGAGGCAGACCAGGTGTTGTTGCGCCCTCCTAAGCCGCCGCGATATCATCGGGATGGTCAGGGCCATCGCGACAAGGCCTAGGTCGCGTCGGGAAAGTGCGCCGCGACGACACTCTTGTCCCGACTGCAAAACAGGCCACGACAACCTTGTCACGACAAGGTAGCGCGTCATGACAACAACCTTGTCGCGATGGGCAACCGGGTCACGACACGACCCTTATCACGGCGGCCACCCGGACCGTGATAAGGTCGCGTCTGACCGGGGCGACGCCTTCTCTGATGTCGCGACATCAACTGGAAGGCCGACCGATGGGATCCACATCCCGTGATTACCCACAAACGCTACAACTAGCACAACACGGGGAGGGGAGCATGGTGAAAGCAATAAAAGCATGCAACCACCCATTAGGACCTCCAATCCACACTAACAAGAAAGGGCACAAGCATCCCTACTGGAGAACGAAGAACCAAACCCACGAAGGGCCTTCACGACACCATGGCTGCCTCCTTCTCGCTCCACATGATGCGCCACCACTCCGCACGAGCCGCCGCCGCTCCGCCAAGCCCGAACCGCCGGAGGAGGAGAGGGGGAACTTCTCCTCCTCGGGGAGGAGAAGTTGAAGGGTTGCGGAATTCCCTATATGGTAATCTAGAAGGGGGGTTGAATAGATTACTGTCGATTAAAAAAGTTTATCACCTTCTTTTCTTTAAAACATAGATTATCAAAACAATATTAAACTCTAAGATATGTGTTGATGTGTGTGTGACTTGATGACAGATAGATAACAAACTACAATACGTGTGTATAGACACCGTGCCTACCAAATATCTAGCGTAAAAGCGTTCAAACCACGAGATGCGTAGATTTACGTGGTTCGGAGTACACAACTCGTGTATCCAACATCCACGGGCCACACACACACGTAGAACAATCTGCTTATGAGCTAGTTCACAAACTACAACTCACACACACGTGTTATCTGATGTGAAACCACGATCAGATCAACACCCACACATGTGTATTAAGCACAAGGACTGCTTGAAACACAACACACACACACAGATATGAAAAAGTAGAAACAGAGAAGAGTTTGAGAGTTGAAGAACAAATCCAAATTTGTAAACTCTTCTGGTAAACGTCTGGCTGGACTTCAAGCTTCGTCTTGATGATCACAAGTTGATGGAGACACTTGAATCCATGACGTTTAGGCTTCACCTTCCGCTGGAGAGACTTCTCTTCTTCGTTCTGGGCGGTAGGTTGAAGCAGAGCAGCAGAACAAGACTTCTCTTGAGAACTCTTTAGGGTTCTTTCTTGGAGGCTGCTTGTGTACGAGATTTGCTTCAAAAGGATGTTTATATATTGGTGTTTATATATGGAGAGACGTGGTAGAGAAAACACCAAGTTTGGTAACTTTGAAACTTTTTGTTTCTGAAGATTCTGTACATCTGTCGACAGGTCATACACCTGCTGTCGACAGGGATCAACATTGTGCAAAGTTCTAGAAGTCTGGAAGTTCTGTTGAGGCTCTCACTGTGTGCATCTGTCGACAGGTGCCTTGGTGCTGTCGACAGGCACATGTTTTCCAGAACTGTAATTTTCTGACTGTATGTTTCTGTCGACAGGAGGCTTTGTTGCTGTCGACAGGGCTTGTTTTCCAGAACATGTATGTTGCTGACTGTGGTATCTGTCGACAGGGTCTTGATGGCTGTCGATAGGTACACTGTCTTTGACTTTCTTGATCTTTCATACTTGTTGTTGGCACATGTCTTGCATAGTATATCTCCTACATTAGTAAACATAGTTAGTGAGATATTATGAACATATATAATCAAGCATTGTACCAAGTTATTGTAACAAACATTTGTATGAAGATCTCATGCATTAAACTCAATTCACATTGTTCACATTTGTTTACATTGTTCATCATCAAAAAAACATGTTGTATTTATTATTTAGAATGTGAACCCAACATTCTCCCCCTTTTTGATGATGACAAAATTAATCAATTAAGTAAGTGCACAATTGAGTTTCTCCCCTTTTGACAACATCCAAAAGCACACACCAGAGACACATGTATTATGCACAGAACAAGGATTTGCATTGATTTTCCATAAGGCATACACAGTACATGAGGTGCTAATAGGAGAAATTACATGTAAAGGGAAAGACATGGCATGATGACCATTTGAAAGCAACATTACATAAAACAGAATAGGATTCAATTGAAACTAAGATAACAGGACTTGAGTCAATCCTAGACACATAAACTAGCTAAGCATCTTCATCAGCTGGCTGTGGAGGACGCTCAGTAATAATGGTGTCTAGACGCGAATCCAGTGCTGCAATGCTAGAGTCCATTGTGTCCATTCTTGCATTGAGCCTATCAAACCTGTTGTCATCTGAAGTTGTAACTGAGCAAGTAGTTGACGGATGGAAGGCTCACAACATCAGCAGTAGCATCTCCCGGAGCATCTAGTGGCTCAGATGGGAGTCTTCTTCATTTTCAGCATCTTCTTCATCTCATCCTCGTCAGCACCATCATCCTCAGCAGCAGCTGCTCCTTTGCCCTTGAGGTCTCGTGTGACAAGGCCATCTACCAACTTGTAGCCCATCCTCTGAGCAGCCGTGAGGTCATAGGAGCTACGGGTTTTGAGATCCGTCATATCTCCTCTTTGGGATTTGAATGCCAATGAATAGGAAGAGAGAAGTGAGTTGGCATGCATAGGGCATAGATCTCTTTGCACTGCTAACGCATAGGTGAAGAATAGAGACCATGAGGAGAGCGAGGTTGATGGGTTCAGCTAGTAGGAATTGATGAAGCAGAGACTTGTGAAGAGAGGTCACAAGTTCTCGGCTACCATCCTTGGGAACTATGAGAGTGGTGAAGATGTGATGGATGAGACGATGAAGTGGAGGGAATGAGTTGGCATTTAGTTGCTTACGATCAGTAGGATCGTAAGGCGGCAGAGTAATGAGAGTGTGGTACTCGTCGGGGGTTGGATGATGGGACTTGATATCTATCCCGGTGTTGGGGATTTGCAAGGCGGTGGAGAAGAGGTTTGGAGTTATCAAGAAGGGAGTCTGTTTCACCTTTGAGTATAATGCACCACTGCGGACAAGCAGAGGTTGTTGTAGAATTCGGTCACAGCGATTGGGGAGTACAGCTTGTGATCGGAGCAAAAGGGAGCCCAACCCTGGACATCAAAGAGAGGATGAAGTTCGGGAAACATATCCTCCAATGAGACGAAGTCGATGTAGCTGGGCTTCACGAGCTTCGTGAAGGTACCATGGGCATCGAGAAGACGAAGACTAGGCAGGATGATGACCTTCGGCAAACGATCTTCCCGGTGCTTTGTCCGACGCTCGGCGTGTGCCCTGGAGCTCTGGCCGGCTTTGGGAGACGAGGACGACGACAGGATGCCATCTTCTTGGCCGATGGAGACATCAGACCTGGAATCTCGATGTAGATGGAGCGGGTAGTAGAGAAGAAGGAGACACAGGAAGGAGGAAGACGCAAGGGTGTGGAGATCTCTTCGGTGCCCGGAGAAGGACGGATTTTGGTGAAAGGAGGAAAGGGAAGGGTTTTGGGAAGTGTTGAAAGGGTGGAAGGGGCGTGGGAACCTTTATAGAAAGAGTGTGAGAATTTGAAAGGTGGGTCCCACTAAATCCGGCTTTAAACCCTTGCCTGTTGGGCTTCCAGACAAAGTCTGGCCGCGGCTGTCGACAGGGCCCTGATGCCTGTCGACAGGGAACATACCGTAAATAGCCAGTTTGCTGTTTTGGTGGTTTTGTGAATTGGAACTTGAAGCAGTGGTCCTAATTGTTTATTTAAGGTGTATAAGAGGTGAACACATATTTTAACCACCATATACAAAGATATAAAAAGCCAATTCATTTCCTTAATGGTTTTAACATTATACCCAAGGAATTTAAGTTAGAGCATTAAGAAAACACCAACTAAAATGAAGACCAATGCACTCTCACCTTCATTGTATAAATGCAGTGTAAGACAACACAATCCCCATTTTGTTGCAGTGTAAGACAACACAATCCCCATTTTGTTGATAGGCAAATGATGCATGAAATGAATATCTATATGTTAAGACAATCATAAAACCAATGACCCTGAGATTTATGACTCAGTGGAGGCTTCACACTATTTCATTTTTTTTTATTTGCAATTCAGAAAGGCAATGGGATAAAGTGGTACTTAAGAGGACTTCACACCTTTTGACGTGAGATAGACATTACAAGTGCCTATACCCCCAGTTACTCAGTGGAAGTGTCTAGCATACCATTGTACAGAGTTGATGATGAGCCTTTTGACGCGAGGGCAGACATTTGTGATGCCCATCACCCCGTTTACTCAGCAAATACATCATTGCTCTATATTTATCGCAATTTAAAGTTGATTTTTATTTTTCTTATGTGAATGCCTATTTTTTTCAGAAATAGGTAGCTGTTCTCCAAGTATTGCTTTAAAGGCTCAAGATCAGTATTTTATATGATTAGCTATCAATATAGACATACAGTTCCATGACCAAAAGACTGATCAATTAAATTGAGAACTATGTTTGCCTACAAAGAAATTATTTAGATGAGTGAGGTGTATAGCCTTTAGATTTGTGAAATGTTTCCAAAATGATAGAACCTAAACCCAAACATGAGTGGTATGTGAAAATCATATGGGTATAAAGAATAGCTTAAATATAATTTGTACATGGTGTGGTCAAATATGCATTAACACCTTATAGACACCTTATTTGTTAAACATGAAGCTGCTCACTGAATGTGTGAAGAAATGGGCTTGAAGTTCAAACTTTCAGTGTGTCTGTCGACAGAGAGAAATGGCCTGTCAACAGGATCACACAGACAAAGATTTAGGGATCTGGAGGTGAAGATTGTACATATCTGTCGACAGAGGAAGTGGACATGTCGACAGATGTCGACAGTGTACAGAAAGAGTGTTCTGTCTGGCCTGATCTGTCGACAGGGTGCTTGTAGGCTGTCGACAGATGCCTGTACAGAGGCAGTTTAAGAATAGAATGAAAGACAGAATTGATCAAAGGTTGTGAGGGAATTGAGATAGACAAAATTTGAGTGATTTCCTTCACATAGCATTCATCTAACCATTAACTTGCTCCCCCATAATGTGTGGCTATTTTGTACAAAGATACCAAGTTCATTAAGATAAATTTGCACTATAGACCAATCAAATAAGCACACCAGCATGTAGTAAGGCCTACCATCAAGTGTTTTCAGATTTTCAAGAGAATTTGAATGGGCATAATTTTAAAGAAACTAAGTTTCCAAACAAGCATAACTTGTTCTTCCACACATCACCATTTGATATACCTCATAGTTAGGGCACACAAGGGACATATGCTTAACATTTGTGTTAAGTTTCATTGCAATTTGCACAAACCCAATTCTCTTCTCAATGTGGTGAATCTATCTTCTGCCAGAGGTTTGGTAAAGATGTCAGCCAATTGTTTTTCAGTGGGTATGAAGCTAATTTCCAAGGTTTTATTGGCTACCTCATCTCTCAAGAAATGATGACGAATCTCTATGTTTTTGTCCTAGAGTGTTGAATGGGATTCTTTGATAGATTGATTGCACTAGTGTTGTCACATAGGATAGGTGTGCATCCAATATCGATGTTATAGTCACACAG
This sequence comes from Colocasia esculenta, assembly GCA_014218235.1. Lineage (NCBI taxonomy): Eukaryota > Viridiplantae > Streptophyta > Magnoliopsida > Alismatales > Araceae > Colocasia > Colocasia esculenta. The sequence continues at coordinate 72,872,164 of CM024762.1, read as the reverse complement.
TTGACTCTTTATCCACAACACTTGTGTCGCACAACTCCCTGCAGCAACATATTCTGCCTCTGCAGTGGAGAGTGCAACTGAGTGTTGCTTCTTGGATGCCCACGAAACCATGCAACCACCAAGCATTTGGCAATAGCCACTAGTGCTTTTCCTGTCAATTTTACATCCAGCGTAGTCTGCATCAGAATAAGAAATCAACTCAAAACTACTACCTGCTGATACCAAAGGCCAATTCATACGTACCTGAGAGATATCTGAAAATTCTCTTGACTGCAATTAAATGGCTTTCCTTTGGACTAGATTGGTATCTAGCACAAAGACAAACACTGAATTGTATGTCCGGTCTACTTGCAGTAAGATAAAGGAGTGAGCCAATCATACCTCGAATTGTTTGGCATCTACCGATTTACCTTTCTCATCACTTTCTAGCTTAATGCTTGTGCTCATTGGTGTTGAGGCGGCTTGGCTTGTTCGAACTGAAATCTTTTGAGCAGTTCTTTTACATATTTCTCTTGGTTGATGAAGAATCCGTCTTCTAACTGCTTAACCTGCAAACCAAGAAAAAATTGAAGCTCCCCCATTAAGCTCATCTCAAATTCACTGTGCATGTGTTGTGAGAATTCTTCACACAGTGAAGGTTTAGTGAACCAAATATAATGTCATCCACATAAACTTGAACAACTATGATATGATTGCGGACTTTCTTTGTAAAGAGTGTTTGGTCCACCTTACCTCTTGAGTAGTTTTTGCTTACCAGAAATGTGCTTAGCCTGTCGTACCAAGCTCGGGGTGCCTGTTTCAAACCATAAAGAGCTTTGTGCAATTTAAATACATGGTTTGGTTTATGATGATCCTCAAAGCCAGGTGGTTGAGAGACATAGACTTCCTCTTTTATGTAGCCATTCAAGAAGGCAGTTTTGACATCCATTTGAAACAATTTAAACTTGTTTGAGCATGCATATGCTAACAAGATTCTAACTGCTTCTAGCCTAGCTACAGGTGCAAAGGATTCTTCAAAGTCCACACCAAACTCCTGATTATATCCCTTTGCAACCATCTAGCCTTGTTTCTCACCACTTTACCCTCTTCATTGAGTTTGTTCCTAAAAACCCATCTTGTCCCAATTACAGAAATTTCAGGGGTTCTAGGAACTAAACTCCAGACATTATTTCGTTGAAATTGCCCAAGCTCCTCATGCATAGCATCAATCCATGAGTTTTCTTTTAATGCTTCTTCAACATTTTTAGGTTCCACTTGAGATACAAAAGCTAAATGATCCTGTTCAACTATTTGATTAACCTGAGACCTAGTTTGAACTGAGTCATTTATGTCACCTATGACATTCTCAAGTGGATGGCTTTAGAATACCTCACATTAGTGACTGTTGAGGTCCGGGTTGATCTTGCATTTGAGGAGGTTGTTCTGGAGGAGGGGTGGCTGGAGGACTTTCAGCTTGAGGTTGATCTTGTTGTTGTGGATCTTGTGCAGGTACTTCTTCTTCATTTCTGAACAGATGTCCGTCATCTTCATCATCGTACCTGCGAAGATATCCACTTTAGTTTTGAGAGTTGTTTTAGAGATTGCATTTGTTTTCTTTGTAGTTTCCAAGTGTTGTATCTTCAGTTTCATCTGCAAACCTGTAAAGATTAGAACTGTTAGGCTTGTTTTGAGATTCATCAAATACAACATGTGGAGTTTCTTCCACTGTTCTAGTTTTCAGATAAACACCCTATAGGCTCTAGAGTGTTCTGAGTATCCAAGAAAATACCTTGATCGCTCTTGGCTTCAAACTTGTCCAAATCATTTTTATCATTGTTATGTATGAACACTTTTGAACCAAAAACTCTAAAGTACCCAATGGTGTTATGTATGAACACTTTTGAACCAAAAACTCTAAAGTACCCATGGGGGTTTTTACCTTTCAAAAGTTCGTAGGAGTTTCTTGAATGCTGATCTTACCATGGCTCTGTTAAGAATGTAGCATGACGTGTTTACCACACTTCTGCAAAAGGTTCTTGCTAATTGATTCTCGACCAAAAGAGTGCGAGCCATCTCCCCAAGGTTCTATTCTTCCTCTCCACACCCCATTTTACTCTGGAGTTCTTGGGGAGGAAAACAATGTTCTATACCTTGGTTCCTGCAAAAATCAGAGAAGGAGTTATGTCAAATTCTCCCCCGTGATCAGTGCGGATGAGCATATTTTGTTGACATTTCCATGCTCAATTTTATTGAAAAATCTTCAAAAACATTCAGTGCTTCGTTCTTGTGAGCCAGAAAATTTCACCCAAGTGAACCTAGAGAATCATCTACAATGACAAAACATAACGCTTGCCATTGAGACTTAGTGTATTGTAGGTCCAAATAGGTCCATGTGCAACAGTTTCATAAGCTTTAGAAGTACTCACCGATGCTTTTGATTTGAAGGATTCCGGGTTGTTTTCCCTGTGCACATGCATCACAAAAATTTTCATTTTTATTGAATGGAATTTCAGGAAGTCCACTTACCAGTTTTGAGCCTCATGATCTTTGCAACACATTAAAACTAGCATGACCAAGCTACGATGCCACAATGTAAGCTCGTCCTGTTTGTTTGCTACAAGACACAAATTATGATTTTCTAGATCATCTAAGTCGACCAAATAGATGTTATTTATCCTTTTTCCAGAAAACTTCAGACTCCTATTTCCTTATCAACAATTACATGAATCAAACTCAAAGATAATTTTATGACCCTTATCACACAATTGACTTATGCTAAGCAAATTGTGATGAAGGCCATCCACAAGAAGTACATTGTCTATTGAGTTAGAAGCAAACTTACCAACCTTACCTGAGCCGCTGATTTGGCCTTTATTGTTGCCTCCAAAAAATCACTTGACCTCCATCTTTTTCCACGAGCAAACAGAATTTTCCTTTGTCGCCCGTCATATGCCTCGAGCAGCCACTGTCCAAGTACCATTGTTTGGATTGTGGGCTGCTAGGCATTCCTGCATGGGGATCAGACAAGAGGTTTTGGTACCCAAATTACTTTGGGTCCCGTTGTATCATTCATGCCAAATAACAAGTGCTTAGGAATCCAAACTTGTTTGATTTCATTTGGTTTGGGCTATTCCAGCATGTTTTTCATTGTGCCCAACCTTTTACATATTTGCATGATGATGATTTTGACCAACAGTGGGCTTTACTTTTTAGGAGCAGGCATGGCATTTTACCCTTTGTGCCTGTTAGTTAGCTTTAGGAGGTTGCTGTTTGTCCTATCTTGGTCTTGTTGCAAATTCCTTAGATTGACTAGGAACAAACTTGATCATTTTAGATTCTGGTTCTTACCCTTTGAAGGATTTTTCTTATTCTTTGAAGGGGTTTGTTTACTTGAACTTGGGCTGGAATCAATGAAATCTGTTAACAAAATTTTTGCCAATTCCTTTGGCCTTGCATTTGAAACCCAATCCCATGTCTTGCAACAAAAACATTTGAACCTAAATTGCATCCAGATTCTGTTACTTTTGACAAAACTAGATAAATCTTTAGACTTCTTTATGTCTTTTTCAGCTTTTTCCAATTCTTTTAGCTTTTCATGCTCACTTTGAAGATTTTCAAGAGAGTTCATTAGATCATCTTTTTCCTTTTGAACTTCTTGGAGTTTAAGTTTCATGCTATCCATTTCTCAACTGTGTTTGTTCATCAAGCTTCATCATTTCAATCACCTTATCCAAGGATTCAATTTCTTCATTATTGCTAGTTTCATGAACAAGGGAAGTGTTTTCTTCTTGAGTGCTTTGTTTTTAGACTTAAATTCACAGAACTTTTCAAATAAGACAGTATAAGCTTCTTCCCATTCATCACTAAATAGCTTTCAAAGGAAGATTTACCTCATTGAGTCATCACTTCTGCCATGAGATAGTGGACTTCGTCATCTCGGAGGTTAGCTTGACCGTTCTGTCTTCATCTTCATCACTCCAAGTGGCAACCATTGCCTTGGCCTTCTTGAAAGTGAATTTGTCTTTCTTCAGCTTCTTTTTGAGCTCGAGGCACTCTCCTCTCACGTGCCCCTGCTTCTTGCACGATAACAGACAATCTCAGACTTTTTGTAGTATCAAATTTATTAGCAAAGTCTTTCTTTTGGAAAGGTTTAGAGTTACCTGTACCTCTCCTCTTGTATTTTAGGAATTTTTTGAATTGTCTAGTGAGCATAGCCATTTCGTCATTTTCACTCTCACTAGACGATTCAGTCACATCACTTTCTGAATTATCTCCTTTTTGGAAGCTAAAGAACTCTTGCTGGAAGCCTTCAAAGCAAGTGACTTCCTAGGATTTCTTCAGTTTCCTTTCTTTTGACATTCAGTTCATAAGTCATCAGAGAACCAATCAATTCATCTACTTTCATTTTTGAGAGGTCTTTGGAATCCTCAATGACAATGGCTTGGTGTTCCATGAGGATGGAAGAGACCGAAGTATCTTCCTCACAAGTCACTCTCTGAGTATTCTTTTTTAAGACCTTTCAATCCATTTATATTATCATGAATCTAGCAAACATGTCAGAGATGGTTTCATCATTATTCATTTTGAACATTTCATATTTGAAACCAACATGCTTACCTTTGATTCTCTTACCTCAGACGTAGCTTCATAGATCAGCTCAAGCTTGTCCCACATCTCCTTTGCTGAGGTGCATGTGGAGACTCTTGAGTACTCCTTTGGGTGGACTGCGCAATGCATCATGTTGAGGGCGCTCCAGTTGAGTGTCCCCTTGGCGATCTGGTCCTTAGTCAAGGTATTCTCGTCCTGAGGCAATTCGTATGCTCCTTTTCTGACTATTTTCCATAGTTCAAAATTTTGCTCGTAGAAACACCTACATTTGATTTTTCCAATACGGATAGTCAGTGCCATCAAAGAAGGGTGTCCTGGTCACTAAGTGTCCCTCGGTCATATACCCCTGTTAGACTCCATTAGACCATGAATCTCCTGATCGTAAGATCAAATAAGTAAAGCAGTAAATCGGAGAAACTCGGCTCTGATACCAATTGAAGGGTTGCGGAATTCCCTATATGGTAATCTAGAAGGGGGGTTGAATAGATTACTGTCGATTAAAAAAGTATATCACCTTCTTTTTTTTAAAACATAGATTATCAAAACAATATTAAACTCTAAGCTATGTGTGGATGTGTGTGTGTGACTGATGATAGATAGATAGCAAACTACAATACGTGTGTATAGACGCCGTGCCTACCAAATATCTAGCGTAAAAGCGTTCAAACCATGAGACACGTAGATTTACGTGGTTCGGAGTACACAACTCGTGTATCCTACATCCACGGGCCACACACACACACAGAACAATCTGCTTATGAGCTAGTTCACAAACTACAACTCACACACACGTGTTATCTGATGTGCAACCACGATAAGATCAACACCCACACACGTGTATCAAGCACAACACACACACACAGATATGAAAAAGTAGAAACAAGAAGAGTTTGAGAGTTGAAGAACAAATCCAAATTTGTAAACTCTTCTGGTAAACGTCTGGCTGGACTTCAAGCTTCGTCTTGATGATCACAAGTTGATGGAGACACTTGAATCCACGACGTTCAGGCTTCACCTTCTGCTGGAGAGACTTCTCTTCTTCGTTCTGGGCAGTAGGTTGAAGCAGAGCAGCAGAAGAAGACTTCTCTTGAGAACTCTTTAGGGTTCTTGCTTGGAGGCTGCTTGTGTACGAGATTTGCTTCAAAAGGATGTTTGTATATTGGTGTTTACATATGGAGAGACGTGGTAGAAGGAAACACCAAGTTTGGTAACTTTGAAACTTTCCGTTTCTGAAGATTCTGTACGTCTGTCGACAGGTCATACACTTGCTGTCGACAGGGATCAACAATGTGCCAAGTTCCAGAAGTCTGGAAGTTCTGTTGAGGCTCTCACTGTGTGCATCTATCAATAGGTGCCTTGGTGCTATCGACAGGCACATGTTTTCCAGAACTGTGATTTTCTGACTGTATGCTTCTGTCGACAGGAGGCTTTGTTGCTGTCGACAGGGCTTGTTTTCCAGAACATGTATGTTGCTGGCTGTTGGTATCTGTCGACAGGGTCTTGATGGCTGTCGACATGTACACTGTCTTTTGACTTTTCTTGATCTTTCATACTTGTTGTTGGCACATGTCTTGCATAGTATATCTCCTACATTAGTAAACATAGTTAGTGAGATATTATGAACATATATAATCAAGCATTGTACCAAGTTATTGTGACAAGCCATTTGTATGAAGATCTAATGCATTAAACTCAATTCACATTGTTCACATTTGTTTACATTGTTCATCATCAAAAAAACATGTTGTATTTATTATTTAGAATGTGAATCCAACAGAAGTAAGGAGAAAAGCCAAAAGAGGGGGAAGGGGCACTGGCCATGGCTTTTAGCCTTCGGCCCCCAAGACGCGACGGGGTGGGGCGTCGCATTACCAACTGTAATGTGACGGCCGCATAGACCGCGACCAGAACGCACCCACCCTGGGTGCCACGACAACCCGACAGGTCAGTCTGCCACGCCTGCCACTCTGACAGGCGTCAGACGACCAAAAAAGCAGAAAGCAGTCGTGACCCGTTGACCGGGCGTGACAAGAATGTGACGTCAAAGGCGGTCGCAACAAGCACCTCTGTCGCGACAAGGCCAGTCATCCCACACACAACGGAAAGCCGGAAAGCCCGAGATGTTACACTACCCATTCTCACCAGGTACTATATTTAATTTCTATGACCTAGGTTCCATAGGTATCTCCTAATTCTGAGACATATATCCTATTTGGTATTCCTAGGCTCTGATATAGGGGTGTAAACGGAACCCAATATTTTGATATTCCGACCCAATTTCGATAAAAATTATCAGTTTCGGAATCGGAAAATGATACCGATAGCTTATCGGAATCGGTATCAGATATTCCGATAAGTTATCATAATCGGAATCGGAATTGAAAAAATAATCAGAATTGGTATCAGTTTTTCCAATAAATTATCATAAACTCAGGGTAAAATTATGGTAAACACCTTACCTTATCAGAAGTTCGGTTCCGATAATGTTATCGAAATCGGAACGGAATCGGAACTAACCATTCTTATCGGAATCGGAATCGGAACCATATTTCTGTTACCGGAATCGGAATCGGAATATGTGTTTCCGATTTCGAACCTGACCCATTTGCAGCCCTACTCTGATACCACTAAACTGTCACATCCCGAGAATTACACTGCGGATATTAATAATGCGGAATAATTCGAAACGATCCCGAGACATGAACAGTCGACAAATAAGCCTCTAGCTAGCACGCACTAAATGTATAACAACATACATCATCATAGGGCCCAAATATTGAACTCAACTAATCTTGTATTTCAAATCTCATCACATTGTATTCCAAATGGAAACTATTACAGGACTAAAACTCAATAAAAAGAAAAAGTACATTTATCACATAGTTAGGATGCTCATCACTCGGACGCATTCCCATCCTCGACTTGCTCCTCCTCTCGAACATCATAGTCACTTAGATTGGGTAAAAGTAGGGGATGAGCAAACTAGCCCAGTAGGATTTATATCTCAATGTGCGGGCAATGATATAAGTGATTAGTAGTTTAGAACTAGGTAAGCACGATGAATGTCATGATATGCATGTACGAATAAAACTCATTGAAACATGATACATGAAACAAGCTAGATAGAGTGATCATGATAGAACAAGATCTAGAACAAGATAACAAGATAGAACTAGCAATAGATCGCTTTGTACAAGCACGTAAGATTTCACTTGATGTCAAGAACGAAAGATATCACTAATTGTAATGAATGTAGGATGGCCATATCACGCAAGCAAGCAAGCAAGCAAGAACACACGAGCACAATCATGTAACACTAATCAGGCACATAGACACTAATGTACACCAAAGAAAGATCCACCAAGAATGTACACCAGACACGTGTATGTAGTTATTGTATCTATCATTCAACACGACACGCACGACTCCCTGTGCAGATGCAACACCAGTAATCATTATACCCTATGGTTAATAGTATATTTATGACTCTCCGTCATTGGGGCCAGACTGGAGCCCTTGGACACTCGCAGTGCCCGATCAGCATCTCACTTAAAATTTAAATGTAGATACCCACAGTCATTAATAATGGCCAATGAGAGTTTCAATAAGTAAGCATGTGTAATGTCATGTTCATGATGATGATGAGAACAAGTAATAAGTAAATTGAATATGATTTCATGATAACAATGGTCAAGAGATAAATTTGGCAGCATAACGACATGATTTATACTTTAATTCAATCTTTACATAATGGCTTTAGTCTAGATTGAAAATCACACTCACGAGAACAAGATGAGAGAGGAAGTGCACGCTATCTCTAGGGAACCTCAATGGTACAACCAACTCGGTCTCCATGTGGGAATCCATGAAGAATGGAGTTTTACGGAGGTCTTAGAGAAAAGCTCACTAGTTTACCGATTCGGAATGACCAATAGCGAGCTTCGAAATCCCCAAGAAAGGGTTACCTAGATGTGCAAGTGTGTAGTGATGTATGCATCTCAATCCACAATCCACCGGTTTCAAACTCGCGGAAAGCACTTAATGATATAACATGGAATAAAACTATGCACTTTAACTAATTATGGTTTGCAAGATTTTAAGATAACAAATTATCATTTTAATCAAGCTAGAATAGTAACAAGAGTGAATCACAAGTTTCATGAATGATCATATCATTAAGAGGCAATTAGAATAATATTCATGTAATTATAACTTTTAAATGGGTTAAACACTTTTAAGCCATTAAACAGACATCATGTAATGATCAGACCCAAGACGTGCAAATCACACACTTGATACCATGTTAAATAGACCTCGGGTAAGCTTTGAAAAATGTGTCCAACACAGTAGACGCACTTTAAAATGCAGGGTATAGTCAAAACAGGCGAAATAGTGAAAGAGGCTAAATTGCGTCCACATGCCTGGCCGCGTTAATGATTGAATAGCGCCGGAGGATCCGGACGCATCTACGAAAAATCATTTAATAAAAGCTTGGGTGGGAAAACCGCCTGAAATGCGCCGGGGTGTCCCGCCGCAGATCAGACCGGCGCTGACTCCCAGGCGGCGCGCAGACCCACGTGGGCCATTGACCGGTCCGCACCTGAATCACGTCGTACCCAACAACCACGATTCACTGAGATGCGTCGCCCAAAAGTGACGCGATACCAGACGCTTGAAACGCGTCCTCTGAACCGGACGCGGTTCAAAGTCCAGACCGAAAACACAGAAACACTCAGAAACTCAGGGGTTTGGTCCATGCAATGCTTGCATCTAAACTAGGGCTTTTCGGACAAAACTCTCAACATGAAAGTTGTAGGGAACATAGAATAGATGAGAACTATGATTTTTCAATAATTTTAAATGACATCGAGATGCAAGATAAATCAACACGAACGTAAAAAGTTTCAGATATGCACGACTTTGGCAAAACGCCTATAACTCTACATGTACTCATTGGAATTCGATGAAATAGGTGGGAAACGAAAGCTAACTTGATGCTCTACACATAATGTTTGGCCCGAGAAAACCTACCTTCTGGGTTGATGAAGTTTCGTTCTTAAGAAGACCCTCGTTCTGACCGTTTGTTGAAGAACGCCTAATACTCTCAGTGTGCTACATGAAAATTGTGCATTCCACTTGGGTTAGAACGTAGGCTTGACCCTCTTTCCACGGGTATAAGCCTTGCACGATGGGATTTAGGTTTACCCTACCTTTGGTCGACTCCAAGTGGACGGTTTGCACAGGTCGAAGCAGACGAATAGGGGAAGAAGATGACCTTCTTGTAGTCATTCCACAGCTCCCCAGGCGCCAAGAACTCCTCCGCACGACCCCAGCAAGTGGTAAAACTCGTTCCTAGAGTTTGGTGAAGAGTATTTAAGCAACCATGGGTTTTAGGAGTCCAAATGCAACAAGGAAAGCCAAGTTGCAGTTTTGGCTTGTGTCTTTCTGTAGCAACATGAATTTTTGAGAAAATAAAAATTTAAATAATAATTAAAAACTCAGCTAAAGGGATATTCAATGAAAAGAGCATTAAATAAAACCCATTAAATAGAAAAGAGTAATGGACTTTGCTTAATGGATCCTCTAGAACTTATTGGGTCAAAATATGAATTTACAAATAGTAAATAAAAAGAAAATACCCTAAATTCGGAGTCTTAATATCTCCTAAATAGAAAAGGACTCTTTAAGCATTAAAAGAGGCAATAAGAGTTGGAATTGGATTCCTAAGCCTACCCCTTATGATTTAACACGAATTTAGATCCCATTCTAACCTAAATAGAGGTTGGAAAGCAAGAAAGGAAGGTGGGAGTTAGGAAATCTCGTAATTAAAGAGCAATTAGAATAGAAGTAGGAATAGGAACCCATACATGCAAAAATATATCTCTTAAACCCTCTTGGCCGACCCTAGCTCGTTGCCAAAGGTGGTTGGACGTGGAGAAGAGGCCAAGGAGGAGAGGTTCTCGTGGGGAGGAGTTCTTGGAGCTTCTTCCTCGTTCTTGGAGATTTTAACCCTAGAAGACAAATCGAGTCAAAGGTAGGCATTCTCACAAGCAAAACTAAATCAAATCCATCTATAGGTAGTTCCAATCACCAGGAACAAAAGCCCTCTTGTTTCATAATTTTCCATCGAGCCAATCTTTTGTTTTTGATTTCCGAAGTTCTGCAAACATGATAACTCCGAGTCATCATGTTTGAATCATATCTCCATGTACACTTGATCCCATGCTATAAAATTTTTACTGTAGACACCTCATGTTGTTAGGGATCTTTTGCCCCTGAAAGCCATAATTTTTGTTGAGCATGTTGCTCGAATTAAATCAATCTTGCTCTCTGTATCATGTTCTATGTTACTCATTATTGTTCATGCTCAAACCATGTTCAAACCATGCTCTCTCTCTAATTCCTATTTACTGGAAGTACTCTCACATGTCTAGTTTCATTTGCCACTAGTTTCATGATTTTTCATCGTGTATACAATTAGTTATGATTTTCTGAATGACCCTATATCAAAATCTGATATTTCTAGACCGCAATCCAAGACAGAGCAGAACTCTATCAGACTCAGGCCATGGACCTGAGAATGCGACGGCCCGATACGTCGCATTCTCAAGCCCGTCGTGACGCTTTCCTTGTCATGTTCTGAACGTGACAGTACCCTACGTCGCGTTTGGCCTTCTGTCCTGGCAGCCCTGTTGCGACCCTTTTCAGGCCCTGTTGCGATCTGCCCTGACCCTGTCGCGACCCTTACTGGCCTACGTCGCGTTCACAGGATTTTTGATGAAAACCCATAAAATTTATTGCTCTCACTATCTACAAAATTCTTATGCCTTTTTAACAGTCATACACACAGTAAAAAACACCTGTGTTAAAATGGAGCTATATTGAATGCTTTAAAATACATATTCACGACTTCTTTTCTATCTATGATTTCTCTTACACATGCACCCACATGAACCATCCATATATGGCTGAAATCTGGCATAAAATATCTCATAATGTATCTGGTAATTTATTGCAATAAAGTATATTAATTGCCCTATTTTAAAGGACTTGTATTCATTTCTTGCGTTGTTTATATACCGATATCGACGCTCCACTGTTCTAGAATTCCTCTAGAACGTCGAGCACCTGTTTTTATATACACACTTTACTTGGCTTGTGGTGAACTCTCCGTCGGATATTCCTTTCGCCGGACTAGTGAACCCTTGCACAAGGCCTCCGTAAGTCTCCTCTGATCATGGATTCCCGCATGGTCGACGAGCCGGTTGTACCCTAACACCCATTACACCTTTAGGGATCGTTATGATCCAAACGGCTATTAGAAGTTCGCTTTTACCTTGAATTACGTCGGACCTCTGGACTTGTGCATAACATGGCCAGTAGGAAGATTGTGAATTCCGCCTGACTGCCAATACGACGTGCGCGTGTTGTGCAACTGTTACTATCGCCTGTTTACTCGTTGTTTTACATGATGTACCCTTAGCTCTCATCTATACTCTACTCGCTTGTCTATTCACGTTCTCTCTACTATCTCGTCTATTCATCTAGTGCTCTTAACTATTCTTGGTACTCTATATTGGCCATTGACTGATTGTCTAAAGATACAATATAACCCATGCCTGGCAATATATAAAGGGCCCGATCTGGTCCTGGGATGTGTGCCCGAAAGTGCTAGTGCCCATGGGAGTTAAATGATCAGAGTGTTTGGCATTACACTCAAGTGCTATCTATCTCGACTATCTATATGACAATCAAAACACAAAACATGCTATACTCTATCGATGTCTAGAATGACAAAAAAGTGCTATACTCGTCGTGCTATTATTATACTTGTGCTAGTTGTGCTATGGCCATCTTGCTATTCGTGCTATACTCGATACTTGTGCTATTTTTGGAAACTATACTCGATCTCGTGCTATTATGCTATCCTGTTACCTGTTGTGCTATCTCTTGCTATATTTTGACTCTCTTGTACCTGCTATCTTTAGATACTCTGCCATTAAATGCGTTAATTACTTAAAGCCTACTTGAGCCTGAGATTTAAGTCCTACTGGGCGTTATCGCTCACCCTACGTTATTTGATGTTGTGTTCTCAGGTGAGACCGAGGATGACACATACACTCACGAGGAAGGGATGACCAAGAGTGAAGCCAGGAGTACCCCGAGTCATTATGTTATCTTAGAATTGTAGTTAGTTATTTCCTTTTATTGCAATGTAATTGGGCCCTATAGAATGGCTTTGATATTAGTGGTTGTAACTAGACATTTGGAAAGTTATTAATGAGAAAGATTTGCTTTAGTATTATTCAATGTGAATGGTTTGATGTCTAGTATTCGCTCTATACCTTTTTCTTGCAACTGCCTTCGCGCTCCGATATTCCGCGTCGGGCGTGACACTTTCCATATTTTGAAGATCTCTCCCTCCATTGGAGAGTCTTGGCCATCAAGCAATCCCCAAGGATGGCTAGGCATGAATTTGGGTTGCCAAGAGTGCATGATCTCCTCCCAATTCAACTCTAATTGCCTCTTTCTAATTTCAGCTTATTTAAGCTACGAATTTCTATGCATTTTCTTGCTTCATTTGATTTTTGGGCCAAATGTTGTCCATTGGCCCAATTATGATATTGGGTCATTAATGTATAATATTGGAAGTGTCTCCAATATTTTTATTTAATTTATAATTGCATCGTATTTCCGTGTTAACAGTTTTCCAACTTGTTTCATTATTTGGATAATCGGTGACCATGTGATGTACACTTGGTTAATCGGATTTTTTGTCACACAAATTTCTTTATGGAGGACTTAGGAATAATGTGTGGGGTTGATTTATAATTTTTACGGAATTTTCCGACATGTTTTAGAACATACGATAACGATACGTATGTTTTAAATACTCTGATATTATGGAAATTATTTATTTCTATTTATTTGAATTTTTTATGTAATTAAAATTTCCGGGGTGCTACACCCTCCCCCACTTAAGAGAATTTGGTCCCCAAATTCATAGATCATTAATTGGCTTTTGATAGTTATGATCCTTGAGCTCGTTTCGGATTTAATTCCTATAACTTGTTTAAACATCATGGATGCTAGTCCAACATCTACACCTATGGCCACCCGTACTATTCATTTGGTTCCTCCCACTCCTGTTTTCCTTCCACAGTTGTTACAACTCCATCTCAATCCACCAGATGAACTATGGTATCATTACTAGGTTATTCCTTTTTAATTTCTTCTTAATGATCTCCCCCACTTAGAAATGTACTAATAAGAAAAACATCATAAGATCAGTCTAGGGGTTTAATAATCATACCTCCTTCCGGGAGCTCTGCTCGCGTCATTGCATTCACGCGCCCTTGACGCTTTACCACTCCTTGGTTCCTTCCAGCTTGGTCTTTTAGCATGGGACAGTTCGGTATATGATGTTCATGACTCCCACATCGTAGGAAAGCCCCGACCTTCTTCCAGCACTTGTACGATTGGTGCCCAGGCTTGTCGCAAAATTTACAATATTTAACTGTCGTTGTTTCTTCTACTTTGATCTTTTTCTCCATGCCATAGTCCTTCCCAGTGGTTGGCCTTTTGTTGTTGTTGTAGTGGTTGTTATTGTTGTTGTTGTGGAAAGTTCCAGTTGTATCGATTGATCCTCTTTTTATAAAGGTCGGATTTGAGATGTCTTTCCCCTTTATGCCTTCCACCTTAGCCATAGTGTCTTCTACCAGTTGAGCTCTTTGGACCATCTCAGTGTAGGTTTGGATGTTGTGTGGTCCGAGCTTTTCAATGAACATGGGCCTGAGCCCATCCATGAAACGGTTTGCCTTTAGTCTTTCAGTTCCCACTAGGTGTAGGGCATACAAAGCCAGACGCATGAACTGAGCCTCATACTCAGCCACGGACATTCCTTTCTATTTTAGTGCGGCAAACTCCGCTGCCTTCTTCTCCTTGACCCTCTCCGAGAAGTACTTTCCTCGGAAAATCTCCAGGAAACCTGCCCATTCCAGTTCGCCAACATTAGGCAGGTGGGCCGATGTGGCCTTCCACCATGCTCGGGCATCCTTAGTGAATTGAAAAGTGGCCAGTACCACCTTCTCCCTGTTAGTGCATTGCATCACTTGGAAAATTCGTTCTATCTCCTCTTGCCAATTCTCTGCCTCGTCTGGGTCAGGGGACCTAGAGAAACGAGGAGGGTTTAAACTCCTAAAATTCTGGTGCTGATCACCGGCTCCATTCCTTGTAGCTGCAGCCTAATTTCCAGCATGAACTACATTTTGTAATGCTTGAGTCAATCTAGCCACGGTTTCTTGCATAGCTTGCCACTGATTGTGAGCCATTGCAGTTGAGTGTAAGAGTTATGAGGGTTCCTGAGAAAAGGATGGAAACCAATTAATGTCTCTTGATAATTATAAGAGACAATGGGTAGGAGTGTTTTGTTCATTCTATCATATTCCCAGTCTCTACCCATTCTCACCAGGTACTATATTTAATTTTCATGACCTAGGTTCCATAGGTATCTCCTAATCCTGACACATATTTCCTGTTTATTATTCCTAGGCTTTGATACCACTAAACTGTCACGTCCCGAGAATTACGCAACGGATATTAATAATGCGGAATAATTCGAGATGATCCCGAGATGTGAACAGTCGGAAAATAAGCCTCTAGCTAGCACGCACTAAATGTATAACAACATACATCATCATAGGGCCCAGATATTGAACTCAACTAATCTTGTATTTCAAATCTCATCACATTGTATTCCAAATGGAAACTATTACAGGACTAAGACACAATAAAAATAAAAAGTACATTTATCCCTCACCTCCTACTACATGAATCTAACACTTAAAGCAAACTACTATAACCAGACTCATAGTTGGGACGCTAATCACTTGGATGCATTCCCATCCTCGACTTGCTCCTCCTCTCGAACATCATAGTCACCTAGATTGGGTAAAAGTAGGGGATGAGCAAACTAGCCCAGTAGGATTTATATCTCAATGTGCGGGCAATGATATAAGTGATTAGTAGTTTAGAACTAGGTAAGCATGAGGAATGTCATGATATGCATGTACGAATAAAACTCATTGACACATGATACATAAAACAAGCTAGATAGAGTGATCATGATAGAACAAGATCTAGAACAAGATAACAAGATAGAACTAGAAATAGATCGTTTTGTACAAGCACGCAAGATTTCACATGATGTCAAGAATGCAAGATATCACTAATTGCAATGAATACAGGATGGCCATATCACGCAAGCAAGCAAGCAAGCAAGCAAGAACGCATGAGCACGATCATGTAACACTAATCAGGTACGTAGACACTAATGTACACCAAGGAAAGATCCATTAAGAATGTACACCAGGACACGTGTATGTGGTTATTCTATCTATCATTCAACATGACATGCACGACTCCCAGTGCAGATGCAACGCCAGTAAATATTATACCCCATGGTTAACAGTATATTTATGAATCTCCGTCATTGGGGCTAGACTGGAGCGCTTGGACACTTGCCGTGCCCGGTCAGCATCTCACTTAAATTTTAAATGTAGATACCCACAATCATTAATAATGGCCAATGAGAGTTTCAATAAGTAAGCAGGTGTAATGTCATGTTCATGATGATGATGAGAACAAGTAATAAGTAAATTGAACATGATTTCATGATAACAATGGTCAAGAGATAAATTTGGCAGCATAACAGCACGATTTATACTTTAATTCAATCTTTACATTAATGGCTTTAGTCTAGATTGAAAATCACACTCACGAGAACAAGATGAGAGAGGAAGTGCACGCTATCTCCAGGGAACTTCAATGGCACAACCAACTCGGTCTCCATGTGGGAATCCATGAAGAACAGAGACTTACGGAGGTCTTAGAGAAAAGGTCACTAGTCTACCGATTCGGAATGACCGATAGAGAGCATCCAAATCCCCAAGAAAGGGCGGCCTAGATGTGCAAGTGTATAGTGATGTACGCATCTCAATCCACAATCCACCGGTTTCAAACTCGTGGAAAGAACTTAACAATATAACATGGGATAAAACTATGCACTTTAACTAATCATGGTTTGCAAGATTTTAAGATAACAAATTATCATTTTAATCAAGCTAGAATAGTAACAAGAGCGAATCACAAGTTTCATAAATGATCATATCATTAAGAAAGTAATAAGAATAATATTCATGTAATTATAACTTTTAAATGGGTTAAACACTTTTAAGCCATTAAACAGACATCATGTAATAATCAGACCCAAGACGTGCAAATCACACAATAGATACCATGTTAAATAGACCTCGGGTAAGCTTTGAAATATGCGTCCAAGATAGTGGACGCAATTTAAAATGCAAGGTACAGTCAAAACATGCGAAATAGTGAAAGACGCTAAATCGCGTCCACATTCCTAGCCGCGTTAACGATTGAATAGCGTCGGGGGATCCGAACGCATCTACAAAAAATCATTTAATAAAAGCTTGGGTGGGAAAACTGCCTTAAAGGCATCGGGGTGTTTCGCCGCAGATCAGACTGGCGCTAACTCCCAAGCGGCACGTAGACTGACGCGGGCCGTTGACTCGTCCACGCCAGAATCACATCGTACCCGATGGCCGTGATTCAATAAGACACGTCGCCCCAGAGTGACGTGATACTAGACGCTTGAAACACGTCCTCTGAACCGGACGCGGTTCAACGTCCAAACCGAAAACGTAGAAAAACTCAGAAACTTAGAGGTTTGGTCCATGCAATGCTTATATCATCTAAACTAGGGCTTTTCGGACAAAAGTCTCAACATGAAAGTTGTAGGGAACATGGAGTATATGCGAACTATGATTTTTAAATAATTTTAAACGACCTTGAGATGTGTGATAAATCAACACGAACGTAAAACATTTCAGACATGCGCGACTTTGGAAAAACGCCTATAACTCTACATGTACTCATTGGAATTCGATGAAATTGGTGGGAAACAAAAGTTAACTTGATGCTCTACACATTGGTATAAGACTTGTTAATGTTTGATCTGAGAAAACCTACCTACTGGGTTGATGAGGTTTCGTTCTTTAGAAGACCCTGGTTCTGCCCGTCTGTTGAAGAACAACTAATACTCCTAGTGTACTGCATGAAAATTGTGCATTCCACTTAGGTTAGAACGTAGAATTGACCCCCTTTCCAGGGGTAAAAGCCTTGCACGATGGGATTTAGGTTTACCCTACCTTTGGTCGACTCCAAGTGGACGGTTTGCACAGGTCGAAGCAGACGAACAGGGGATGAAGATGACCTTCTTGTGGTCGTTCCACAGCTCCCCAGGCGCCAAGAACTCCTCCACACGACCCCAGTAAGTGGTAAAACTCATCCCTAGAGTTTGGTGAAGAGTATTTAAGCAACCATGGGTTTTAGGAGTCCTAATGCAACAAGAAAAGCCATGTTGCGGTTTTGGCTTGTGTCTTTCCATATTTTGAAGCTCTCTCCCTCCATTGGAGAGTCTTGGCCATCAAGCAATCCCCAAGGAAGGCTAGGCACGAATTTGGGTTGCCAAGAGTGCATGATCTCCTCCCAATTCAACTCTAATTGTCTCTTTCTAATTTCAGCTTATTTAAGCTACGAATTTCTATGGATTTTCTTGCTTCATTTGATTTTTGGGCCAAATGTTGTCCATTGCCCCAATTATGATATTGGGTCATTAATATATAATGTTGGAAGTCTCTCCAACATTTTTATTTAATTTATAATCGACTTGTTTCCTTATTGGATAATCGGTCACCATGTGATGTACACTTGGTTAATTGGATTTTTCGTCACACGAATTTCTTTGTGGAACACTTATGAATAATGTGTGGACTTGATTTATAATTTTTACGGAATTTTCTGACATATTTTAGCACATACGATAATGATTCGTATGTTTTAAATACTATGATATTATGGAAATTATTTATTTCCATTTATTTGAATTTTTTATGTAATTAAAATTTCTGGGGTGCTACAAAATTGATCTTGTTCTTGATGTTTTTATTGTTCTTTGTTGATGTTCTTATGTTCTCTTGTTCTCTTCCTCTCTATTTTTTTTTCTCTCTTCTTCCAACCTCTTCCTCTTGGCCGAACCTACCTCTTTCCATACTCCAATGATCATACCAAAACCTCCAACCCATGGCCAAAACCTCCCCATGATCATACTCTTATGTGCCACCCTCCCTATGGCCAAATCCCTCCTCTTGTCTTATACTCCATACACCAACCTTCACATGGCCAAACCCACCCTGCAGGACTACCCTCTTTTCCTGGGCACTAGGAGATATATGCGACTACCATGGCTCCAAAAACAAACCTCTTACATTAGCCTTGACATGAAATCTATCCTCTCTAGGTGGGGAATGCAAAACCTAGCCATCCATGCCAAACGTTATCATGAAATCCACTTAGATTGGGTGGCTATGGGGGCATTAGTAGAATTATGGCATCCACAAACCCACACCTTTCTCTTCAAAACCTTCGAAGTCACTATTTTGTTGGAAGAAGTTGAACTCTTGCTAGGCTTGAAGCGGATGAGGAGAGGCGAAGAAAATGATATGGCAATCATGCCGAGAGGAGTTACATGCAAAGAGGTATTGGAGAGCTTCATGGGGAGCAAAAGGGCGGCCCAAGACGTCCAAGCCGTCAAAGGGATAAACTTACAAAAATTGGCGACTTGGACGATGAAGGAGTTTCCCAAGGCGGAGAATGATGAGATACTTGAGAAGGTGATGAAAGGGTTCACCATATGTCTAGCGGGAGCACTCCTCTTTCTGTCCATGGACAACGTGTTGGGATCAGATAAATGGATAATCAGATCTAGAAGGGGAGGGGGGTTGAATAGATCTAATCACCAATTAATGCGGAAGCTTAAGCAATTTAAAAATTACTTCGAATTAAGATATCTATTCAAATAAACCCCACTTAACAGATGCAATATGTGTGATTAGTGTGTGTGAGAAATCAATTAGTAGTGTGAGCGAAATCCTATGCATGTATCTAGCACAATGCAAAGTCAAACCACAATCCAAACCACTGCACAGAGGATTTTTAGGTGGTTCGGAAATCACCTCCAGTGACTCCTACGTCCACCCCTCACGCAGTGAGGCCACACTACTCAAAACCTTGAGTACAACACATACTGGAGCACGACGACTCCAAAACACCCTTGAGCACGACGACTCAAGACACAACCAGAGTACAACGACTCCAAACCCTTTCAGTACGACAACTCAAAGAAAACTCAGGAGATAGGCACAACGACCTACTCCAAAAACCACTTGTGAGTACGACGACTCACAAGCACATGAGCACAATGGCTCCAGAGCACTAAGGCTCCAAACCAGAGCACTACGGTGTAATCACGGGGATTGTGTGCCCCCCAAAACATGCAAACATGTATCCAATATAAGGGCATGAAAAAGAGGATGTGATCGCCACCTAGATAAATGCCTAATGATGAAAATAGTATGGGATAACTACACTAGGAAAGGGAAAGAGAACTGTGGACTTACTAAGATTGCGATGGTCAAGTCCGTCGCGACGGGGCTGTAGTCGCGTCGCCCACATAGGGCGCGTCTGTTCTGTCGCGTCGCCGTTCCCAGTCGCATTCTCTGCAGTGCGGGAGAAGTGTGGAAGGACCTTCTTCCTATCCTCTAGCCGGCCATGAGGACAAGAGCTCCTCGTGAGAACTCGCTTGAATGCCTACCAAACAACAAAAAAACACAAAGAAGGAACCCTATTAGAACAAATTAAGTGTGGTATCTATTCAACAATAAAAGAGAAAGAAGGAACATGGTAGGAACGAACCTAGGGCGGTTTTTTAAACCACTAGGGTGATAGAAAACGTAGGAAAGGATGGAAATGCAACCTATCTAAAGAAATGATATAAATGCATGAAAGAGAAAGGAGGGGGAGAGAGGAAGAAAGAGCCCCAATGGGGCGACTCCCTGGCATGTAATGGCGTGCTTAGGTGCTTCAAATGCTCCAAAATGAAGTGGGAATCACCCTCCTCACGTTCGACGCTCAGTAGATGAAGAAATGAACAAGCTTTTAGGTGGAAAATGTGAGGAAAAGAGAGGGAATGGGAGGGCTACGTGGCTAAGTCCAGCTCAAGGGAAAATTCGACAGCCCTTCGGGGTGAAAATGGAGGCTCCCTTCTCTGAAGGAGAGGGCCTTGCTTATATAGACTTGGAGAGAGAATATCCTATTTTTCAATGATAATTACCCCAAATAAAGGATAAATGTCATTAAATCTAGATTGGGAGAGTCCAAAGGGGTTCCTAGAGTCTCCCATAACCCAAAACCACGGCCATGGGTGTTGGGAGGCTGCATGGGATAGAGATAAGGCCATGGGAGGATAAAGTGGAGGTGGTTGCGGAGGCTGTTGCCGTGGCTGCAGTCACGACATATCACAGGGGCGCGACCTGGAGGAACGCGACGACTGGGAAGCCACGTGCATGGGTCTGCATGGGCTATCACGACGGCCAAAGGGGGCGCGACCAGATGAACGCGTCACCACGATATGTCGCGTTAATGAAAATCGATTATTCTCAATAAATGGTTAATCAAATGGGAGAATGATAGGCAATTAAGGCACAAGGACTCTTTTAAAAGGATAATGGACAAGATTAAATGAAATTGGGCTTCTTAATGGGCTCAAAGCAAGGCTAGTAGTGGGCTCAAGGTGAGTAACCAACTAGGGGCTTACTAAGATGACAAGAAATGTGGTTCAACTCATAGGTCAAAATGGGTGTCTACAGATTGCCCCTCTTGGCTTCCACTTTGCAGGGGAGCGAAGCGAAAATGTAACAAAGGTGTCACGAAGTGACGACAAAGCGGAAATGACGCGGAGTGGACTGAAAAGTGGGAGCCAAGGTAAAGAAACACCCGATCTAACCAACAAGCAACTGGAATCTTCATGAAAGCCCCGAGTTAGTTGCTCGAGCAGAATGTAAGGAAGACACAAGTCTGGATGAGAAGAGGAAAGAAAAGGATGATCTACCCCTCAATTGAGAGGTACCCTTGCTGATTGGCCTGCAGGTTTCATTTTGGAGGGACATGTGCGTGCCAGGCAGGTAACTCATGACTCTGTCCTGGGAGCGGTTCGCAACCAAAACGCATCAAAAGGGATAAGGATGACAATCAAGGAAATCCAGACCGGGAAATTCTTGGCAATCTAACGGGAACAACTCACTCGGAGGCAATCCTTCCGATTCAGAGTGGAATAGGATTTCTTGTTTTGAAATATGAAGGATGGTTGGGCACTCAACAAGGGCTCACCATTAGCCAGGGATGAGACGTGAAAGCTCAAAGTCCTACATGATACATGCTGGGCTAAAGAAAAGAAATCATCAAAACAAATGCAAATAAAAGGAGAAAATAGAAAATATATCAAGGATAATATTGCTAAGCCAGACCAGAGTGGGCCAAGAGTCTTCCAGCAACCACTGTGCAAGACAGAGTCCATCGTCCCTAATCCTATCCGACTCAACGGCCTATCCGACGATTAACAATGTGTACCTAGATTATCACTGTTTTTGGTAAAGGAGAACTCAAATCCCAGAACACATTGAGAACCAGCCGGTCCTTGAAACGATATATTAAGTAGATTACTATATAGTAATGCAAGGGAATAGGGATAGAAATACTTACCTGACTTACCTGTGGTGACCATTTTTTCTTTGATTTTCTAGTTTTCTGATTTTTTTTAAAAAATAAATCAAAGCAACGAGCACAACAATGACACATACACACATACATACAATCAAACTATGCAAAGAAACTATGAACAGACACATAGAAACACACAAGATAAATAGGCGATGCCTCTGGGGGTCGCGACATAGTCGCGTCTCCCCGCCATGTCGCGACCTGAACGCGGCATATCGCAGCGTCGCGACACCAACAGAAGTGATAAACACAGAAAATCTGTGCTTATCCCTATTCTAAGACCACCTAGACTAACACTAGGACTCCTAAACTCACCCTACTATGACTCTATCTCCTAGGTACGGGATTAGCTTGGATTAGCCACACCAGAACTCTATAAATAGCACTGCTTAGGGGAGTTAATCCCGCATCTCTCTCTATCTTCCAAATTTCTCTTTGTTTTCTCTCTCCTGCAACCATGAAGAGGACTTTTTCTGCTTTCCAAGAGGACATCCCACCCTATGCCGGACCAACGGCGGCCCGGGGGTCCCATGCTGCGCTCCAGTGCCTCTCCTCCGTGCCTAGGCACATATGCACATGCCCAAATCTCCAAGTAAGCAGCTCTTTTCTCTCTAGTTTTTCTTTCTCTCTATTCAATTTCTTTTTTCTCTCTTTTATCTTCTGTTGCTCGTGCCAACTCTCCTCTTTTCTGCCGTTCTAGAACCTCTCGGGCCACAGGAGATTCTCCAAAGTGCCCTGGCTAGCTCCCATGTTCGACTTGCTTCCTTTGAATGCTACCCGTCATCTGCAGGAGTGGGGACTGTCCAGCGTGCTTGTCCTCGCCAAACAATATCATAAGATTGTGCACGTGTGGGACAGCATTATAGCCTTGGCGGAACTGTGTCACCCTCAGACGCACACTTTTATCTTTCCGGGATTTGAGGCGACTATTATGCTGGAAGAGTTGGAGCTAATGTTGGGTCTGCCAAAGTACCAGAGAGGGGAGGAGCATGCCCTCTCTTACATCGTGGCACCAATCAACGCATGGAGCATACTTGGGGAGATTACTACCAGGAAAACTGATCTTCATAGCATGACTGGCCGGGCGCATGTATATCTCCTTCCAATCGCCCAGTGGATCATCTCCTAGTGCAAGCACAAGAATGGGAATTATGCTGCTATTTCCAAGGCTTCCGCCATCTGCATCTGCGGCGTCATTCTCTTCCCGGCAGAAGATGGCGCCATCTCCTTTGCCAACATGAGCATTATCGACTCCCTCTCGGAAGGTATGAGCATTGGTCAAGCTGTTCTTGGCTATCTATATGCTGATCTATCCTCTGCAGCTACTGGAGGTCCCTTCCATGACTCTGTCATTGCCCTCGAGCGCTGAATGGGCATGCACATTCAATTCAGGACGATGGACACTCTCTCCACCGAGTGCAAGACCATGCTACATCACCCTTTGGCTTTTGTGGGTGGACCACTTTACATGACACCACAGGCGTGGTACAAGACAGCGCAAGTGAAGGGATTGCAAGGCTAGCGCGACTATTTCAAGATTATTACTTTGGCGGAGTTTGAAATGCGCCCTCGCTTCCTCCACAACCGGATGATCCACCTCCCACAGCGCCCCGGGCTAGCACTTCGGCTTCTGGGCAATGAAGCATTGGTCCATTACAACCCAGACCGCTGCTACTTGCAGTGCGGGGCCGCACGCACAGTGGTTCCCTTACTCTCACACTATCCGGCCATTCATATACGGAAGATGGACGATGATCAGGATGAGAGGGATGTGTGGAGCGCCATTGTACACTGGGAGGGATGTGCCATGAGTCTCCTATAGGCAGAGGTGGTGGAAGATGAAGACGTGATCCGGGAGTACCTCGAGGCACTGAAGGAGATCCGCCCAGCAGCACCGGAGGCTTGAGAATGATGAGTTTGATGTAGGCATGATATTAAGTGGTAGTTAGGGCAGAAAATTGCTTTTGATTTGAATGTAGGAGTGATTTGGACAATGTATTTGGTGAATTGAATGAATAAAATTAGATTTTGCTCTGTTTGCGCAAGTCTCTATTTATGACACGGCTGGCAGGAAAGACGCCTTAAGGTCACGACGTGGCGCTAGGTCGTGACCATGTCGCGGCCATCCTAGACGACGCGACAATAACGCGACACCCCACTGCGTTGCGTCCTCAATTGAGGATTCAAAATGCCAACAACCCTCTTCTTCCTCCTTTTGCGCGCTCAAATTTCCCAAGTCTGATGATTTCTTGCTTCTTACCCAAGTTCCCTCAAATTCTCTCTTTCCCTCTCCTTTTCTCTTTTCAATTCTTTCTCTCACGGCGATGGAAGGCGGAAACCGCGACAATGGCGGGGGCGGTGGCTCGCCGGGCGACGAGAGGAGGAAACGGTCCGTGAGGAGGGAATCCTCTTCCCGGAGGCGCGAGGCGGCCACTCCAGCAGAAGAGATGGTGGCGGACATAGAGATGGAGGAGTAGGAGAACCCGGCGGCGGACGTGGAGACGGCGAGGAAAGCACGGGAGGACGCCATGAAAATAGTAAGTCAAACGATCCCGAACCCCTTGATTGATGTGTGGGAAAGGGTGAGGAGGCCCCTAGAGGGTGGATGTAGGGCGTGATGCCCAAAGAAACAGCTTCCAGACAAGGGAAGCTCAGGCCGGTGTGCGCCTGATAACGCGACGGATCGGCCCGTTGTGACACCAGGTGTCGCGACGGGTCAATGAGGCGCGACCTTGTCACGTCGGCAAATGCTGTCGCGACATGGTCACGGTCTAGTAGGCTGACGTGACCAGGTCGCGACACATCGGGGCATCGCGACATGGGCGCGGCCTACCAGGCCGTCATGACAGCAGCCGAGAGTCCAAACTGAAGAGAATTTTAGCTGATTTTTGACTGACTTGTGCTTGCAGGGAGAAATGAGGGCCCGGGTCTCCTGGCTCCTAGTCTTAGCAGTTTACCAAGCCTTCCCAGCCTTTCAGAGAGAGCGATTGGAGGGGATGGGCTTTGGCGAGGTGCTGAGGATGGACCGGATGAGGGCGGATCCCGCGCTCACCCAGGCCCTGCGGAGCAGGTGGGATGCGGAGGCGACTGCCTTCGTATTCCCATGGGGTCATATGATCCCCAGTCTGGAGGACGTCAGCCGGATCACGGGGCTGAGGGTGTATGGGAGACCAGTGAGTGGGTTTACCTACCCTTGCTACCAGGATTTAGCCCATCGATTGCTAGGGTTGACAGTAGAGAAGAGGTCCTCCCTCCTTTCTCGGGTCGAGCTTCAGGAGAGCCTAGGTCTTTATGAGATGGGGAAGAAGGTGGGGGAGACGGTCGACGAGCAACTGCAGAGGTTGACCCAGGGGTGCCGAGCAGTTCTAGCAGAGGAGCTAGAGGTAGAGGCAGATCAGGACCTGCGTCGTTTGCTCATCCTCTTCTTGGGCAGACTCCTGTTTGCTACGAGAGGCGACGCAGTCCACTACCGGTTTCTGCCTCTCCTGGAGGACTTGGACGAGGTGGGCGACTACGCTTGGGGGGCCGCATTTTTAGTGCACTAGTTCGACAGCCTGAGCGCCTCTGAGCGGCAGACGTCCACGAGCGGTTTCTTCCCCTTTCTTCAGGTACCCTTCCTTTCCTTTTACTCCTTTATTTACTGCACTTTCTATGAATTGCGATCTAATTGCCTTCTCATTCTTGCAGGTCTGGGCCTACCTTCACCTCTCGGTCTTGAGGAGAGGGTTCCTAGAGCGACCGGGCCTTGTGCCCATAGTTTGCCGCTGGGACTCGCGTCGCGACACGCACACCCTGAGCGACCAGCTAGCAGCTCTCCAGGATGCCATTGATAGCTACCCTCAGCTAGATGTAAGTGATCTAAATCTTCCCTAAGTTCAACGGTTTGAAATAATAGCTTGGCAACTAATCAATTGTGCTTTGATGTGTAGGTGGTGTGGCAGCCATACCTAGAGGAGGGAGGTGA
The DNA here is from genome assembly GCA_014218235.1 of Colocasia esculenta. Classification (NCBI taxonomy): domain Eukaryota; kingdom Viridiplantae; phylum Streptophyta; class Magnoliopsida; order Alismatales; family Araceae; genus Colocasia; species Colocasia esculenta. Next base: position 72,845,919 of record CM024762.1, on the reverse strand, counting down.
GGGACAACCTTGGTTTGTGCAGGCCCGCCCCTACTTCGGTAGGTCGGTGTGGGTGCATGCACTTAACCTTGTGCTACCTCTCCACCTGTATCTGTGCTAGAGATTGCTCGGGCTACGTTAGAGCCCTGTGGAGTTCCCCAGTCGAGACCGAACGCTGAGGCCTAGTCGGAGTTTCCGGGGGCTACATGACAATACCGACTGGCGCGAGCGAGCAAAGAAGCAGATTCAAAACTGGGAGCATCGAGGCAAACAAGTCAAGTCTTTTGCCACCACAGATGATGCGTACCTTCAGGCTTTCGCCTTAAAGTACGGGGAGAAGGTCTACAGGGGCGCCCGACGACAGGTAAAACTCCTAAACCACAACCTTGTGTATTATTTATTATGGAATTGAGCTAATGATTTGGAAATGAAATTGCAGGTGGACGTGACTGGGGAGACTGCTTCGCTTCGGGCCCTGCTCTACTCAGTGGTGCAAGATCGAGAGATAGCCCAGCGGGAGGCGGAGCAGTTGGTAAGTACCTACTCAGACTTCAGTATTTTACCAATTTATCGCTGATTTGAGGAATTGACGTGTGTTGCATGCGCAGCGGAAGGAGTTGGAGAGAGTGAGGAGAGCGGTAGGAGCTGGAGCCTCCTCTTCCAGGGCAGCGGAGGGCTCCCAGTCGGATCTAGAAGACCGACTGGCGGCCGCAGTGAGGAGGGCCGAGGAGACATAGACTGAGCTGGCCGAGAGGGTAAGTAAGACAGTGATTTTTAATTTAAAGATTATTTAAACATGGCACAGAGTTGAACTCTTTTATAGGAGAGGGAGCTGAGGACCACCACTGACCGCGCGTCCCAGCTTCAGGGACAGGTTGATGCCGTCACTGGCGAGAGGGACCGGCTGTGCATCCGGGCGGAGGCAGCGGAGCTACTAGTGGCGGAGAAGACGTGGGAGGTGGCGACACTGTGGGTACAGGGGTCGTCAGCGGACCAGACAGAGATGGCGAGGCTACATACTGAGGTGACAGCACAGCAGATTACGATAGATGAGCTCCGGGGTCTAGTGACGACCCTAGGCCAGACGGCTCGAAGTAGGACAGATATGAGCGGGGCGAGCGGTGCCTCCATCAGACAGTATCTGGCAGGTTCCTCTAGTCGTAGGAGGAACGAGGAGGAGGAGAGACGCCGCCGTGGTGAGGCGAGCACCCAGAGTGGCAGGGGTGGTGGAGAGATGCCACCACCTCCAGAGCGGCAGGAGGGATCCAGGGAGAGTGGTAGTGGACAGTGAGGAGCTTGTGAACCACCTCCCCTTATCATTGTACATATAACTTATTACTTAGTGGATCTTTTATTTTATGTCAATGCTTGTGAAATGAATGATTTTGCAATTGACATGCATGTGGGATGAGATCCAAATACGAGAGAGAGAGAAATCGAAACACAAGAGAGGGAGAGAACGAGAGTACTCCGAGTACACAGATATGCTTGCTCCAAAATTCGGTGTCCCTGTACACTTAAGAAAACATGTTAGATTTGTTCTTTGGCTCAGCCCCTTGCAATAAGTAAAAAATGATTTTAACTTCGTATTTGTCAAGGGACGGAGCCTTATTCAAATAGGCGATAAATAAATGAAAATAATGCATGCAAAAGGAAAGCGATATATACAGACCATATTTTGGATTTTGTTTTTGATTTTGGGATTTCTTGATGTTTTTGGATTTTGGGATTTTCTAATTTTTTTTGGATTTTGGGATTTCTGATTTTTTAGATTTTGAGATTTTCTATTTTTTTTTGGAATTTTGAGATTGTCTGAATTTTTTTGGATTTTGGGATTTTCTATTTTTTTTTTTTGGATTTTGGGATTTTCAAATAACGACATCTTTTGCTCTTGAGTGATGGGCTATAGATCTTATTCCTCTTATATTTGCCAAACAAACTCTATGTGTAGTGTGCATTTTTTTAGCTTCCTTATGGCTGCTTGCCCTTAGTCATTAGCGTTCCAGCATAGACCAGGTACATAGTTCTTCAGTCATTAGCGGGGATAAGAAGACTTAAAGGAGACAAGACTTGGACTTGGTGCTTGGGAGACTGACTTGTATGACTCGCAAAGGTGTATCTCATATGGAATCCATCTGTTGTCCAGAGACTTTGTGGTCATTATTTTATCTGGGGCATGCGTATGACCGGGCTCAAGGGCGTCCCACGGGGAACTGTATTGCCACTCTTTGGCATGCCCCATTTTTTTTTTTTTGCAAATTTTCTGCTTCATGTACTTTACTCTTCTTTCCTTTCTTTCTTTTGAACAGACCGTCTCTCTTTGAGACTTCATACATATGAGCTACACCTTGCTCAGTCCTCAAGTTAGTATCCTTCTGCCCCTAGACCTTGTCCGAGTAAGAGGAGAATTGACCTATGCACCCCATACTAGAGCTAGGCAGGAACACTATCAACTAAAGACAAATTAGCCTTGTGGTGCCATGTGGTGTGTGTGACTGAGCATAAGGGTCGTTTGACAACAGATGAAAGGAAGTAAGACATATAGCTACTAACATTCTTTTGCATAACGATGTCGTTATTGAAAAACCCTTTATTAGGGGTAGAATCTTTTAAGATACAGCCCATTCCATGGGTGAGAGAGCTTCTCACCATCGGCATTGACTAGCCTATATGCGTTCCCAGGGTACACTTCCTTAACAACGTACGACCCTTCCCAGTTTGGTTGAAAATTTGACCTAGGACCTCCAGGTTTTATGAAAATTAGCTTCAAAACCATGTCTCCTTCTTGGAATTTTTGCTCAATTACTTTCTTTTGAAAAGATCTTGAGAGTCTATTTCGATATGAAAGCACATGATCGGCCGCGGCTAGACGCCGTTCGTCTAGGAGTTCTAGCTGTGTAAGTAACGCCTCTCGACGTTCATCGGGATTAAGTTCTTTGTCCAGCTGAATTCTTAGCGAAGGAATGAGGATTTCATGTGGGCATACGACCTCCATTCTGTATGTAAGTGAAAATGGAGTTTGCCCAGTGGGTGTGCGGACAGAGGTACGGTAGGCCCACAGAGCCTCAATCAATTTTTCAGGCCAATTAGCGAACTTATGAGACTCACAAGTTTTCTTTAGAATTTTCAAAAGCGTTTTATTTGTGGCTTCGGCTTGGCCATTGCCCTGTGGATAGTAAGGAGACGAATGATGCAAGGAAATATTGAATTTCTTACATAGATCCTGAAGCTCTTGGGATATAAACTGGGGTCCATTGTCGGTCATGAAACCGCTCGGTACTCCGAACCGCAAGATGATGTTCTTCATGACGAACCTGCACACGGTCGAGCCTTTGATTTCTGCGAACGCCTCAGCTTCAGCCCACTTGGTGAAGTACTCAGTGGCAGTAAGAATGAAATATTTTTGTTTCACTTGAGCATTAGGATCACCAAGAGGCCCGATGATATTAAAAGCCCACATGGAGAAAGGCCAAGAGGAAGATAGTGGATGCAAAGAGGAAGATGGAGCATGGATTTTGTCGGCATGAAATGTTGGATCGAAATGGCAAATACACAGTCCTAGAGGGGGGGTGAATAGGACTTTTCTAGATTTTAGAAAATTCTTCTGAAAATCACAACACTAAATAAATATGTTAGTGCTTGGTGTGATGTGTGTGATTCAAGTGAAAGAGCTTGGCGGAAACAATCACACAGAAGATTGCACAAGAGATTTATCCTGGTTCGGCCCTTCCTACATGGAAGTCCTACATCCAGTCCTCAAGCCAACCACTTGAGTTTTTCACTAAACTGCCAAAAGGATTTGGCCTTCTCTCACCCTTGAGAGGTAATTACAACACCCACTTGCTCCACAACAAGTCTTCCCTAAACAGGGGTAAAACACAATTGCCTTATACTAAAGGCCTTCCCTTCACAAGAGGGGTAAAGCAGAAAAACTTCTACAGAAATAACAGACAAATAAACCTTGTGTGTTTGCCTCAAAGATGAGCACAAAACACACACTTTCCAGCAGGATTGAATGAAGAGAAGTGAAGTCTGAATCCTAGCTGAAGCTACTTGGGTGGACTTCAAACGAAGGAGCAATTACAATTGCCACCCAACAGATAGATCTTCAGAACAGAAATTCCTAAAGATGAGCTCTCACACAGAGGCTGAACAGGAAGACTTAGAGAGCTTGCAAGATGAGCTTTTCGGAGAGATAGCTTGAAGGAATTTCTCTTTTTGTGCACACTTCGAAAATTGTTGTGTATCATGAGCTCTTCTCCATCTCTTTATAATCTTCAAAAGAACTAGCCGTTGAGGAAGATAGCCGTTGGAGTAAGATGGTTGTTGCATACTATCCGTTTGAGGAGAGTTTTGAGGATCCTTTGGATCTTGGGACTTATATCCATAGAGTCTTGAATCTTTGCCTCTTTCCAAAGTCCTTTTAGAAGCAGGAGCCGTTGTCACAGCTAGAAGATAAGCTCTTTGAGACTTGAGCTGAGCAACCCATGCTAAAACATGCGTTCTAATAAATGCCTGTTTGAAAGGACAAGACAAAGACAAAAGCAAATCCATACCTTTGTGGTAGGTGAGTCAGTGAAGTATAACACATAGTATGGAACCTAGTATTCTTAGTCCTTTCGAAAATAAGGAAGATAGACAAAAGTTGAGGTATGGGTCTGTCAGTGGTAGGTGAGATGGTCAGATACCATGCGTCTGTTTTTTACATAAATGCTTTGAGTCTTTTTAGAAAGAATAGATTGGGGCAACGGATATCAAAACCAGAAGTATATTTCAGAGAAATAATTTTTACAGGAATGTAAATATATGAATGAACTGAATTTGTTGTCAGAAAATATATTAAAATAATAGTCTTGTACGATCTTAGGAGTATATGATAAGCAACAAGAAATATGTCATAGATTTTATATTTTACGAACAGGAATGACAATTTAGAACTGACAAAGGTACTATAGCTGATAGTGTAGTCGAATTCAGTAGAACAGGTAATTCGACTCAGAAAGTGAACATGATTCGATTTAGAAAGAAAAGTGTAATTCGACTCAAGAAGGAAATCGTTAGTCGAATGAGGTGTAAAGTTATGGGTCGAATACAGTGTAAAGACGTTCGACTGTATGAGTCGAAGTCATGAGTCGAATACAGTACAAAGATGTTCGACTGTATGAGTCGAAATCATGAGTCGAATACAGCGTAAAGACGTTCGACTGTATGAGTCGAAGTCATGAGTCAAATACAGTACAGAGACGTTCGACTGTATGAGTCGAAGTCATGAGTCGAATACAGTGTAAAGTTGTGTACTTAGAAAAACTTTGGTCTTTCAGGATATTGAAGCTATCTAGAAATTTTTGTAGTATATCTATATAATTTTTGAAATAAATATATAACTGAGAGTTTATCATGGTAGACGCAAAATATTCATTTAAAGATTTGTCTTATCAAAAATACTTAATTTCCTGAAGTCTTGGAGGAGGTTGCTTCAACAATTCTCCCCCTTTTTGTTAATGACAAAAATCTTTAAATGGTAGCTAGCTGATAGCCTGAATATATATAAAAATTTGATAAATTTTTGATACAAGAAACTGAGTAGCTGCCTTGTCTTTCTTTTCTCCCCCTTTGTGACATTAACATAAAGGATATGAATGTAGGTAATGCAAGAGACAGGAGAAGATAGTAAATGCGTGGACCAAAAAGATAAGTGTTGAAGTTACAACTTTCAGAAAAACAAAAAATAATAATACAATGTTTTCAGTTGATGCCAGAGCTAGGAAGATAGAGAGCTGGGGGAATTTTAGCCAAGAATGGCTCTATAAGATTCCAAAGCTTTAGCTCATTGGATGGGAAAATGTGGTCAAACTTTGAAGAATCCACATTGTATGTAGGGCTGGTGAAGGGTAATTTCTTCAGAGATTTGATGTGGCGTCTTCTGTAAAAGGCGCGCTTGAGGTTAGCCTTGTCTGGATCTGTTATATATCGGATTTGAAGGGGAGTGAACTTCTTAGAGACTGCCAGTGATAAGAACTCATGCAGAGTGATGTTCCAGTGGAGACCAGAGGAGAGGCCTGATAATAGTATGAGTATCTGTGTGCCCATTTAAGGCCTAGGTGCTTTCTTAGGTCAAGGAGGCTCTTGGAGTGATACTCATTCAGAGTGAGTTTCATTTTCTGGCACTTAAGATGATGATCTGGATAAGCTTTCTCCCATTGATCAGCAGTGAACCGTTCGGATTCAGCAAAGCTTAGTTGGAGGTCAAGAAGGTTCTTCTGAAATTTGTGTAAGTGAAGAAAGATGAACCTCTGAAAGCTGAGCTTAGACTTGTACTTGATCTTGAACCTTGTGGAGATCCGAAGGAATCTGTTGTAGAGGGTAGTAGCAAATGCACCTCTATAGAGAACTGCTCCTACAAGGGTGGATGGAGATCAGGTAACAAAGCTGTGTCATTGATGGAACCACTGGCCTTTGACCTCTGATGAGCATGTCATATTGTCCTCGAGAGACATCATGCAGACCAAGTTTGAACCTCTCAAAATTAAAGGCTTTCATGGCAGTGAATTTGGCCTGAGATTCTCTGAGAAGAGTGGCAAAGAGATCATGAAACCGGAGAGAGATGTGAGTATAGATTTTGAGATGGTGGTTTCATGATTGGGCTTCTTGAAATCTCATGGCTTCTTTAGGGTAGAGATCAACAAACTCTTGAGGTGTCAGACAGTGGCTCTTCTGAGAAACCACTTGAAGTTCAGAGATTGAGACCTGGGAGGTGTTGATCAAAGATGGAAGCCAGTGTTTAAAAGTAAATCCTGGCATGTTGTGGATTTCAAGAAAGGCTCTAATTTGAAGATATTCTCTGAATAGAGCCATGAACTGAGAAGAATGGTAGACAAAGGCATACCAAAAAGGAGGAAGGAGTAAGGCTGCTTTGTCTCCGAAATTAGGACCACGGGAAGCTGGTAATTGGAGACTGGGAACCATTTCAATGATTTGTAAATGGGTTTGCTGAGAGCCAGGTTTGGGAATAGTGGGCAGAGATGAATAAAACTGAGGAGGTTGGGTAGACAGGGTTATTGCTACGTTTGAGTGGCTTCGGTTGGTATTGCAAAGGGTAGATAGAAAATTTGATATCTTTGAAGTGTGGATCTACTGGGATGCTTGGCGAAGGCATATCGAGAGCAGAGGATGAGGGTGCTGTAGGAGTGATTTTGGAGGGTTAACAACAGGAGGGGCCGGAGAGGTAGGTCTGGAAGAAGGAGAGGGACGGATAGGATGGCCATCTTTCACTAGCCTTCTCTTAACCTTTCTCTTAAAAGTGAGAGTTTCAGAATCCTGAAGAGGCCTTTTTCCTAGGGGTCCCTTTTTCTCAACTGCTGCCATACCAGGCTGCTGATCAGCCACTGACTCCTGTTGCTGCTCTTGATGCTGCTCTTGAGTAGGTTGATAAACCACTATTTCTAGAGGAGGCTTGGGAGCTTGCTCATCTTTCTGCAAGGTTTCATCGGAAAAGGGCTGCTGGTCAGCCTGAATCTCTTGATCCTTTTCTACTACTTGCTCAAGCACTTGATCTTCAGAATCTTTTTCTTGAGTTGACTCTTGGTGCTGTGGCTCTTGTGCAGTAGCTGCTGGTTCTTCTTGCTGCTGTGAGGGTGAAGGCCCTGTTGGCTTGGGAGTGCCCTGCTGGCACACTAGCTGAAGCATAAGCTCTTTTATCTGCTTCACCTCATCAGCTAAACTGTCAAACTTGACATCGATCAGTTCAACTTGCATATGAAGAAGAGATAGATTTTCTTGTTGGGATTTAACAAGCTCCAGAATTGAGCCAAGATGGCTACTACTCTCCCCTGAGACCTTGGCCGGGTCTCAAATTGAGAAGGGGAGTAAGAAGGATCTCTCTCTTCAAACATTTGTTCCATAGGTGGGACAGGAACATCCTCAGATAGAATTCCTTTACCTCTGAGATCTTTCAAAACTTCACGAACAGTTTCAGAGGGAGCATCTTGCTCATTAAAAGAGGAGGAGGCAGGAATCTGAACTTCTTCATTTTGAACTGGAGGAGGGATAGCTGAAGAAGGAGGCTGAACAAACATATCTGACCTTTCTGGATCTGCTGGGGCTTCAATTTGAATATTTGTGATAGGAATGTCTTGGGTGAGCATGGAGACTAATTTTTCATCTGAACACTTCATGCTCACACTCCGGAACAGAGTCTTTAAGCCACAAGTTTTGCTTCTTTCCAACTAAGGAGTAATGACTCCTTCTAAGAGTGATGAGTCCAATTTTCTCTATGGTGCTCACAGGCACTTCTTCAGACAAATCCACAGAAAATTTCTTAAAGATTAAGGTAAGCAAAGACCCATATAGTAGAGACTCTTGTAGGTCCTTTGCTGCTATCATTTTCTCTAAGATGACTGCTGGAAGATTGACTTTGTGCCTTTGAATATCCCAAAAGAGTAGATTCCCATCTCTGGTTGTGATGGAGGAATGGGTACCTGCTCTAGGGGTTATAATATTGGTGATGATACTGTGAATCAACCTCTTCTCTGCAGATAGCTCATTTACTTGCAGACCTCTCTTACACAGAGTCCCCAGATTCCCAATAATCCCTAGCTTCTGTTTCTCTAGGGAATGAACTCACTGAGACAGTGTCCGATATTAGGACAATCCAATAGCTCCACAAGATATTCCTCAGAGATGGTGACTCTGGTTCCTTTAACATACCCTACAATGGTGTTTCCAGTTGAAATTTTCAGGGAGGCATAGAAAGACCTTACTGCACTGGCCACAAAAGGTTCTGAAATCTGACATAGCTTGGTCCACCCCATTTCTGCGAGGGTTTCCTCTACCCATGCTAGACTGCCATTCAGATGAGAGAACTCAACGGACTTCCCGGAACAAATGGGAATCTTGGCTAGTCGTTGGAGTTGGTCAGAGGTGAGTTGGACGGTGTCTTGAGCCCTAGAAGATTCCATCTAGACAAACGGACGAGAGGGAAACTTAGGAGACCTTCAGAGGAGAAGGAGATATACTCGAAAAGAGTTAAAGATCCTACCTTTTTCTCGAAAGGATGAGGTCTATCAGAGGGCTTCTGAAGTTTCGTCGTCGGAGAGCAAGAAGGCGCGAAGAAGAAGACAGAGCAGTCGAGGAGAGATTTCAAATGGGTGTTTCCTTAAGGAAACGAGGGGATATTTATATAAGAGTCGGATGACAACCGTCTCTTCATGAAAGGTCGTGATTTGAGTTACGAAGAGACAAGCCTTGATAGAGAGTTAATTAAGGAGGTTTAAATGATAAGACGTTTCAGGAACTTAAGTAATTCGATTTAAGGATTCGACTGCATCAGTCGAATGACAATTTTTAACATGAATCGAATACCTTGATCCTTCATGAATCGAATGTATCAGTCGATCTTTTACTTAAAAAAAATATATTTTCACAGAGAACAGAATATTCTTCAAGCATGATAATTTAGGAAAACTTTAATCAGGATTGCACATACCAATTTCTCTTCTAATAGATGTAAATCTATCTTCTGGTAGGGGTTTTGTAAAAATATCTGCTAATTGATTTTCTGTAGAAACAAATTCAAGAGAGATGTTTCCATTACTTACATGATCCCTGATGAAGTGATGTCTAACCTCAATGTGCTTTGTCCTTGAGTGCTGAATTGGATTTTTGGTTAAATTGATTGCACTTGTATTATCACACAGCATTGGAATTTCTTGAAGTTGATGACCATAGTCTTCCAGTTGGTGCTTAATCCATAGTAGTTGAGTACAGCAACTTCCAGCTGCAATGTATTCAGCTTCTGTAGTGGATAAGGCTACTGAGTTCTGTTTTCTGGAGGACCAAGATATCAAACATCCTGCAAGGAGTTGACAAGTACCACTGGTGCTTTTTCTATCTAATTTGCATCCAGCGTAGTCAGCATCACTATATCCAATTAACTTAAATTCTGAACATCTGGGAAACCATAAACCTAATTTACTTGTATTAATAAGATATCTAAAAATTCTTTTAACAGCAAGAACATGTGATTCTTTTGGATCAGCTTGAAATCTTGCACATAAACAAACACTGAACATTATGTCTGGCCTACTTGCAGTGAGATAGAGTAGTGATCCTATCATTCCTCTATACATTTTTTGATCTGCCTTTTTACCAAGGGGATCACTATCTAGCTTAATGCCTGAGCTCATAGGTGTACCTAAAGGCTTACATTTGTCAAATCCATACTTGATTAGTAGATCTGAGATGTATTTGGTTTGACATATGTGAGTCCCTTCTTTAGTTTGCTTGATTTGTAATCCAAGGAAATAATTTAGTTCACCCATCATGCTCATTTCAAATTCACTTTGCATCAGTTCTTCAAAGAATTTGCAGAGTGATTCATTAGTAGAGCCAAAGATAATGTCATAAACATAAATTTGTACAATTAGAATTTCATCTGAAATTTTTTTGATAAACAAAGTACTATCTACTTTACCTCTTACAAAATCATGTGATATAAGATAAGCACTTAGTCTTTCATACCAAGCCCTTGGAGCTTGTTTCAAGCCATACAGTGCTTTCTTTAATCGAAAAACATAATCAGGATTTTTAGTATCTTCAAATCCGGGAGGTTGCTCAACATACACTTCTTCTTTTATAAAACCATTCAGAAAAGCACTTTTAACATCCATCTGAAATAAGTTAATATTAAGAGAGCAAGCATATGCTAATAGAATCCTGATTGCCTCTAATCTAGCAACTGGAGCATAGGTTTCATCAAAGTCTATGCCTTCCTCTTGGGAGTATCCTTGAGCCACAAGTCTGGCCTTGTTCCTAGTGATTACTCCTGATTCATCCATTTTGTTTCTAAAAACCCATCTGGTTCCAATAACAGGATGGTCAGAAGGTCTAGGCACAAGTGTCCAAACTTTACTGCGTTGGAACTGATTTAGTTCCTCTTGCATAGCAAGGATCCAAGATTCATCATTCAGTGCATCATTGATTGTCTTAGGCTCAATTTGTGAAACTAAAGCAGAGAAATCACTTGGAATTTGCATACCTCTTGTTCTTAACCTAGATTGAGGATCACCAATTATGTTTTCTTTAGGATGATCCCGGTGGTACCTCAATTCTTTAGGTAGTCCTTCTTGTGATTCTTCTTGTTGTTGAAGATCTTCTAGTGGAGGATCTTCTGATTCTTCATCTTTGTTTTGTTCTTCTTCAAGAGAAGTCTTTTCAAGATCCCTGCAAAGATTATCAACACCATCTTCCTCTTCTTCTATCCTTTTGATAGAGGGGTTAGTTTCATCAAACAAAACATGCACAGTTTGTTCTATCGTTAATGTCTTTCTATTGAACACTCTATATCCTCTAGGTTTGGAGACATATCCTAGCAGAAAACCTTCATCACTTTTAGCATCTAATTTTCCTAAGTTATCTTTACCATTGTTTAAAATAAAACACTTACAGCCAAAAGGTCGAAGATGACTGATGTTGGGCTTCTTATCCTTGTATAATTCATAAGGAGTCTTCTTCAGGATGGGTCTGATCATACATCTGTTGATAATGTAGCAAGCTGTATTTACTGCTTCTGCCCAGAAGTATCTTGGTAAATTATACTCATTTATCATAGTTCTGGCCATATCCAGTAATGTTCTGTTCTTTCTTTCTGCTACACCATTTTGTTGAGGTGTTCTGGGAGCTGAGAAATTGTGTTCAATACCATTTTCTTCACAAAATTCCAGAAATTCTTCATTTTTGAATTCTCCTCCATGATCAGATCTAATACTGGTAATCTAAAAATTTTGATTCTTCTGAACAATTTTGCTGAATTTCAGAAAGGCTTGAAAAGCTTCAGATTTGGCTTGTAGAAAAGACACCCAAGTATATCTTGAGTAATCATCAACTAATACATAGCCATAGACTTTTCCTCCAAGGCTGACTGTCCTCATAGGTCCAAATAGGTCCATGTGAATCAATTCCAGAGGTTTGGAAGTTGTAACAATTGTCTTGGACTGAAATGAGGTCTTGGTCTGCTTTCCTTTTGCACATGCTGAGCATATTCCAGATTTTTTAATTTTCATCTTGGGAAGACCCTCAACCAGATCAAGCTTTAATAATTTCTTGATTACTAAAGTTCTTGCATGACCATGTCTTCTGTGCCACAAATCAGCTTCTTCGCTTTTGGTAGTAGCCAAACAAAGATTTACTTCTTTTAATTCTGCTAGTTGCAAAGTGTACAAGTTCTTTACTCTTTGAGCTTCAAACACCTTTTTGTTGTCCTTCAGAATTACACACTTATCATTCTGAAAACTTACTAAATGACCCTTATCACATAATTGACTGATACTGATTAGATTGTGCTTGAGACCTTCTACATACATGACATCTTCAATTAAGTCTTTTCCTTTAGTACCAATAGTTCCACACCCTAGCACCTTTCCTTTTCCATTGTCACCATAGGTAACTTGACTAGATTCTTTTCTAAAACTTGCAAATAGCTTCTTGTCACATGTCATATGCCTTGAGCATCCACTATCCAAATACCATTTGGATGCCCTCAGCTGACCCTGCAAATAAAGCTAAGTTTTAACTTTTGGTACCCAAATTTTCTTGGGTCCTTGATGGTTAGTTTTAGGAATCCATCTTAAGTTTCTAGTAGTGCACGTGCTAACTGTGTGACCTAGTTGGTTGCAGTGTGTACAACATAAATCGAAAGAATTCTTCTTGTGTATATTTCTGTTGTATTTCTGTTTTTGTGCATAAGCATGTTGATTTACCTTTTTGGTACTTTTTATATCATCCTCTTTTACAAATTTAGGAGTTGGATATATTTTAGGATAAATAATATGTTCTTCATTTTGTGGGGGTATATAACCTACTCCATGTTTCCTTTTTCCTTTTCTTGCACCTTTCAGATTTATAAATAATGAAGTTTTGCAGGTAGTTATTTTATCTAAAGTGGCTCTTAGATAACTATTTTCTTCTTGCAATTTTTCTTCATTCTTCAGTTCTCTTAGATTTGATTCTAATTCTAATATCTTGTTATTCTTATTTTTCAAATCTTCACATAATAGTTCATTAGCTCTTTTGGTTTCAGTTGAATCTTTCTTTAATCTTTCAACTTCATTTTTAAGAAAGGTATTGTTCTTTTCTTGATTTAACAAATTTAGCTTAATTATTTTTGTTTGTTTTACAACGGACTTATATTTTTCATAAAGTTCATTGAAGACATCCTCTAGACTACCTGAATCAGATTCTGAGTAGGAAGTAAAAGATGTTTCAGAATTTACCTGTTCTAGTCCTGCCATGAGGGCTAGATTAGCCTTTTCTTCTTCTTCAGATTCTGAGCTGGAGGAGTCTGAGCTGGTAGCATCTTCGTTGTCCCATGTTGCTGCCATAGCTTTCTTTTTGAACTTTTTGAATCTCTTTTCTTTTCCCTTCTTCTTTTCAGATTTTTCTGCTTGGTCCTTCTTTTTGAGTTTGGGACACTCAGATTTGTAATGCCCCGGCTGGTTGCACTCATAACAGGTTGGCTCTTTCTTTTTATCTTTCTTGAAGAACTTTCTTGAGCCAAACTTCTTTTTCTTAGCTAATATTCTTTGTAATTTCCTCGAGAGCATAGCCTCATCATCACTGTCATCTGATTTTTCTTTGGAGTCTTCGGATGAAGAAGAATCTGCAATCTTTAGAGCATTTGAAATTTTCTTCTTTGAAGAGCTTTCAGAAAATCTTTCCATGTTTATTTCATGTGCCATGAGGGAGCCTATTAACTTATCAATGGATAATTCAGTGAGATCATGGGCTTCCTCTATGGCTGTAACTTTAGGGGTCCATACATTGGTTAGAGATCGTAGTATTTTTCTAACAGTTTCTTCATTGGTTAGGATTTTTCCTAAGGCACTTAACCCTACAATTATGTTTGAGAATCTGTTGTACATTTGTGTTATATTTTCACTTGGAAGCATTTTGAATTGTTCATATTGAGATACTAATATATCTATTCTGGTTTGTTTAACCCTATCAGTTCCTTCATAGGTTACCTGTAATTTATCCCACATTTCTTTTGTTGTCTTACAAGCTGAGAGTCTATTGAATTCTCTTTTAGATAAGGCACATCAAAGATAATTTTTGGCTTTATAATTTAGGGACATATTTCTCTTATCAGCAATAGATAAACCAGCAGAGGTGGAAGTTACTCCAACTATTTCATAATCACCTTGTTCAATTACCTGCCAAAGGTCGAAGTCTGTTCCTCTGATGAAGCATTCCATTCTCATCTTCCAGTATTGATAATCTTCACCATCGAAGAATGGTGGTCTTGAAACTGATTGGCCTTCATAGTTGTGAGCTTCAGATGCCATTTCTTCTCAAATCTTTAGATTCTTCTGAGAAGACCTCGCTCTGATACCACTTGTTGGATCGAAATGGCAAATACACAGTCCTAGAGGGGGGGGTGAATAGGACTTTTCTAGCTTTTAGAAAATTCTTCTGAAAATCACAACACTAAATAAATATGTTAGTGCTTGGTGTGATGTGTGTGATTCAAGTGAAAGAGCTTGGCGGAAACAATCACACAGAAGATTGCACAAGAGATTTATCCTGGTTCGGCCCTTCCTACATGGAAGTCCTACATCCAGTCCTCAAGCCAACCACTTGAGTTTTTCACTAAACTGCCAAAAGGATTTGGCCTTCTCTCACCCTTGAGAGGTAATTACAACACCCACTTGCTCCACAACAAGTCTTCCCTAAACAGGGGTAAAACACAATTGCCTTATACCAAAGGCCTTCCCTTCACAAGAGGGGTAAAGCAGAAAAACTTCTGCAGAAATAACAGACAAAGAAACCTTGTGTGTTTGCCTCAAAGATGAGCACAAAACACACACTTTCCAGAGGATTGAATGAAGAGAAGTGAAGTCTGAATCCTACTGAAGCTACTTGGGTGGACTTCAAACGAAGGAGCAATTACAATTGCCACCCAACAGACAGATCTTCAGAACAGAAATTCCTGAAGATGAGCTCTCACACAGAGGCTGAACAGGAAGACTTAGAGAGCTTGCAAGATGAGCTTTTCAGAGAGATAGCTTGAAGGAATTTCTCTTTTTGTGCACACTTCGAAAATTGTTGTGTATCATGAGCTCTTCTCCATCTCTTTATAATCTTCAAAAGAACTAGCCGTTGAGGAAGATAGCCGTTGGAGTAAGATGGTTGTTGCATACTATCCGTTTGAGGAGAGTTTTGGGATCCTTTGGATCTTGGGACTTATATCCATAGAGTCTTGAATCTTTGCCTCTTTCCAAAGTCCTTTTAGAAGCAGGAGCCGTTGTCACAGCTAGAAGATAAGCTCTTTGAGACTTGAGCTGAGCAACCCATGCTAAAACATGCGTTCTAATAAATGCCTGTTTGAAAGGACAAGACAAAGACAAAAGCAAATCCATACCTTTGTGGTAGGTGAGTCAGTGAAGTACAACACATAGTATGGAACCTAGTATTCTTAGTCCTTTCGGAAAATAAGGAAGACAGACAAAAGTTGAGGTATGGGTCTGTCAGTGGTAGGTGAGATGGTCAGATACCATGCGTCTATTTTTTACATAAATGCTTTGAGTCTTTTTAGAAAGAATAGATTGAGGCAACGAATATCAAAACCAGAAGTATATTTCAGAGAAATAATTTTTACAGGAATGTAAATATATGAATGAACTGAATTTGTTGTCAGAAAATATATTAAAATAATAGTCTTGTACGATCTTAGGAGTATATGATAAGCAACAAGAAATATGTCATAGATTTTATATTTTACGAACATGAATGACAATTTAGAACTGACAAAGGTACTATAGCTGATAGTGTAGTCGAATTCAGTAGATCAGGTAATTCGATTCAGAAAGTGAACATGATTCGATTTAGAAAGAAAAGTGTAATTCGACTCAAGAAGGAAATCGTTAGTCGAATGAGGTGTAAAGTTATGAGTCGAATATAGTGTAAAGATGTTCGACTGTATGAGTCGAAGTCATGAGTCGAATACAGTACAAAGACGTTCGACTGTATGAGTCGAAGTCATGAGTCGAATACAGTGTAAAGACGTTCGACTGTATGAGTCGAAGTCATGAGTCGAATACAGTACAGAGACGTTCGACTGTATGAGTCGAATACAGTGTAAAGTTGTGTACTTAGAAAAACTTTGGTCTTTCAGGATATTGAAGCTGTCTAGAAAATTTTGTAGTATATCTATATAATTTTTGAAATAAATATATAACTGAGAGTTTATCAATATTCATTTAAAGATTTGTCTTATCAAAAATACTTAATTTCCTGAAGTCTTGGAGGAAGTTGCTTCAACATGAACTTGGCACTTGACACACCTTCAGACGTAGATGGCACAGTCTTCTTCTAAGGTTGTCCAGTAGTAGATGGCTTAGTGGGCTTAGAAGGCATGTTGCTAATCACATCCCTCAACTCAAGACATGGACGGACTGGCACGATCATCTCCGAAGCATGCCAAAAAACGCCTTCACTTGTACTCAGACGGCACTTCTAGCCAAGGATTTGCGGATGAGGCTAGCACCTAGCGTGGAACTCCGGTTCATCGGGGCAACCGAGTTCATATTGTACAATGCACACCACTGTCTTTCTCAACTTGGGCTTCCACGACGCAACATCGAGGGACCATCTCATCCACCACCGATCAAGACGAGGGAGCTTAGAACCAATGATGACAGAGAAGAGGCGGACACCATCAAAGCGCTCTGGAAGATTTGTACTGTCAGGCGGCCGATCCCGAATGTGGAGGAGGTAGAGGATGACTGGGTGGCCTATGTAAGAGAGCTAATGAAACTATGGCCCAAGGTGGCCGTTTGTAAACGTCACGATTATTCTCTTAATAAGAAATAAATTCCATCCTTTATATGACCAAAATTCACTGTGTATAATGATGATAACTTCCAAAACACTGTGATTTTTCCTAAAAAATTGGCCCTCGGGTGAGCTTCTTAAATCGTGACGAACACAGGCGCCGTGCTTCAATCTATGATCCCCGACCACTTAGGCCATTGTGTTTTCCAAAAACCGTGACCGCTTACCCCATCGTGTTTCAAATTGTACTTCAAAATTTCAAAATTTGCGCCTCAAACTCAGCACCGGGGTAATGATGGCGTTTCTGAATCACGACAACTCAACCCGTCACATATTAAATTGGTCTTCCAAATGTGTGACTCCTGAACCCGTCGCGTTTTAAACATCTTCTGAAAACTCTTAAAACACTCGAGAGCCTCGTCCTTCAAACCTTTCGGCACTTCAAGCTCTCACTACTCTCCGATCTCCCTTCACTCTCTCTTGCTCTCTTGCTCTTTTCTCCCATTCTCTCTAGCCCTCTCTGAAAACTGACGATGACAAAGCTTACGACGTCCAAACGCTGGCGAGGGGAAGGTACCTCGGCAGAGGAAGAAATGGCGCCGACGATGGAGGCGATGGAGGAGGTGGTGGAGACGCCGGGCATGGCGGCGAGGCTCATGGTGGAGGAAATTTTAGCCGTGGGGGAGGAGATGCTGGCAGCGATGGAGGAGGAAGCGACACCGACAGTGGAGGAGGAAGAGGAGGAGACAGTGGCCACGGCGCCAGGGGGGAGGCTCCGGCGAGGTCGATGGTGGGTTGTGAGGCACCCCCACAGGGAGTTATGGTAAGTCCTCCCAAACTTTGCTCTATGGTTTGTGGGGGAGAAAGAGAGGGGGGGGGGGGGTGGTCATCGGGGCCGGAGAAGGACGGTAAAGAATCACGACGAGTTCAGTCATCGCGATTCAAAGTTGAATCGTGACGGCTAACACCGTCACGATTCAAAATTGAAGCGCGCCCTCTGAACTGGTCGTGATTTAAAAAGGCCACCCGAGGGATAGATTTTGGGTCAGTTTGAGCTGTTTTTAGTGGTTTTAACTGTGTATGCCTTATGCTGACCTGACTTTTAATCTCTTTATGTGCAGGGGATCATGAGTCCCCAGATCCACTGGCCGCTCATGATAGCGGTGTACCGGGGGCTGTGGGACTTCCAGCAGGAGCAGGTTAGAGAGATGGGGTTTGGGCCTATCCTGGAGATCGAGCCGTTTTATGTGGAAAACCCTCTCATCCAGGTGTTGGGAGAGAGGTGGGACAGGGCGAGCTGGGCATTCTTGATGCCCTGGGGGCACATGGTGCCCAGCTTGGAGGACGTATCTAGGATCACCAGCCTCCGAGTGGACGTGGTGGCGGTGACAGGTATTACATATGTGGATTACACCGAGTTTGCACGGGACCTGCTGGGTTGGAGCTGGCGGGGTAGATGACCTCAGCGACCGGAGGATGGTCGACTGAGTGGAGTTGTTGGAGAGCCTGGGTCTCCGGGAGTGAGGTAGATAGGCGAGGAGTCGCTGTACGATCTCGTGCAGCGAGTAGCGGGGCTGGCCAGGGCGGTGTATGGCAAGGACCCCCAGGACGAGGAGAGAGTGGACCAAGACCTGAGGAGGTTCCTGGTATTATTTTTGGGGAAAATACTGCTAGGGACGAAGGGAGATGACATCCACTGTTGATTCCTGGAGATTTTGGAGGATTTGGAGAGAGTTGGAGAGTACGCATGGGGAGCGACGTTCTCGGCGCACATGTTTGTAGACCTCTCTAGAGGCACCAGTCGAGAGACCACCATGGGTGGGTTTTCCCCTTGCTTACTAGGTGAACTAGAGTTCGTGATTTGTCAAGGGGCTGAGCCTTTATTCAAATAAGGCATAGAATAAGGAAATGACATAAATTAAAATGCGACAAGCAATCACACTCATGCTAGCAGAAAATTAAAGGATGGGCATGCAAGCAATGCATTCATACAAATGAGACAAGTGTAGTTCATCATTTTGACTTTTGGCATATTCAATTTTTTGTGTTTTGAAATATTTGGTTTGTTGGAATTTTAGAATGTTTATTTTTTTTTTACTTTTGAAAATATTCATTTTTTTAGATTTTGAAATATTTGATTTTTTTTACTTTTAAAAATATTCAAATTTTTTTGGATTTTAAAATATGGGTTGAAACTCAGCGTGGTCCCTTCTTAAAAAGATGCACGGAACGAAGGGGATCCGCTCTAGATGAAAAAACATAATATTTGGACCCTTCAATTACTCATTCATCATTTAAAATTCATTAATAATTCTTAGGTGTGTTAAACATGGGTTGGACGTGCTTAACTGGTGTCTTCACCTAAGGTAGCTTTTGGCGACGTCCTCTTTAGTTGATCGTTGGCTTGCCTTGAACCTAGGACATACCGATAAGGGAGAAGGGAAGATGATATTTAGGAGGTCTGCCAATGGTTTGGGTGACCGGGGAGACACTCATAACTCTACCCAATACTCATTGGTGTCCAATCTTTGGCTTATGGGGTTTTTATTAGCACACTTACGACCAGGTTCATTTGAATCTCTGCGGGGACTTTGCCACTCTTGTCGTGCTTTTTACTTTTGATTTGCCTTTTTTTGGCTCTTTTCATTTTAATTTATCTTGTTTTCTTTCTTTTCTCCCCTTGTGGGACCATGACATCTACCCATTAAGCCTTGGACGGATTCGAAGGTCGATCCCACAGGTTCCTATCCCTATTGGCAGACCGAAAGGAAGAGCAACGGTGGTGTCCTAGACTCTTGGCTAAGCATTGATCTCCCTTAGATTCTGTGCTTTTAGTTCCCAAGGGTGGGTGTATAAGTGTGTGTGAGTGTCCACACCTATGATTAACTCACACAAAATAAGAAATGAATTAGAAATGATGATTTTTTTTTTCGTTTTAGGGTCCGTGTACCACGTAATTCCGAACACCTATCTAGGGGTAGTTCTTTTTGAGATAAAGCTCATTCCAAGGGTGGGAGAGTTCCTCACCTTGAGCATTGGAAGACCATTATACATATGGTCATTCTGTATTATAGCTCTTCCCATGATAATGGTCTTCCGACTTTGTTTCCTAATTAAGATAAAGGTCATTCCGTATTGGCAGTCTAGTGACCTTTCTCTTAAGACCTCCGTAAATCTCCGTTCTCCATGGATTCCCTCACGGACACCGAGTTGGTTCTACCTTTGAAGTTCCTTGGAGGTAGAATGCACTTCCTCTCTCATCTCGTTCTCGTGAGGGTGATTTATAATCATGACTTAAGCCATTAATATAAAGAGTGAACTAAAGTATAATTGCGCTGTTATGCTGCCAGAATTATCTCTCAACTATTGTTATCATGAAATCATGTTCACATGACTTGCTATATCTTGACATCTTCATCATGAACATGATATTACAATTGCTTACATCTTGAAACTCTTGTTATTGGCCATGAATGACTGTGGGCATCTACATTTGAAATTAAGTGAGATGCTGATTGGGCACGATGAGTGTCCAAGGGCTCCAGTCTAGCCCCAATGACGGAGAGTCATTAATATACTGTTAACCATGCGGGTATAATGATTACTGACGTTGCATCTGTGCTGGGAGTACTTGCGTGTTGAATGCTAGATATAATCACCACATACACGTGTCCTATTGTGTATTTCAAGGTGGATCTTTCCTTGGTGTACTTTAGTGTCTTCGTGCTTGATTAGTGTTACATGATTGTGCTCATGCTTGCTTGCTTGCGTGATATGACCATCCTGAATTTATTGCAATTAATGAAATCTATTGACATCAAATGATATCTTACGTGCTTGTGCAAAGTGATCTATTACTAGTTCTATCTTGTTATCTCATCCTAGATCTTGCTCCATCATTATCGTTCAATCTATCTTGCTCATGTAACGTGTTTAATGAGTTTTATTTGCACATGCATATCTTGATAATCATGCTTACCTAGTTCTAAATTGTTAATCACTTATATCATTACCCGCACATTGAGATATAAATCCTATTGGGCTAGTTACTCATTCACTACTTTTAACCTTCTAGGTGATTATGAAGTTCAAGAGGGAGAACAAGTCGAGGATGGGAATGCGTCCGAGTGAAGAGCATTCCAACTTATGTGTCTATCAATAGTTAGAATGAGTGTTAGAACTATTGGATCTCTTGTTTTGATGATGTTTAAGTATGATTCATACAAATGTGGAAATCATGCTTCAATTATATTTAACACAATTTTTCCATGTGTAGCTCAAAGAAATGTTCATGTGATGATAGTGGTGTCGACACTATTCAGATAGTGTGTCGACACATAATGCATTTCCAGTGTAGTTAATCAAGAAAGCAATCCAGTTGTGTCAACACAATTTGAGCAGTGTCAACATAGCCCATGCATCCAGCAAATCAGCGAAGGAAGAAGTGGCCAGTGGTGTTGACACAGTCTACCTGTGTGTCGACACTCACTCTCCCTCTGTCACGCCCCGACACGGAATATCGGAACGTGAGGCAGTTGCAAGTAAACGGGTATAGAGAAAGTACTAGACATCAAACCATTGCGCAGTGAATAATACTAAAGAAAACTCTTCTCATTAATAACTTTCCAATGTCTAGTTACAACCACTAATATCAGAGCCAATCTATAAGGCCCAATTACATTGAAATAAAAGTAAAAGACTAAACTAACACTCTAATCATAATACTAAGACACTAGGGTGCTCATAACATCACTCCTAGTCATTCCCGTCCTCTTGAGTGTATAGTTCATCCTCGGTCTCACCTGAGAACACAATGACAAATAACGCAGGGTGAGCGATAATGCCTAGTAGGACTTAAATCTCAATAGTCAAGCAGACTATAAATGATTAATGTATTAAAAGGCAAGGTAACTAATGATAGAGCGAGAGAGTCAAGTAAAAGATAGCAGGACAACACGAGAACAAAATAGCACAACTTTCCAAATATAGCACAAGTGTCGAGTATAGCACAAAATAGCAAGATGGCCATAGCACAAATAGCACAAAGTATAGCAATAGCACAACGAGTATAGTATAGCACTTTTTGTCAAGAGACAACGAGAGAACATAGCACTTTTGATTGTCATTTAGATAGTCGAGATAGATAGCACTCGAGTGTAATGCCAAACACTCTGATCATTTAACTCCCATGGGTACTAGCACTTTCGGGCGCACATCCCAGGACCAGATCGGGCCCTTTATATATTGCCAGGCATTGGTTATATTGTTTATGTTTAGACAATCAATCAATGACCGATATAGAGAGTACCAAGAAATAGATGAGAGCACTAGATGAATAGACGAGATAGTAGAGTGAATGTGAATAGATGAGCGAGTAGAGTATAGATGAGAGCTAGTGGACATTGTACGTAACACGTCGAGTAATAGTAACAGTTGCACAACACGCACACTTGGTGTTGGCAGTCAGGTGGAACTCACGACCCTACCACTGGCCATGTTAAGCACAGGTCCAGAGGTCCGGCGTGATTCAAGATAAGGGCGAACTTCTAATAGCCGTTTGGATCATGTTGATCCCTAAAGGGTGTAATAGGTGTTAGCGTACAACCAGCTCATCGACCATGTGGGAATCCATGGACAGAGGAGACTTACGGAGGCCTTGAACAAAGACTCACTAGTCCGACAGAAGGAGTATCCGATGGAGAGTTCGTCCAAGTCAAGAGAGAGTGTGTATATAGAAACAAGTGCTCGACGTTCTAGAGGAATTCTTGAATAGTGGAGCGTCGTTCCAAGAACATCGTGAGAAAATATAGACAAGTCTATTTAAAATATGGCAATTTAATTGCATAAATTACTAGATGGATTATGAGTTAATTACATGCCAAGTTAAGCCATAATTGGATGGTTCAAAGTGTATGCATGTGTCATGAAATTGTAGATAGAAATAAGTCATGTGTATGTCTTTTAGAATCACACAAAAATGTTCAGTTTATAACAAGTATTTTTACTGCATATATGACTATTAAGAGAGGTACAAACACTGTAGAAAGTCAAGACTTACAGAGATAGGGGGTTTCATGCAAAAAGCCCAGATCGCGACGTGCCCTGATGAGGGTCAGGACGAGGTCAAGCAGAACGCGACAGGCTATTGTACCGGTCATGACTGACTCATCGGTTCAGGCAGACAGATCACGACGACATGCCCTATCGTGATCAGATCGCAATGAAAGGCACTGTCGCGACGGCTCGTTAGATCGGGCAGCATATCGCGACGACATGCCATATCGCGATCAGATCGCGACAGAAGGCTCTGTCGCGATGGCCCAGTGAATGTGCCCTATTAGGCCATCGCGTTCACAGGGTCTGCACCTGAGTCCGACAGGGAGAGTATAGTGCATTGGATTGCGGACCTGACTTACCCTATTTTGACATAGGGTGATTCAGTAAATCATAACTAATTGTAAAAGCGATGAAAAATCATGAAACTAGTTGAAAATTGATCTAGACATGCATGGGTACTTACAGTAAATAGGAATTTGAAAACAGACATGGTTTCAACATGGTTTAATCATGATACTTTATGAAGAACATGGGACAGTACACAGTTAGGGTAAGAGAATTAATTCTCGATGTAGGGTGGATGAAAATTAGGGCTTTTAGGGGCAAAAGATGCCTAACATTCATCAGTTCTTTCAGTAAAAATCTCATGGCATGAGGACGAGTATGTATGAAGGTATGAATTTAAGAAGAGGGTTCGGGGTCATGAAGTTCACAGAACTTTGAAAATTTAGAACAAAAGATTTGCTCAATGGAAAAATATGAGACAAGAGGGCTTTGATTCCTGAGGTTTAGATCGACCTACAGACGAAATTAATTTAGTTTTGCTTGTGAGAATGCCTACCTTTGGTCGATTTCCTCTTCTAGGGCTAGATCTTGAAGAACGAGAGAGAGAGCTTAAGAAGTGCTTCTTCCCACGAAATCTCCTCCTCCTTGGCCTCTCCTCCTGGTCCAGCAAGCCTTTGGTACGAGCTAGGGCCGGCCATGGGGGTTTAAAGAGAGTATTTATGCCTCTTGGGTTTCTATTTCCTAATAAGACTCTAATTACTATTTAATTCCGAGATTCCCTATTTCTCTCCTCTTTCTAAGCATACCAATTCCAATTTGGGTTAGATTGGGACCCAAATTCGTGGCCAACCTATTAAGGTAGGTTTAGGAATCCAAATCCAACTCAAATTAGCTATTTAATGCATTAAATACCCTTTTTCTATTTAAGTAATAATTTAGTTGCGAATTTAGGGTATTTTCCTATTATTTCTCTTTTAAAAATCTCTATTTTTGCCCACTAATTTCTAATGGGTCTATTTAACAAAGCCCATTACTTCTTTTCATTTAATGGGTTTTATTTAATTCTCTTTTATTTGATTTTCTAATTGCTTTTATTTCTATTATTATTAAATTTTTATTTTTCGAAAAATCCAGGTTGCTACATCCTCCCCCTCTTAAAAAGAATTTGGTCCCCAAATTCATATGAGCATCTAGGAGAGAATGTCTTACCGAAAAGATCGGGGTAGTTCTGTCTGATGGTTCCTTCCGGTTCCCATGTGGCTTCTTCCACTCCGCGGTTATTCCATAAGACTTTAACCACGTGAATGGGATGGTTCCAAAGCTGTTGTAGCTTCCATTCCAGTACCTTGACTGGCTTCTCTTCATATGTCACATCCTTGTTTAATACCAGCTTCTCGTGGTGAATGATGTGTGTAGGATCATATACATATTTCCTGAGCATGGAGACATGGAACACATTGTGTACACATGCCAGATCTGGTCGCAATGCCAGTCGGTATGCAACCTAACCAATCCTTTCGAGTACCTCAAAAGGACCGATGAATCTAGGACTTAGCTTTCCTTTTACACCAAATCTTTGGATGCCACGAGTAGGTGACACCTTTAAGAATACATGATCACCG
Organism: Colocasia esculenta; assembly: GCA_014218235.1. NCBI lineage: Eukaryota > Viridiplantae > Streptophyta > Magnoliopsida > Alismatales > Araceae > Colocasia > Colocasia esculenta. The sequence continues at coordinate 72,821,149 of CM024762.1, read as the reverse complement.
ACTTGGAATTCTAAGTCTCGCCTTCTTTTGTCGGCATAGCTCTTCTGTCTAGACTGAGCTGTCTTAAGCCGGTCTCTAATCACCTGAATGTCCTTTGTTGTTCGTTGTACCATATCTGGGCCTAGCCATTGCTGTTCTCCCACATCATTCTAGCATGCAAGAGATCTACAATTTCTTCTGTAGAGTGCTTCGAACGGTGCCATCTTAATACTCGCCTGGTAACTGTTGTTATAGGCGAACTCAATGAGGGATAGGTGCTCGTTCCAATATCCTTGGAAGTCTATAGTGCAAGATCTCAACATGTCTTTCACTATTTGGTTGGTTCTTTCAGTTTGCTAATCAGTTTGTGGATGGAATGCAGTACTAAAGTTGAGTTTAGTACCCAGTGCACCTTGCAGTCCTTTCCAAAAATGAGATGTAAATCTCGGATCTCGATCCGAGACTATGGATGATGGAACTCCATGTAGTCTTACTATCTCCTTGACATATAAGGCAGCTAGTACCTCCACCGACCACTTACTCCTTATGGCTAGGAAGTGGGCAGACTTGGTTAGTCGGTCGACAATGACCCATATGGCGTCGAGTCCAGCACGAGTCTTGGGTAAACCCATGATGAAGTCCATGCCAATGCTTTCCCATTTCCATTCCGAAATATCTAACGGTCTAAGTACACCAGCAGGGCGCATGTGTTCCGCTTTTACTTGTTGGCAAGTAAGGCAGTGTGCGGCATGTTCAGCTACCTCTCTTTTCATGTTCGGCCACCAAAACGTTCTTTTCATGTCCTGATACATCTTGGTACCTCCCGGGTGGATAGTGTACTTTGTCTTGTGAGCTTCATCCATTAGCTTCTTCTTCAGTTCTTCATTATTGGGGACGCATGTCCTCCCTTGGAACACCAGTCTTCCATCCTCTGTCATAGCGAAGTCCGGTCTTTCAGTTAAGGTTTCCTTGATGCGAACTAAGAATGGATCATTATCTTGTTGGGTTTTAATCTCTTCCAGCAAGTTGGATTGAATCTTGATATTGGCAACCAAGACTCCATCATCCCTATGTTCAATATTTAGGTCTAACCTTGCGAATTGTTCTAGTAGTTGCATCTCGCCAAGGACTAGACTTGAAACAGATGCCATCGGCTTTCTACTAAGAGCATCAACCATGGTGTTTCCCTTGCCTGGATGGTATTGGATGTTGAAATCGAAATCTTTAGGTATTCTAGCCATCTTCTCTGTCTCATGTTGAGTTCCTTCTGGGAGAATAAGTACTTCAGACTTTTATGGTCTGAGTAGACAATGAATTTCTCACCATACAAGTAATGTCTCCAGATCTTCAAGGCGAAGACCACGACAACCAAATCTAGATCATGCACGGGGTAGTTGACTTCATGCGTCTTCAGTTGTCTTGAAGAATAAGCAATGACTTTCTCCTTTTGCATCAATACACACCCTAGCCCAATTCCTGAGGCATCGATGTAGACAGAGAAACCTTGTCCCTCTATTGGCAGAGCGAGAACAGGTGCTGAGGTAAGGCAATCTTTAAGAGTTTGGAAACTTTTCTCACACTCTTTAATCCAAGAGTAGGGATTCTCCTTTCATGCCAGACACGTGAGAGGAACGGCGTTCTTTGAGAAGTCCTTGATGAACCGCCTGTAGTAGCCTGCCAGTTCTAAGAAGCTTCTGATCTCGGTGACGTTGGTTGGTCTCTCCCAATTGAGTACAGCTTCGACTTTGGAGGGATCAACTGAGATGCCGTCCTTTGAGATGACATGGCCAAAGAAGGACACCTCTTCGAGCCAGAACTCGCACTTGCTAAGCTTTGCGTATAGTTTGTTGTCTCACAAGACTTGCAATGCAATCTTCAAGTGTTCTTTGTGCTCTTCTTTGGTCATTGAATATATGAGGACATCGTCGATGAAGACGACCACGAACTTGTCAAGGTATGGCCGATATATGTTGTTCATGAGTTGCATAAAGGCTGCAGGAGCATTGGTTAGACCAAAAGGCATAACGACGAATTCATAATGTCCATACCTGCTCCTGAAAGCCGTTTTGAAGATATCATCATCCTTGATCCTCATTTGGTGATAGCCTGATCGAAGATCGATCTTGGAGAAATATTGAGCTCCAGATATTTGGTCGAATAGTTCATTGACCCTGGGCAATGGATATTTGTTCTTGATGGTGAGCTGATTGAGTTGACGATAGTCGATGGACAACCTCATCGATCCATCCTTCTTCTTGACGAATAGTATAGGTGCTCCCCATGGGGAAGTACTTGGTCTGATGAATCCCTTCTCTAATAGTTCCATCAGTTGCGTCTTCAACTCCTTTAACTCGGTAGGTGACATCTGGTACGGTTGACGTGATACCGGGGCAGCTCTAGGGATCAACTCTATGGCGAAGTTGACATCACGTTCCAGGGAAATCCCTGGCAGATCTTCAGGAAACACATCGGGGTAATCCTAGACTATGTGGATGTCTTCTATCTTAGAACCCTTCTTTTCAACAGACTCCCACCAAGCACGGGCGTCCTTTTCAAGTTGAAATGTGGCTAGTAGCAGCTTATCCCCCGCTGCACATTGCATGACATAAAAGATTCTTTCTGTTTCTTTTAGCCAGTGTTCTGCTTCATCCGGATCCGTGGATCCACTGAACCTAGGTGGGTTCAGACTCCGGAAGTTACGATGCAGGTCGCCTGCACCACGATTGCCACCTCCTTGGGTAGCTTGCACAATTGCGCGCGTCAGTTCTTGGATGGTTTGTTGTATGCCCCTCATTTGAGCACGTTCAACAGTCATCTTTGTTTCTTAGTTCCTACAAAATAACTTATTGTCATGATATTGTTGTGGAATTTAATTCGTGCATGTGTGAGTTCATTTTAGCTATTTACCCTTGGCTTTAACCACAACTCGCATAGGTAGGATAATTGACTCTAGTCGAGGCAAGTTAACCTAGATCATCCTATACTTAAGAATAACCTAGGCTCTGATACCACAAAACTGTCATGCCCCGACGCGGAATATCAGAACGCGAGGCAGTTGCAAGTAAACGGGTACAAAGCAAGTACTAGGCATCAAACCATTGCACAATGAATAATACTAAAGAAAACTCTTCTCATTAATAACTTTCCAATGTCTAGTTTCAACCACTAATATTAGAGCCAATCTATAGGGCCTAATTACATTGAAATAAAAGTAAAAGACTAAACTAACACTTTAATCATAATACTAAGACACTAGGGTGCTCATAACATCACTCCTAGTCGTTCCCGTCCTCTTGAGTGTATAGTTCATCCTCGATCTCACCTATGAACACAACGACAAATAACGTAAGGTGAGCGATAACACCTAATAGGACATAAATCTCAATAGTCAAGCAGGATTTAAATGATTAATGTATTAAAAGGCAGAGTAATTAATGACAGAGCGAGAGAGTCAAGTAAAAGATAGCAGGATAGCACGAGAACAAAATAGCACAACTTTCCAAATATAGCTATAGCACAAAATAGCAAGATGGCCATAGCACAAATAGCACAAAGTATAGCAATAGCACAATGAGTATAGTATAGCACTTTTTGTCAAGAGACAACGAGAGAACATAGCACTTTTGATTGTCATTTAGATAGTCGAGATAGATAGCACTTGAGTGTAATGCCAAACACTCTGATCATTTAACTCCCATGGGCACTAGCACTTTCGGGCGCACATCCCAGGACCAGATCGGGCCCTTTATATATTGCCAGGCATTGGTTATATAGTTTATCTTTAGACAATCAGTCAATGGCCAATATAGAGAGTACCAAGAAATAGATGAGAGCACTAGATGAATAGACGAGATAGTAGAGTGAACGTGAATAGATGAGCGAGTAGAGTATAGATGAGAGCTAGTGGACATTGCACGTAACACGTCGAGTAAACAAGCGATAGTAACAGTTGCACAACACGCGCACTTGGTGTTGGTAGTCAGGTGGAACTCACGATCCTACCACTAGCCATGTTAAGCACAGGTCCAGAGGTCTGGCGTGATTCAAGATAAGGGCGAACTTCTAATAGCCGTTTGGATCATGTTGATCCCTAAAGGGTGTAATAGGTGTTAGGGTATAAGCAGCTCGTCGACCATGTCGGAATCCATGGACAGAGGAGACTTACGGAGGCCTTGAATAAAGACTCACTAGTCCGGCAGAAGGAGCATCCGACGGAGAGTTCGTCTAAGTCAAGAGAGAGTGTGTATATAGAAACAAGTGCTCAACGTTCTAGAGGAATTCTAGAACAGTGGAGCATCGATAACGGTATTCCCAAAACATCGCGAGAAAATGTAGACATGTCTATTTAAAATATGGCAATTTAATTGCATAAATTACTAGATGGATTATGAGTTAATTACATGCCAAGTTAAGCCATAATTGGATGGTTCAAAGTGTGTGCATGTGTCATGAAATTGTAGATAGAAATAAGTCATGTGTATGTCTTTTAGAATCACACAAAATGTTCAGTTTATAACAGGTATTTTTAATCCATATATGACTGTTAAGAGAGGGTACAAACACTGTAGAAAGTCAAGACTTGCAGAGATAGGGGGTTTCATACAAAAAGCCCAGATCGCGACGTACCCTGATAAGGGTCGCGATGGGGTCAAGAAGAACGTGATAGGCTATTGTACAGGTCGCGACGGACTCATCGGTTCAGGCAGATAGATCGCGACGACATGCCCTGTCGCGATCAGATCGCGACGGAAGGCACTGTCGCGATGGCTCGTCAGATCGGGCAGCAGATCGTGACGACAAGCCCTGTCGTGATCAGATCACGACGGAAGGCTCTGTCGTGACGGCCTAGTGAACGCGGCCTATCGGGCCGTCGTGTTCACAGGGTCTGCGCCCGAGTCCGACAGGGAGAGTACAGTGCATTGGATTGCGGACCTGACTTGCCCTATTTTGACACAGGGTGATTCAGAAAATCATAACTAATTGTACAAAGGATGAAAATTCATGAAATGGTACTTACAGTAAATAGGAATTTGAAAACATACATGGTTTCAGCATGGTTTAATCATGATACTTCACGAAGAACATGGGACAGTACACAGTTAAGGTAAAAGAATTAATTCTCGATGTAGGGTGGATGAAATTAGAGCTTTTATAGGCAAAAGACGCCTAACATCCATCAGTTCTTTCAGTAAAAATCTCATGGCATGAAGACAAGTATGCATGAAGATATGAATTTAAGAAGAGGGTTCGGGGTCCTGAAGTTCACAGAACTTTGAAAATTTAGAACAAAAGATTTGCTCAATGGAAAAATATGAGACAAGAGGGCTTTGATTCCTGAGGTTTAGATCGACCTACAGATAAAATTAATTTTGTTTTGCTCGTGAGAATGTCTACCTTTGGTCCATTTCCTCTTCTAGGGCTAGATCTTGAAGAACGAGAGAGAGAGCTTAAGAAGTGCTTCTTCCCACGAAATCTCCTCCTCCTTGGCCTCTCCTCCTGGTCCAGCAAGCCTTTGGTACGAGCTAGGGCCAGACATGGGGGTTTAAAGAGAGTATTATGCCTCTTGGGTTTCTATTTCCTAATAGGACTCTAATTACTATTTAATTCTGAGATTCCCTATTTCTCTCCTCTTTCTAAGCATACCAATTCCAATTTGGGTTAGGTTGGGACCCAATTCATGGCCAACCGATTAGGGTAGGTTTAGGAATGCAAATCCAACTCAAATTAGCTATTAATGCATTAAATATCCTTTTCTATTAAGTAATAATCTAGTTACGAATTTATGGTATTTTCCTATTATTTCTCTTTTAAAAATCTCTATTTTGGCCCACTAATTTCTAATGGGTCTATTTAACAAAGCCCATTACTTCTTTTCATTTAATGGGTTTTATTTAATTCTCTTTTATTTGATTTTCTAATTTCTTTTATTTCTATTATTATTAAATTTTTATTTTCCGAAAAATCCAGGTTGCCACACCCTCCCAGAAGCCTATTATGCAGCTAGTGGATTATGTGTCGACACATACCCATGTAGTGTCGACACAGTTCGACTATTTTTCCAAATCTAAAATTTTGGGACATGTGGATGGTTTTGGTTGAGGGCTTTTGAGCAGGAATCTTTGTGCCTCCAAATCCCACGGGATCTCATGGATCTATGGGACTATAAATGCCCATTATCCACTCATACTTGGAGGCACACACACACATCAGTTTTTCCAACTCCCAGAAGCTTCAGGCGATTTTAGAGGAAGGCTTCATCCTGGAGAATAACGTCCTGATCTGAAGGAGTTGAAGCTTTAAGAACCTTGGGTGATCCATCTCAAGAGGGATCTCTGAACTATAGAGTCTTCTTCCTGGAGTTGAAGTAGAAGAGCTGATCTCCTACCTAGAAGCAGAACAAGGAGATTCGAACCAGACATCTCCAATTTGCAATTCGACTGTCTAGTTTGGTTCTTCATCTTAATCTCATCTCATTGTGTGTGGTTTGTGATATTGGTGCAATCCTTGTGCCCAATTTCACGTGTGTGGTCAGATCTGAGATCTCTGCATCTCAGAGTGTGTGTTGTTTTGTGATCTTTTCTGAATTGACATCATAAGCCACATTGTGTGTGTGTGGATGGTGGATGTAGGATACACAATTATGTAATCCGAACCACCCTAAGTCATTTTGTCTCTATGGTTTGATTGTCTGTGCGCTAGATGCTTGGTTGGCTCATCGATACTTCATCATCTGATCTGTCTAAATTGTTTAGAACTGTGATTGAGTTTTAGATTTACGTCTTAAATCAATTTCTCTAAGATTCTAATTGAGTGAATAATAAATCCCGAGAAATATATTCAACCCCCTTCCAAAATTCTTCATAGCTATTTTTCCGCATATTTCATTTGGTATCAGAGCGGGTTCTCATTGCACTTTTAAGTGTTTGATCTAACGGTCAAGAGTCTTTTGCTATGGAAATCACTAAGGGATTCATGGCTGAGGGTCACTCAGTTACTAGGCCTCTTTTTTTCGATGGATCTGATTATTCCTATTGGAAAAACAAGATGCATGTGTTCTTAAGAGCTCAGGACTATGAGCTCTGGAAGATTGTTGATAAAGGACCTGCTGAATTGCCAGACGATGAAGATTTATGGACTAAGGAGCAGATCAAGAAGTCCACACTCAACTGGAGTGCTATGAACATGATGCAGTGCGCCATCCACCCCAAAGAGTACTCCAGAGTATCATCATGTAAGTCTGTAAAGGAGATGTGGGATAAACTCCAGCTCATCTATGAGGGAACCTCTGAGGTAAGGGAAACAAAGGCAAGTATCCTAGTCTCAGAGTATGAAATGTTTAGAATGAAAAGTGATGAGACCATTTCTAAGATGTTTGCTAGATTCATGATTATTGTGAATGGTCTTAGAGGTCTAGGATAAGATTATTTGAATAGTGATCTTGTTAGGAAGATACTTAGGTCACTTCTATTAGCTTGGCACACGAAGGCCACAGTAATTGAAGATTCAATGAATTTATCAACTATGTAATTAGATGAGCTAATAGGTTCACTAATGACATATGAGATTAATTTGAAGAGAAATTCATCTGTCATTACATCTAAGAAACCTATTGCTTTAAAAGCCTCATCTAGCTTAAAAATTGTTGTTGAAAAATCTGATGAAACTGATGAGTCTTCTGATGAAGATGATGATGGTTAATTGGCCTTATTGAGAAGGCAATTCAAGAAATTCTTGAGAAAGAAAGGGAAAGGTAAGTTCAAACCTTCCAATAAAAAGGATTTTTCAAAGAAGAATGATTTCAATAAGAAATTGGAAACAAATAAAAAGACTGATATTATCTGTTATGAATGCAGGAAACCAAGACACATGAGAGGGGAGTGTCCTGATTTGAAGAAAAAATTGAAGAATCAAATGCACAAGAAGACAAAAGCAATACTGGCCACATGGAGCGATGATGATGATGAAGAGCAAGAAGAAAGTCAATCTGATGAGAAAGAAGTGACATGTCTCATGGCTAGACATGAAGAAAACAATGAGGTAAGTTCCTCTTTTGAAGATTTCTCAACTGATGATTGGGAAGAGGCATATGCTGTACTATTTGAAAAATTGTGTGAACTGAAATCGGAGAATAAAACATTGAAAAGAAAATTAACAACATACTGTATAACTCTCAAGAATCTGAGCAAATAAATCTATTGAATGATGAAATTGTTAACATGAAAAAACAATAAGAATGTTTGAATGAACAGCTTGATCTTATTAAGGAAAGATGCCAGTCCACTAAAAAGAAGAAACAAATTCTGATAGATGAAAATGAAAAGCTTAAAAAAGAAAAAAGGTAATTCCAGAAGAATTAAAAACCACCCAAAAAGAACTAAATGACAAGAAAGAAACCTTGTCAAAATTTGTCAAAGGCAAAGAAATTCTAGATGCTATGTTAGGAGTTCGGATGAACAATACTAAGCATAGGTTAGATTTTCAACCTGAAAACAAGAAGAAAATTGGGCAAACCTTGATAACTTCATTTTTTCAAGGAAGTATCTCTTACAGTAAGTTTGAGAAGAGTATAAAAAAAAAAAAAACCACAAATAAAATCAAAATCAATTTAAAAATTCCAAAACACAATCCAAAAATGAAAGAGCTTATAGTAAAGATCAACAGAACTTGAAGTCCAGTGTTAGATCTACTTCATATCCAAAAATTAATAAAAATTTCATAGTTGGATCTAACTCTCATTTCAAAAGGAATAAAGATTTCACACCACAAAGAATCATGGCATGCACAATCTGCAAGAAATCTGATCATACTGATGATAAATGTAGATCAAAAATAAATTCAAGAAAAATGAAACAAATCTGGATTCCAAAGCAATTTGTTGTTGAGTTGAGAAAACTGATGGGACCCAAAGCAATTTGGGTACCAAAATTCTCTTTCTAAATCTTTTTGCAGGAATGTCTTACAACCCACAAGAAAGACAAATGGTACCTTGACAGTGGCTGTTCAAGACATATGACTAGAGGTAGGGACAAATTTTCTACATTAACTGAGAAAGATGGTGGACAAGTGATTTTTGGAGGTAAAAACAAAGGACAAATCATTGGAACTGGAAAAATTGGTAATAATCCTTCAAGCTCTATTGAGAATGTTTTGCTTGTAGAAGGTCTTGATCATAACTTACTGAGCATCAGTCAACTTTGTGACAAAGGCCTTAAGGTAATTTTCAATTATGAATCATGTGAAATGTTTGAAAAGGATTCTAAAAAAAAAAAATTTCTTGGTCAAAGGATTAACAATGTTTATCTAGTTGACCTAAATGATCATCAACATGAAAATCTTTGTCTAGTTGAACATGATCTGTTTCAATTGTGGCATCGTAGGCTAGGTCATGCTAGTGAGAATGTTTTGAATAAATTGATGAGACATGCTCAAGTGAATAGCTTACCTAAAATGAAGAACAAGAAAAATGCAATTGTGTGTTTTGCATGTGCTCAAGGTAAACAAACTAGGAAATCATTCAAATCTGTGCTCCTTTAATCACTTCCAAACCCTTTGAATTGTTGTATATGGATTTATTTGGTCCTATTAGAACACTCAGTCTTAGTGGACATAGATTTGGGTTTGTGATTGTTGATGATTTCTCTAGGTTTAGTTGGGTATTTTTTCTGTCTCACAAGAGTGACACATTGGAAAACTTCCAAGATTTTGTCAATAAAATTGAAAATGGAAAATCAAATAAATCTGCTCCAATGTTACTGATCATGGAGGAGAATTTGACAATTTTAATTTTTTTGCAGAAATAAAGGAATTGATCATAGATTTGCTTCTCTAAGGACCACTGAACAGAATGGAATTGTAGAAAGGAAGAATAGGATATTGGTGGAAATGGCCCGAACTTTGTTGATTGAAAGTCAGCTTCCAAGGAGTTTTTGGGCAGAAGCTGTCAACACCTCATGCTATGTTCTCAACAGAGTAATGGTAAGACCTGTCCTACAGAAAACTTCCTATGAACTCTTAAAAGGTAAGAAGCCTCACATTGCATATTTTAGAGTCTTTGGAAGTAAAGTCTTCATTCATAATAATGATAAGCATGATCTAGATATATTTGAAAAGAAAAGTGATGTAGGCATTTTTCTAGGATATTCTGAGAATTCAAGGTCATACAGAGTTTTTAATAATGAATCAAAAACTTTGGAGGAAACTCCCCATGTCATCTTTGATGAAAATTGTGAAAATCTAATGATCTTGACTCTTGCAGGAACCAAGAAGAAGATGCTGACATTCTTGTAAAAGAATTAGATCAATCAGTGGAGAATGAAGAACTTGTTGAACATGAAGGTGTGTCGACACAACATAACATTAGGTCAACACCAGAGCAGGTAAGCATAGTGACAAGAGATAATTTTAAATACTCCAAAGATCATCCACTTGAGAATGTTGTAGGTAATGTCAATGATAGGGTCCATACTAGATCTCCTTTCAAAAATATCATTGAACAAGACCAAATGGCTTTCATATCTCAAGTGGAACCTAAAAACATAGAAGAAGCCTTAAAAGATAATTCTTGGGTAGAAGCAATGCATGATGAATTGAATCAATTCAAAAGAAATTGTAGCAACCTGAATTTTTACGAAAAATAAAAATTTAAATAAAGAATTTAAAACCTAGCTAAATGGATATTTAAATAGAGCATTAAATAAAACTTATTAGATGGAAAAGAGTAATGGGATTTGCTTAATGGATCTTCTAGAATTTATTGGGTTAAAAATATGAATTTACAAAGGGAGAATAATAGGAAAATATCCTAAATTCGTAACTAAATTATTACCTAAATAGAAAAGGGGTATTAATGCATTAAATAGCTAGTTTGAGTTATAATAGGATTCCTAAACCTACCCCATATGGGTTAGCATGAATTTGGATCTCTTCCTAGTCTAAACAGAGATTGGAAAGCAAGGAAGGAAGGAGGAAGTAAGGAAATTTCGGAATTTAAGAGGAATTAGAGTCCTATTAGGAAATAGAAAGAGGAGAAGCTTAAATACTCTCCTAAAACCCTCATGGCCGACCCAAGCTCGTGCAAAGGATTCCTGGACCAGAAGGAGAGGCCAAGGAGGAGGGATTTCGTGGGGAGAAGAACCTTTCAAGCTCTCAACCTCGTTCTTCAAGTTCTAGCCCTAGAAGAGGAAATCAAGTCAAGGTAGGCATTCTCACAAGCATAAACCGTGAAACTTTTTCTGTAGGATCTTTCTACCCTCTGGAACAAAACCCTCAAATTTCATAATTTTCCAGCGATCAAATCTTTTCTTATGAATTTTCAAAGTTCTGCAGTTCTTATGACCCCGAACCTTCATGCTTAATCATATCTCCTTGGATACTCTATCATGCCTCCAAATTTTAATGGGAGATACTGATGCATGATAGGCATCTTTTGCCCTAAAAGCCCTAATTTCTATTGAACATGTTACTCGAATTAAATCGATCTTGCTCCTGTATCATGTTCTATGTTATTGTTCTTGTTCGTTCTCAAACCATGTTCAAACCATGCTCTCTCTAATTCCGATTTATTGGAAGTACCCTTACATGTCTAGTTTAATTTGCAACTGGTTTCATGATTTGTCGTTGACTATATAACTAGTATGATTTCATGAACGACCCTGTATCGAAATTTCAATGTCTGGCCCGCAATCCAATGCCTGGTCTGACTCCTGTCAGAGTCAGACGCAGACAACCAGAAGGCGACACCTCGATATGTCGTTTTCTGGGGCTGATTGCGACAGCCATCCTGTCGCGACCAAGAAGGCGACAAACGAGCCGTCGCGTTCTCAGTACCCGATTTGCATGCCCTGTCGCGACCCTTTTTAGGCCTGTCGCGTTCTGTCCTGACCCTGTCGCGACCAGTACAGGGGTATACGCCTTCTTACCGTTATACCCCCAGTAAAAACCCACTTAAAAAGGATGCTATATTGAATGATTTAAATACATTTCACGACTGATTTCATCTATGATTTCTCTTGCACTTGCCACACTTGAACCATCCATTATGCTGAAATCTTACAGAAAATATTCATAATGTATTAAAATAAGCATATTAACTGCACTATTTTAAAGGACTTGCATTCGTTTTCTGCGTGGTTATATACGATATGACGCTCCACTGTCCAGAATTCCTCTAGACGTCGAGAACTGTGTTATATACACACATTATGGCTGTTTAACTGCTGTGATTTTTTGCGGACTAGTGAACCCCTGCAAGGCCCCGTACGTTCCTCTGAATCCCTTCACCGGATCTAGTGAACCCTTGCACCAGGCCTCCGTATTCCAGTAAGCTCCTCAATTCATGGATTCCACTGTCCGACATGGTGGACGAGCGTTGTACCCTAATACCTATGATACCCTTTAGGGATCTATATGATCCAAACGACTATTAGAAGATTCACTCTTATCTTAAATCACGCGGACCTCTGGACCTGTGCATAATAAGCCAGTGGTAGGGTCGTGAGTCCACTGATGCTAACACCAAGTGCGCGTGTTGTGCAACTGTTACTATAGCCTGTTTACTCGTCGTATTACGTGCAATGTCCACTAGCTCTTATCTATAATCTACTCGCTCGTCTATTCACGTTCACTCTACTATCTCGTCTATTCATCTAGTGCTCTCATCTATTCTTGGTACTCTATATTGGCCATTGATGATTGTCTAAAGATAAACAATATAACCAATGCCTGGCAATAATAAGGGCCCGATCTGGTCCTGGGATGTGCGCCCGAAAGTGCTAGTGCCCATGGGAGTTAAATGATCAGAGTGTTTGGCATTACACTCAAGTGCTATCTATCTCGACTATCTATATGACAATCAAAAACACAAAACGTGCTATACTCTCTCGATGTCTAGAATGACAAACAAGTGCTATTACTCGTCGTGCTATTACTATACCTGTGCTAGTTGTGCTATGGCATCCTGCTATTTGTGCTATACTCGATACTTGTGCTCTTTTTGGAAACTATACTCTCTCGTGCTATTGTTCTATCTCTTGCTATATTTTGACTCTCTTGTACCTGCTATCTTTAGATACTCTGCCATTAAATGCATAATTATTTAAGGCCTGCTTGAGCCTGAGATTTAAGTCCTACTGGGCTTATCGCTCACCCTACGTTATTTAATGTGTGTTCTCAGGTGAGACCGAGGATGACATACACTCACGAGGAAGGGAATGACCAAGAGTGAAGCCAGGAGTACCCTCGAGTCGTTATGTTATCTTACAGTTGTAGTTAGTTATTTCCTTCTAATGCAATGTAATGGGCCCTATAGATGGCTCTGATATTAGTGGTTGTAACTAGACATTTGGAAAATAATAATGAGAAAGATTTGCTTTAGTATTATTCAGTGTGCAATGGTTTGATGTCTAGTATACGCTCTATACCTTTCTTGCAACTGCCTTCGCGCTCCGATATTCCGCGTTGGGGTGTGACAGAAATAATGTTTGGAGTCTAGTTCCCAGAAATCCTGAAAACTCAATAATTGGAACTAGATGGGTATTTAGGAATAAATTGAATGAGGAAGGAAAAGTTGTGAGGAATAAAGCTAGACTAGTTGCAAAAGGATACAATCAGGAATTTGGAGTTGACTTTGAAGAGTCCTTTGTACCAGTAGCTAGGTTAGAAGCTGTGAGAATTTTATTGGCATATGCATGTTCAAGAAATTTCAAATTGTTTCAAATGGATGTGAAAACTGCCTTTTTGAATGTTATATTAAGAAGAAGTGTTTGTTGCTCAACCTCCTAGATTTGAAGATCTTGATAAACCTAACCATGTTTACAAACTATATACAAAGCTTTGTATGGATTGAAACAGGCTCCAAGAGCATGGTATGACAGGCTGAGCAGTTTTTTAGTTAGTAAAAATTATTCCAGAGATAAGGGGTCAAACTCTTTTCACAAAATCTGTCCACAATCACATCATTGTAGTTCAGGTTATGTGGACGATATCATTTTGGTTACACCAATCCTTCACTGTGTGAAGAATTCTACATCACATGCACAGTGAATTTGAAATGAGTCTCATGGGGGAATTACAATTTTTTTTTTTTTTGGTTTAAGGTTAAATACTTGAGGATTGATTCTTTATAATCAAGCCAAATATGTCAAAGAGTTGCTCAAAAGATTCCAATTTGATCAAGCCAAGCCAGCATCAATCCCTGAGCACAAGAAACAAGTTGGATATGATGAAAAAGGTAAACTGGTTGATGCAAAGCAATACAGAAGTATGATTGGATCTCTTTTATATCTTACTGCACGTAGGCCTGATATTCAATTCAGTATGTGTCTTTGTGCTAGATTTCAGTCTAGCCAAAGGAAAGTCACTTGCTTGCATTAAGAGAATTTTAGATATCTTGTGGCACTTGTGAATTGGGTTATGGTATCCAGCTAGATGTCATGCTGATTTAATTTCATATTCTGATGCTGATTATGCTAAGTGTAAACTTGATAGGAAGAGAACTTGCATGATAACATGGGATCCAAAAGCACACTCGGTTGCTCTCTCTACTGCAGAAGCATAATATGTTGCTGGAGGGAGTTATGCAGCTCAAGTGTTGTGGATCAAAGTCAATTACTTGACTATGATATTGATATTGGATGTTCATCTATCATGTGTGACAATACTAGTGCAATTAATCTCTCAAAAACCCAATTCAACACTCCAGAACAAACATATTGAAATCATACATCATTTTCTTAGAGATGAAGTTGTAACAAAGAACATGAACTAGAATTTCCCTACTAAAAAATAAATTGCAGACATCCTACAAAAACCTTAGCTGAAGATAGATTTACATCATTAAGAAGGGAACTTGGAATAAAACTGAAAAATAATTTGATTCTTATGCAAAGATTATGTGGTATATCAATGGTGATTTGTAGAAGGACAAGTCATGCTTGTCTGAAAGCTATCACTATGTGTTAAGGGAAATCCTCTGCCAAGTACCAATGATCTACCTTGTGTAAGAATCATTAATTAAAAGTTAAAAAAAATTGGCTGTGTTTGAAACATGCTTAATCATGCTTGTTTGCTTGCGAAATTGAATGTTGAGATTCAGTGTGTCTGATTTGAATGTCATATGTTTTTTTCATTATGCACATGTTGAGGGGGAGCATTATCGCTTGAGAAATGAAAAGTGGTTTTGAAAGAAGATTTGAAGAGTATCAGATTTGCACTTGGAGTATTGAGAAAAGCCACTGTGATTGATAAGATTTGCTGAGAAAATATAAGTTTTTGCAATACTGTCAGGTCTACACACAACCAGTGTAGTGTCGACACCAGATCTTTGTTCCTTAGCAATGAGTGATTCTTTCATAGTTTCTATGTTAAACATCCTCTATAGTTTCTCAAATATTCAATTGATTCACATTCATTTCATTTGATTATCTTGTGAACTCTATGATGAAGAAGGATTTTCTTTATTTTGATGAAAATTGATAAGATCAATAATTCAGGGGGAGCTAAAGGTTTCAATACTTTTTTCTCTCACAAACCAAATCTAATTCAGTAATATGATGAAAATGTATTCATGAAATGGTCATTATTTTCTAAAGACAAAAAGGATTGAAATCTTAATTGTCGTAACATATTCTTCCAGTCAACATTCTTTATTTCTGAACTTCTAAAGTAATTTGATTTCTTTAGTGAAAAATGTTCAATTTGGTATTGTCTTTACACATTTTTTTGAGATTGATGAAGGTTAAAGTTGTGTCAACTTCCTAATGTTCATTAACATTTTTTTTTATGGCAGGGCAAGACATATACATTGAGAAATGCACACCTCATAAAGGAATGAAGAGCTATGCATGTCATGAGGTGTTATGTTATCTTTGTTCTAAGGGATAAAATCAAAATATTACAATTTCATGTTAACTGAGTACCGGGAATATGGCGTCTGATAAAACGTATATTCCATATAAAAAGGTTTTCATTAGTCCCTTGAAGTAGGATAATTAATAAATCTTCAGTAACCAGGGACTCTAGTGTATAAAAAACATGTGTACTTGAGTGAAAAAGATTTACTACATTTGAATGTTCATTGCTTCAATTTAAGTAAAATCCATCAAATAAAATGAACAATTTATACCTAAATCAAATCTTTTAAGGGTGTTTAACTTCAATACAAATTGCATTTATCCTGAAGAAATCACATTACTTTGGTTTAGTAAGGTGTAAAAGAATGAAGCTGACAGAAGAGAGTACCTTATTTCAATAAAGTTGTCATCCAAATGCTTCAGAATTTTTCAATGATCAAATCTTGAATGAAATTCCTCAAACCAGTGAATTTGTAAAGGAATGACGATGAGAAATTGGATATGAAATCTTCAACATATTAAAAATCCTTGAATAATTAGTTTTAGACTATTTTTATCACAATAAAGATTTTTCTTCTCATCATTTTCAAAAGCTCCATAATTTTTGCCAACTCAGGTCGACACACTTTCATCATGTGTCGACACACTTTGCTGTCAGGTCGACACAAGTTCTGATTGTGTCGACACTACTGAACCTAGCTGCTGGTTCCAGTTTGGGCTAAATGAACCGGGGGTTCATCTTATCCCCCTTCTTTATGTGTTGAACCTACTCATAAATGCTCAAACTCCTAGGTCGACCCTACCTCTTTCAGTTTCACACACTTTTGAACTTCTCCCTCCTCCAACATCCCTGGAACTGATCCTCGGCGTTTTCCAGAAATCTTCATCCAGCCTCCTAGCTTCTTCATCTCTTCTCTTCTCCCACAACCATGGCACCCAAGCAAACTCCAAAGCATGGTGCCAAGTCTAGAGCGGCTACAAGGGGGGTGTTGTCATCGAGGAACCACAGCCAGAAAGAAGAAGCAAGTTTCGGCATGATTCGTCCAAGAGGAGGTCTGATACTGATCCTTCTGGTACACCTTCCAAACGGGGCAGATCAACCCCACAGAGCAAAGGCATGTCTCCTATGTCTTCTAGATACCGTAGGAGAAAAGTTCTTCTTGACTCTAGTAGTTCTGAGGACGATGGTTCATCCTCTGATACATCTTCTGACTCATCTGGAACTCCAATGGCAACACCATCACAGTCTGTCACTAAAGGAAGGCCCATCTTGAAACCAAGGGCTGTTGACTTGTTTGATCAAGCTTTTACATATGCTTTCCCTGAGTTATGCCCTTCTTGAGTTCAAGGGTGGCTTCATTTCATCTCTGCATTTAGACCCTTTTACCCTAGATTGGTTCAAGAGTTCTATTTACATCTTGTGGATACTGATGATGGTTTTAAATCATAAGTCACGGGTGTTCAAATCTTGTTTCTCCAGAATTAGCCTCACAATTGTTTCACTTTCCTAATTTGGTGAAGATTACTGTAACTATGAGTTTAACCTTCATGAGGCATACACTCTCCTTACTGGACTTCTCATGACAAGCAAAATTCTAGGCAAACTCATGTCACTAGGTTCACACCAATACTTTTCCACCAGTACAGATTGGTTCATCATATCCTTACCACCACTTATCACTCCTTAAGGGTGGTAGGATAGGCTCACAGACATTCAGAAATTTGTTATGTATTGCATGAAGAAGAAAGTCAAAATCAACTTGAATTTGATCATGTCTCAAATCATCTCTGAAACAATTCGGAAAGATTTTCACAGATCATTACCTTATGCTGCTCACTTGACTACTGTCTTTGAGCATTATGGTATTTCCTTCTTGAATGAGAAAGTGAAAAAGATTCCTCAAAACAACATCTACTGCTTACACCACCTTCAGAAGTTTATGAAGTTTAGAGTTGAAGGCGATCAGGTACATAGTGGACCTGTGGTGGAACCACAAGCAGCAAATGTTGAAGAAGAACATGCTCCAGAAGCTGAAGCTCCTCAAGTTGATCTAGTGGAACAGCCACCTGTTGAACCTGCTATTCCACAGGATATGCCAGTTCCACCCTCTCCTCAAGCTTCTCCACCTTCTTCCCATGTGCTTGTTCCTTCAAATTTCTTTCAACAACATCATAGCTTAGTCTCCACTTCATCTGGTGGATCATCTATTCCTCGAGAACTCTATAAATTCCTTCAGGTTCAATTTGACAATCTGAACTCATCTATGAGAGAAATGTTTGCTGGTTTTGAGCTCCGGATTCAAAGACTTGAAAATACAGTGAATGGACAATTTTTAAGACAACAAGAGATGGCTGAGCATGCTACTAGAAGATTCAATAGACTGGTTGGAACCTTGGGTGATGCTTCCACTCAGCTACAAGGTCTTCAATTTGATTTGCAAGCAATTTTGTCAACTATTTTGGAACACACTCAACAAAGTATTCAGACTGGAAAAAATGCTATGAGTCAAGTGTCAAAGTGTCATTTATCCTTTGCCCACTTTGTTGAAGACATGGAAAATATGAAAGCTCACACAACGCATATTGATCAGGAGATAACAGATCTCATGATTGAGTTTGGCAACATTTGGCAGACTGGCACAGTTCCTAGCTCATCATCTGGTCCTCCTCCAATGACTCAAGGCTTCCATCAATTCCAAGCACATATTTATGAAAATATTCAAAATATGGAAGAGATTTTGCATACCAGGCTGACTACTATGCAATCTCAATTGAGATCCAATTTAGGTGCTTTGGAAGCAAAAATGAAGGCAATTGAGGACAAGTTGCTTCCTCCTCCTCCACCTCCATCTCCATGATGTTTGTTTTATCTTGATGATGTCATAGGGGGAGAAGGGCTATTTTGTATGTAATGGATGCCACTCTATAGTTTCTTGCTTCATTTTGGTTGTTGGATTATACATTACATTTTATGCTTGTATGCTTGATCATTTTGGAAAGTGGAAATTGAATGACATGGTTGTTTTTGATGTAATGAGAATATGGATGTTATTGTCATTTCTTTGTATGCCATGGAATGATGTGAATGATGCTTTAAAATCTCATGTTTGAGAAAACAAAAATGTTTAATGAATCATAGTTGCCATCATCAAAAAGGGGGAGATTGTGGATCTTGTTTTGATGATGTTTAGGTATGATTCATACAAATGTGGAAATCATGCTTCAAATATTTAACACTATTTTTCCATGTGTAGCTCAAAGAAAGTTCAAGTGATGATAGTGGTGTCGACACTATTCAGATAGTGTGTTGACACATAATGCATTTCCAGTGCAGTTAATCAAGAAAGCAAGCCATTGTGTGTCGACACAACTTGAACAGTGTCGACACAGCCCATGCATCCAGCAAATCAGTGAAGGAAGAAGTGGCCATTGGTGTCGACATAGTCTGCCTGTGTGTCGACACTCACTGTCCCTCCCAGGAGCTTGATATGAAGCCAGTGACCAGTGGTGTCGACACAGTCTGCCTATGTGTCGACACTTACTGTCCCTCCCAGACGCCTATTCTGCAGCTAGTGGATTATGTGTCGACACATACCAATGTAGTGTCGACACACTTCGACTACTTTTCTAGATCTGAAATTTTGGGACACGTGGATGGTTTGGGTTGAGGGCTTTTGAGCGGAAATCTTTGTGCCCCCAAATCCCAAGGGATCTCGTGGATCCATGGGACTATAAATTCCCATTATCCACTCATACTTGGAGGCACACACACGCATCAGTTCTTTCAACTCCCAGAAGCTTCAGGTGATTTCAGAGGAAGGCTTCATCCTGGAGAATAGCGTCCAGATCTGAGGAATTAAAGCTTCAAGAACCTTGGGGATCCATCTCAAGAGGGATCTTCGAACTTCAGAGTCTTCTTCCTGGAGTTGAAGAAGAGAGCTGATCTCCACCTAGAAGCAAAATAGGGAGTTTCGAATCAGACATCTCCAATTTGTAATTCGCTTGTCTAGTCTGGTTCTTCATCTTAATCTCATCTCATTGTGCATGGTTGTGGATTGGTGCAATCCTTGTGCCCAATTTCACGTGTGTTGGTCAATCTAAGATCTCTACATCTCAGAGTGTGTGTTGTTTTGTGATCTTTTCTGAACTGACATCATAAGCCACATTGTGTGTGTGTGTGGATGGTGGATGTAGGATACACAATTGTGTAATCCGCCACCTAAATCATTTGGTCTCTGTGATTTGATTGTCTATGTGCTAGATGCTGGTTGGCTCTTTGTACTCATATTGAGCTATCTAAAATGTCAGAACGTGATTGAGTTTTAGATTTAAGTTTAAATCAATTTCTCTAAGATTCTAATCGACGAGTGAATAATAAATCTATTCAAACCCCCCCCTTTCTAGATTTCATCATAACTATTTTTCTGTAATATTTCAAGAACCATGTAGTAGGAAGTGAGATCTTATGTACTTTTCCTTTTATTTGGTCCTAGTCCTATTATTCAATATTTTAAAGAGTTGTATTAGTTCCATTTTGAAACAATGAGTTGAGATTGAATACAAGATTAGTGAGGTTTATTAGGGTCCTATGTTATGTTATGTGATAACATTTAGTGCTTGCTAGCTAGAGGCTTATTTGCCGACTGCTCACGTCTCGGAATATCGACTTTAATTTAATTCTCTCGAATATTTCCACTGCGTAATTCTCGGGACGTGACATAGTAGAAAGTTTACCAAAAATTAGTGCAAAACTTGATGAAGTTTGTGGACCTTGTGCTAAAGGAAAACATGCCAAAGTTTCTTTCAAATCATAGACAAATATCACCACATCCAAGCCTCTAGAACTACTTTACATGGATTTGTTTGGACCTATGATGTAGCAACCTGGATTTTTTGAAAAAATAAAAATTTAATAATATTAAAAATTAACTCAATTGGAAAATCAAAGAAAAGAGAATTTATTAAAATCTATTAAAAGAAAAGAAGTAATGGGCTTTGCTAAATGGACCCTCTAGAAAATTATTGGTCCAAAATAGGGATTTTTAAAGGAGGAATAATAGGAAAATACCCTAATTCGTAACTTAATATAACTAATTAGAAAAGGGGTAATAAAATCTTAAAATAGCTATTTGTGTTGGAATTGGATTCCTAACACTACCCTAATGGGTTTGGCCACGAAATTGCATCCCAACCTAACCCAATTAGAAGATGGAAAGCTTAAAAGGAGGAGAGAAATAAGAAATCTCATAATTAAAGAGGAGTTAGAGTTAAACGAGGAAAGGGAAAGCAAGGGAGCATAAATACTCTCTAAACTCTCCATAACCGGCCCTAAACACATTGCTGGGGCTTGCTGGACGAGGAGAGGAGGCCAAGGAGCAAAGGAACTCGTGGGGAGAAGGCTGGACCAAGCTTCAACCCGTGTTCTTTAAGTTCTAACTCTAGAAGACAAACAAGTCAAATGTAGGCATTCTCACGAGCAAAACCTAATTAATTTCGTCTGTAGATTGTTCCATCAATCAGAAACAAAACCCTTTTGTTCATATTTTTCTATCGAGCCAATATTTTCTTCTTGATTTTTGTAGTTCTGCACTTGTCATGACCCCGACCTTTCATCTAAAATCTAGAACTTCATGAATACTCGACCCCATGCTATGAAATTTTAACTAGAGATACTGATGGATATTAGGCCTTGCTTTCCGATGAAAGCCCTAAATTTCATCCATCCTACTGCTCGAATTAATTCTTGCATCTCAACTGTACATTGTTCCATATTCTTCGTCAATAAACCTATTGAAGCATGCCGAAACCATGTTTGTTTTCAAATTCCTATTTACTGCAAGTACCATCGCATGTCTAGATCAGTTTGCAAGTGATTTTGTGATTTTTCTTCAACAGTGCAATTAGTTATGAATTTCTAAATGAACCTGTGTCAAAATAGGGTAACCTAGACCGCAATCCAAGGTGCTGCCCTTTTCCCGCTCGGACTCAGGCGCGGGACCTGAGAACACGACTGCCCGATAGGCCGCGTTCTCAGGGCCATCGCGACACAGTACCTGTCACATCCTGAACGCGACAGGCCACCCTGTCGCGTTCTGGTAGCCTGCTCTGGCCGACCTGTTGCGACCTATGCATGACCCTATCGCGTTCTGATCTGACTCTGTCGCAACCCTTACAGAGGTACGTCGCGATTTGGGGTTTTTGCATGAAACCACCTCTTTCTGCAAGTCTTGATTTTCTACAGTAATATCATGCCCTGTTAACTTTCTTAACACAGAAAACAAAGGTGTTAATCTTGAATATATTTTAATTAATTAAAATCTTTCACATGACTTTCATGTCCATGATTTACATGACACATGCACACACTTTAAACCATCGAATATGGCTTAACTTTGTATAAAAATATCTCATAGTACATCTGGATTTAATTCAAATTACCATATTTTAAATGAACTTGTCGTGTTTTTCTTGCGAGGTTTGGGAATACCGTTACCGACGCTCCACTGTTCTAGAATTCCTCTAGAACGTTGGGCACTTGTTTCTATATACACACTTTCTCTTGACTTGGACGCACTCTCTGTCGAATACTCCTTCTGCCGGATTAGAGAATCCTTGTTCAAGGCCTCTGTAAGACTCCTCTGTCCTTGGATTCCCACATGGTCGACGAGCTGGTTGTACCCTAACACCTATGAAACCCTTTAGGGATCAATATGGTCCAAACGGCTATTAGAAGTTCACTCTTATCTAGAATCACATCGGACCTCTGGACTTGTGCATAACATGGCCAGTGGAAGGTAGTGAATTCCACCTGACTGCCAACACCAATCGCGCATGTTGTGCAACTATTACTATCGCCCATTTACTCAACATTTCATGTGCAATGACCACTAGTTCTCATCTATATTCACTCGCTCATATCATTACTATCTCTACTATCTCATCTATTCAACTAGTGCTCTCATCTATTTCTTGGTACTCTTTATTTGCCATTGACTGATTGTCTAAAGATAAAACAATAAACCAATGGCTGGGCAATATATAAAGGGCCCGGTCTGGTCCTGGGATGTGCGCCAAAAGTGCTATTTACCCGCGGGAGTTAAATGACTAGAGTGTTTGACATTACACTCGAGTGCTATCTATCTCTAATATCTAAATGACAATCAAAAGTGCTATATATACTCGTTGTGCTATTGCTACCTTTGTGCTATTGTGCTATGGCCATCCTGCTATTTCGTGCTATGCTCGACTCTAGTGCTATATTTGGAAACTTGTGCTATTTCAATCAACTGCTATCGTTCTATCTCTTGCGTTACTTGACTCTCTCGCTCTCTATCTTTAGTTGCTCTGCCATTTAATATGTTAATCATTTAAAGCATGCTTGATTTTGAGATTTAAGTCCTACTGGGCGTTATCGCTCACCCTACGTTTTTGGTTATGTGTTCTCAGGTGAGACGAGGAAGAGACTTACAGTCAGGCGGACGGGAACAACCAAGAGTGAAGTCAAGAGTACCCTAGTGTCTTAGTATATGTTAACGTTAGTTCAGTCTTTTGCTTTGATTTATGTAATTGGGCCCTATAGAATGGCTCTGATATTAGTGGTTGTAACTAGACATTGAAAATTATTAATGAGATGAATTTGCTTTAGTATTATTCTGTTCAATTGTTGATGTCTAGTACTCGCTCTGTACCCCTTTACTTGCAACTGCCTCACATTCCGATATTTCACATCGGGGCGTGAGAGTTTTGTGGGTATCAGAGCCTAGGTTATCTTAGTATAGGATGATCTAGGTTGACCAGCCTCGACTAGAGTCAATTACCCTACTATGTGAGTGTGGTTAGAACCATGGGTAGCTAGCTAAAATGAACTCACACACGCACAAATTAAACTTCACATCATATCCTAACAACAAGTTACTTGTGTAGGAAGAGAGCAAAATAAGATGACTGCTGAACGTGCTCAAATGAGGGGCATGCAATAAACCATGCAAGAACTCACACATGCCATCATGCAAGCTACCCAAGGAGGTGGAAACCGTGGCGGTGCAGGCGAGCTGCATCGTAACTTTAGGAGTCTGAACCCACCTAAGTTCAGTGGATCCACGGATCCGGACGAGGCCGAGCATTGGCTAAAGGAAACGGAAAGAATTTTCTATGTTATGCAATGTGCAACAAGGGATAAGGTGCTACTGGCTACTTTCCAGTTAGAGAGGGATGCCCGCGCTTGGTAGGAATCAGTAGAAGGACGACAGATAATGGTCAATGTACTTGGGCTGAATATCAAAAAAGCATTCAATCCAAGTATTCTCGGAGCGTGTCAAAGAGAAGAAGGCGTGGAATTTGCTGCTCTTAAACAGAGGGTTTAACTGTGGCCGAGTATGAAGCCCAGCTTTCAAGACTGGCACGTTGTGCTGTACATCTGGTAAATACTGAAAAGATGAAGGCTAGGCGCTTCCTCAATGGCCTTAAGCCTCAGTACATTACTCAACTAGCCCTCTCGACATACAGACATATGTCAAGATGGTAAAATAAAGCTCAGTTGCTAGAAGATGCTACGGACTTCACTGACCGTGGATCAAAGGAAAGTTCGTGAAAAAGGAAATGACGTCTGGTCCATCATCTACTAGGCCGATCAACGGCAAGAAGCATCCCTTCAACATCACAGAGGGACCATCCAAGAAAGGAAATCCAAAGCTATTATCCCAACACTCAGTGAAAAAGCAACTGCAAGCACGGTGACAAGCCAGGTCCAGAGGGAGATGAATGCTGGAGGAAAGTCGGCGCATGTCTGCGCTGTGGAAGCCCGCGAGCACCGCATCCCCGAGTGCCCGCTACTGAAGGAAAACGAAAGGGCGCCTAATGTGTCTAAGAAACAAGGCAGACTCCAAGCCCTGTATGATGAAGAGCCCAATGAGGAAGGTGGCGTGGTAGAAGGTACCCTACAATTTTTCTCCTTATTAGCATTTGTTTATTTGATACTAGAGCAACTCATTCATTCATATCTCAAAACTTTGCTGATACTCTGAATGCTAAACCTATATCTATGGGATGTGAGTTCTCTATCACAACACCACTAGGAGAAAAGGAGAAATTGAACAAATACTTCCCATCTGCCGATGTAATGATCAGAGACCATAACCTAAAGGCCGACTGGGTGTATACCTATGGAAGGCTATGATGTCATTTTGGGAGCCGATTGGTTGTCCACTTATGGGGAAAGTGTCGATTGTAAGAAAGGGAAAGTTACCTTTAGTGATTTCCCTAAGTTGTCCTTCACTGGGATTAGACATAAGAGACGGATGTCTCTAATCTCTGCCATAAAGGCCTACAACATGATAAGGAAAGGTTGCTTTGCTTTCCTTGCGGCCGTAATAGTTGAAAAGAAGGGTTATAAGATAGAAGACATCCACATAGTCCAGTCTTACCCAGATGTATTTCCAGAAGATCTGCCAGGGATTCCCCCGGAACGTGATGTCAACTTCGCCATTGAGTTGATCTCTGGAGCTGCCCTGGTATCGCGTCAACCATACCGGATGTCACCTGCCGAGTTAAAGGAATTGAAGGCACAACTGATGGAGCTATTAGAGAAGGGGTTCATCAGACCAAGTACTTCCCCATGGGGAGCACCTGTGCTATTCGTTAAGAAGAAAGATGGATCGATGAGACTATGCATCGACTATCGTCAAACTCAATCAGCTAACCATCAAGAATAATTATCCATTACCTCAGGTCGATGAACTGTTCGACCAAATATCTGGAGCTCATATTTCTCCAAGATCGATCTTCAATCTGGCTATCATCAAATGGAGGATCAAGGATGACGATATCTTCAAAACGGCTTTCAGGAGCAGGTATGGACCAATATGAATCGTCGTTATGCCTTTTGGTCTAACCAATGCTCCTGTAGCCTTATGCAACTCATGAACAGGATATATCGGCACAGCCTTGACAAGTTCATGGTCATCTTCATCGACGATATCCTTATATTTCAAAGACCAAAGAAGAACATGAAGAACATCTGAAGGTAGCACTGCAAGTCTTGCGAGACAACAAACTGTACGTAAAGCTGAGCAAGTGTGAATTCTGGCTCGAAGAAGTATCCTTCTTGGGCCATGTCATCTCAAAGGACGACATCTCTGTTGATCCCTCCAAAGTCGAAGACGTACTCAATTGGAGAGACCAACCAACATCACAGAAATTAGAAGTTTCTTAGGATGGCTGGCTACTACAGGCAGTTCATAAAGAACTTCTCAAAGATCGCCGTTCCTCTCACGCGTCTGACACGGAGAAAGAGAATCCCTACTCCTGAGATTAAAGAGTGTGAGAAGAGTTTCAGACTCTAAAAGGTCGTCTTACTTCAGAAAACTATTCTCGCTCTTCCAATAGAGGAGAAGGTTTCTCTTCTATACCGATGCCTCAGGAATTAGGCTAGGTGTGTATTGATGCAAAAGGAGAAGGTCATTGCCTATTCTTCAAGACACATGAAGTCAACTACCCTGTGCATGATTTAGAGTTGGCTGCCATGGTCTTCGCCTTAAAAATCTAGAGACATTATCTATATGGAGATCAATTCACTGTCTACTCAGACCACAAGAGTTTGAAGTATTTATTTTCTGAGAAGGAACTTAACATGAGGCAGAGAAGATGGCTTGAATACTGAAAAGATTATTATTTCAACATCCAATACCATCCAGGCAAGGGAAATGCAGTGGCTGATGCTCTTAGTAGGAAGCCTATGGCATCTGTTTGAGTCTAGTCCTGGGCGAGATGCAAATACTAGAACAATTCACAAGGTTGGACTTGAATATTGAACATAGGGATGATCGAGTCTTGGTTGCCAATATCAAGATTCAATCTAACATTCTAGAAGATATTAAAACTCAACAAGACAACGATCCATTCTTGGTGCGTATCAAGGAAACCCTAGCCAGAAGACCAGACTTTGCTATGACTGAAGATGGAAGGCTTGTATTTCAAGGGAGGACATGTGTCCCCGACAATGAAGAATTGAAGAGGAATCTAATGGATGAAGCTAACAATGGCCGAACATGAAGAGAGAGGTAGCTGAACATGCTGCTCATTGCCTTACTTGTCAACAGGTAAAGGCGGAACACATGCTCCCTACTGGCGTACTTAGACCACTAGATATCCCGGAGTGGAAATGGGAAAGCATTGGCATGGACTTCATCATGGGTTTACCTAGGACTCGTGGTGGACTCGATGCCATATGGGTCATTGTCAACCGATTAACCAAATCTGCGCACTTTCTACCTATAAAGAGTAAGTGGTCTGTGGAAGTATTAGCTGCTTTATATGTCAAGGAGATAGTGAGATTGCACGGAGTTCCATCATTTATTGTCTCGGATCGAGATCCGAGATTTACGTCTCACTTCTGGAAGGGACTGCAAAGTGCACTTGGTACTAAGCTCAACTTTACTACCGCCTTTCACCCACAAACTGATGGGCAGACTGAGAGAACCAACCAATTTGTTGAAGACATGTTAAGAGCCTGCACTATAGACTTCCAAGGTTATTAGAACGAGCACCTATCCCTAGTTGAGTTCACCTATAACAACAGTTACCAGGCGAGTATTAAGATGGCACTGTTCGAAGCACTATATGGCAGGAACTGTAGATCTCCTGCATGCTAGAATGAAGTTGGAAAAAGCAGTGGCTAGGCCCAGACATGGTGCAAAATACAATATGGGACATTCAGTTGATCAGAGACTGACTCAAGATTACTCAGTCCAGACAGAAGAGCTATACTGACAGGAGAAGGCGAGATTTAGGGTTTCAAGTCAATGATCATGTACTCTTAAAGGTGTCACCTACTCGTGGCATCCAAAGATTTGGTGTAAAAGGGAAGCTTAGTCCAAGATTCATCAGTCCTTTTGAAGTACTCGAAAGGGTTGGTGAGGTTGCATACCGATGGCGTTGCCACCAAACTTGGCATGCATGCACAATGTGTTCCATGTCTCATGTTTAGGAAATGGATATGATCTACGCATGTCATTCGCCATGAGGAGCTGGTGCTAAACAAGGACATGGACATATGAAGAAAAATCCAGTCAAGATACTAGAACGGAAGGTGCAAAACCTCAGAGAAACCATCATCCATGGTGGTTAAAGTCTTAGGGAATAATTGTGGAGTGGAAAGAAGCCACATGGGAACTTGAAGGAATCATCAGACGGAACTACCCCGATCTTTTTGGTAAGACATTCTCTATTGTGATTATGGATTTGGGGACCAAATTCTTTTAAGAGGGGGAGGATGTAGCAACCTAGATTTTTTGAAAAATTTAAAATTTTAATAATATTAAAAATTAACTCAATTGGAAAAATCAAAGAAAAGAGAATTTATTTAAAACCCATTAAAAGAAAATAAGTAATGGCTTTGCTAAATGGACCCTCTAGAAAATTATTGGGCCAAAAATAGGGATTTTTAAAGGAGGAATAATAGGAAAATACCCTAAATTCGTAACTTAAATATTACCTAAATAGAAAAGGGGTTAATAAATTCTTAAAAGCTATTTGTGTTGGAATTGGATTCCTAACATTACCCTAATTGGTTGGCACGAAATTGCATCCCAACCTAACCAATTAGAAGATGGAAAGCTTAAAAGGAGGAGAGAAATAGGAAATCTCGTAATTAAAGAGGAGTAGAGTTAACTAGGAAAGGGAAAGCAAGGGAGCATAAATTCTCTCTAAACTCTCCATAACCAGCCCTAACACGTTGCTGGGCTTGCTGGATGAGGAGAAGAGGCCAAGGAGCAAAGGAACTCATGGGGAGAAGGCTGGACCTAGCTTCAACCCGTGTTCTTCAAGTTCTAACTCTAGAAGATCAAACGAGTCAAAGGTAGGCATTCTCACGAGCAAAACCTAATTATGTTCGTCTGTAGATTGTTCCATTCATCAGGAAAAAAACCCCTCTTGTTTCAAAATTTTCTATTGAGCCAATATTTTCTTCTTGATTTTTGAAGTTCTGCACTCGTCATGACCCCGACCTTTCATCTAAAATCTAGAACTTCATGAATACTCGACCCCATGATATGAAATTTTAACTAGAGATACTAATGGATGTTAAGCATCGTTTGCCCCTAAAAGCCCTAATTTTCATCCATCCTACTGCTCAAATTAATCTTGCATCTCAACTGTACACTGTTCCATATTCTTCATGAATAAACCTATTGAAGCATGTCGAAATCATGTTTGTTTTCAAATTACTATTTACTGTAAGTACCCTCACATGTCTAGATCAGTTTGCAAGTGATTTCGTGATTTTTCATAGACTGTGCAATTAGTTATGAATTCTGAACAAACCTGTGTGTCGCGTTCTGGCAGCCTGCTCTGGCCGACCTGTCGAGACCTGTGCATGACCCTGTCGCGTTCTAATCTGACCCTGTCGCGACCCTTACAGGGGTACATCGCGATCTGGGGTTTTTGCATGAAACCCACTCTTTCTGCAAGTATTGATTTTCTACAGTAATATATTATGCCCTATTAACTTTCATAAACACAGAAAACAAAGCTGTTAATCTTGAATATATTTTAATTAATTAAAATCTTTCACATGACCTTATGACCCTGTCGCGTTCTAATCTGACCCTGTCGCGACCCTTACAGGGGTACATCGCGATCTGGGGTTTTTGCATGAAACCCACTCTTTCTGCAAGTCTTGATTTCTACAGTAATATTATGCCCTATTAACTTTCATAAACACAGAAAACAAGCTGTTAATCTTGATATATTTTAATTAATTAAAATCTTTCACATGACCTTTCATGTCCATGATTTTACATGACACATGCACACTTTGAACCATCCAATATGGCTTAACTTGGTATGAAAATATCTCCTAGTACATATGGTAATTTAATTCAAATTACCATATTTTTAAACGAACTTGTCGTCATTTTTCTTGCGAGGTTTGGGAATACCGTTACCGACGCTCCACTGTTCTAGAATTTCTCTGGAGCGTCGGGCACTTGTTTCTATATACACACTTTCTCTTGACTTGGACAAACTCTCTGTCGTATACTCCTTCTGCCGGACAAGAGAATCCTTGTTCAAGGCCTCCGTAATACTCCTCTGTCCATGGATTCCCACATGGCCGACGAGCTGGTTGTACCCTAAAGCCTATTAAACCCTTTAGGGATCAATATGGTCCAAACGGCTATTAGAAGTTCACTCTTATCTAGAATCATGCCGGTCCTCTGGACCTGTGCATAACATGGCCAGTGGAAGGTAGTGAATTCCACCTGACTGCCAACACCAATCGCGTATGTTGTGCAACTGTTACTATCGCCCGTTTACTCAACGTTTCATGTGCAATGACCACTAGTTCTCATCTATATTCTACTCACTCATCTATTCATAACTCTCTCTACTATCTCATCTATTCATCTAGTACTCTCATCTATTTCTTGGTACTCTTTATTTGCCATTGACTGATTGTCTAAAGATAAACAATATAACCAATGCCTGGCAATATATAAAGGGCCCGGTCTGGTCCAGGGATGTGCGCCCAAAAATGCTATTTGCCCGCAGGAGTTAAATGACTAGAGTGTTTGGCATTACACTCGAGTGCTTCTATCTCTACTATCTAAATGACAATCAAAAGTGATAACTATACTCGTTGTGCTATTGCTATACTTTGTGCTATTGTTGCTCGACTCTGGTGCTATATTTGGAAACTTGTGCTATTTCAATCACCTGCTATCGTGCTATCTCTTGCGTTACTTGACTCTCTCGCTCTCTATCTTTAGTTGCTCTGCCATTTAATACGTTAATCATTTAAAGCATGCTTGATTCTGAGATTTATTTGTACTGGGCATTATCGCTCACCCTGCGTTTTGGTTATGTTCTCAGGTGAGACCGAGGAGGAGACGGAGAACAAGACACAAAGAGGAACGACAAGAGTAACGACAAGGTGAAGTCAGAGTACCTACATCATAGTATTATGTTAGAGTCTTAGTTCAGTCTTTTACTTTTATTTAATGTAATTGGGCTCTATAGAATGGCTCTGATATTAGTGGTTGTAACTAGACATTGGAAATTATTAATGAGATGAATTTGCTTTAGTATTTATTCTTGTTCAATGGTTTGATATCTAGTACTCGCTCTGTACCCGTTTACTTACAACTGCCTCACGTTCCAATATTCCGCTTCGGGGTGTGACATATGAGGACTACTAGTTTAGATGGCAAGAACTTTGGATTTGTTATTATTGATGGTTTTGTATGATATATATAAGTCTCATTTCTAGAACACAATATGATGCCTTAGAAGCCTTCGTCAAATTCAGTAATTAGTTCAAAAGGATAAAAAATCAACATTGTTGGACTAAGATCAATCATGGAGGAGAATTTCAAAATGACAAATTTACTGAGTGAAGTGGCTAAAAGGAAAAATAGAACCTTATTTAATATGGCAAAATAATGTTATCTGAATATAACTTGACCAAGTACTTTAGGGAGAGGCAGTGAACATAGCTTGCTAATAATAAACAGAGCCATGGTAAGGCTATATGAAGAAGACAACATATGAGTTGTACAAGTAGAAGAAACCAAGATAAGTCTGTAACACCTCAATTTTATTTATAAAAATAATTGGTCATGTGATTTTTAAATAATGTACGGTAACGTTCTAGTATACTGCAGACTACCATTACCAAAATAATCATTGGAGATAAGCACACATGAGGCTAAATAAATTAGCAACTAAATAAATAAAGTTTTATTAATAGAAAAGGATTAAAAGAATGGTATTATATTAAACAATATATATATGTATAAATATGGATATATATGCATGTGATACAGTGATTACGTAACATGATCACTGTTCACCTACGTAATCCATATTACGTATTAACACCCCTACGTGTTAACCCGAGGTGAAATCCCCTGAGATCCCCACTGTCCACGAATTTGCGCATGCCTCATTTGAGATAAACTCTACATATACACCCCCTTGTGATCCTTATCTAGACCTCGATAGCTTGCTACTACTCGACTACTTGCTGCTACTGCTCTCACCGAAGACTGAGGAGGAAGAGGAAGGTCAGGTGCTGGGCGTTGAGCACTGGGTATTGGAAGGAGCCCCAGAGCTCTACTTTTTCAAGTATTAGTGTCATTTTCTTCTGTCAGGTAGGAAACATTGTCTTCTTCTCTCCCTTCTCACTTGTTGCTTGTTACTCTCCAAGCATCACTATTCTGAGCACTTGTTAGTGTCATAGTAAGCCCTTGTACCGGACACTGCCCTCAAACTCCCTCTTAAAGCTGTAGACACACGATTCTGACTAATAAGTTGAACTATATTTCTTGCTATCCTAGTGAGCCCCTAGTTGGTCACTCACCTTGAACCCATCATTAGCCTTGTTTTGAGCCCATTAACAACTCAAATTGTCTTGAAATCCTGCCCATTATCATTTGGAGAGAGTCCTTGGACCTAAATAACTCTTATCCTTTCATATAATTGGCTGATAATTCACAGATAATTGACTTGCTTGACGCGTCGTATCGTAGCGCCGCGTCTCAATGTCGCGACGCCATGGGCCACCGCGACAGCCCATGCATATTCATGCACGTGGGCATACTGTCGCGACATCCCATCCCGTCGTGTTAGGATGCCGCGGCCCTACGATACGCCACGATAGCAGCTGCGCATGTTGGCCTCCGCAACTAACTCCTATTTATCCTCCCATGGGTTTATCTTTATCTCTAGAGATTATCTCAACCCCTTGGGCAAGATTTGGGCCCTAGGGACTCTCTTGGAGCTCCCAAGGACTCTCCCTTGCATTTTTAAAGAGATATATCTCCCATTTTAATTATTATTCTTTTTGATGGATATTCTCACTCTAAAACCTATAAAAACAAGGCCTTCTCCTAATGGACGGGGAGCTCCGATTTTCACCCCGAAGGGCTGCCGAATTTTCATGTGAGCTAGACTTAGACTCGGAGCTCTCCCATTTCCTCTCCTTCCCTCACATTCCACCTCAAAAAAAGCTTGTTATTTCATCATCC
Organism: Colocasia esculenta; assembly: GCA_014218235.1. Taxonomy (NCBI): domain Eukaryota; kingdom Viridiplantae; phylum Streptophyta; class Magnoliopsida; order Alismatales; family Araceae; genus Colocasia; species Colocasia esculenta. The sequence goes on along the minus strand of CM024762.1, from coordinate 72,788,301 downwards.
ATGGAGCGTGGAGTGTGAGGACGGCGACTCCTATCTTTCCTAGAAGCTATTGCATGACATTTGGGACGACATCCACGCCAGGGAGTCGCCCTAATGGGGCTCATTCCTCTCTCCTCCCCTTTTCCTCTACTTCTTCATGCATTTTATTTTATTTCTAGATAGGTTGCATCCTTTCCCATTCCCACATTTTCCACATACCCAACACCCCCAGGTTCGTTCCCATTATGCTTCATCTTTTCTTTTCATTCTTGGAATAGATACTACGCTTAACTTGTTCTAATAGGGCTTTTCTTGTTTCCTTTTGTTTTGGCAGGCACCCAAGCGAGATCCCACGAGGAGCTCTCATCCTCTAGCCGGATCGAGGATGGGAAGAAGGTCCTACTCATCATCTCCCGCACAGAAGAGAACGCGACGACGAAGGGCGACGCGACAAAGTGACGCGTCAAGTCCAACTGACGCATTATCATCGTCGTCGCGGTAGTAGCACTGCCGCGACACCAGGTCCATCCCTATTCTCTTTCCTTTTCCTAGTGTAGTTAGCCCACATTATTTTCTTTTCGTTAGGCAATTACCTAGGTGGCGATGACATCCATGTTTCCATGCTATTTGATTTAGTACATGTTCGCGTGTTGAGGGGGGGCACAATCCTCGTGGTTACACCTTTTGGCGATCACGGTGGGACCTTCAGTGCTACCCTCATGGATTGAGTTTGCCTGCTTGCCATGTTTCCTTCCTTGTTTGTCTTCTTAGGGCCCTGTTAGTCTTTTGTCCCTTTGTTTCCTGTGTTTTTTTGCCTCTCTATTTGTGTCACGGCGTATCGCGGGGACGCGATAAGATTGCGTCGTCAGACGATGACGCGATAATAGGTCAGTGCAATTCTTCCTCTATCTTCCTTATTCTGCTTCTATGAGTTCATGCATGCCTGTTCTATGTTTCTGTGCCATGTATTGTCATGTTTTTGGGTGTTAGAATCCTGCTAGGGTTCGAGTTTTTCCTTTTCTTTTCATTTGTAAGTTTTCGGGACCTGTCGCGGCGTAGTGCAAGGACGCGACCGGGTCGCGTTGAGGATAAGCATTACGTCAACAGGTATGCCTTGTTTGTTAATGTTTTCATCCATGAATCGGTTTCTGGGTGCTTCATGATCCCTTCTGGATTAGTTTGGTGATTTTGCGCTCATATCATCTGTCAGGGTAGTCTGTTTGGCTTTGTGTTCGGGCTTCTGTTCTTATCGTGGCAGGCCGCCCTGTCGCGATAGGGTCGCGGTGTACCCCCTGCCGCCGCGACTCCACCCGAGAGCTTGTAAGTCACCCTGCTTGATCATTTTTGTTACTTGTGCATACATTTTTGGGCACTTAGGCCCTTGCATACACTATTGATCCCATTGTCTAGGTTCCCCCTTGGTTGAGTGAGCCCTCTCACCTATGAACACTCGTAGGCTGACTCGGGCCCACCGTCCGAGGACCTCCGTAAGTCCTCGTGACCGTACGCACGTTGCAGTTCACCGGGCCAGTTGTACCCGTCGCACCATTAGTCCGAGCCACCCCTCGCATGTGAGTGTGTACCACCCTTAGTTACACTGGAGGACTCGAGTTCATTCCTATTAGGGTTCACATAGCCGAGTGATATCCCCTTAATCAATTCATCTAAAGGTCAAGTGCGAACTTTAAGTAATTTGCGCGTTAATCATGACGACTTGAGTGCTTCGGTTCATCCCTTCTCCTCTCAGTCTTTCTTGTTGTGTTAGAGTCTAGGTGTTGTCTGTATCACCCCTTGATTGTTTGGGGGTGCATGCATCTTTTTTTAGGGAGATCGAGTGAATCCCCTCCAATCCTTGTATTTTATCATAATCCTTTGTTCGACATGGACCAATTCTGGGTCCTTGCCGACGATGTCCTGCCCATCGGGCTCCTCGAGGATGTGGCCCAACCCTCTACGGCCATACTCCCAGGGCATATCCAATCTCCTCTCGTTATTGGGTGTCAATCCCATCCTCCTTCTCCTCTAGGGGGAGATGACCCCCATTCACAATTTAGTCAACTTCTCCCCCATCTCACTCTGGACCAAGTCCGAGAATTTCTAGCCACTGCAAAGGGAAAGCGACCTCTATCTCCCTCAGCTCAGAATTCAGTCCAACCGGCGGCTTCCTCCGCCCATGTTGCTTCAGCACCACACCTTTCTTCCTCAGGGGCAGACCCTACACCCCTCCGTCCGCGGGCCATCCATTTTTCAGAACCAAGCTACCTTCCAGCACGAGAGGTCCGACCTCGATCCCCTCTAACTTCAGCATACTATACAGCCGAGCCTGCTTCCCTCGCCTGTGAGAGGTCCCATACTTTTGAGCAACCCCGCTCCCTTGTCTCTACACACCATGTCCAGACCCCCTCCGACTTCTTCGCGGAGTGGGCAACTATGAAAAAGGAGCTTCATGACCTCAGGAGGCAGATTGACCCTTGGAAGGTAGCCGACATTTCTCTCCCATCTTTCCAGTATCTTCGGGTTCCACCCCGGTCAGAGCTCCCTGTTTATCGACGATACTCTGGGGTAGGGGACCCTTATGTTCATTTAAAGGATTTTGTATATGAGTCTGCACCGCACAAGTATGACTGCCACCTCATGGCATACTTGTTCAGAAAATCCTTAGATGGTCCGGCCCTGGAATGGTTTTATTCCCGACCACCTGAGGAAGCTGAAGATTTCCAAATTGTCCAAGAGAGGTTCTTATAGCAGTTCCAAGATCGGGTTGGACCCGAATACTCCTTTGTTGATCTAGTGGCCGAAAAGATGAAGCCTGAGGAGGAGTTCTCAACCTATGCCGACCAGTGGCGCTCATTGGCTGCTAAGGTCCGTTGCCCCATGCCGGAGGAGGAAAAAATCAAGCTATTAATCTCCAATGCCACCCCAACCTACCGAGCCATCTTAGCCATGAACGACATTACTACGATGCACCAACTATATAGTCGAGCCCGTTTCATTTAGACCCAACTCAAGGACTCGCGTATACACTCCATGTTCGAGACCCCTAAATCCCGTTACACCAAGAAGCCTCAAGGCCGAGTTACCGAAGGGATCCAAACCAATGAGCAAGTGGGTGCTGTGAGTAACCCCCAAGGCCCGATGGGTAGGTCCCCATACACTCAGCAACCTCAACAGCCATGGAGTAACAACAGACAACAACTTCCTCAAGGTCACAACCCTCCACAAGACCAGCGCCAATATTCCCAGGTCCCTCCACCTCAGAACGGCTATGCCCCTAGAAAGCCCAACGGACCCAAGAGAGCCCAATATCCTCCTCTGCCCGAGTCTTTGGCCGATGTCTTTGTAGCCCTCATGTCCCCAAATGCCCTTAGATTCCCTCCTGAGAAGCTAAATTGGAATATGGCAGTGGACCAAACAAAGTACTGTGTGTACCATCACCATCCGGGCCACAATGTGTCAGATTGCTTCCAATTCTGAGACATCATATATGATCTTCATGAGCAGAATCAAATTGACTGGGCAGAAATGAAAAGGTTAATCCAGACATTGAGGGACCAACAGGGTCAGAGACAACAACAACAACAACAGCAGAGGCGACAGCAGCCACAGCAGCAGCAGCAACAACAACAACAGCAATAACAACAGCAACAGTTCCAGCCCTTTCAACAACAATACCAGCAACAGCAACAGCCGCAACAGCCACAGCAGCTGGCAAATGACCTTGGCATAATCCCCAACCCCATGCCTCAACACCCGCTTGCTCCAAACCCCCAACCTGCTCCATCACCCCCTCCACCCGTGCATGTTAACCTAGTCATCCACCACCCACCACCAGAAGCTCAATGGGCCTTCGACGACGAACACGAAGTGGGCCAGCTTTTGGTCATTTCCCATGTCACACCCACTACCACCACGCCTACATCCACTGTACCTCCCTCCTTCACACCCATCGTTGCCACCATCACCTCACCACCCTACAACTTCCCCGTCACATCGCCCATCATCCATTCACCTAGCAACATCCCTCTATCCCCCACGCCAGCACCATTACTATCCAACCCCTCCATCCTTGACACCTCACCTTCTCCACTCCACCATAACCTTGCCTTGCGGAGCGGGCGGATATTTCATTGGATGTACCCTAATGCATCCGTGTCTATGCCAGGTCAACTGGCACAACAATCCAACACTCAACAGCAGCAAGATATGGAAGAGATAGATCCGGTCCCGGGGACCCAATATGACATCCTGAAACATTTGGATCAATCTCCTGCCAAAATCTCCATCCTAGAACTGATCAAGAGGTCACAGACTCATCAAGATGCCCTAAGGGCCTTCCTGCAAAGGGTCATGGTCAGTGAAGACATGAACCCCGACAATCTGCCTTCTGTGCTTTCTATTGTGAACAGGGGACCCACAATTACTTTATCTGATGGTGGGTTAGCTGCCCCTAAAGCCAGGAAAATGCCCTTGTGTGTGACATTCACAATAAATAAAGTGGCCATTGACGCAGCATTTGTGGATACGGGAGCTTCCATCAATGTATGTCCATTGAGCTCCATAAGAGCCTGCAACATCTCAGACCGACAATTGTAGCCTACCCCCACAACCATAGCTGCCTATGACAACTCCCGACGGGCTTGCCATGGGGTTATCACTTTACAAGCAGAGTTAGGGCCACTTGTCATGACAGTTGAGTTTTATGTGTTGAATATTGATCACACTTACAAGGCCATCCTAGGGCGCCCGTGGATCAAATCACTAGGGGCAGTACCTTCCACGACACATCAATGTTTGAAATTCCCCTTCCAAGGGCGGATAGTCAAAGTTAAGAGCGTAGCAATGACCCACACAGTGGAAGCTGTTGAGAAAGTATTGCCATCAGTCTGGCCATCCAATAAGCCCGTTATCTCAGTGCTCGATGTGAACTACCCCTGGGCTTACACTTTCTCCTCTAACCATCCAATTGGATCCCCTTCAGTGGTAGCCGTCAAGAAGGATATGTCCATGAATGCAAAGGGTTGGGATATCATGTTCAGGCTCGGCTATCAAACGGGAAAAGGTTTGGGTGCTCATCTCCAAGGGAGAACCAAAACAGTGGCTAGCACAAAGAAATTTACAAAACATGGCCTATGATACATGGAATGGGCCGCATTCTCACCTTCTTCACAGTCAGACCATGGCCCACTCACCTGGACGTTGTATGACCACTTTGTCAGGGGGCCTGTGCAGCCTGGATATAACACTACAATGGAAGAGTGTCACGTCCCGAGAATTACGCAGTGAATATTAATAATAATTCGAAAATAATTCGAGTCGATATCTCGAGATGTGAACAGTCGGCAAATAAGCCTCTAGCTAGCACACACTAAATGTATAACAACATACATCATCATAGGGCCCAAATATTGAACTCAACTAATCTTTTATTTAAATCTCAACTTATTGTAATCAAAATGGAACTATTGCAACTCTTAGACTATGGGATAACAGGACTAGACTCAATAAAAAGAAAAAGTACAGAATACTCCCCACTTCCTACTACATGTTCTAACTCTCAAAGCAAATTACTATACGCTCTTCACTCGGACGCATTCCCATCCTCGACTTGCTCTTCCTCTTGAACTTCATAGTCACCTAGATTGAGTAAAAGTAGGGGATGAGCAAACTAGCCTAGTAGGATTTATATCTCAATGTGCGGGCAATGATATAAGTGATTAGCAATTTAGAACTAGGTAAGCACGATGAATGTCATGATATGCTTGTATGAATAAAACTAATTAAAACATGATACATGAACAAGCTAGAGAGAGAGTGATTGTGATAGAGCAAGAATATAACGAGCAATATATTGTCAAGAGTGAGGTTTGTAACAAGCACGCAAGATATCATGTAAATTGCAATAAATGCATGATAGCCATATCACGCAAGCAAGCAAGCATGCATGAGCATGATCATGTAACACTAATCAGGCACGTAGACACTAATGTATACCAAGAAAAGATCCATCAAGAATGTACACCAGGACACGTGTATGTGGTTATTGTATCTATCATTCAACAAGCAAGCAAGACTCCCAGCGCAGATGCAACGCCAGTAATCATTATACCCCATGGTTAACAGTATATTTATGACTCTCTATCATTGGGGCTAGACTGGAGCCCTTGGACACTCGCCGTGCCCGGTCAGCATCTCATGTAAAATTTTAAATGTAGATACCAACAGTCATTAATAATGGCTAGTGAGAGTTTCAAATGTAGCATGTGTAACGTCATGTTCATGATGATGATGGGAACAAGTAATAAGTAATTGAACATGATTTCATGATAATAATGGTCAAGAGATAAATTCGGCAGCATAACGGTACGATTTATACTTTAATTTAATCTTTACATTAATGGCTTTAGTCTAGATTGTAAATCACACTCACGAGAACAAGAAGAGAAAGGAAGTGCACGCTATCTCTAGGGAACTTCAATGGTACAACCAACTCGTAGGCTATGTGGGAATCCATGGTTAGAGGAGATTTGCGGAGGCCTTAGAGAAAATGTCGCTAGTCTACCGATTCAGAATGACCGGTAGAGAGTTTCCAATTTCCCAAGAAAGGGCTGCCTAACAGTGCAAGTGTGTAGTGATGTACGCATCTCAATCCACAACCATCGGTTTTAAACTTGCGGAAAACACTTAACATGATGGCACGAATTGAACAATGCATTTAACTACATATGGGTTTGCAAGGTTTTAAGAATAATAATTATCATTTAAAACATGATAGAATAATGGAAAGATTGAATCACAAGTTGCATGAATGGATCATAACATTTAAAGAGCAATTAGAATATCCTTCATGTAATTAAAACTTTTAAATGGGTTAACCACTTTTATGCCATTAAATAACCATCATGAATTGATCAGACCTAAGACATGTGAAGTATATTTAAACAGACCTCAGGTACAATAGTTAGATTTGCAAGAAAACATGTGGTTTTATGTAAAAAAAATGCTGAGATCGCGATGGACCCTTGTAAGGGTCGCGATGGGGTCAGATCAGATCACGACAGTGCCTTGTAAGGATCGCGACAGGCTTGTCTGATCAGGCAGGCAGATCGCGACGAGTGCTTATGAAGAAGGCGACATGGCTGTCAGACCCGGAGGTCAGGCCGCGACGGCGGTCTGGTCGCGACCAGATCGTGACGGAATTCTTGTCGCGATCTGCCTGAGAACGCGGCCTATCGAGCCATCGTGTTCTCAGGTCCTTGGCCTGCGTCTGCCAGGGAAAGGACAATGCTTTGGATTGAGGACCAAACTTTCCCTGTTTTGACACAGGGTTGTTCTAAAATTAAGAACACATTGTACAGTGCATGAAAAATCATGAAACCATTTTTAAACCAACCTAGACATGCAAGGGTGCTTCCAGTAAATCGGAATTAGAAAACTAGGATGGTTTCGATAGGGTTTAATCAAGTCAAACACAACATAAAAGCCAAGTGCAACCCGAAAATGTAGTTTCATGTAGTGACCCTCTTACCATGCTTATAACTCTCTATCTATTGACATTCAGATAAAACGTTCAACACAAGACATGACAATGACAATTATTAGAAAAACTTTTATGTTGTGAGTTTGCTCGAATTCAGTCTGAAATAGCATGCAACATATAAAGAACTGAAAAAGCTGTAACAGTGCGCGACTTGGGGAAAACGCTTATAACTCAAAATCTACTCATTGGAATTCGATGAAACTAGTGGGAAATGAAAGTTAACTTTCTGATCTACACATTGGTATAGGATATGTTAAGGTTTTGCCCGAGAAAACCTATCTTCTGGATTGAAGAAGTCCCATTTTTCGAGAAAACCCGTGTTCAGACCACTTGGAGGAAAATGCTTAATACTCCGTGTATACTGCATGGAATTTAGGCATTCCACTTGGGTTAGTACGTAGACTTGACCCTCTTTCAAGGGGTATAATCATTGCAAGGTTTGGTTTAGGTTTGGCCTACCTTTGATCGGCTTCAAGTGGACAGTTTGTGCAGGTCGCAGAAGACGAACGGGGGAAGAAGATGTCCTTCTTGTGGTCGATCCACAGCTCCCCAGCCCCCAAGAGCTCCTCCACACGACCCCAGCAAGTTGTAAACTCGTCCCTAGGGTTTGGGTGAAGAGTATTTAAGCAACCAAGGTATTTAGGAGTCCTATTGTAACTAGGAAAGAAGGGTTGCGGGTTTGGCTTGTGTCTTTCCAAAAATTGAAGATCTCTCCCTCCATTAGAGAGTCTTGGCCATCAAGCAACCTCCATGGGTGGGTAGGCACGAATTTGGGTTACCAAGAGTACAAGATCTCTTCCCAATTTAACTCTAATTGCCTCTTTCTAATTTCAGCTTATTTAAGCTACGAATTTCCATGCATTTTCTTGCTTCATTTGATTTTTGGGTCATATGTGGTCCATTGGCCCAATTATGATAATGGGTCATCAACATATAATGTTGGAAGTCTTCCCCACATTTTTATTTAATTTATGGTTGCGTCGTATTTTTGTGTTAATCGCTTTCCGACTTGCTTCCTAGTTTGGATAATCGGTCACACTAACTCTTAAACCTAGACAAAATGATTTTTATTGACCCAAATTTCTTGATGAGTCATTATAGAATATTATTTGAAGCCCGTATATGATTTTTATTTAATTTTCTGACTCATCCAAGTACGTGTGATAATGATTTTTTCGACTTATTCATGAATTACGATAATAAGTCGTGAAGCACTTTAAACTTTGCTAATCTGATTTTTCTTGACACAAATTTCTTTGTGGAACATTTAGGAATAATGTGTGGGGTTGATTTATAATTTTTACGGATTTTTTCCGATGTGTTTTAGCATATACAATAATGATTCGTATGTTTTAAATACTTTGATATTATGGAAATTATTTATTTCCATTTATTCGAATCTTTATATAGTTAAAATTTCCGGGGTGCTACACCCTCCCCCACTTAAGAGAATTTGGTCCCCAAATTCATGCATAGAAAGTTATTGTACCAATGAGGTGTACTTACTTGCGAATAGCTCCGGGTATCTTTTGCGCATTGCTTACTCGGTTTCCCACGTGTCGTCTTCATCCATGCGTTGATTCCATCTAACCCTTACCAGTGGGATGATCTTGTTTCTTAATTGGCATAGTTCCCGGTCCATGATCTTAATTGGCTTCTCTTGATATGTTCCGTCTTTGTTGAATTCCAGGAGCTCATATTCCATGACATGCCACGGATCCCGTACGTACTTTTTCAACATGGATATGTGGAACACATTGTGTGTTCCATCCATTTGTGGTGGTAAAGCGAGACGGTATGCCACCTCACCGATTCTTTCAAGGATTTCGAAAGGCCCGACAATCCTTGGTGACAACTTGCCTTTAATGCCAAATCGACTGATCCCACGGCCTGTAGACACTTTCAAGAATACATGCTCACCAACCTGAAACTCCAGGTCTCTTCTTCTATTATCTGCATATGCTTTTTTCCTTTTCTGCGCCACTGTCATTCTTTCTTTAGTAAGCTTTACCTTCTTTGTGGTTTCCCTTATCCTTTCTGGTCCTAGCATTTGTTTTTCGCCAACTTCATACTAGCATATTAGAGATCGGCAACTCCTGCCATCGAGTGCTTCAAATGGCGCCATTTGAATGCTAGCTTGATATCTATTATTGTAGGCAAACTCCATAAGAGGTAAGTGTTCGTGCCAGTTACCTCCAAAATCTAGGACACATGCTCTAAGCATATCTTCAATCACCTGGTTGGTTCTCTCCGTCTGACGATCTGTCTGTGGATGGTGTTGAGCAAATACCTCTAAGAAATCTAATGACTTTCTTAGATTTTATAAAACTATGTTTTTGCCATGACAAATATTTAAATATATGTTTTATATCACAAAAATCTTTTTTCAGGAAAGAATATCCTAAAAATTTCTAAGGCCACAACTATCTCTCAATATACTGAATTCGACTGCCATATTCAACTCCTCCAGAATAGCAGTCAGAAATCAAAGTCCACGTTGTTTACATAGTATTCGACTCATACAGTCGAATACCTTTGTTCTGCATTCGACTCATACAGTCGAATACCTTTGTTCTGCATTCGACTCATACAGTCGAATACCTTTATTCTGCATTCGACTCATGACTTCGACTCTTACAGTCGAACGTCTGCTCTGTATTCGACCAATACCTTCAAATGCCTAAAATACCTCTGTATTCAACTGTAGTCAAATCATATTGATCTCTCGAGCCGAATCACTCTTTCTTCAATCGACTCATCTGTTCACATTCGACTACACTGAAATCCTATACTTTACTTTTCACACACCACCAGTTCTATATGAACATCATCAAATCGAGTTTGTGTATTTTTAACAACAAGATTGTTGTATGACTTCGAAAAGTTATTATTATATTTTTAACAGGATCTTGACATGAAAGCTCTCAAATTAATTTTCCTATGCTAAACATGTTCTGAAAAGTGTCTCATTAAATTTCTCAGTACTGATGTCCTACCTTGCCTTATTGTTAGCTTCTCAAGACACATAGTATTTATGTAAAATTCAGACGCATGGCATCTGACCTTCTCACCTACCACTGACAGACCCATACTTTAACTTTTTGTCTGTCTGTCTGCTATCTGTAATACTGATGGGATACGAGGTTCCATACTTTGTACTGAACTTTTCTGACCTACCTACCATAAGGGTATGGAGATACATTTTTTCGTTTTGTCTTGTCCTTGCAACAGGCATTTATTGAGCATGTGTTCAGCATGCCTCTCCCTCAGCTATTTGCTACAAGAGCTTATCTTCTAGCTGTTAACAAAATAAAGACCTCGGGAAGAAACTATTTTGAAGACCTGCTGGGCAATATCTTCAGGACACAAAGAAACTCAGAATTCCTCCTCAAACGGCTATATTGCAAACGGCCACAAGCTTCAACGATCATCTTCTCAAACGGTCATAATTTGAAGACTATAAAAGGAGCTCAAGAGGAAGAGAACAGATATACAATATACTGAGAGATACATACAATGATACATAGAATCCACATGTGTTTCAAGTCTCATTCTCCTACAAGAGCCATTCGACTTCCTCAAGCTCTCTAAAGCCTTCATTCTTGATTTCCTTCAAGAGTTTCCTTGTGCTCAGATAGGAGAAGTTCTATCTGTCGGTGGCAATTGTACTCAGTGTCAATTCTTTTTAGTCCACCCCCTTTCACTTCAGATAGGATTTAGAATGAATTTTATATCTGTTGCATCCATCTGAAGTCTGTGTGTTTGTGCTCAATTTTGAGGCAAACACACCCTTGTCAATCCTTCTTTGTACTTGTGCAGAAGTCTGTCTCTGCACTTTGCCCCTCTTGTGAAGGGAAGGCCTTGGTGAAAAGGCATTTCTGTACCCCTGTATAGGGAAGACTTGCTTGGGAGCAAGTGAGTATTGTAATTCCTCTCAAGGGTGAGAGAAGGCCAAATTCATTGGCAGATTAGTGAAATCTCAAGTGGTTGGCTTGAGGACTGGATGTAGGACTTCCATGTGGGAAGGGCCGAACCAGGATAAAAACTGTGTCCAATCTTCTTGTGTGATTGTTTCCGCCTAGTCTACACTTGAATCACACACATCACTTTGAGTACTAACTTGTTTATTTAGTGCTGTGATTTTCAGAAGAAATTTTAAAAGGTCAAAAGTCCTATTCACCCCCTCTAGGACTATTTCGCTTGCCATTTCGATCCAACAAGTGGTATCAGAGCGAGGTCTTCTCAAAAGAATCCTAAAAAGATTTGAGAAGAAATGGCATCTGAAGCTCACAACTATGAAGGCCAATCGGTTACAAAACCACCATTCTTTGATGGTGAAGATTATCAATATTGGAAGATGAGGATGGAATGTTTCATCAGAGGTACTGACTTCGACCTCTGGCAGGTAATAGAACAAGGTGATTTTCAAGTCCTTGCCGAATCCTCTTCTAGTGCTCTTTCTATTGTTGACAAAAGAAATATGTCTTTAAATTATAAAGCAAAAAATTATCTATGTTGTGCTTTATCTAAAAGAGAGTTTAATAGATTATCAGCCTGTAAAACAGCAAAAGAAATGTGGGATAAGCTACAAGTTACATATGAAGGTACAGATAGGGTTAAGAAAACTAGAATAGACATACTTGTATCTCAGTATGAACAATTCAAAATGCTTCCAAATGAGAATATTACTCAAATGTACAATAGATTGCCAAATATAATTGTAGGTTTAAGTGCTTTAGGGAAAAATCTGACAATCGAAGAAATTGTTAGAAAAATATTAAGATCTCTAACAAATGTTTGGACACCTAAAGTCACAGCCATAGAAGAAGCACATGATTTAACACAATTAACTATTGATAAGTTAATAGGATCCCTCATGGCACAAGAAATAAACATGGAAAGGTTCTCTAAAAATTCTTCAAAGAAGAAAATTTCAAATGCTTTAAAGATTGCAGATTCCTCTTCATCTGAGGATTCTAAAGAGAAATTAGATGACAACGATGATGAGGCTATGCTCTCAAGGAAGCTGCAAAGAATCATGGCTAAGAAGAAGAAATTCGGGTCAAGGAAATTCTTTAAGAAAGACAATAAGAAAGAACCTACATGCTATGAATGCAATCAGCCAGGACATTACAAATCTGAATGTCCCAGACTCAAGAAAAAGGACCAAGTGGACAAATCAGATAAGAAGAAAGGAAAAGAAAAGAAGTTCAGAAGATTCAAAAAGAAGGCTATGGCAGCAACATGGGATAATGAAGATGCTACCAGCTCAGAGTCTTCCAGCTCGGAATCTGAGGAAGAAGAAAAGGCAAATCTAGCCCTCATGGCAGGACTAGAACAGGTAAACTCTGAAACATCTTTTACTTCCTGTTCTGAATCTGATTCTGATAATATTGAAGATGCATTTAATGAGCTCTATAAAAGATACAAATCCATGGTAAAAGAAATAAAAATAGTTAAGCTAAATTTAATCAACCAAGAAAAGAGCAATACCTTTCTTAAAAAGGAAACTGAAAGATTGAATCAAAATCTAAATGAGACTAAAAGAGCAAATAAATTACTTGTGAAGATTTGAAGAATAAAAATAGCAAAATTTTAGAATTAGAATCAAATCTAAACTTGCTCAAAAATGAAGAAAAATTAGTAGAGGAAAATAACTATCTAAAAGCTACCATTGAAAAGATTTCTAATTGCAAAACCTCACTATTTGTTAGAATTAAAGGTTCTAGATCCGGTAAAAAGAAATATGGATTAGGATACACTCCTCCACATAATAAAGAAGAGATTATTTATCCAGAAGTGTATCCAACTCCTAAATTTGTGGCTGAAAAGAACATAAAAAATACTAAAAAGGTAAATCAGCATAACTATAAACAAAAACAGAAATTCAGCAACAATGTGCACAGAAAAATGCTTTCAATTTGTGTTGTACTCATTGCAATCAATTAGGTCACACTGTTAGCACATGCACCACTAGACATTTAAGATGGATTCCTAAAACTAACCATCATGGACCCAAGAAAATTTGGGTACCAAAAGTTACAACTTAGCCTATTTTGCAGGGTCAGCTGAGGGCATCCAAATGGTATTCGGATAGTGGATGCTCAAGGCATATGACAGGAGATAGGAAGCTTTTCACCAATTTTAGAGAAGAATCTGGTCAAGTAACTTATGGAGATAATGGAAAAGGAAAAGTACTAGGATGTGGAACCATTGGTACTAAAGAGAAGAATCTAATTGAAGATGTTATGTATGTAGAAGGTTTGAAGCACAACCTGATCAGTATTAGTCAGCTATGTGATAAAGGGCATTTAGTAAGTTTTCAGAATGACAAGTGTATAATTCAGAAGGATAACAAGATTGTCTTTGAAGCACAAAGAGTGAAGAATCTATACACATTGCAACTAGCAGAGTTAAAAGAAGTAAACTTGTGTCTAGCTACCACCAAAAGTGATGAATCTGATCTTTGGCATAGAAGACTTGGTCATGCTAGCACTTCAGTGATCAAGAAGTTGATAAGGCATGATCTGGTTGAAGGACTTCCCAAACTCAAGCTCAGAAACATGGAATATGTTCAGCCTGTGCAAAGGGAAAGCAGACCAAGACCTCTTTTCAGTCTAAAACAATTGTTACAACTTCCAAGCCATTGGAACTAATTCACATGGATTTGTTTGGACTAATGAGGACAGTCAGTCTTGGTGGAAAATTATATGGCTATGTGCTTGTTGATGATTATTCAAGGTATACTTGGGTATCATTTTTAGAAGCCAAATCTGAAGCTTTCTAAGCATTTCTGAAGTTCAGAAAAATTAGAAATTTCAGATCACAAGTCTCAGGTCAGATCATGGTGGTGAATTCAAAAATGAAGATTTTCTGGAGTTCTGTGAGGAAAATGGAATTGAACACAACTTCTCATCTCCAAGAACACCCCAACAAAATGGAGTGGTAGAAAGAAAGAACAGAACATTGTTGGACATGGCCAGAACAATGCTAAATGAGTATAATCTACCAAAGTACTTCTGGGCAGAAGCAGTGAATACAGCTTGCTATATCATCAACAGATGCATGATCAGACCAATTCTGAAGAAAACACTATATGAGCTATACAAGGACAAGAACCCAAATATCAGTCATTTCAGACCATTTGGTTGTAAGTGTTTCATTTTAAATAATGGTAAGGATAATCTAGGAAAATTAGATGCTAAAAGTGATGAAGGTTTTCTCTTAGGATATGTTTCAAAACCTAGAGGCTATAAGGTATTTAATAGAAAAGCTTTAACAATAGAGCAATCAGTTCATGTATTATTTGATGAAACTAACCCCTCTATCAGAAGGATAGAAGAAGAAGAATGTGTTGATGATCTGTGCAGGGATCTAGAAAAGACATCTCTTGAAGAAGAAGGAAAAGATAAAGAAGAAGAAGATCCTCCATTAGAAGATCTTCAACAACAAGAAGAATCACAAGAGGGACTACCTAAAGAATTGAGGTACCACCGGAACCATCCTAGAGAAAACATAATTGGTGATCCTCAATCCAGGGTATGAATAAGAGGTATGCAAATTCCTTGTGACTTCTCTGCCTTAGTTTCACAAATTGAGCCTAAGACAATCAATGATGCATTAGGTGATGAATCTTGGATCCTTGCTATGCAAGAAGAGCTTAATCAGTTCAAACGTAGTGAAGTTTAGACCTTTGTGCCTAGACCTACTGATCATCCAGTTATTGGAACCAGATGGGTTTTTAGGAATAAAATGGATGAGTCAGGGGTAATTACTAGGAACAAAGCTAGACTTGTAGCCCAAGGATATTCCCAAGAGGAAGGCATAGATTTTGATGAAACCTATGCTCCAGTTGCTAGATTAGAGGCAATCAGAATTTTATTAGCTTATACTTGCTCTCTTAATATCAATTTATTTCAAATGGATGTTAAAAGTGCTTTTCTGAATGGTTTCATTAAAGAAGAAGTATAAGTTGAGCAATCACCTGGTTTTGAAGATAATAAGTATCCTGATCATGTTTTCCGTTTAAAGAAAGCACGATATGGTCTGAAACAAGCACCAAGAGCTTGGTATGAAAGATTAAGTGCTTATCTTACATCACATGATTTTATAAGAGGAAAAGTAGATAGCACCCTATTTATAAAGAAATTTTCAGATGGAATCTTAATTGTACAAATCTATGTTGATGACATTATCTTTGGATCTACTAATGAATAACTCTACAAATTCTTTGAAAATTTGATGCAAAGTGAATTTGAAATGAGCATGATGGGTGAACTTAATTATTTTCTTGGATTGCAAATTAAGCAAACCAAAGAAGGAACTCACATCTGTCAAACCAAATACATTTTAGATTTACTGACTAAGTATGGCTTTGACAAATGTAAGCCCTTAGGAACACCCATGAGCTCAGGCATTAAGTTAGACAGTGATCCTCTTGGCAAAAAAGTAGACCAAAAGACCTATAGAGGAATGATAGGATCACTACTCTATCTCACTGCAAGTAGACCAGATATAATGTTTAGTGTCTGTCTCTGTGCAAGATTCCAAGCTGATCCTAAAGAATCTCATGTTCTTGTAGTAAAAAGAATTTTCAGATATCTCATTAATACAAATAACTTAGGTTTATGGTATCCTAGATGTTCTGATTTCAAGTTGATTGGTTATAGTGATGCTGACTATGCTGGATGCAAATTAGATAGAAAAAGCACCAGTGGTACTTGTCAAATTCTTGTAGGTTGTTTGATATCTTGGTCTTCTAGAAAGCAGAATTCAGTAGCTTTATCCACTACAGAAGCTGAATATATTGCAGTTGGAAGTTGCTGTACTCAACTCCTGTAGATCAAGCATCAGTTAGAAGACTATGGTCATCAACTTCAAGATATTCCAATGCTTTGCGACAACACAAGTGCTATAAATTTAACAAAGAATCCAATTCAGCACTCAAGAACCAAACATATTGAGGTTAGACATCATTTCATCAGGGACCATGTAAATAATGGAAATATTTCTCTTGAATTTATTTCTACAGAAAATCAATTAGCAGATATTTTTACAAAACCTCTCCCTGAAGATAGATTTACTTCAAGAAGAAGAGAAATAGGTATGTGCAATCCTGATTAAACTAATAAAGCAGTGTTTGAATTGCTCTGATAAAACCTTCCTTGAACTGTCTGTGAAAGTATCCTGAAAATTGCTAAGTCCTATATTCGACTCATGCATTCGATTCATGAGGAACCAATGCATTCGATTCATGTTATAATGATACATTCGAGTAATGCAGCCGAATACCTAATTCGATTCATTAAATTAATTTAAACTGACGCTTACCCTTCAGAATTCTTTTAATTACTTAATTGAGGTAACTGACACCTCATTAAGGCGCGTCCATTCGTAATTAAACGGTCAAATCAATCATCGTGTCCACTCATAAATTAAACGGTCAAATCAATCGCGTACGTTCATCCTGAAATCAAGTGCCAATTATCTTTTTTTCTTATATAAGAAAACCTTTTCTCCTTTCAAAACACCCGTTTGAAATCCCCTTTTGACTCACCTGTCTTCTTGCGTTCTTCGCGCCTTCACTGTGCTCCGACAAAGGACTCTCCAGAAACCATCTGAAACCTCATTCCTCCGGAAGAAAGGTAGGATCTTTCATCTCTACTGGTCATTTCTTTCTCTCCTCTGAAGGTTTCCTAAGTCCCTTTCATTTCTTTCATCTAGATGGCTTCCCTTAGGGCTTCCGAGTCTGTCCAGTTGACCCCTGACCAACTCCAGCGTCTTGCTAAGATTCCCATTTGCTCTGGGAAGGCTGTTGAGTTCTCTCATTTGTCTGGAAATTTGTCTTGGGTAGAAGAGACTCTAAATGCTATGGGTTGGACCAGAATGTGTTAGATTTCTGAACCCTTTGTTGCCGATGCAGTCAGATCATTTTATGCTTCACTGCAAGTCTCTGATGGGAACTCAGTTGTAGGGTATGTTAAAGGCACCAAAATCATAATTTCTGAAGAGCTTTTGGTCGAGTTGCTAGATTGTCCCAACTCAGGGCACAGGCTTAGTGAGTTCATCCCTTTGGAAAAGCAAAAGCTAGGGATTATTGGTACCCTGGGGACCCTCAGCAAGCGAGGACTTCAAGTCAATGAGTTGTCTGCTGAGAAAAGACTGATTCACTCTATTATTACCAATATCATCACCCCTAGAGCAGGAACTCACTCTTCCATCACTGCTAGGGATGGTAATTTGCTATTTTGGGCAATTTAGAGGCACAGGGTGAATCTGCCAGCAGTTATTCTGGAGATGATGATTGCTTCAAAAGACCTCCAAGAATCTCTTCCATATGGATCTCTACTAACTCTTATCTTCAAGAAATTTTCAGTAGATCTGTCTAGAGAAATGTTTGTTGGTAACAAGGAGAAGATTGGTATTTTCACTCTGAAAAGAAGCAAGTACTCCTTGGTTGGTAAAAAGCAGAATTTGTGGTACAAAAGTTCAGTCCCTGAGTGTGAGCATGAAGTATATCCTGATGAATCTTTGGTTTCTCTGCTCACACATGAAGCCCCTGCATCCGAAGTTCAGCATGAACATCCTTCCATCCAGATCAGATCTGAAGAGTCCATTCCTGTACAAGAAGATGTTCTACCATCCATTCCAGTCCAAGATGTTCCAGAGGACACCGTCAATGATGTCCTAAGAGATCTCAGAGGCAAAAGAATCATTTCTGAAGATATTCCAGCCTCTTCCCCCCAGGATTACCTCTTTGAAGATAGAGAGCCTGACAACGCTCCTTCTCAATTTGAGACCCAGCCAAGGTCTCTGGGGGAGAGTAGCAGTAACCTCAGTAATATTTTGAAAATGGTTAGAAGTCAGAATGAGAACATGTCAGTTCTCCATATGCAAGTTGTTCTGTTAGATACTAAGTTTGATAGCTTGTCTGAGGCAGTCAAGCAAATCAAGGATCTCCTATTGCAGTTGGTGTGCCAACCAGGCACCTCTAGGCCATCAGGGCCTTTCTCCTCTAAGCAGCAAGAAGAGACAGTGCCAGCTCAAGAAGAAGAACACCAAGCAGAACCTCAAGTACCTATACTGAGGAACCAGAACTTGAGCAACCTGTCAAAGAACCAGCAGTTCAGGCTGAAGAGCAGCCTATTGAATCTAAGCAGCAGCAAGTTGAGCAGACCTATGAGTAGCAGGCTCAGTTAGCAGTAGTTGTATTTAAACCAAGTGATCAGCAGTAGCAGTAGCAAGTGCAAGAATCAGAAAATCAGCTAGAAGAAGTGGCTACAGCTGTAGAGGACCCTATGCAGAAGGCAGCAGCCAAGAGACCTCTTGAGCCCTCTCAAGATTGTCAGACTTTTAAGAGAAAGGTGAAGATGAGATTAGTCAAGGATGGTGTTCCTGTCAAACCAATCCTCCCTTCTCCTTCTTCCAGAGCCACATCTCCCACTGCTACACTTGCAACTGAACCTGCTTCATCAGCACCACTATCTCCACACTCCTCCTTGGATCTACTTCCAGTAATCACTCCTGTAGATCACTTCAAACAAGATGTTAAGTTCTCCATCTACCCCTTGAAATATCAAGTTGAACCTCTTGAAGAGTTCACCGTAACTCTTTCAACTCAACCTCCTCATTTTTATTCCTCTCTTCCTACAGCCTCAAAATCTGACTCCAAGAAAACAATAATGCCTTTAGTTGAGATACTTCCTAGCATCCAACTGTCAGCCTCCAAAGGACCCAAATTGGGACACAAACCTTCCTCTCTACTTCCTCCGTTTTGGTATGCCTTCACTCATCACTCTGAACAACACATGAATTTGTTCAGAGAATATGTTGCCATTAGAGCCTTTTTGGAAGTTCATGAGTTGCCAGATTTCACATTTGAACACTGGCTTCCTATTTTGATTAAAACTTCCCAACTTTCTATTTCTGATCTCCAACTCATATCTAGGAAGAGCCACTTCCTCACTCCCCAAGAATTTGTTGATCAATACCCTGAAGAGGCCGTCAGGTTCTTAGAAAATCAATCCAGAACCCATCACTTGACAACTGCTCAGCATCTTTCTCTTAGATTTCATGCCCTTTTTGCAGAGCATCTCAGGGCCTCTCAGGCCAAGTACCTTGAAATGAGATCTTTCAACCATGAAAGGTTCAAACTGGGATTGCATGATGTTTCCAGAGGGCAGTATGAGAATTTGCTCCGAGGACAAAGAGAGATTACACCTTCCATGACAGTAGCCTTACTGTTAGGACTTCATCCTCCTTTGGTAGGAGCAGTCTCCTATAGAAGAGAATTTGCTAAAATATTCTTCAATAGATTCCTCCGAATTTCTGCCAGATTCAAAATCAAGTACCAATCTAAGCTCAGTTTCTAGAGGTTTATATTTATTCAGTTGTCAAAGAAATCCAAGCATCTCCTTGATATCCAGCTCAGTTTTGTTGAATCCGAAAGATTCACCCCTGAGCAATGGGAAGCAGCCTATCCATCCTACCACTCTCAGTGCCGAAAGATGAAACTCAACATCAATCAATTTCACTCAAAAGTTCTCATGGATTTCCATAACAGTGTCACTCATCGTTGGGCTGAGAGGTACCTCATATACTATCAGGCTAAGGATGCAGCCATCTCTCATGGCCTCTATTGGAATCTGACCTTCAACGAATTCCTCCAACTAGCATCCACCAAAAAATTTATGCCTCTCCGAGTCAGGATGGACACTGACAAGTTTCATTACAAGATTGGTTGGTACAGGAGGCGCCACGTTAAGTCTATCAAAAAATTACCCTCCACCAACCCAGCCTACAATGTTGATGATGCTCTCTTTGAAAATTCCTTCAACAAAAACGAAGAAAAATTCTGGGAGCTCATCCAACCATTCCTGAAATCAATTCCAGCTTCTCTCTTGTTGCCTCGTTCAGCTAGAGTCTGAACTTTTTAGTTGTAATTTCTTGTTTAAACCTACTTGCTACTATGTACTGTTTGCCATTTTATCGATGCAATTTCTTCCTACTTGTGAAATTCTCAAATGTTTTATCCTTTCTATTAATGTCACAAAGGGGGAGAAAAAGGTATAAACATAGCATATGATACATATCTATTTAAAGACTTTTGTCATTAACAAAAAGGGGGAGAATTGTTGAGCAAATACCTCTAAGAAATCTAATGACTTTCTTAGATTTTATAAAACTATGTTTTTGCTATGACAAATCTTTAAATATATGTTTTATATCACAAAAATCTTTTTTCAGGAAAGAATATCCTAAAAATTTCTAAGGCCACAACTATCTCTGAACATACTGAATTCGACTGCCATATTCAACTCCTCTAGAATAGCAGTCAGAAATCAAAGTCCACGTTGTTTACATAGTATTCGACTCATACAGTCGAATACCTTTGTTCTGCATTCGACTCATACAGTCGAATACCCTTGACTCATACAGTCGAATACCATTGTTCTGCATTCGACTCATACAGTCGAATACCATTGTTCTGCATTCGACTCATACAGTCGAATACCTTTATTCTACATTCGACTCATGACTTCGACTCTTACAGTCAAACGTCTGCTATGTATTTGACCAATACCTTCAAATGCCTAAAATACCTCTGTATTCAACTGTAGTCGAATCATATTGATCTCTCGAGTCGAATCACTCATTCTTCAATCGACTCATCTGTTCACATTCGACTGCACTGAAATCATGTACTTTACTTTTCACACACCACCAGTTCTCTATGAACATCATCAAATCTAGTTTGTGTATTTTTAACAACAAGATTGCTGTATGACTTCGAAAAGTTATTATTATATTTTTAATAGGATCTTGACATGAAAGCTCTCAAATTAATTATCCTATGCTAAACATGTTCTGAAAAGTGTCTCATTAAATTTCTCAGTACTGATGTCCTACCTTGCCTTATTGTTAGCTTCTCAAGACACATAGCATTTATGTAAAATTCAGACGCATGGCATCTGACCATCTCACCTACCACTGACAGACCCATACTTTAACTTTTTGTCTGTCTGTCTGCTATCTGTAATACTGATGGGATACAAGGTTCCATACTTTGTACTGAACTTTTCTGACCTACCTACCATAAGGGTATGGAGATACATTTTTTCGTTTTGTCTTGTCCTTGCAACAGGCATTTATTGAGCATGTGTTCAGCATGCCTCTCCCTCAGCTATTTGCTACAAGAGCTTATCTTCTAGCTGTTAACAAAATAAAGACCTCGGGAAGAAGCTATTTTGAAGACCTGCTGGGCAATATCTTCAGGACACAAAGAAACTCAGAATTCCTCCTCAAACGGCTATATTGCAAACGGCCACAAGCTTCAACGATCATCTTCTCAAACGGTCATAATTTGAAGACTATAAAAGGAGCTCAAGAGGAAGAGAACAGATATACAATATACTGAGAGATACATACAATGATACATAGAATCCACATGTGTTACAAGTCTCATTCTCCTACAAGAGCCATTCGACTTCCTCAAGCTCTCTGAAGCCTTCATGCTTGATTTCCTTCAAGAGTTTCCTTGTGCTCAGATAGGAGAAGTTCTGTCTGTGGGTTGTAATTGTACTCAATGTCAATTCTCTTTAGTCCACCCACTTTCACTTCAGATAGGATTTAGAATCAATTCTATATCTGTTGCATCCATCTAAAGTCTGTGTGTTTGTGCTCAATTTTGAGGCAAACACACCCCTGTCAATCCTTCTTTGTACTTGTGCAGAAGTCTGTCTCTGCACTTTGCCCCTCTTGTGAAGGGAAGGCCTTGGTGAAAAGGCATTTCTGTACCCCTATATTAGGAAGACTTGCTTGGGAGCAAGTGGGTATTGTAATTCCTCTCAAGGGTGAGAGAAGGCCAAATTCATTGGCAGATTAGTGAAATCTCAAGTGGTTGGCTTGAGGACTGGATGTAGGACTTCCATGTGGGAAGGGCCGAACCAGGATAAAAACTGTGTCCAATCTTCTTGTGTGATTGTTTCCGCCTAGTCTACACTTGAATCACACACATCACTTTGAGTACTAACTTGTTTATTTAGTGTTGTGATTTTCAGAAGAAATTTTAAAAGGTCAAAAGTCCTATTCACCCCCCCTCTAGGACTATTTCCCTTGCCATTTCGATCCAACAGATGGAAATCCGTGCTAAAGTTTAGTTTAGATCCCAAGGAGTAGTGCAGTCCTTTCCAAAAGTGGGATGTAAACCTAGGGTCTCTATCAGATACGATAGACACCGGTACTCCATGTAATATGACTATTTCCTTCACATATAATGCAGCCAGAACATCTACTGACCACTTATTCTTCACTGGCAAGAAGTGAGCCGACTTAGTTAAGCGGTCGACAATAACCCAGATACCATCGAATCCACCTCTAGATTTGGGTAGTCCGAAAATAAAGTCCATCCCTATACCTTCCCATTTCCATGCCGGGATTTCTAGGCGTTTGAGTTTACCTGTGGGTCGCAAGTGTTCTGCCTTGACCATTTGACAAGTTAAGCATCGGGCGATATATTCCGCCACCTCTCTCTTCATATTAGGCCACCAAAAGCTTCTTTTCAAATCTTGATACATTTTGGTAGTTCCAGGATGAATGGTATACCTGGTCTTGTGAGCCTCATCCATGATCATTTTCTTTGTCTCCGCATGGTCGGGTACACAGACTCGATCCCGAAACAATAGTCTTCCATCTTCAGTTAATGAGAAATCTGGCCTCTAGTCTAGATTAGCCTTAATCTCCACAAGTACAGGGTCATTATCTTGGAGTGTTGTGATGTCCTCCAATAGTGTAGGTTGTGCTCTAACACTAGCAACAAGGCATCCCTTCTCTTTGATGTCAGCATCAATATTTAATTTAGCGAAGTCCTCTAACAACTTCCATTCGTCCACCATTAAACTTGACAATGTGATCATTGGCTTTCTACTTAGAGCATCTTCTACAGCATTTGCTTTTCCTGGATGATATTGGATCGTGAAGTCGAAGTCTTTGAGATACTCCAACCACCTCCGATGTCTTATATTCAAGTCCTGCTGAGAAAATAGATACTTCAAGCTTTTATGGTCAGAAAACACAATGAATTTCTCACCATATAGATAATGACGCCATATCTTCAAGGCGAAGACTACAGCAGCTAGCTCCAGATCATGTACATGATAATTATCCTCGTGCTTCTTCAATTGTCTAGACGCGTAGCATATAACTTTCCCATTTTGCATCAGCACACAGCCAAGGCCGATCCCAGATGCATCAGCGTATACTTCAAAACTACCCCCAGCAACTGGCAGTGTCAGTACGGGTGCCGAGGTAAGGTGCCCTTTCAATGCCTTGAAACTTTCTTCACATTCATCAGTCCATGCAAATGGATTCTCCTTCCTGGTAAGCCTGGTCAATGGTACAACTATCTTTGAGAAATCTTTAATGAAGCGACGATAATAACCGGCTAAACCCAGAAAGTTCCTAATCTCCGACACAGTTGTCGGACTTTCCCAGTTCTTTACCGCCTCCACCTTAGATGGATCCACATAGATTCCCTCTTTGGATATGATGTGACCAAGGAAAGACACTTTCTCCATCCAGAATTCACACTTACTAAGTTTAGCATAGAGTTGATTATCTCTGAGCACTTGCAGAGCAACCTTCAAGTGTTCCTCGTGTTCTTCTTTGGATTTGGAGTAAATAAGGATGTCATTAATGAACACTACTATAAACTGGTCCAAGTATGGCCTATAAATATTGTTCATAAGTTGCATGAAAGACGCTGGAGCATTTGTTAAACCAAACGGCATGACCACGAACTCATAGTGACCATATCTACTCCGGAATGCAGACTTGTGAATATCCTCTTCCTTTATTCTTAGTTGATGGTAGCCTGATCTTAGATCTATCTTGGAGAAATATTGTGCACCGGAGATCTGGTCAAACAGCTCGTCGATGTGGGGCAGTGGATACTTATTCTTTATTGTCAACTGGTTTAACTAACGGTAATCAATGCATAGCCTCATTGTCCCGTCCTTCTTTCTGACAAATAGCACTAGCGCTCCCCACGGGGATGTGCTAGGCCAGATAAAACCCTGGTCTAGCAATTCTTGGATCTGTCTTTTCAACTCCTGCAATTCAACAGGGGACATGCGATACGAATCTTTTGAAACAGGGGCTGCCCCAGGGAGTAACACAATGGTGAAGTTTACCTCCCGCTCAGGTGGTATACCAGGTAATTCCTCTAGAAATACATCAGGATAGTCCTTGGCTATTGGAATGTCTTCTAGGGTTGGTTTCTTCTTTTCAGTTGCCAAGACGGAAACTAGGAAAGCATCACAACCCTGGTTGATCAGCTTAGAAGCCTTTAGGGAGGATATCAAGATAGGGTGTTTGTGATAACGGGTGCCAAGTAGTGATAGAGTTGTAAGGTTTGGTCTTTTAAAAGTCACCCTCCTATGGCGACAGTTTACATCAGCATCATATTCAATTAGCCAATCGACACCCAAAATGGCATCATAACCGTTCATGTCTAAACAGATAAGGTCGGCAGGGAGATTATGTCCTCCAATTATAGTTTCGCATTTCGGCAAGTAGTGAGTGAGTTCAGATTCTGAGCCTACTGGAGAGGCTACAGTGATCTTGGATTTCAAGGGTACAGATTTGACAGGTAGAGTTATAGCAAATGTGGTGGAAATAAATGAATATGCAGCTCCTGTATCAATAAGCACAAATGCAGGTTGCGAGTGTATGAAAATGGTACCTTCCACCATACCCCCTTCCTCGGGTAGGTCAGCTTCTAGGATAGCATTAAGGCGTCCTTGACGTCGTGGTACATTCGGGGCTTTGCCAAGTTGGTCTTTCATCATTGGATAGTCAGGAATACGGTGGTCACGACCACCACATCTCAAGCATGCCCTGAGCTTCTTCCAGCATTCTTCAGCTTGGTGCCCCGGTTTATCACAGAATTTGCATTTCTCAGCCAACTGCCTACCTTCCACTTTGACTCTCTTGTCTCCAGCAACATATCTTCCGGAATTCGGCCTCTTGTTGTTGTTGTTGACGCTGTTGTTATGAAAAGTTGGAGCAATATTAGGTGCTCCATTCTTGACGAAGACCGGCTTGGAGTTGTCCTTGCCCCTCATGCCCTCTAATTTGGCTATGGTGTCTTCTACCAGCTGAGCTCTTTGGACCATCTCAGTGTAGGTTTGAATGTTGTGTGGTCCGAGCCTTTCAATGAACATGGGCCTGAGCCCATCCATCAACCGATTTGCCTTAAGTCTTTCAGTTCCCACCAAGTGTGGGGCACACACAGCAAGACGCGCGAACTGAGCCTCATACTCAGCCACATACATTCCTTTCTATTTTAGTGAGGCAAACTCCGCTGCCTTCTTCTCCTTGACTCTTTCAGAGAAGTACTTTCCCCGGAACATCTCCAGGAATCCAGCCCACTCCAGTTCACCAACATTAGGCAGGTGGGCCGATGTGGCCTTCCACCATGCTCGGGCATCCTTAGTGAATTGAAAAGTGGCCAGTACCACCTTCTCCCTATTAGTGCATTACATAACTTAGAAGATCCTTTCTATCTCCTCCTGCCAGTTCTCTGCTTCGTCTGGATCAGGGGATCCAGAGAAACGAGGAGGGTTCAAACTCCTAAAATTGCGGTGCAGATCACCGGCTCCATTTCTAACTGCAGCAGCCTGATTTCCAGCCTGAACCACATTTTGCAGGGCCTGAGTCAATCCAGCTACTGTTTCTTGCATAGCTTGCCATTGGTTGCGAGCCATTGCAGTTAAGTGCAAGAGTTATGAGGGTTCCTGAGAAAAGGATGGAAACCAATTAATGTCTCTAGATACATTATCAGAGTCAATGGGTAGGAGTGTTTAATTCTTGCTAACATATTCCCACTCTCTACCCATTCTCACCAGGTACTGTATTTAATTTCCATGACCTAGGTTCCATAGGTATCTCCTATTCCTGAGACATTTATCCTATTTGGTATTCCTAGGCTCTGATTCCACTAAAATGTCACGTCCCAAGAATTACGCAGCAGATATTAATAATAATTCGAAAATAATTCGAGTCGATATCCCGAGATGTGAACAGTCGGCAAATAAGCCTCTAGCTAGCACGCACTAAATGTATAACAACATACATCATCATAGGGCCCAAATATTGAACTCAACTAATATTTTATTCAAATCTCAACTTATTGTATTCAAAATGGAACTATTGCAACTTTTACACTATGGGATAACAGGACTAGACTCAATAAAAAGGAAAAGTACAGAATACTCCTCACTTCCTACTACATGTTCTAACTCTCAAAGCAAATTACTATAACTAGACACATAGTTGGAACGCTCTTCACTCGGACGCATTCCCATCCTCGACTTGCCCTTCCTCTTGAACTTCATAGTCACCTAGATTGAGTAAAAGTAGGGGATGAGCAAACTAGCCCAGTAGGATTTATATCTCAATGTGCGGGCAATGATATAAGTGATTAGCAATTTAGAACTAGGTAAGCACGATGAATGTCATGATATGCGTGTACGAATAAAACTCATTAAAACATGATACATGAACAAGCTAGAGAGAGAGTGATTGTGATAGAGCAAGAATATAACGAGCAATATATTGTCAAGAGTGAGGTTTGTAACAAGCACGCAAGATATCATGTAAATTGCAATAAATGCAGGATGGCAATATCACGCAAGCAAGCAAGCACGCACGAGCACGATCATGTAACACTAATCAAGCATGTAGACACTAATGTACACCAAGAAAAGATCCATCAAGAATGTACACCAGGACACGTGTATGTGGTTATTATATATCATTCAACAAGCAAGCAAGACTCCCAGCGCAGATGCAATGCCAGTAATCATTATACCCCATGGTTAACAGTATATTTATGACTCTCCGTCATTGGGGCTAGACTGGAGACCTTAGACCCTTGCCGTGCCCGATCAGCATCTCATGTAAAATTTTAAATGTAGATGCCCACAGTCATTAATAATGGCCAGTGAGAGTTTCAAAATGTAGCATGTGTAACGTCATGTTCATGATGATGATGGGAACAAGTAATAAGTAATTGAACATGATTTCATGATAGCAATGGTCAAGAGATAAATTCGGCAGCATAACGGTACGATTTATACTTTAATTTAATCTTTACATTAATGGCTTTAGTCTAGAATGTAAATCACACTCACGAGAACAAGAAGAGAAAGGAAGTGCACGCTATCTCTAGGGAACATCAATGGTACAACCAACTCGTCGGCCATGTGGGAATCCATGGTCAGAGGAGATTTACGGAGGCCTTAGAGAAAAGGTCACTAGTCTACCGATTCAGAATGATCGGTAGAGAGTTTCCAATTTCCCAAGAAAGGGCTGCCTAACAGTGCAAGTGTGTAGTGATGTACGCATCTCAATCCACAACCATCAGTTTTAAACTTGCAGAAAACACTTAACATGATGGCACGAATTGAACAATGCATTTAACTACATATGGGTTTGCAAGGTTTTAAGAATAATAATTATCATTTAAAACATGGTAGAATAATGGAAAGATTGAATCACAAGTTGCATGAATGGATCATAACATTTAAAGAGCAATTAGAATATCCTTCATGTAATTAAATCTTTTAAATGGGTTAACCACTTTTATGCCATTAAATAACCATCATGAAATGATCAGACCTAAGACATGTGAAGTATATTTAAACAGACCTCAGGTACAACAGTTAGATTTGTAAGAAAACATGTGGTTTTATGTAAAAAAAATCCTTAGATCGCGACGGACCCTTGTAAGGGTCGCGACGGGGTCAGATCACATCGCGACAGTGCCTTGTAAGGATCGCAATAGGCTTGTCTGATCAGGCAGGCAGATCGCGATGGGTGCTTATGAACAAGGCGACATGGCTGTCAGACCCGGAGGTCAGGTCGCGACGGCGGTCCGGGCGTGATCAGATCGTGACAAAATTCTTGTCGCGATCTGCCTGAGAATGCGGCCTATCAAGCCATCACGTTCTCAGGTCCTTGGCCTGCGTCTGCCAGAGAAAGGACAATGCTTTGGATTGCGAATCAGACTTTCTCTGTTTTGACACAGGGTTGTTCTAAAATTAAGAACACATTGTACAGTGCATGAAAAATCACGAAACCATTTTTAAACCAACCTAGACATGCAAGGGTGCTTCCAGTAAATCGGAGTTAGAAAACTAGGATGGTTTCCATAGGCTTTAATCAAGTCAAACACAATGTAAAAGCCAAGTGCAACCCGAAAACGTAGTTTCATGCAGCGACCCTCTTACCATGCTTATAACTCTCTACCTATTGTCATTCAGATAAAACATTCAACACAATACATGACTATGACAATCAGTAGAAAAACTTTCATGTTGTCACTTTGCTCTAATTCGGTCTCAAATCGCATACAACATATAAAGAACAGAAAAAGCCCTGACAGTGCGCGACTTGGGGAAAACGCTTATAACTCAAAATCTACTCATTGGAATTCGATGAAACCAGTGGGAAATGAAAGTTAACTTGCTGCTCTACACATTGGTATAGGATATGTTAATGTTTTGCCCAAGAAAACCTACCTTCTGGATTGAATAAGTCCCATTTTTCCAGAAAATCCGTGTTCAGACCACTTGGAGGAAAACACTTAATACTCCGTGTATACTGCATGGAATTTAGGCATTCCACTTGGGTTAGTACGTAGACTTGACCCTCTTTCCAGGGGTATAAGCTTTGCAAGGTTTGGTTTAGGTTTGTCCTACCTTTGATCGGCTTCAAGTGGGCAGTTTGTGCAGGTCGCAGAAGACGAACGGGGGAAGAAGATGTCCTTCTTGTGGTCGATCCATAGCTCCCCAGCCCCCAAGAGCTCCTCCACACGACCCCAGCAAGTTGTAAACTCATCCCTAGGGTTTGGGTGAAGAGTATTTAAGCAACCAAGGTATTTAGGAGTCCTATTGTAACTAGGAAAGAAGGGTTGCGGGTTTGGCTTGTGTCTTTCCAAAATTTGAAGATCTCTCCCTCCATTAGAGAGTCTTGGCCATCAAGCAACCTCTATGGGTGGGTAGGCACGAATTTGGGTTGCCAAGAGTGCAAGATCTCTTCCCAATTCAACTATAATTGACTCTTTCTAATTTCAGCTTATTTAAGCTACGAATTTCCATGCATTTCTTGCTTCATTTGATTTTTGGGTCATATGTGGTCCATTGGCCCAATTATGATAATGGTCATCAATATATAATGTTGGAAGTCTTCCCAACATTTTTATTTAATTTATGGTTGCGTCGTATTTTCGTGTTAACCGCTTTCCGACTTATTTCCTAGTTTGGATAATCGGTCACACTAACTCTTAAACCCAGCCCAATTGATTTTTATTGACCCAAATTTCTTGATGGGTCATTAGATGATATTATTTTAAGCTCGTATATGATTTTTATTTAATTTTCTGACTCATCCAAGTACGTGTGATAATGATTTTTCGACTTATTCATGAATTACGATAATAAGTCGTAAAGCACTTAAACTTAGCTAATCTGATTTTTCTTGACACAAATTTCTTTGTGGAACATTTAGGAATAATGTGTGGGGTTGATTTATAATTTTTACGGATTTTTTCCGATGTGTTTTAGCACATACGATAATGATTCGTATGTTTTAAAAACTTTGATATTATGGAAAATATTTATTTCCATTTATTCGAATCATTATATAGTTAAAATTTCCAGGGTGCTACAAAGAGGCACCGAGGTCAGCATACCAAGCCTTAGAAGCTCAACGACCCAGCAAGAAGAAGAAGGCTGAGACAGATACGGAAGCATCAGACCTTGAAGATCTGATTTCAGCAGACAATCTGTTGTTCAGTGAACCGGAAGCCGAGACAGAGGAATCAGAACTAGAGGATCTCATCTCAGCAGTCAACCGCTTGTTTAGCGAGGATGACATGTTACAGTCTCAGGCAACAGCACCATCAGCACCAGCAGCCACCACCAAGCGACAGTTGCTTGGATTTGGTGAGGAAATTGAGATCATGAATCCAACTGATTTAACACGGGAGGTTTGACCAAGGTTTTCCCGACCTCCCAATCAATTCGTCTCATCCATTTTTGTCCATAGTATTGATTTTATTCCCTTGTCTCCTCCCTTCATTCTTCAATTCTCCTCCGACACTGTTGAAGCATTAATCTGCCCTTCACCCCTCTTCACTATCTTCCTTAATGGCTCGGTTCTGTCCTTTTCCAGGAGCCTCCTGATGTAATGTAGTTCTTTCCCTTTAAAAAAAAAAAATCAAAACAAAGTGTGTGTTTTTCATCCTTTCCAACCTCCATTCATCTTCCCCCTTTCTTCGGACGGTGATCCCCGTCTTCTCCTTTCCCCTTTATTCGGACGGCGATCCCCGTCTTCTCCTTTCCCCTTTCTTCAGACGGCGATCCCCGTCTTCTTCCTTTCCCTTTCATCGGACGGCGATCCCCGTCCTCCTTCTCTTTCCTGACTCATCCTTTCCGTTTTCTGCCCTCTGTTGTCTGGCTCTCACTCCCTCGATGGCGATCCCCGTCACCTTTGCACTTCCCTTTGCTTAGACGGCGATCCCTATCACCCTCTCCTTCGACGGCGATCCCCGTCACCCCTCACTCCTTCCTCTCGCCGACGGCAATCCCCGTCACTCCCCTTTCTCCTAAGTGGCGATCCCCGCCCTTCTCCTCCTTCTGCTCAAGCCGCGCCTTCGCCTGTTGACCGACATGGTCATTTTGGGCGATCTGGATGTGGGGCCTTCTGTTCCCCTACACCCCAACTCTGCCACCGGCACCCTGAGCTCGGGTGGCCTGCCTCCTCCTCCAGTCCCATCGGAGGACCTTCGCGGCCCTACCGCACCCTTTTCTTTCCGTTCCAATAAACCTCTAGACACTCCTCCAGAGCCTTCTCTAAATATCAAATCTAGTCTAGGTTCAGGGGTAGAATCTAGCAAGTCCTCATCCTCGTCTAGGAAGAAGAAGGCTAGTGGAATACCCCGTAGATATCTGTTAGACTTGGTGCAAAGGTGTGGCACTCTTCTAGCTGTCGAAGAGTTCGTCCAAGAAGCAGTAGTTCTGGACATAGAGGTTTTGCACAAAGAGGAAGGGCTAGACGATGGATTTGGAGTGTATGAGATCTTAGCCGAAGATGACCTATTGGATGAGAATGCTTGCGAGATAGAAGATGCTGCCGAAATGTATGCAAGTGGCATGAGGAGATTTGATGAGCCCATGTCGGCAGTAGACGAACCCACTAAAGAGGTAAACGTGGGAATGGAAGAGGACCCCAGGCTCTTAACCATAGCTTCCAGTCTCCCTCCTGAAGAAGAAGAAGCACTCATAGAGATGTTAAGGGAGTTCAAGGATTCCTTTGCCTGGTCCTACGACGACATGCCCGGCATTGACCCCGAATTGGTAGAACATAGGTTAATTTTAAAGCCAGGGGCAGTTGCCGTTAAGCAAAAGCTAAGGAGGTTCCTCCCCCACATTGCTTTGAATATGAAAGAGGAAATTGATAAACTACACAAAGCCAAGTTCATCTGTGTAGTCCTCTATCCGTTGTGGGTGGCGAACATAGTCCCGGTGATGAAGGAAGACGGAAGGGTGCGCATTTGCATAGACTTCTCGGACTTGAATAGGGCATGTCCAAAGGATGATTTCCCGTTACCTCACTTGGATGTCTTGATTGATAACACCGCAGAGTTTGAAACTCTATCATTTATGGATGGGTACTCAGGCTATAATCAGATTCGTCTAGCCCCGGAGGACCAAGAGAAGACCTCCTTTACCACCCCCTGGGGAACTTATTGCTATGTGGTCATGCCGTTTGGATTAAAGAATGCCGGTGCCACCTATCAAAGGGCAATGTTAGATATCTTCCACGACATGATACATATTGATGTTGAGGTTTACGTGGATGATATTGTGGTGAAGTCTCGGACCCGAAGAGAACACTCCTCCGTGCTTGCCAGAGTGTTCCGTCGCGCACAAGAATATCAGCTGAAGATTAATCCGAAGAAGTGCGTATTTGGGGTTTCTTCAAGCAAATTGTTAGGGTTTATAGTCAGCAAACGAGGGATTCAAATAGACCCGCACAAGGCCAAGGCGATAAATGAAATGCCTCCTCCCAAGAACATATCTGAGCTTCGAGGTTTGGTTGGTCGGCTACAGTTCATAAGGAGATTCATATCTCAGCACTCCCAAAGATGCCGTCCCTTTTATGAACTGTTGAAAGGAGGGGCCAAGTTTGAATGGAACACCAAGTGCCAAGAGGCCTTTGATGAGCTCAAGAGTTACCTTATGAATCCACCCGTGCTACAGGCGCCTGTCCTTGGGAAACCCTTAATCCTATATCTGTCGACCATTGAGGACTCCCTAGGAGCTGTCCTTGCTCAACATGACGAATCTGGCAAAGAAAGCGCAGTCTATTACCTATCTAGGCTCTTTAATCCTTCCGAGCTCAAACTTACTACAATGGAGAAAACATGTGCAGTGCTAGTTTGGGTGGTGCAGAAATTGAAGCACTACTTCCTAGCCCATAAAGTGAGTTTGATTTCTAGAATGGACCCTATTAGGTATCTCCTGGAGAAGCCAGTCCTCGCCGACAGATTGGCACGCTGGCAAAGTTTCCTCTCTCAATTCGATATCACCTTTATAGTTCAGAAAGCTATAAAAGGGTATGCCATTGCTGAGCACCTTGCTCACCTTCCTCTTCCTCACAGTGACACGGTTCAAGAGGAATTCCCCGATGAAAACCTGTCACTCATCTCTCGCAATCCCTTCTAGTCGCTCCACTTCGATGGAGCTCTCAATTCTAGGGGACAGGGCATAGGTGCTGTTTTGCTCCCCCCAGAAGGGATCACCATTCCTCTAGCCTACCAACTCTAGTTCCATGCCACCAATAGTATCTCCGAGTATGAAGCTCTCCTTGCCGGTCTTAAGCTTGCCTATCTCTTAGGTGCGCGTCATCTGAAGATCATAGGAGACTCTCAACTCGTTCTTCGGCAAGTCTTTTCTACTTACCGCACTCGTGACCCTAAACTCAAGCCCTATCAAGATCTGGTCACACTCCTAGCCAAGCAATTCCATCAACTCATCTACATTCATACTCCTCGCTTGTAGAATATCCTGGCCGATGCTTTGGT
This sequence comes from Colocasia esculenta, assembly GCA_014218235.1. Lineage (NCBI taxonomy): Eukaryota > Viridiplantae > Streptophyta > Magnoliopsida > Alismatales > Araceae > Colocasia > Colocasia esculenta. Next base: position 72,754,636 of record CM024762.1, on the reverse strand, counting down.
GTCGTTAGCCTCCTCTCTCTCATTCCCTCTCAGCCGCAGTGCTGAGACAATCACTGTTCAAAGGTTAGAGGCTCCCTTCACTCAGGATCCTTGGTTCATTAACCTTAGGAGCTCTCTAGTTTTGAAGGCAGAGAGAAAAGAAGCAAAGGAGTTAATGCTTGTGGAGCTAGGAGAAATGATGGAAGAAGAAAGGCCGTGGTACCACGAAATTGAGCAGTATTGCAGGGATGGTACCTTCCCAGAAGAAGCTAAAGCAGAGGACAAGCGAGCCATCCATAGAGCGGCGTTAAGGTATACCCTTATTAGTGAAGTGCTTTATAGATGCGCTCTAAATGGAATGCTCCTCTGGTGTTTGTCAGACGAAGTGGCTTGGAAGGTAGTGGAAGGATCCCATTCCAGCGAGTGCGGAGGGCATGTGAATAGCTATATGTTGGCTAAAAATATTCTTAGGCAGGGCTACTACTGGCTAACCCTAGAAGAAGACTGTGCCATCTACGTTCGTAGGTGCGTCAAATGCCAGATCCATGCTCCGTCTTCCTCTTTACATCCGCTATCTTCCCCTTGGCCTTTCTCCATGTGGGCCTTTGATATCATCGGGCCTCTTGGTGATCCCAATGCTCAGATAAAGTAAAAATCTTTCATTCTCACTGCTACTGAGTACTTCACCAAGTGGGCCGAGGCAGAAGTATTCGCAGAAATCAAAGGACGTGTGCAGATTCATCATGAGGAACATTATCGCACGGTTCGGAGTGCTAAGCAGCCTTGTCACCGACAATGGACCCCAGTTCATATCTCAAGAGCTTCAGGACCTATGTAAGAAATTCAACATCTCCTTGCATCTTTTGTCTCTGTATTATCCATAGGGCAACGGCCAGGTCGAAGCCACAAATAAAACACTTTTGAAAATTCTAAAGAAATCTTGCGAGTCTAATAAATTTGCTGATTGGCCAGAGAAATTGGTCGAGGCTCTGTGGGCCTACCGCACCTCCGTTCGCACGCCCACTGGGTAAACTCCGTTCTCACTTACATATGGGATGGAAGCGGCATGTCCACATGAGATCCTCATTCCTTCGCTAAGAGTTCAGCTGGACAAAAAACTTAATCCCGACGAACATCGGGAGGCATTGCTTACACAGTTAGAACTCTTAGACGAACGACGTTTAGCTGCAGCCGATCATGTTCTTTCATATCAAAATAGACTCTCAAGATCTTTTCAAAAAAAAGTAATTGAGCACAAATTCCAAGAAGGAGACGGTTTTAAAGCGAATTTTCATAAAACTTGGAGGTCCAAGGTCCAAATTGTCAGCAAACTGGGAAGGTCCGTATGTTGTCAAGGAGGTGTACCCCGGGAACGCGTATAGGCTAGTTAATGCTGATGGTGAGGAGCTCTCTCACCCATGGAATGGGTTGTACCTTAAAAGATTCTACCCCTAATAAACAATTTTGATAATGACACCAATTTTCAAAATAATGTCGTTGGCCATATATCTCACTCCCCCTCATTGTGGTAAATAACTTTTATGTCCAACTACACACACAACACTGCGACCTAAGGTCAATTCCCCTTTGTGTATGGTGTTCCTGCTTAGCCCTAGTGTAGGGAACCTGAGGTCAATTCTCCTCTTACTCGGACAAGGTCCAGGGGCAAGAGGAAGCTAGCTTGTAGAATAGACAAACGGTATAAATCATGTGTATGAAGTCTCAAAGAGGGACGGTCAATTCAAAAGAAAGGCGAAAGAAATGATGAAATAATGAAGGAGAAATGATAAGAAAATAGGGGCATGGCAAATAGTGGCAGTATAGTTCCCCGTGGGACGCCCTTGAGCCCGGTCGTACGCATGCCCCAATTAAAAGAGAGCAATGGTTTTAATGTCCCTGGACAACAGATGAATTCCACATGTAACATACCCGTTGCGAGTCCTACAAGCTAGTAACCCTGACCCCAAGATCAAGTCTTGTCTCATCTCTAATCTTCATGTTCTTCCAAAAATGACCAAAGAACCCCTACACCTGGTCTGTGTTGGAACATTAATATTCAAGGGGCAAGAAACCTTAGTAAGCCATAGAAAAATGCACGTTGCACATAGATATTATTTGACAAATATGAGACGGGAGTGAGGTCCCTGGCTAAACACTCAAGAGCATGAGATGTTGTTATCAGAAAATCTTAAAAATCCAAAAAAATCAGAAAATCTAAAAAAATCCAAAAAATCAGAAAATCTCAAAAATAAAAAATAAAAAAATCATAAAAATCCTAAAAATTAGAAAATCTCAAAAATAAAAAAATCGAAAATCTCAAAAAAATCAGAAATCTCAAAAATAAAAAAAAGGAATGAGAAAATTTCCAAAATCCAAAAAAAATCTAAAAATCTTTAAAAATCCAAAAGAATGTGTGTACATACCGCTTTCATTTAGCATGCATTGTTTTACTTTCTTTTTCGCCTATTTAATAAGGCTCTACCCCTTGACAATTACGAAGTCGGATTCATGTTTATTTAACCGCAAGGGGCTGAGCCAAGAGTAGATCTAACCTGTTTTGCTAAGTGTGCAGGGACAGGTAATTCTAAGGGGCACGCAGCGTTGTACTCAGTACTCTCTATCTCTCTCTCTACCATGTTTGAATCTCATCTCACACTCGTGTCAATTGCAAACCACTCATTTCCTAAATATTGACATAAAATAAAAGTTTCACTAAGAGATGATCAATATATACAAAAGATAAAAGGGGAGGTGGCTCACAATCTCCTCACTGTCCACCGCCACTCTCTCCGGATCCCTCCTGCCTATCTGGTGGTGTTAGCATTTCACCACCACCCCCGGCACTCTGAGCACTCGCCTCACCCCGGCGGTGCCTCTCCTCCTCCTCGTTCCTCCGACGGTTGGACGAACCTGCCAGGTACTGACCCACTGAGGCATCGGTCGCTCTGCTGGCACTCGCCCCGCTCCTGCTCCTGCTGTGTGAACGGCCTATGGCCGCCACTATCTCCTGAAGGCTCCACGCTAAGGTCTACTGTGCCTGCAGGTCAGCGCGTAGCCGAGTGAGCTCCTCCTGGTCCACTGGCGACCCCCGCACACGCAATGTCGTCAGCTCCCTCGTCGCCTCAGCTACCTGTGCCTCAGCTGCCTCTACCCAGATGTGCAGCTGGTCCCTCTCTCCCACCATCGAGTCTACCTGCCCCTGTAGCTGGGTAGCTCGGTCGGTGGCGGTCCGCAGCATTGTCTCCTGCAGGAAAGTATTCAAGTCAAAATCCATAATTGAATATTCTTCAAAATAAAAATCACTGCTATACTCACCCACTCGGCCAGATTAGCCTGCGCCTCCTCAACTCGTCTAATTGCCGCCTCCAGCTGTTCCTCCAGGTCCGACTGGGAGCTCTCTGCTGCCCTCGAAGAGGAGGCACCAGCTGCTGCGGCGCTCCTCACCCTCTCTAACTCCCTCCGCTGCACATGAAAACACATGTTAAATTCTCAAATCAAATTTGAAAGTGGTTAAGTATCGAAGTCTGAGTAAGTACTTACCAGCTGCTCTGTCTCCTTCTGCGCCACCTCACGGTCCTGCATCGCCGAGTAAAGCAAGGCCCGGAGTGATGCAATCTCACCGGCCACATCCACCTACAATTGATGTCCAAATCATTAGCTCAATTCCATAAAGTCAAATTCAAAGAGCTTTGGTTTAGGGGTTTTACCTGGTGTCGGGCGCTCTTATATACCTTTCTTCCGTACTTCAAGGCGTATGCCTGGAGGTACGCGTCATCGGTGGTCGCGCTGGACTTGACGGCCTTGCCCCGACACTCCCAGTTTTGGATCTGTTCCTTTGCCCGCTCACTCTAGTTGGTCGTGTCGTGGAGTCCCCGGAAGCTCCGACCGAGTCTGCGGAACCGGTCACGAGTAGGGAACTCCACTGCACTCTGCCGAAGCCCGAGTGATCGCTGGCACAAGAAAAGATGTAGAGGTAGCACGAGGTTGAGTGCATGCTCCCACACAGACCTACCGAAGTAGGGGCGGGCCTGCACCAACCAAGGCTGTCCCTTGTCGCTCTCCTCCAGGTACGGCTTCCACACCACCTGCACAACAAAACATGATCAGTCACCAAGCAATCAAATCAAGCATTTAATTCATGAAGAGAAAGGTTAAAGCACTTGCATCCAAGTGTGGATAGCTGTCAATGGCCTCCTGGAGGCACGCTAGCTGATCGTCGAGGTTGCGAGTGTCCCGGCGTGAATCCCACCAGCGTGCAATGGGCACGAGGCCCGGCCATGCAAGGATCCCTCTCCCTAGGGCTGGGAGGTGAAGGTAAGTCCAGACCTACAAAATGAGAAGATGATTAGATCATTGTTTAAAGAAAAATGCAGTTAAACTCAAGGTTAGGGAGAAGACGTTTACCTGGAGGAATGGGAAGAACCCACTCGTCGAAGTGTGCTGCTCGGAGGCGCCCAAGCTGTCGAACTGGTGCGCCAGGAATGCTTCTCCCCAGGCGTAGTCCCCCACCTCGTCCAAGTCCTCCAAGAGAGGTAGGAAGCGGGAATGGACTGCGTCGCCCCTCGTGGCAAACAAAAGTCTGCTAAGAAAAAGGACGAGGAAGTGACGCAAGTCCACATCAGCCTCTACCCTCGGCTCGCTCGCAAGCTCCCTTCGACTCACCTGGACCAGTCTCTGGAAGTGCTCATCTATTGTCTCCCCTGCCTTCTTCCCTACTTCAAATAGCCCCAGACTCTCTTGAAGTGCTACCCTGGGAACTAAGGAAGACCGACGATCTACAGGTAATCCTAGAAGTCGCTCGGCTAGATCCTGGTAGCAAGGGTAGGTAAATCCGCTCACCGGTCTTCCATATACCCTGAGCCCCGTGATCCGGCTCACATCCTCAAGGCTGGGGATCATATGTCCCCATGAGAATACGAAGGCGGTCGCCTCCATATCCCATCTGCTCCACAGAGCCTGGGTGAGTGCGGGGTCTGGCCTCATTCTCTCCATCCTCAAAATCTCCCCAAAGCCCATCTCCTCGACTCTCTCTCTCTAGAAAGGGGGGAATGCCAGGAAGACGGCTAAGACTAGTGTCCAAGACACCAGGGCCCTCATCTCGCCCTTCATGCACAAAATGGTTGATAAGCAGTCAGGATTTAAGGTGTTCTGTCAGGGTCACTACCCCTTTTTAGGTCGCGACCTTGTCACGACATGGCGTTGCGGCGCGACCTTATCGCATCATCTTCAGAGGTCACGATGAGGTCGTGTCGGCTTATACCGACGCGATAAGGTCCCGTCACCCTATACCGTTGCGACTACTGGTGTTGCGACGGATCGGGCCATCACGTTATCAGGAGCGGATCGGCCGGAGCCTCCCTTGTCCGATCCCCTTCCCCTTGGGCTTCACGCCCTACAATCGCCCTCTGGGGGCTTCCTCTATTCTTCCCACTCATTCATACAAGGTTTTCAGGCAGGATTACTTACCGATTTCATCGCCTTCTCCCGTTTCTTTCTCGCCTCCTCCACATTGACGGCGAGACCTTCCGTTTCCTCCTCCACCTCCATCTCCTCCTCCATGTCTACCTCCTATGCTGGGGGTGCCTCCACTCGGTGCTGGGAACTCCTCCTCTCCGCATGCCTCTTTGTCCGAGAAGAACCCTCACCGGCGTTGCCTCCTCCTTCCATGGTGTTAGTGGGTGTTTGGGTTGAGTTTGGGGAAGAGATTAATGAAGAAAGAAAGCAAGATGGGGGAAGATTGCAAAGGATGGCAAAACTCTCTCTCTCGGTTGGTTTGAACGCAAGAAAGGGGGGAAGATGGAAGCTCTTTTGCGTTTTGAATGTTCAGTTTTAGACGCGACGCAGCGGGCCGTCGCGTCCATGTCGCGCCACCATAGTATGTCGCGACCCTGTCGCGGCACGCCGCCTTGACGCGACCTTAAGGCGGCGCCCATTCTTGTCGCGTCACAAACAGAGCCTTTGTGCAAACAGGGTAAAACTCATGTTTATTCATTTCAAATCAATCAATACATGTTCCAATTTCTCCCTACATTCAATTAAATGCAAATTTCTGCCCTAATTGTCATCTAACATCTTCCCTACATCAGTCCACCTATCTTCAAGCTTCTGCAGCAGCTGGTTGGAACTTCTTCAGTGCCTCCACGTACTCTCTGATCATGTCTTCATCTTCTTCTTTCACTCCCTCCTGGACGGAACTCGTCTCACACCCTTCCCAGTGCACCATGGTGCTTCGCACGTCTCTCTCATCCTGTTCATCATCCATCTTCCACTTTTGAATAGCCGGGTAGTGCGAAAGATGCGGAACCACAGTGCGTGCTGCCCCGCATTGCATATAGCATCGATCTGGGTTGTAGTTGATGAGTGCTTTGTTGCCCAGAAGGCGGAGTGCTAGCCCGAGGCGCTGGGGTACATGGATCATCCGGTTGTGGAGGAAGAGCGGGTGCATATCGAACGCCGCCACGGTCATTTGCTTGAAATAGTCCCGCCATGCCTTCAGTCCCTTCACTTGGGTCGTCTTGCACTAGGCCTGGGTCGTCATGTGGAGAGGCCCGCCCACATATGCCAGCGGGTGATGAAGCATCGTCTTGCACTCCGTACCTAAATTGTCCATTGCCTGGAAGTTGACATGCATACCTATCCAGAGCTCGAGGGCGATGACGGAGCCGTAGAAGGGGGCCCCGGTGGCTGCAGAAGATAGCCCGGCATATAGAAAACCCAGAACTACTTGGCCGACACTCATACCTTCCGAGATGGATTCAATAATGCTCAGATTAGCGAAGGAGATAGCTCTATCCTCGGCCGGGAAAAGAATGATGCCACAAATGCAGATGGCGGTCGCTTTAGCAATGGTGAGGTGATTCCCGGTTCGGCGTTTGCACTGGGAAGTAACCCACTGAGCAATTGGAAGGAGGTGGACGAAGGACCTACTTGTCATGCTATTCAGATCCATCTTCCTCGTGGTGATCTCACCCATGATTCCCCATGCATTGATAGGCACCACAGTATGGGAGAGAGCATACTCTTCACCGCGCTTGTACTTCAGGAGGCCGAGCATAATCTCCAGCTCCTCCAGCAAGATGGTCGCCTCGAATTTGGGGAAGATGAAGGTGTGGGTTTGCGGATGCCATAGTTCCACCAGCGCCGTAATGCTATCCCACATGTGCAAAAACTTGTGGTACTGTTTGGCGAGCACGAACACCGTAGATAACCCCAACTCTTTCAAATGCCGGATAGATGCGGGCAGAAGAAGCTCGATCATGGGAGATAACCATGGCACTATGGAGAACCTCCTTTGGCCAGGTAGAATCTAAAGAGATGAAGAAGAGAGTCTAAGAACGGGGAGGAAGAAGAAGAGCAAAACAGAACAAAATAGAGCAAAATTTCAGAATTTAAAAGAAGAGAGAGCACTTACTTTGAGCTCCGGGCACATGCATATGTGCCCCGGGATCGAGGAGAGCTGTTGGAGCTTGGCATAGGACTCCCTAGCTTCTTTGGGACCAGAGTAAGGGGGGATCTCCTCTTGAAAGGCAGAAAGTGACCTCTTCATGGCTGCAAGAGAGAGATAATTGAAGAAGAGAGGAAGCAGGGGGAGAGCTGCAGGATTAGCACGCCAAACCGCCTATTTATAGAACTCTAGGGGGTGCAAACCCATCCTAACCCCGCAACTAGGTGATGGGATAAGATTAGGAGAGGTTTAGGAGTCCTAGTGGTAATCTAGAAGTCTTAGGACAGAGATAAACTTGAGTCTTTTGCGTTTTCAGGGCTCGGTTCGAGTCGCGACGCCGCGATATGACGCGACAAGGTCGCGACATGGCGGGGCGCCGTGACTATGTCGCGGTCTCCTAAGGCGTTGCTTCTCTATCTGTTGTGATATTTCCATGTATGTGCTTAGTATATTAGTTTGTTTGATTATGTTTGTGTATATATTGACATTTTTTGTGCTTATTATGTCTGTTTATTGTCAAAAAAAAAAAATTAGTAAATCAAAAAATCACAAAAAGGAGGTCGTCACAGGTAAGTCAGGTAAGTATTTCTTTCCTTACTCCCTATATTACTATATGGTATTATACCTATTATATCATTTCAAGGACCGGCTGGTTCTCAATGTGGTTTGGGATTTGAGTTCCCCTTTACCAAAAACTGTGATAATCTAGTTGTACATTGTTAATCGTTGGATAGGCCGTTGAGTTTGGTAAGTTCGAGGACGATAGATTTAGGCCTACACTGCGGTTGTAGGTAGTCTCTTTACCCATTCTTATTGTTCTTAACAATATTATCCTTGATATTTTATATTTTCTCCTTTTCTTTGCATTTTTTTTTATGATTTCTTTTATTTTAGCCGAGTATGCATCATGTAGGACTTTGAGCTTTCCTGACTCATTCCTGACTATTGATGAGCTCTTGTTGAGTGCCCAATCATTCTTCATGTTTCAAACAAGTAATCTGATTCCACTCTGAATCGGAAGGTTTGCCTCCGAGTGAGTTGTTCCTGCCAATTTGACAAGAATTTCCCTGTCTGGATTCTCTATCAAATTTTCATCCTATACCTTTGATCTGTTTTGGTTGCAAACCGCTCCCTGGACAGAGTCATGAGTTACCTGCCTGGCATGCACATGTCCCTCCAAAACGAAACCTGCAGGACAATCGGCTAGGGTACCTCTCAATCGAGGGGTTGATCGTCCTCTTCTTTTCTCCTTCTCGTCCAGACTTGTGCTTTTCTTTGCATTTTGCTCGAGCAGCTAACTCGGGGCTTTCACGAAGATTCCAATTGATTGATAGTTAGACCAGGTGTCTCTCTACCTTGGCTCCCACTTTTTAGTCCACTCCGCATCATTTCCGTTCCGTCGTCACCTCGTGTCACCTCCACTACACTTCCGCTTCGTTTCCTTGTAAAGTGGAAGCCAAGGAGGGGCAATCTGTAGACACCTAATTCTGACTAATAAGTTGAACTATATTTCTTGCTATCCTAGTGAGCCCCTAGTTGGTCACTCACCTTGAGCCCATCATTAGCCTTGTTTTGAGCCCATTAACAACTCAAATTGTCTTGAAATCCCACCCATTATCATTTGGAGAGAGTCCTTGGACCTAAATAACTCTTATCCTTTCATATAATTGGCTGATAATTCGCAGATAATTGACTTCCTTGACGCGTCGTATCGTAGCACCGCGTCTCAATGTCGCGACGCCACGGGCCACCGCGACAGCCCATGCATATTCATGCACGTGGGCATACTGTCGTGACGTCCCGTCCCATCGTGTTAGGATGTCGCGGCCCTACGATACGCCGCGATAGCAGCTGCGCATGTTGGCCTCCACAACCAACTCCTATTTATCCTCCCATGGGTTTATCTTTATCTCCAGGGATTATCTCAACCCCTTGGGCGAGATTTGGGCCCTAGGGACTCTCTTGGAGCTCCCAAGGACTCTCCCTTGCGTTTTTAAAGAGATATGTCTCCCATTTTAATTATTATCTTTTTTGATGGGATATTCTCACTCTAAAACCTATAAAAACAAGGCCTTCTCCTAATGGACGGGGGAGCTCCGATTTTCACCCCGAAGGGCTGCCGAATTTTCATGTGAGCTAGACTTAGACTCGGAGCTCTCCCATTTCCTCTCCTTCCCTCACATTCCACCTCAAATAAAGCTTGTTATTTGATCATCCATGGAGCGTGGAGCGTGAGGACGGCGACTCCTGTCTTTCCCAGAAGCTATTGCATGACATTTGGGATGACATCCATGCCAGGGAGTCGCCCTAATGGGGCTCATTCCTCTCTCCTCCCCTTTTCCTCTATTTCTTCATGCATTTTATTTTATTTCTAGATAGGTTGCATCCTTTCCCATTCCCACGTTTTCCACATACCTAAGGGGTTTAAAAACCACCCCCAGGTTCGTTCCCACTATGCTTCATCTTTTCTTTTCATTCTTGGAATAGATACTATGCTTAACTTGTTCTAATAGGGCTTTTCTTGTTTCCTTTTGTTTTGGCAGGCACCCAAGCGAGATCCCACGAGGAGCTCTCATCCTCTAGCCGGCTGGAGGACGGGAAGAAGGTCCTACTCATCATCTCCCGCACAGAAGAGAACGCGACGGCGGAGGGCGACGCGACAAAGCAACGCGTCAAGTCCAACCGGCGAATTATCATCGTCGTCGCGGTAGGTAGCACTGCCACGACACCAGGTCCATCCCTGTTCTCTATCCTTTTCCTAGTGTAGTTAGCCCACGTTATTTTCATTTCGTTAGGCAATTACCTATGTGGTGATCACATCCATGTTTCCTTGCTATTTTATTTAGTACATGTTCGCGTGTTGAGGGGGGGCATAATCCCCGTGATTACAAAAGCTTCAACCCACCATTTCAGAACAAGAAGAAACCAGTTTGTATTATCGTCAGAATTGGTCGACCGACTGATGATTTGATCGACCGATGCCCCTCCATCTTGCCTACCTGACAGAGGAAAAGAAGAGAGATAGGGAGCTTAAAACCTCCCACTTCCCTTGAAAATTATGTAGCATTATAGAATAGCCCTCACTCTCATATTCCTGATTGTTTATTTCCATTCCCAGGCTAGAAAAGGTAGTGCAATTTCGACGTATGTAATTCGAGGTTTTTCCAAAATCGGTCGACCGAAACCAGAAATTGGTCGACCGATCATATCATATCGGTCGACCGATTATGTAATTCCGATCGACTGATCCTCATCACTATAAGAAACTACTTTGACTAACCAGATATGTCGATCGACTTTGCCATTTCAATCGACTGACTTCTCCCTGTAACCCAGAAATAGCTACTGGCTAGGTTGGCCGACCGACCCTATCATTTCGGTCGACCGATGTCACAGTCAAACCCAGAAATAGCTACCGGCTAGGTGGTAGACCAGCCTTGTCATTTCAGTTGACCGATTCCCTTATTTTGTTCCAGAGTATCATTTTATATGAGTTGTAGCCATACAAACTTTCATCACTGCAACCAGACTTCTTGAACTTGACCTTTCTTAAGAACCATACCTAAAAAATAATCCAATGGAAATGGTATGACATAATGTGGCTCTTCGTACTCTCTTGACTTAATGCCTGTGCAAATGGGGTCGGTCCAGTTCTGGGAGGAGCGCCCGAATTCGATTACTGGCCATACGGATCGAAGATGGATCATCTGGGTGTTTGTCATACACCACCTACTGCTAGATTTGATATAAATTTTCATAAACTATATTATGACATAAATTTTGTTACTGTTTGGTTCAGGACAAACGCTTTCATGATACCTTCATTTAACTATGTTACAATACCACCTTGTACAACAGTTGGTATTCTTTCATTTCGCATGTTTTCATACGATGTTACCTTTATGTCTTACTTTTATCATAAAGGCAATTTCCCACTGGGCACATTTGCTCATGTACCCTACATTCCTTTCAGGCACCTCTGATGGGGCCAACTCTCCAGGGGAATGTGTGCCAAGTGATCCTTAAATTTAGAAGACCAAGTTTCTTTGACTGTTGTATATATGTAACTGAATCCACCAACTCATGTATCTTATGTAATGCACTTTTCCACTGCAATGCAATATAAATATGAACGACAGTATTTTAGTTCCTTTATCTTGTTTCCTCTGTCACTCCTGAAAATAGTCTTTGAGTAGGACGTGACAAAGTCATCTCAAGATATTCGGTTGTCCCTGCTTCATTCACAACAATGGTATGACAAACATTGGTAAGTTGAACCCAAAATCCGATGAAGGTATTTTTCTTGTCTATATCTCTAAACCTAGAGGATATAGAGTTTTTCATAAAATAACCTTACTTATTGAGCAAATCGTACATGTCATATTTGATGAATCTAACCCTTCCTTGAGAAAGAAAATTGTTAGTGATGATGAAGGTATAGAAGATTTATCAAAAAAAATACAACATGTCTCCCTTAAGGATAATGAGAATCCATCCTTGGAAGAGTGGCAACAGAAAGATCCATCTCATGAAGATATTCCTAAGGAGTGGAGATATCAAAAGAATCATCCAAAAGAAAACATTATAGGAGATCCATGTGTAGGGGTAAGAACCAGAGGTAATGTAAGGCCCTCGAATTTTGTCCTTATTATTTTATTGTGTGCAATTTTATGCTTGTATATGTATATGCATTATCATGTAAGTATTATGTATACATTAGCTTGGTGTACTTATGAAGGTATGTATATACTTAGTTGTGTATATTGGTTGATTTCGTGACATAATGAGTGTGTACATTACCCCCTATGTATTGCATGTATATACTTATGAGAAATTAGGGTTTTGCATGGTTTTGGGTTCTGGCCGAAGGGTTTGTCGACGTCAACATGGATGGACGTTCACTTACTGTTAACGTCCATATAGGTGGACGTCTATTTGTAAGTAGGCGGCCTTATCGGTGGACGTCTACATCCTGACAGGCCAGTCCAGCAGCATGGTGTGCCATGCTTGATGGGGCGTGGCAACCACTCCCCCAACGGCTCCTTGGCCTTCCAACCGATCTCTTGCGTGGGGTGAGAGGGTCCTCTCTTAAGAGAGCCCTTGTTGCAACCTCTAGAGCTCTCTTGGCTCTTTGCAAAGAGAAAACAAAAACCCTAGTGAGCTGTGAGAAAACCTGAGGTTTGAGAGCTTTGATCCGGCGATCCAAGGCTCTTCCTGGCGATCTACTTCGACAAGGAGGGAGACAACACATCCGGCTACACATCCCCGGCCCCGGATTTCAGAGGGGAGCATCACAGAGGCCGGAGTGGAGGCATCTTGGAGGCTTCTTGGGACTGCCCAAGGAGAGCTTCTCCGACCATTTTGATCCCTTTAGGAGTTTTTCCAAAGGCAAGTAACCCTTGCACCTTGTCCATGTATGTGTCTAGGAGGTTTTTATCATTTTTATGGATTTTCCTCGTGTCCTGGATCCCCTACATTCACCATTCTTTAGAGCTCGGACTGTGTTTTTGCACAGGTCCGAACTTGACGGCAAGATCTATTGCCGTTGATATCTTGAGTCAGCGGCTAACGATGTTGCCGCCAACTATTGTGAACGGCCAGAGTATGCCGTTAAGTTCTTCTTGACAGAACAGTGAACTGTTCTGCCCTATATCTTTAATTTCCGGACTTTGGCGCATGAGGATATAATGTAAATTTTATATGTTATGTAAAATAGATAATGTGATGTGTGTGAGAATTTCTGTATTTTTCTGTGAATGGCATAATTTATTAGAATTATTGAAAGGCATGTGTAGGGAAGAGGTTATGCATGTTTAATTTTGTTCCCATGATTTCTGAGGAATTAAATGCTGTAAAATTTTATGAACCATGTATATATGTATCAGTCCATGCCCTGCAAATTTGGGAATTTTCCCATATTCATGTGAATTTTTATAAATCCTGCAATGAGAAATAGAAAACATGTGTAGACCTTGTGAAAATTCTAGTAAATCATGTGTTGGGAAATAAATTCGGGAAAAATTTCTGTGCCAATATGTATGTGTGGTTCATGACTGTGCATGATCAAATCTGAGTTCCATGTCATGTTCTATGTTGACTTAGTTTAAGAATGGCATGAAACTGAATGTTTTAATTTCTATAAATGCATGTGAATTCAGAAAATTGTGAAAATTTGTATGTGTGTTATTATACCCGAAAACAGCATGTGGTAAAATTTTCAGAAAAGTTTGATAACAGTAGCCCACATTATGAGATTTTCATGTGAAAAATGAGTATGAATATATGTACCATGATCAAGGTTAAATGATGTGTGTTCCAATTAATCCATGAGAGCTACTAAATGCTTGATTTCTGTTATTAGTGGTATCATGCTAGGGAAGAACAGAACCATGAGCGTAAAATGAGAAGGTGTGAATATCATATGTAAAACGTGTGTTAATCGGAATGTGTAATGTGTAAAATGTGCCGTGTGTGACACTGCTTCCATAGAGGGCTGTGGAACTGTACCATGGAAAAGTCCCCATGGGAAGGTTCAATGTGTTAAGATATCCTAAGGGCATTAGGATGAAATCCTGGAGGTGGACAAGTACCACTGGTTAGGGTGGAGACGTGTTCTCCCGGTCTGCGCAGTGCCAAGAGTCATCACTGTATTGCCTAGGTGATGTGCTATGTGTTATGTGTATGTGATGTGTCCTTCTAGTGGTGGTTTGGACTATGTGTCACGGCAAATAATATGTGAAATGTGATTGTGAACAAGTGTAAAATGTGTATATGTGAACATGTGTAAAATGTGTATATGTGAACATGTGAATGTGAAATGTGAAATCATGTGAATTATTAGGTTAGAATGTGAACATGTGTACATGTGAATTGTTTGAAAGAAAATGAACCATGTGAAATATGGGAATGTGTAACCATGTGAAGTGAATGTGTTAGAGTATGAGACAATAATTCATGCTATGATACTTCTAGTTCCATGTAAATTGCTATCATGTTATAGTCAAATTGGAAGTGTAGTCTTCATGTGATTAAATGAGTAGAAAGCATGTGATAGGAAGTGTTATTTGAAATATCTTAAACCATGTACCATGTGTTTTGATTTGGTAGAATTACCATGATAGGTTGTATGTTGCCTTGTAAATTGAATTAGTGGAACCTACTGTGATGTATGCATGAATGATGTGTATGGAGTTACTTGCTGAGTCTTTTAGACTCATTACTTGCTTCGGCGTACAGGTTTAGTTGGTGACCCGGTACCTTTGGAGGAGACCGTGGAGAGTGACTCCGAGCGCGGAGACTAGTTGGCGGAGTCTTCGTTGTGCCCTTTTTGTTTCATAGTATGTAAATTGTAGCTTGTATTAGAGTTATCATTTTGTAATTGTGGACAAATTATGTATTAAAATGTAGAACTTTAATCTTGTGGACAATGTATTTTGGTTTAATTTCAATTGTGAAAGTTTAGTCTTTTAATTTGCTATATGGATCATGTATGTTAAATGTGGATGATGAAATGTGATGACAGTTAGTCCTTTACTTCCGCGACTCTGTATCTATATTTGTGTACATCTCAATCAATTGTTAGTGTCGGGTCAATGTCCCGCTGTGATAACCTTTACTATACCGACGTGGGTTGGTATAACCGTACCGGTATAATGAGGGTCGTCACAGAGATTGGTATCAGAGCCGCCGATTGAGATCGTACATGAATATACATAAGTCATCATCTCCATTACATGCTAAATCTTTATAGAATTGTCCACATGTGTAGAATTGATTAATAATGAGCAAAAGATAGATAAGAAATGGGTTGGGAGTTAATTAACGAGCCCTGATTGATGGCTGAATTTTGTTGCAGCCATGACTTCGCGTGGTAGGCGTGGAGGTGTTCCTGCTCGTGAGGGCGAGCAGAGAGGCGAGGAGCGGGTTGAGCAGCAGGTCCCGGCTCCTCAGGGTCCTGTGCTTCCCCCACCACCGCCTGTGGACTATGGGTGTTCATGCAAGGGTTAGTGCAGGCCATGCAGACGCAGGCCCACACCCAGGCAGCACTCCAGGCTCAGTTGGAGGCTCAGGTTAGTATACTTTGTTAAAGAGTAGTCTGTTTGATTTAATTGCATGATGTGATAGTAATTATGTAATGCTTGTCGGTTGTTGTAGCAGGCTCGAGTTCCAGCTCAGGACCATGGTGGCCCTTCCACCATGGAGAGATTTAAGAGGATGTTGCCACCCTCTTTTAAGGGGGAGAGCGACCCGTTACTAGCTGAGAGCTGGATGAGGGAGATAGAGAAAGTCTTCCGAGCTATGAGGTGTGCGGATGAGGACAAGGTTACCCTAGCCACCTACATGCTACAGGTATGCGTTTGTTTTGTATGCTTGTGTGTTCTGTTAAGTTAGAGTTGTTAGTTAGTGCTTATGAAGGGTATATTGCAGGAAAGAGCTGATGTATGGTGGGCTTCATTACTGCGTACCCGATTCGAGGATGGAGCTGTGGAAGTTGCTTGGGATGAGTTCGTGAGGCTCTTTCGGGCCAAGTTCGTCCCCGAGCATGTTCAGGATCGCATGGAGCAGGAGTTCCTCTCTTTAACTCAAGGCTCCATGACTGTGCTCGCATATGAGGCAAGGTTTGCAGAACTATCTAAGTATGCACCTCATATAGTTGCTGATGAGCGCAGGAAGGCGAAGAAGTTCGTGATGGGCCTTAAGCCATCACTGAGGACGAGGCTCGTAGCGTTTGACCATCGCACCTTGGACGAGGCCCTTAGCGCAGCGTGCAGACAGGAGAGCGAGATGGAGCAATACCTTGAAGAAAAGAAGGCTTCTCAGAAGAGGCCCGCGGCCCCGTTTCAGCGGCAGGACAAGAAGAAGGCAGTGTACCAGACACCGCAGTACCCAGTAGCAGTCGGCAGCACTCAGGTACCTTCTGTACGTTCCTATGGTGTCAAGAAGGAGTGCCCTCATTGTGGAAGGACACATGGTGGTTCCGAGTGTTGGATGATTACTGGAAGATGCTTGAAGTGTGGAAGCAGCGACCACAAGATCAAGGACTGCCCAAGACTTCAGCAGGGAGCTCAGCGAGGAGCGCCAGCACCAGCAGTGGCAGCAGCAGCGCCAGCGACAGGACGACCAGGAAGGCCTCGAGCCCCGGCTCGAGTGTTTGCGTTAGCTCGTGAGGACGTCGAGCAGGCGGAGCATGTCACCGAAGGTACAGTTTTACTTTTCGGTGTGCACGCTCGGGTTTTGTTTGATACGGGTGCTACTCACTCGTTCATTTCCGAGCGGTTCGCTAGGCAGTTAGCCCTAGAGTCAGGCATAGAGTCTGAGGAGTTAGAGGTCCCTTTGTCTGTGCACACCCCTGCGGGTACGGTATCGACTAGGAAGTGCATTCCGTCGTTACCTGTGTGCATTGAGGATAGATTCCTAGATGGGTGTTTCTTCTTGCTAAAGATGAAGGACTATGATTGCATTTTTGGTCTGGATTGGCTAGAGGAGCATTATGCGTTAGTGGATTGTCGTAGGAAGAAGATTGTTTTCCGCATTCCTGGCGAGGACGAGTTCTCTCATCCATTGCCAAAGAACTTGGCGGGAAAGTTAGTTATCTCTGCCATGAAGGCGATGCGCATGGTGAACAAGGGATGTGACGCATTTCTTGCCAGCGTTATGCTGGTACCCGATGCTGGTTCGTCACTGACTCTTGCAGAGATTGATGTGGTGCAGGACTTTCCAGATGTTTTCCCGATGACTTGTCTGGATTGCCACCCGATAGGGAGATAGAGTTCACTATAGAGTTGCTTCCAGGCACCTCTCCTATCTCGAAGGCCCCTTATAGGATGGCACCTGCAGAGTTAGCCGAGTTGAGGAAGCAATTGCAAGAATTGCTTGATAAGGGATTTATTCGCCCTAGTGTTTCCCCTTGGGGCGCACCTGTATTATTCGTCAAGAAGAAAGACGGGTCACTTCGGTTGTGCATTGATTATAGGAAGCTAAACCAAGTGACTGTGAAGAACAGGTATCCCTTACCTCGGATTGATGATTTGTTTGACCAGTTGCGAGAGGCATCAGTCTTTTCCAAGATTGACTTGCGATCTGGTTATCATCAGTTGAGGATTAGGAGTGAGGATGTGTCCAAGACGGCATTTAGAACCCGTTATGGACATTATGAGTTCTTGGTCCTCCCTTTCGGATTGACAAACGCCCCTGCAGCGTTCATGGATCTCATGAACCGGGTGTTTAGTCCGTATTTAGATAGTTTTGTTGTTGTGTTTATTGACGACGTGTTGGTCTATTCTCCGGATGAGGCCACGCACCGTCAGCATCTGAGGTTAGTGTTAGAGGTTCTTCGTGAGCACAAGCTGTATGCAAAATTCAGCAAGTGCGATTTTTGGTTGCGCGAGGTTCATTTCCTCGGGCATGTCATCTCCGGCGCTGGTGTAGCTGTTGATCCAGCGAAGGTCCAGGCAGTTATGGATTGGGAGACTCCCAGGACCCCTTCGGAGATTCGTAGTTTCATTGGGTTAGCTGGTTATTATCGGCGATTCATTGAGGGTTTCTCATCCATCGCCGCCCCCTTGACAAAGCTGACCCGGAAAGGTGAGAAGTTCGTATGGTCTGAGGCGTGTGAGCGTAGCTTTCAGCTATTGAAGGCTAAGCTTACTTCTGCTCCGGTATTAGTATTGCCTAGTGGTCTAGAGGGCTTTGCCATTTATACGGATGCATCTCAGATTGGTTTAGGTTGTGTGCTCATGCAGCAAGAGAGGGTAGTGGCTTATGCTTCTCGTCAGTTGAAGGAGCATGAGAAGAACTATCCGACTCATGATTTGGAGTTAGCAGCTGTGGTTCATGCACTAAAGATCTGGAGGCACTATCTTTATGGTGTCAGATTTGAGGTGTTTACCGACCACAAGAGCTTGAAGTATCTTTTCTCCCAAAAGGAATTAAACCTAAGGCAGAGAAGATGGATTGAGTTCTTGAAGGACTATGACTTCGACCTTCAGTATCATCCTGGGAAGGCGAACGTCGTAGCGGATGCTCTTAGTAGGAAGAGGTCTTCGCTCCAGCAGGATTGGAAGATGTTGGAGGATGCAGCATGCTCTATGACCGAGTTAGAGCCCTTATGTCAGGCTTTTGTAGCTCAGCTATCCCTTAGATCCTCAGTCTTGGATGAGGTATTGAGCAGCAGAAAGCCGATCCTAGATTGTTAGAGTTAGTGGGTAAGGCGGGCATTGCTCGTGATGAGGACGGTGTGATTAGATTTCAGCACCGTGTTTGTGTCCCCGATTTAGTAGATGTCCGTGAGCATGTGTTAGCGGAGGCTCATAGATCGCGATTCTCTATTCATCCGGGTAACACTAAGATGTATCAAGACCTGAAGAGATCATTTTGGTGGTCCGGAATGAAGAAGGATGTTGCGGATTATGTGTCTAGATGTCTAGTATGTCAGCAAGTGAAAGCCGAGCGGCAGCGACCATCTGGCCTTATGCAGAGGATGGATATCCCAGTATGGAAGTGGGAAGCTGTCACTATGGATTTCGTATCGGGTTTGCCTCGATCTAGAAGGGGCAATGACTCGATTTGGGTAGTTGTAGATAGATTCTCGAAGACTGCTCATTTCTTGCCCATGAAGAAGAAGCAGTCAGTAGAGAGTTTAGCTAGATTGTATGTTAGTGGTATCGTTAGATTGCATGGTGTGCCGAAGTCGATCATTTCGGATCGAGATCCGAGATTTACTTCGAGATTGTGGAAGGGTCTTCAGGATGCGTTAGGTTCGGAGCTTAAGCTCAGTTCGGCGTTTCATCCCCAGACCGATGGACAGTCCGAGAGGACTATCCAGACGCTCGAGGATATGTTGAGAGCGTGTGTTCTGGATTGGAAGGATGATTGGGAGCGTCATTTACCTCTTGTGGAGTTCGCATACAACAACAGCTTTCATGCTAGTATCGGTATGGCTCCATTCGAGGCGTTGTATGGTAGGCCCTGCAGATCTCCTTTATGTTGGGAGGAGACTGGTGATAGGCAGTTGATCGGACCGGAGTTGGTTCAGGAAACTTCGGATAAGATTCAGCTTATCAGGAAAAGGCTTGTTGCGGCACAGGATAGGCAGAAGAGTTATGCCGACAACAGAAGAAAGGATTTGGAGTTCGAGGTTGGCGATCATGTCTTCTTGAAGATATCGCCTACTCGAGGTGTTGTCAGATTTGGCAGGCATAGCAAACTAAGCCCTAGATTCATTGGCCCATATGAGATTCTCAGACGTTTGGGCAACGTGGCGTACGAGCTAGCTTTACCCCCGGCTTTGGCTAGTGTTCACCCGGTATTCCACGTATCTATGCTCAGGAAGTATGTCCGAGATCCGTCTCATGTGATTAGTCATGAGCCAGTGGAGATCCAGCCAGATCTTTCGTATGTCGAGCAACCAGTAGCCATTCTTGACCGGAAGGTTCAGCATCTCTGGAACAAGAGTATCGCGTCGGTGAAAGTTCTATGGCGAAACTTCTCACGTGAGGAGGCTACATGGGAGCTTGAGGATGCGATGAAGAAGAAGTATCCCCTTTTGTTCGAGTAGTGTTGTTCTAACTTCGAGGACGAAGTTTCTTTAAGGGGGAGAGGGTGTAAGGCCCTCGAATTTTGTCCTTATTATTTTATTATGTGCAATTTTATGCTTGTATATGTATATGCATTATCATGTAAGTATTATGTATACATTAGCTTGGTGTACTTATGAAGGTATGTATATACTTAGTTGTGTATATTGGTTGATTTCGTGACATAATGAGTGTGTACATTACCCCTATGTATTGCATGTATACTTAGGAGAAATTAGGGTTTTGCATGGTTTTGGGTTCTGGCCGAAGGGTTAGTCGACGTCAACATGGATGGACGTTCACTTACTGTTAACGTCCATATAGGTGGACGTCTATTTGTAAGTAGGCGGCCTTATCGGTGGACGTCTACATCCTGACAGGCCAGTCCACAGCAGCATGGTGTGCCATGCTTGATGGGGCGTGGCAACCACTCCCCCAACGGCTCCTTGGCCTTCCAACCGATCTCTTGCGTGGGGTGAGAGGGTCCTCTCTTAAGAGAGCCCTTGTTGCAACCTCTAGAGCTCTCTTGGCTCTTTGCAAAGAGAAAACAAAAACCCTAGTGAGCTGTGAGAAAACCTGAGGTTTGAGAGCTTTGATCCGGCGATCCAAGGCTCTTCCTGGCGATCTACTTCGACAAGGAGGGAGACAACACATCCGGCTACACATCCCCGGCCCCGGATTTCAGAGGGGAGCATCACAGAGCCGGAGTGGAGGCATCTTGGAGGCTTCTTGGGACTGCCCAAGGAGAGCTTCTCCGACCATTTTGATCCCTTTAGGAGTTTTTCCAAAGGCAAGTAACCCTTGCACCTTGTCCATGTATGTGTCTAGGAGGTTTTTATCATTTTTATGGATTTTCCTCGTGTCCTGGATCCCCTACATTCACCATTCTTTAGAGCTCGGACTGTGTTTTTGCACAGGTCCGAACTTGACGGCAAGATCTATTGCCGTTGATATCTTGAGTCAGCGGCTAACGATGTTGCCGCCAACTCTTGTGAACGGCCAGAGTATGCCGTTAAGTTCTTCTTGACAGAACAGTGAACTGTTCTGCCCTATATCTTTAATTTCCGGACTTTGGCGCATGAGGATATAATGTAAATTTTATATGTTATGTAAAATAGATAATGTGATGTGTGTGAGAATTTCTGTATTTTTCTGTGAATGGCATAATTTATTAGAATTATTGAAAGGCATGTGTAGGGAAGAGGTTATGCATGTTTAATTTTGTTCCCATGATTTGAGGAATTAAATGCTGTAAAATTTTATGAACCATGTATATATGTATCAGTCCATGCCCTGCAAATTTGGGAATTTTCCCATATTCATGTGAATTTTTATAAATCCTGCAATGAGAAATAGAAAACATGTGTAGACCTTGTGAAAATTCTAGTAAATCATGTGTTGGGAAATAAATTCGGGAAAAATTTCTGTGCCAATATGTATGTGTGGTTCATGACTGTGCATGATCAAATCTGAGTTCCATGTCATGTTCTATGTTGACTTAGTTTAAGAATGGCATGAAACTGAATGTTTTAATTTCTATAAATGCATGTGAATTCAGAAAATTGTGAAAATTTGTATGTGTGTTATTATACCCGAAAACAGCATGTGGTAAATTTTCAGAAAAGTTTGATAACAGTAGCCCACATTATGAGATTTTCATGTGAAAATGAGTATGAATATATGTACCATGATCAAGGTTAAATGATGTGTGTTCAATTAATCCATGAGAGCTACTAAATGCTTGATTTCTGTTATTAGTGGTATCATGCTAGGGAAGAACAGAACCATGAGCGTAAATGAGAAGAAAGTGTGAATATCATATGTAAAACGTGTGTTAATCGGAATGTGTAATGTGTAAAATGTGCCGTGTGTGACACTGCTTCCATAGAGGGCTGTGGAACTGTACCATGGAAAAGTCCCCATGGGAAGGTTCAATGTGTTAAGATATCCTAAGGGCATTAGGATGAAATCCTGGAGGTGGACAAGTACCACTGGTTAGGGTGGAGACGTGTTCTCCCGGTCTGCGCAGTGCCAAGAGTCATCACTGTATTGCCTAGGTGATGTGCTATGTGTTATGTGTATGTGATGTGTCCTTCTAGTGGTGGTTTGGACTATGTGTCACGGCAAATAATATGTGAAATGTGATTGTGAACAAGTGTAAAATGTGTATATGTGAACATGTGTAAAATGTGTATATGTGAACATGTGAATGTGAAATGTGAAATCATGTGAATTATTAGGTTAGAATGTGAACATGTGTACATGTGAATTGTTTGAAAGAAAATGAACCATGTGAAATATGGGAATGTGTAACCATGTGAAGTGAATGTGTTAGAGTATGAGACAATAATTCATGCTATGATACTTCTAGTTCCATGTAAATTGCTATCATGTTATAGTCAAATTGGAAGTGTAGTCTTCATGTGATTAAATGAGTAGAAAGCATGTGATAGGAAGTGTTATTTGAAATCTCTTAAACCATGTACCATGTGTTTTGATTTGGTAGAATTACCATGATAGGTTGTATGTTGCCTTGTAAATTGAATTAGTGGAACCTACTGTGATGTATGCATGAATGATGTGTATGGAGTTACTTGCTGAGTCTTTTAGACTCATTACTTGCTTCGGCGTACAGGTTTAGTTGGTGACCCGGTACCTTTGGAGGAGACCGTGGAGAGTGACTCCGAGCGCGGAGACTAGTTGGCGGAGTCTTCGTTGTGCCCTTTTTGTTTCATAGTATGTAAATTGTAGCTTGTATTAGAGTTATCATTTTGTAATTGTGGACAAATTATGTATTAAAATGTAGAACTTTAATCTTGTGGACAATGTATTTTGGTTTAATTTCAATTGTGAAAGTTTAGTCTTTTAATTTGCTATATGGATCATGTATGTTAAATGTGGATGATGAAATGTGATGACAGTTAGTCCTTTACTTCCGCGACTCTGTATCTATATTTGTGTACATCTCAATCAATTGTTAGTGTCGGGTCAATGTCCCGCTGTGATAACCTTTACTATACCGACGTGGGTTGGTATAACCGTACCGGTATAATGAGGGTCGTCACAGGTAATATTATTCTTTGTGATTATTTAGCTTTCGTTTCTGAAATTGAGCCTAAGGTAGTTGATGAGGCTCTAGCTGATGAATCTTGAATTCTAGCCATGAAAGATGAACTAAATCAGCTCAAGAGAAACCAATTGTCCCTTATTCCTAGACCATTAGTTCATCCAGTGATTGGCACCATATGGGTGTTTAAAAACAAGTTGGATGAAAGTTGTGTTATTACTAGAAATAAGGGTAGATTGGTAGCTCAAGGCTATTCCCAATAGGAAGGCATAGTCCTTGATGAAACCTATGCACCAATAGCTAGACTTGAGGCTATTCGAATTCTACTAGCATATGCATGTGCATTAGACTTAAAACTCTTTCAAATGGATGTGAAATCAGCATTTTTGAATGGTTTTATAAAAGAGGAAATCTATGTAGAACAACCTCCTAGTTTTGATGACACAGACTATCCCAATCATGGTTTTAAACTGTATAAAGCATTATATGGTCTGAAACAAACACCTAGAGCTTTGTATGAAAGACTACGTGCATTTCTTTTAAATCATGATTTCACTAGAGGCAAAGTAGATAACACTCTATTCATTAAATCTTGTTCTAAGAACACATTAATTGTACAAATTTATGTTGATGTCATCATTTTCGGATCTACTCATAAATTTCTTTGCAAGTATTTTGAAAAGTTAATGTAGGGAGAATTTGAAATGATTATGATGGGGGAACTTAACTACTTCATTGGACTACAAATCAAGCAAGGCAAAGAAAGAACTCATATCAGTCAAATCAAATATACCAAAGATCTGTTGAAGAAATTTGGATTTGATAATGTAAAGCCTTTATCCACCCCAAAGAGCACTTTAACAAGGTCCGATAGTGACCCACAAGGTAAGAAAGTGGACCAAAAGTTATATAGAGGTTTGATTGGCTCACTACTATAGACACCCGATTCTGGCCTACGAGTCGAACCATATTTCTTGCTCTCTTAGTGCACTCCAACGAATCCATTTTTTAGCCTTGTTTTGAGCCCATTTAAGCCCAATTCCTAGTTTATCTCGTCCAAACATCACTTCAGAGTCCTTATTCTAGGGTTTCAGTCATCAGACCTTAACATGACGGTTATGAACGTCACGTTACTGCTAATTGATAGGTTATAATCCTTAAATGATCGATTATCCTTAACGCGATAGGTCATGGCGTCACGTTACTATCAGTGTTGCATCTACCCAGGCCGTCGCGACAGCCCATGCATATCCATTCACGTGCATTTAGAGTCGCGACCACCTTGGCCGTCGCAATAAGCCTTGTCGCGTCCCTACGACCTGTCATGACATTGTTCTACATGGTTGGCTCCGCAACCACCTCCTTTCTATCTCCTTTTGGGGTCTATCTCCATCCCCAACAACTCTCCAACCCCCCAGCCGTGGTTTGAGGTTTTATCCTACCCTAGAACTCACCTATGACTCTTCCCATGGACATTTACTTGGATTTGTTGAGCAACTTTCTTTAGAAATATTGTTGTGCAAATCAAATGTTTAATCATTATGTTTTTGCTATGACAAAATCTTTTAATATCAATTTATTTTATAAAAAATAATGTGACAAAGTAAATGTATACATGAATGATACTGTATAATATTTTAGCCAAAATTTATACACACAAAATCAAAGTATCAACACTGTCACACGTTTGTAAAGAAATTTGTCTAAGTCTACAACATATACTATATACCATACTGACTCCAACTTTAGAAAAGTCGAAGTGTTGCACCAATTGATGAACAAATGGGTCGTACTCTGACTTTGGAAAAGTCAAAGTCTAGCAGAACTCTGACTCCTTAAAAGTCGAAGTCCTGATACCGATCGCTTATCAATTGGCCTTTACTCCGACTCCTGGAAAGTTGAAGTCTTGTATCTATTGCTTTAGTTTGCTTTGCACTCCGACTAGCTAAAAGTCAAAGTATGATATCGATCGATGAACAAACCTCTATCACTCCGACTCTTAAAATGTCGAAGTCTGTTATCAATCAATGTCTCACTGCGACATCTATAAAGATGAAGTTCTGTATGCATCTATTGTCTTTGACTCTGACTTCTTGTAAGTCAAAGTATAATCATCAACTTTTGAACTCAAACTTAGATAAATTTTTATGTATCTATCATTTCTTATATAACCTAATAAGTTATTATCTGATTACTTCAATGATTTTATTTATTCTCTTGGGATCTCTTGTGAATGAAAATCTCTTCTCTAATCCTTGTGATTATTTCTCTCCTATCAAAATTCAAATATTTTTTTGGCGGGAAAATATTGTATTTAAATATTACTCTCATTTGAAATATCTTGTTAAAATCTAAAAGATATGTTTATCTGTTATTTCTCTCATTTTCAGAAAGATAGTTCTATCCCTGTTTGACAGATGGTCAAGAGTTTAGTGCGATGGTAGGTATAAGCATCATGGGTTATCTGTCAGAGCTCACCTACAACATCCTCTTTCTATCAGCACTCCATGACTTTCAGGAAAAGTCCTTGTGTTCCCCATACAACTGTCTTTCTATCTTTAAATGCTCTGAACGTTTATCTGTCTGAACTATTTTATGCTTTATATATTTTTATCTCACCTACCTCCAAAAAAATGGAGGCATCTATGTTCTTTTCATGATCTTCCAGATACACAACTACCCACTGAAGCTTGCTATGCTTTTAGTCATGGGTATGGAGTTTGTAGAACATTTAATGAAGCTATCTATAGAACCTTGAAACTATCTGCATAGCTTGAAGCCGTTGAGACCTCAAGATCTGAAGAGCTAATGGACAACTCAGAAAGATCATAGTCTCATTACCCAAGATTCAAATGACTATCTTTCAAACGACTACTTTCCAACGTTCAGTTTCAAATGGGAAGCTCAGTCTCTGATGCTTATATATGAACTAAAGATTGAACAAGAAACACACAACAGAGAATACAGGAGTGTGAGAAGAAAGCTAAATACAACCATAAACACAATGTCACCCTCTATAGAAAAGAGCAAGAACAAGAGTTCAAGATCTGAAGAGAGCCTGCTATTCTCAAGCTTTGACTTCCCAGTTCTCTTGCTTTCTAGAAGTCTTTTCTTTTAGTGGCCTTCTGTAAATCCAGATTTTCTCAGTCCACTCTCTTGAGTCAGAAAGAGTTTGAGCTTCCATTTTTACATGTATCTCTTTATGATCTTCTGTGTTTGCTCATTCTTCTGGGCAGATGCACAAGTGTTTTATTTCTTTAAAAGATAACCAATAGGGGGTTTGCTCCCTTTAGTGCCCCTCTTGTAAAGGGAAGACCTACTGGTGTAGGTGGTCTTTGTACCCCTTGGTAAAGGGAAGACTTGTTAGGGTGCGAGTGGGTTGTAATACCTCTCAGGTTGAGAGAAGGCCAAGTGTTCTTGGCAGTTAGTGAAATCCCATAAGGTTCTTGGGGACTGGATGTAGGACTTCCATGTGGGAAGGGCTAAATTAGAATAAAATCCTTTGTGCACTTGTGTGATTGTTTCCGCCAAGTTTAACACTTGTCTCACACACTACACTAAGTTCTAACAACTTTATTTAGTGTTATCTATTTTTAGATAATTTTTTAAAAGTGCAAAGCAGTCCTATTCACCCCCTTGTAGGACATCTAAAGCTCCATCTCGATCCAACAAGGGGTATCAAAGCGAGGTCTTCTCAGAAGAATCGAGAGATTTGAGAAGAGATGGCAGCTGAAGCTCACAACTACGAAGGTCAGTCACTTACAAGGCCACCATTCTTTGATGGCGAAGATTACCAGTACTGAAAGATGAGAATTGAATGCTTCATCAGAGGCACAAATTTTGATCTCTGGTAAGTAATTGAGCATGGTGACTTTACTATATTTGCTGATGGAACTTCTGCTCTATCTATTGCTGATAAAAGAAACATGTCCTAACTATAAAGCTAAGAAGTATCTATGTTGTGCATTATCTAAAAGGGAATTTAACAGATTATTTGCATGTAGGGTTGTCAATGGGTCTGGCTAACCCATAAACCCGCCCATTTGACAGGTAAAAAGGCCTATTTAAAATCTAAAGTTTCAGCCCGAGCCCATGAGATAATTCAAAAATTAAGTCCATGTTTAGTTGGGTTTGGACGGGTTGGCCCATCGGGCTAGCTACAGGTCCTAAACCCACCAGCTCCACCCTCTCGATCCCTCCTCGGCCCCATGCCTGGCTTCATGGCTTCCATGCCAAGTTGGCCAGCACCGTGTCGTCCCTCGCCACCATGCTCCCTCTGGCCACTACATCCTCCCTCGCCGCCCCCTCCTCCCCAAATATCACTGTAGCGATACGGTAGCGCTACAGTAGCTATAGTATCGCTATAGTAGAAGACGGTTCAATTTATTTTTCTACTTAGTTTTAAATTTTTATTTTAAAATCTGATTATGTTACATTATAGTTTTTAAAAAAAATATAAAAAAAAATCATTAAAAAATTGTGCATATTACTGTGCGCCGGATCCGAGATCCGAACAGTGACTTGCTGTTAGGATCGGATATTCGGTTATGGCAAAGCTAGAAGGGGGGGGGGTTGAATAGATTTTCAGGAGAAACTTAAGCAATTTAAAAATTACTTCGGATTAAAATATCTACTCAATTAAAACCCCTTTGATCTGATGTAATGTGTGTGAACAAATGAACAAGTAGTGTGTAGACGAAATCCCTAGGCATGCATCTAGCGCAACACAATGCAAACCACAAGTCAAACCACAGTGCACAAGGGATTTTTTGGGTGGTTCGGAGATCACACCACATGACTTCTACGTCACCCCTCACACAGTGGGGTCACACTACTCAAGAACTGAGTACAACACACACACACGAGCACAACGGCTCAACCACACATACACATGCTAGATCAAGTCCACAATAGATCAGATCCTCTAGCCTTGATATGACCAACACACCACACACATTGTTTGATGCAAACACACAATCAGAACAATAATCCACACGTGGATCAAGCACAAGGAACGCTTGAACCACTACCACACATACAAAGATATGAAAGGTGTAGAAGTAGAAGAGTTTAGAGATGTAGAAGTATATCCTGATGAAGAACTCTTCGTGGTGGTCGTCCGGAAGAACTCCAAGCTTCGTTTAGATGAAGATCAGCTGATGGAGAAGCTTGAACCATGGACGAACCGGCTTCAACTCCACTTGGAAGATGGATCTTCTTCGCTCTGGTCGGAGGGATGAAGCAGGGCAGCAGGAAGAAGCTCTTCTCTTGCGTTTTGCTTAGGGTTTTCATATGGTGGCTTCCTACTGCGAAAATAGTCTCATATGATCCTTATATATGGGTGTCCAAACATGGAGAGTCATGCTTAAAGGGATCACCTAAATAAAGATCATATCCTAGCCATTCGATCTTCCCAAAACTCCGTCTGTTGACAACCGACTTGCTGCTGTCGACAGGTGCTGACAGGTTTGCAAAAACCAGAAGACTGGCCTTCTGAGAAACCATTTTCTGTGTGTATCTGTCGACATGCTACAGTGCATCTATCGACAGGCTACAGTGTATCTGTCGACAGGCTACAATGTATCTGTTGACAGCACACTATTCATCTGTTGACAGCTACTTGTTCCAGCAGCTTGTCTTGTTCTTTTGCACTTGGATTTTGTTGCTTGTCTTGTGTACATTCACACCTATATTAAAGGACAATTATTAGTGAGATATAATGAACATATAAATGAACAAGTTAGACATGTTTTTCTTGATTAGCATACATATAAATGAACAAGTTAGACATGTTTTTCTTGATTAGCATTTGCTTTTCTTGATTAACATTTGCTTGACTTGACATTCTCATTATGTTTCACATATTCACATCACATCAATTTGTATTGTTCATGAATTGCTCATCATCAAAAACAAACATACCATATGTCAACTTAACATTCTCATGTAAACCCAACATTCTCCCCCTTTTTGATGATGACAAAATTTTCAATTTATACACAATTGATGTTTCTCCCCCTTTTGGCTACATCCGAAAAGATAAGTCATGCACAAAAGGATAAGAATGAAGTAAAGAACTGTGTTACCACAGAACTGAATTGTGAAAGATATGAGTGGGGAATGAGTGTTCAATTAGAATTTTATGGTTGAGAACTGTTTTATACTCATTGCAAGATGTCATAGACACTAGTAGTTAGACGCATAAAATTCTACAATGGTTAAGAAATAATACTTCGGGAATCTCAAGTTGTAGCATTTAGAGGACATCGTTCAAAAACATTGAAAATAAGATAACCCCTTTGAATAAAACCGTTGTAGAAAAACATGTTCCTTTGTGGGTGATGTTCAGTTGGTACTTGAAAGTAATGTCTACGTGAGCGATTAACAATAAACAACACATTGCCCTTGATGTAAAAACATGGAGGCTACACTCTATTTCTTGCATTGAATTTTTTCTTTGTCAAGTTAATGTGGGAAAAGTAGTAATTAAGATCACTTTCACCTTTTGACGTGAAGGTAGACATTTGGGATGCCCGTACCCCCAGTTACTCAGTGTAAGTGACCATCATACCATTGTACAGAGATAATGAAAGTACTTTTTGACGCGAAGACAGACATTTATGATGCTCATGTCCCCAGTTACTCGGTAATACTCATCATTGCTCTACCTTTATCCCATATCAAATACTTTTTGTTTGAACTTTGAGTTTAGAAATAGGTAGCTTTTCTCCTTTTGTTTTTAATTCTTAAATCATGAGCAAAAGGTTATTTAAGGTCAAAAGCCAATGTAAAACATAAAGTTCAATAACCTTGTACTTATCAATCCACTTGAGATAAATGATTATTTGCAAGGGAGTTATTCAAGTGAGTTAGGTTAGAATCATTAGATTTGATCAATGTTTTCTAGATGACACAACCTAGACTCAAACACAAAATATTATATCAAAATCATTGTGATTAAGTCAATGTCTTTGATACTATGTGAGTATGAAAGATTGCAATGAATAGTAAGTCCTTATTCTCCCCTTGTACAAAGATTGTGAACATACTCATAAAGAAAGGATTAGAAAAGATGAAGATTTATGGATGAAGTGAGTATCTGTCGACAACAAACATGAGCCTGTCGACAGATGCAGACAGTTGTGAAGTTCTGGGTTCAGGCAAGGTATGGTCTATCGACAGCTGGGGTGGTGGCTGTCGATAGATACAGATAGACAAAAAATATGAAGTTCAGAACTGTGCTTGGCTGTCGACAGCAGAAGAAGTGGCTGTCAACAGATGCACACAGGGTGCAATTTTTCGGTTCTGTGAAGGCATATCTATCGACAGGTTGTTTGGGGCTGTCGACAGGGGCTTTGAAACTTCAGCTTTAAGGCTTTGAATTGAGAGTGATTTGAACCATAAGATTGAGGGATAAATACATATTGAATATGAAGGGTATCCCTTATGAATTTCACTCACCCAGCCTTAACTTACTCCCCCATAGAGTGTGCATATGATGACTCATCATTCAAGCAAATCAATCAATGAGATACACAAGCATACCAAGCATTTGCACCCAAAAGAACATCCATAAGCATAAAAACACCAACATTCATTCTTTTAAAGAGAGACATGTGGCAAGATTGATGTGAAAGAATGTCCCTCAAACAACTCACTCAAAAACTCTTTTTGACTTACTTCCCCATAATGTATGCATGGTATTGAATGAACATTCAAGCAATTCACACATGTTCATGTCAAGCAATTTGCACAAGGAGAGTATAAACGTGATCAATTGAGGTTCTTGTGATTATGAATTTTTTTTTTGATAATCTTTATGTAGTAGAAGACTATTGATACTTAAAGGAGAATATTTCTCACGCATAATGATAGTTTCCAGACAAGCCGGACCTGTCCTTCCACATTTCACCATTTAATATACCAAATAGTCACTATATAAAAAATCCATTTTTTTAAAAATTTTGCATGACTCCAATGGCTAAGAAGCATTGTCATTTGGGGATAGCATCTAAACACATTTTTCATTGCTCAGATAGAATTAAAAATCCATTTCAATTCTAGCAGTTCAAATCTGTAGTGATAAAGAGATTTTACCTGAACAGTCGTCAATTTCAATCAAAATTTTTTTACCTTTGTTCTCCAATCATTTCTTGCCTTGCACAGCCAATGTCATGAATCCATTTCTAATTTTTGGCTGCAAGACATCTCAGCTTGTTCATTAAGCTGATTTTGGAACCCACACTTGTTTGGGTTCTGCAATGACGTCAATGTTAGAATTCAACAATGATTTCTGAATCCAAAGTGACTTTAATTTTTGAATATATGTATTTCTTTCATTAATGGAATTATGAGCATGGGGCTTGGGAGCATTCACAAGATAACCATTTCTATGCCAACAGTCCCTAGAGACATGACCAAGTTGATGACATGCATAGCATTGAACTGTTTTAGCATATTTGTGAGAGTGTTGATTTTTCTTCCAACAGAATTTAGCAAGATGACCAAGTCTATTGCATTTGAAGCAAATGGGTTGAGTACTTACCTAGAGCTTACCATACTGTGATTGCATTTGTTGGAATCTTTGAGGTTCTTTAGAGTACCTTTGATTATCCTTCGGTCGAGAAGAAGGAGATGGTACCCTTTGGTATCTCTTCGTATGATGTGGAGTTGGAGATTTCCTTGAAACATTCTGGGCTACTGGAGGAGGTGTGGAGACCTTGCAGACTCTTGTTTTCTTTTCCATTTTCTTTTTCTGGTTTTCAATTGAAACATGATTCTTCCTTTTTGTAGCACTTTTGTTCAATTTTTTCTTTTCAGCTTTCAATGTAACAATTTCTTTTTTCAGAAGTTAGAAGTTGGTTTTTCATGACATCCAGACCATTTTGTATTTTATTCCTTTCAATTTCACTTTGAACAACTTGATTTTCCAAGTCAGCAATTTTCTTCTTAAAATTGTTCCATTCATCATTTAATGGTCTGTCATGATACAATCTTTCAATCTTCTTTTTCAGATGATTATTTTCCTCAGCCAGTTGATTGCATTTTTCTTTTATTTGGTGATCATGAGCCATGTTGGAGATTTGTTTGTTCAATTGATCATTATCAAATTTGTGATTCTCATTATGATCAATCAATTTTTCATTTTCATTTTTCAAATCAAAATTTTCAGATTCAACCTGATCATGATCTTATTTCAATTTAGAAAACATGATTCCATAGTTTTTGACTTCATTTTCCAATTTTTCATTCTCCATTTTCAATTTTTCATTTTCTTCATAGAATGCTTGAGCATTATCAATTACCATTTCATTCTTCTCTAATTTTTCTTTTAGCTTCTTATTTTGAGCTTTTACCTTCTTAAATTGATTGGACAAGTGCTCATAGCATTCTATCAATTCATCATAGGATATATCTTCCTCTGAATCAGAATTAGATATTGATGCATCAAATGGGTCTAAATTGGATTTACCTAACCTTTGAGAGTTTCTTGACTTCTCTAACAGATGTGATCCTTCAGATTCGTCTGAACGGGAAGAGCCTTTTGAGCTGCCATGAGCCATGTAGCATTTTTCTTCCGTTCCCTTTCTAGACTTGTATGTTTTCATAGAGGAGACCTGCATTTTATCAACCTTGTCATCAAACTCAATTATCATAGGTCTATTTATGATGCTTGAGAACTTAGCCATATTTTTTAATATCTTTCAGATGATTAGACCAATCAACAGAATATTGAGTGAGATCAAAAGGCAATCAATCAGTTCAAGCAAATCAAGTCAATTCAGAATCAGATTTAAACCCACTCAACAAAACAAAATATTGTTAGGACTCAGAGCGGTTAAGCACACAAAGACAGATCTCCCAAAACACAACCGATGAACAGAAAACCCGCTCTGATACAAATTGTTAGGATCAGATATTCGGTTATGGCAAAGCTAGAAGGGGGGGTTGAATAGATTTGCAGCAGAAACTTAAGCAATTTAAAAAACTACTTCGGATTAAAAGATCTACTCAATTAAAACCCCTTTGATCTGATGTAATGTGTGTGAACAAATGAACAAGTAGTGTGTAGACAAAATCCCTAGGCATGCATCTAGTGCAACACAATGCAAACCACAAGTTAAACCACAGTGCACAAGGGACTTTTTAGGTGGTTCGGAGATCACACCACGTGACTCCTTCGTCCACCCCTCACACAGTGAGGACACACTACTCAAGATCTGAGTACAACACACACACACGAGCACAACGGCTCAACCACACACACACACGCTAGATCAAGTCCACAATAGATCAGATCCTCTAGCCTTGATCTGACCAACACACACACACGATGTCTGATGCAAACACGCAATCAGAACAATAATCCACACGTGGATCAAGCACAAGGAACGCTTGAACCACTACCACACACACAAAGATATGAAAGAAGAGTTTAGAAATGTAGATGTATATCCTGATGAAGAACTCTTCGTGGTGGTCATCCGGAAGAACTCCAAGCTTCGTTTGGATGAAGATCAGTTGATGGAGAAGCTTGAACCATGGACAAACCGGCTTCAACTCCGCTTGGAAGATGGATCTTCTTCGCTCTCGGTCGGAGGGATGAAGCAGGGCAACAAGAAGAAGCTCTTCTCTTTAGTTTTGCTAAGGGTTTTGATATGGTGGCTTCCTGCTGCGAAAATAGCCTCATATGATCCTTATATATGGGTGTCCAAACATGGAGAGTCGTGCTTAAAGGGATCACCCAAATATAGATCGTATCCTGGCCAATAAATCTTCCCAAAACTCCATTTGTCGACAGCCGACTTGCTACTGTCGACAGGTGCTGACAGGTTTGCAAAAACCAGAAGACTGGCCTTCCGGGAAACCATTTTCTGTGTGTATCTGTTGACAGGCTACAATGCATATGTCGACAGGCTATAGTGTATCTGTCGACAGGCTATAGTGTATCTGTTGACAGCACACTATTCATCTATTGACAGCTACTTGTTCCAGTAGCTTGTCTTGTTCTTTTGCACTTTGGATTTTGTTGCTTGTCTTGTGTACATTCACACCTACATTAAAGGGCAATTATTAGTGAGATATAATGAACATATAAATGAACAAGTTAGACATGTTTTTCTTGATTAGCATTTGCTTTTCTTGATTAACATTTGCTTGACTTGACATTCTCATTATGTTTCACATATTCACATCACATCAATTTGTATTGTTCATGAATTGCTCATCATCAAAAACAAACATACCATATGTCAACTTAACATTCTCATGTAACCCAAGAGTTGCTACTCACCAAACACACCATTACATCATTAGCCATCGTAGAGAAATGTGATGTAAATATGATTTAGTGGTACTCCAAATATCTTCATTATTATCGTAGCTATAGTTAAATAGAGAAGAAAAGTTATAAAATTATTTGTTATTTCACTGTAGCAATGTTGGGAAACTACATTAGCTACAATTAAATAGAGAAGAAAAAATATTAAAAAATTGCTTTTCGCTATTCTATTGTAGCCATTGAATTTTCGTAACTTTGGTATAGCCACTATTTTTTAGAATTTATTAAATAGAGATATATATGCACAATTATGATTGAGTATATTTTTCAATATGTTAAACTTGGTTAACATTTTAACAATTTTTACCAGATCTTTTCAGATGTAGTAATATTTTTCAATCTACTGGTAATCAATATAAAGCCAATTTTGACAAAATTTGATGATTTTTTCTTATCAAAATAAAATTTGACAAATTTTTTATTTTATTTACAGAAGATAGTAAAAAATCTTTGCACCATAAATTTTGATTTAAAAAATTAAGTGTTTTTTAGTTATGTTATACTAATAAAAGAGTTAAATGACTAATAATAAATTGTAATTTGTGCGAATGACTTGTTTGGCTAGATGGGCCCCAACGGGCCACTCTGGGTTTCATTTGGGTCATGATTCATTAGGCCCACTACATTTTGGACTGGGTTGGACTGGGCCAAAGCAGTTACGGGCCAAGGGTGGGTTTGGGTTGGGCCAGTCCAAGCCCAACCCGTTGACAGTCCTATTTGCATGTAAAACTGCTAAAGAACTGTGGGATAAATTACAAGTAACTTATGAAGGAACTGATAAAGTTAAGCAAACTAGAATAGATATTCTTGTTTCCCAATATGAAAAATTCAAAATGCTACCTAATGAAAATATAACTCAAATGTATAATGGATTCTCAAATATAATAGTAGGTTTGAGTTCACTAGGAAAAATGCTTACTAATGAAGAAATAGTAAGAAAAATTCTAAGATCATTAACTCATACCTGGACCCCTAAGGTCACTACTATTGAAGAGACACATGATCTAACAGAACTTTCTATTGATAAATAGATTGGTTCTTTAATGGCTCATGAAATTAACATGGAAAAATTTTCTGAAAGCTCTTCGAAAAAGAAAATGCCAAATGCTTTGAAAGCTGCAGATTCTTCTTCCTCTAAGGATTGAAAAGAGAAATCTGAAGACATTGATGATGAAGCCATGCTGTCAAGAAAACTCTAAAGGATTCTTGCCAAGAAGAAGAAGTTTGGCTTGAAAAGTTATTTCAAAAAGGAAAAGAAGAAAGAACCAACTTGCTATGAGTGCAATCAGCCAGGACATTACAAGTTAGAATGTCCTAAGCTCAAGAAGAAAGATCCAGCTAAAAATTTGAGAAAAAGAAAGATAAAGAAAGAAAGTTCAGAAAGTACAAGAAGAAGGCAATGGCTGTTGTAATGGACCACGCCGTTCAAACCCGTTAACACTATAACAAGCTTGACACGACTCCATCTTCCGCGATCAGGCCAAAGCCTCGCAAGGGATATCAAACACATATGTCCGTGAAAATACAAAAGAACCATATTAAGCACATATACGATATATTTCTCATACATGTCCATAAGAAAAGTACATACCAGGTTCCCTACATAATCAACAAAAACATAAACTCAGCCCGGGACAACCCCCAAGGCTCCACAAGTATGAACTTTACTCTGCTGGTGGTGACGGCCTGATTCTGCTATGAGGCTGGTCTGAACTACTGGAGGGACGTGAAGCCTTCTGCTCTCCCTCACCTAGAAGGAAAAGGGGTGAGCCTCACAAGTCATCGGCTCAGTAGGGTAACTCCCCCAAGCCGAGAAACACAATTAATATCAAAGTTGTAAATCATTTAACCATCTAAGTGTGATACTACAACTATAAATAAATAAACGGCAACACACGTCAAGTGTACAAGCTAAAGGAAGGGTACACCGAACACGAGTCACGAGGATTGGTTGAGGAACCAGCCATAGACTCGGACAAACTACACAATTACACCTCTCAGCCTCGCAGCCACGGATGAAGGGTCTAGCTACCACTCCACCTCAACAAGGACAAGAACTGTGGAGACAAACCACACCACACCTGTAAGCAACACTGCTACAGGACCAAGCCTGACACCTTTAGGGGCTCTGACCGAGAACCCTAAAGTGAGGCACTGGAACAGGACTAGCTGAGGACTAGTACATCTACCGGTGTCCGTCCCTCAACCAAGAGCGCACTACAAATAGCTGCACACCCACAAACACGAGCCGTTGTCCCCTGTCATCTTTCCGTCATCCGGA
Source organism: Colocasia esculenta (assembly GCA_014218235.1). NCBI lineage: Eukaryota > Viridiplantae > Streptophyta > Magnoliopsida > Alismatales > Araceae > Colocasia > Colocasia esculenta. Next base: position 72,717,949 of record CM024762.1, on the reverse strand, counting down.
CGTACTACTCAAACACAGGAGTGAGTGTGTCCAGGAAGATGACACAAGCCTCGACGGTACTTCCGTACCGGGACAAGCCCTAAGCACCAGGTGCTTGGGTAACCGACTAGAGAGGTAACTACGGATGGCGTAACACCTAACTTTCTATGCACACAAACCCACGCAAAATACCTCGATATTAATCACAATGTAGGTCCACACAACCCATATAGTCCTTATATTGTCTTGATAACACAGCCCAAGCATTGTAGGACACAAACCAGACAAACTGGCCACAACTCACCAGAGCTCGGGTGGCCACTTTCTTAATCGCGTCCAGAACAGATGCGGCCATTACACATTGAAAACACATCAGATATAAAGGATGCTATTCAACTCTAAATCGCATCGGGTCTAAGCGACGCATTCACAAGAACGCGTCCACTGTACCGGATGCCTTTTAGAGCTCAGAAATACATCCCACAAACCCTTCCGGAAATCTCACCACCCAGTCCTTCAGTCATATAATGCTGGAAATAAACATGCAGACGGGTTCCTACACATGCTCACTATCATGCCCATGCAATTCCCACAAATAGAACCCCCATCCATGCATCACACAAACCAATCAACATGTAAACAAGGTAGAAATCATGGTAGAGTTCCCCTACCAATGAAGGAAGCACAATTCCGACGCTACCAATGGATTCCTCGCGCTTCGACGCCCACCCTCACGTCGGAAATACACCGAACGGCCTCCAATTGCACCCAAATCGCCTCAATGCTCCTTCACAGCTACTGCAACATCTTCCCCAGGCTTGAGCAGTGCAATTGCACAGTTCGGCCGGGGAAGATACACTTAACATCACTTAACCAAATCACATCGTACATACCCGACGCGTTAAGAAACGCGCCCGACATTGCCGACGTGACTTAACCCCCCGTCACCCTGCATGAACCACACGGCGCGCATGTAGTGACGACCATGTAACGGCGGTTTGAAATCGCATCCCATATAGCAACCACGATTAATATCTTAATCACGTCGAGGATACCAGATGCGATAACCCCATGAGAATCGCATCGTCTGTATGCGACGGGATCTCAAAGAGCCCGACAGAGCCCGAAATAAGCTGGGATGCCAAGCTCACCTGCCTACCAACTAACCAAGAAAAGCTGTAAAAACACTCTTAGACCTCCATGGTCTAACAATGGCCACACACTAGCCTCCAAAACTTGGTAAACCTCAATCCGAAAGTACCGGTTATTACAGCTGTAGCATGGGACAATGAGGAACCTACAAGTTAAGACTCTTCAAGCTCAGAATCAGAAGAAGAGGAACAAGTCAATCTAGCCCTCATGGCAGGACTAGACCAGGTAAATTCTAAAACCTCCTTTACATCATGTTTTGAATCTGATTCTAATAGTCTAGAAGATGCATTTAATGAATTATATGAGAAATATAAAATATTAGTTAAACAGATGCAAATAATTAAGTTAAATTGACTAAATCAAGAAAAATCCAACGTTTTTCTAAAAAATGAAGTAGAAAGATTACGACAAAATTTGACTAAAACTAAAAGATCAAATGAACTACTATGTGAAGACTTAAAAATTAAAAACAGTAAAATCATGGAACTTGAATCAAATCTAAAAGGATTGAAAATGAAGAAAAATTAAGAGAAGAAAATAATTATCTAAAAGTTACCATAGAAAGAATCACTAACTGTAAAACATCTCTAGTTGTAAAAATGAAAGGTGCTCGAACAGGTAAAAAGAAGTATGGAGTAGGTTATACACCTCCAACAAATGTAGAAAATATTGTTTATCTTGAAAAATACCCAACTCCTAAGTTTGTAAAAGAAAAGGAAATTAAAAATCCTAGAAACAAAGACTGAAAACTAATAACACTACACATGCAAAGAATGCATATGATTTATGTTGTAGTCACTGAAATCAACTAGGACATACAATCAACACCTGTACAACTAGGCACTTCCGTAGGATTCCAAAGACTAACCATCAAGGACCTAAGAAAATTTGGGTACCAAAAGTCACAACTTAATTTTGTTTACAGGGACGCCTGAGAGCATCCAAATGGTATTTGGATAGTGGGTGCTCAAGGCATATGACATGTGACAGAAAGCTGTTTACAAGTTTTAGAGATGAGGTTGGTCATGTCACTTATGGTGATAATAGAAAAGGCAAAGTGATAGGATGTGGAACAGTAGGAACAAAAGAAAAGGATTTGATAGAAGATGTTATGTATGTAGAAGGACTAAAGCATAACCTTATTAGCATCAGTCAGTTGTGTTGGGTTATGATTTGTATAATGATTGACTTGATGTTTGAATGCTTAAATGTTTTTGATAATGACATAATTGATGTTGAGGAGACATGATCAAATGAGAGAACTATATGACCATATTTGCCTTCATGATATCTTACTTGAAATGTCTTTTATGTAGGTGAGAATGAAAGTATAAGTCAAGCAGCAAAATTCAAGCACAAAAGAACTGGAAAAACATAAGAAGTACTCAGCTGTCGACCGGCCTGCAACCATCTGTCGACAGCCAGTGAAGACAGTGAGCAGACAAGCTACTGGAAAACAAGAAAGATCAGTAGCTGTCGACAGACAAATTTCATCTGTCGACGGATCAGTCTAGCCGGTCGACAGCCAGAGGTCGCTTGTCGACAGCCTAGCCTCCCAGCCAGAAGCATGGTTCTGGAAGCCAGGATTGATGCAGTAGCTGTCGACAGCCAGAAGGCTTCTATCGATAGCCGTATGTTAAGTCACAACATGTGACCGACATGTGATCTATATTAGGGTGTCCTTGTAAGGCCCTTGAATTTCCGTCACAGTTTTTTTTGTGTCGTGTGTGTGAATATTGTGCTTGTGTATGTATGTATGTATCTACGTATGTATTAATTAGTATACTTATGTGCGTATGTGTATAATTTAGGTATAAATAATGTATGTATTGCTTGATGGTAGTGTGTGCACAAGACCATATAGATATTACATGTATATATACGTAATATGTATGGGTTTTCTGCATGTTTTGACTTCTGGCTGAAGGGCCAGTTGGCGTCAACCTATTGGACGCCAAGTCTTGTCAACGTCAACTCATGTGACGTCAACACTTAAATAGGCGATGACCGATGTTGACGTCAATATTACTGACCTGCATGCGTTGTAGAGCCGGAAATTCTGGAAGCAAGCCACCCCAACCATTGGGGAGCTATCCCCAACGGTCTGAAAGGCCATCTTGTCACCCCTGCGTGATAGGAGAACCCCTTCTCCTATATACAAACCCATTTTTACAACCCTAAGCCTTCTCTTTGCCCCTTTGCAAGAGAGGAAGAAGAGAAAGGAGTGAAACCCTATTTTCGGACTGTGAGAAACCCTCACCTTTGCAACCCAAAATCTGAAGTTCTAAAGCTTGATCCGGCCACCTGCTGCATCAAGGAGCTTGCTGGATCATCGAGTAAGCCATCCCCGACCTCGGATTGCACTGAAGCTTGCTCAAGAACCCGGAGGAAGGCCATCTTGGAGGCTGGTTGGGAACTTCTTGGGACAGCCCATGGAGAGCTTCACCAAGCCTTTTGATCCCTTTGGAGTATACCTAAAAGGCAAGTACCCTACCCATAGTGTTCATATATGTGTCTAGGATGGTTTTACCATTTTTATGTATTTTCCCTCGTGTTCTAGACCCCCAAATTCACCCCATCTTTGGAGCTCGGGTCTGTGTTTTACATAGACCTGACCTTAACGGCAATATCCCTTGCCGTTAAGATCATGCTTAGCGTCCAGCGATTGTGCCGTTAACTACCTTTGACGGCCAAGGATTGCCGTTAAGTTCTTCAGGACAGAACAGAAAACTGTTCTCTCCTCTTATACAACTAATTTTGATGTGTTTCTCGTGATGAGGATATATTGTAGCCTTTATGTACTATGTATACTAGTGAATGTGGTGTGTGGATGGATTTTTGTGCAGGGTGGTAAATGATAGAGTTTATTTATTCCATGGAAATACATGTATGATGAGTTGCTAATCTTGTCAACCCTTTGTTTGTATGATTTAGGACGAGTCTGAATGTCCTACATTTATGGGTCATGCATGTATTAGTCAGTCTCTGTTATGAAATTCTGAGATTTTTCCCATGCTTGTGTGAATTAGTGAAAATGTTGTTTGGGAAATAGAAATCATGCGTAGGTCATGATAAATCTTCGGTAAATCATGTATTGCCCACAAATTTTAGGAATAAATTCTGTAGCTCCATGCCTGTTAGGGCTCAGACAGTGAGTTGTTAAAATTGTGCTTGTGTTCAACTCCATGTTAAATCGAATTGCGGATAGCATGTGGAATTAATGTTAGATTTTCTGTAATTTCTTTTTAGCTTAGAAAAATCTGAAATTTTGTATGAAGAACCCTAAACCCGAAATTAGCCTGTGGTTAAAATTTAGGTCATTTGGACTAGTATATGATGCAATATGAATTTTCCATGTAAAAATGTGAAACTAATGCATGCCGTTGTAAAAATGATTTGATTTTGTATATAGCAACCTGATTAGTGAAATTTCCTGAGCACTAAATTTCTGTAATTGTAGTGCCATGTTAGGAAAAATAGAGAAGTGTGCATGTGAGTGAGAAAGTGAATGGAATGACAGTGACATGTGTAAATATATGTGTTAAAATCAGTAAAATGTGTAATTGTAACTTGTGCCAAATGTGACACTGCTTCCATAGAGGGCAATGGAACCGTATCAAGGAAAAGTCCCCTGAGAAGGTTCAATGTGTTGTGACCCTAAGGGCATTAGGGGGAAATCCTGGAGGTGGACAAGTACCACTGGTTATGGTGGAGACTTGTTCTCCCGGTCTGCGCAGTCCAAGAGTCGCCATTGCATTGCCTAGATGGCGTCTATGTGATGTGATGTGTTGTGTCCTTCTATGGTGCTTTGGACTAGAGTTTATTTATTCCATGGAAATACATTTATGATGAGTTGCTAATCTTGTCCACCCTTTGTTTGTATGATTTAGGACGAGTCTGAATGTCCTACATTTTATGGGTCATGCATGTATTAGTCAGTCTCTGTTCTGAAATTCTGAGATTTTTCCCATGCTTGTGTGAATTAGTGAAAATGTTGTTTGGGAAATAGAAATCATACGTAGGTCATGATAAATCTTCGGTAAATCATGTATTGCCCACAAATTTCAGGAATAAATTCTGTAGCTCCATGCCTGTTAGGGCTCAGACAGTGAGTTGTTAAAATTGTGCTTGTGTTCAACTCCATGTTAAATCGAATTGCAGATAGCATGTGGAATTAATGTTAGATTTTCTGTAATTTCTTTTTAGCTTAGAAAAATATGAAATTTTGCATGAAGAACCCTAAACCCGAAATTAGCCTGTGGTTAAAATTTCAGGTCATTTGGACTAGTATATGATGCAATATGAATTTTCCATGTAAAAATGTGAAACTAATGCATATCGTTGTAAAAATGATTTGATTTTGTATATAGCAACCTGATTAGTGAAATTTCCTGAGCACTAAATTTCTGTAATTGTAGTGCCATGTTAGGAAAAATAGAGAAGTGTGCATGTGAGTGAGAAAGTGAATGGAATGAGAGTGACATGTGTAAATATGTGTTAAAATCAGTAAAATATGTAATGTGTAACTTGTGCCAAATGTGACACTACTTCCTTAGAGGGCAGTGGAACCGTATCAGGGAAAAGTCCTCCTGAGAAGGTTCAATGTGTTGTGACCCTAAGGGCATTAGGGGGAAATCCTGGAGGTGGACAAGTACCACTGGTTATAGTGGAGACTTGTTCTCCCGGTATGCGTAGTCCAAGAGTCGCCATTGTATTGCCTAGATGGCGTCTATGTGATGTGATGTGTTGTGTCCTTATTTGGTGGTTTGGACTATGTGTCACGGCATTAAATGTGAATGTGTAAATGCGTATGTGTTCATGTGAAAAAAATGTGAATGTGAACAATGTGTAAAAGTGCATGTGTAAAGTGTGAAATATGCGAATTTGAAATTGTGTAAAAATGTGAAACCAAAATGTGAGGATGTGAGTTTGTAATCCATGTTATGACAATTTGAAATCATGATTAAACATTAGCTTTACTATGTTATGATCACGTTTATGTATGCAAAATGCCTAGAATCCATGCTAGGGATAATTGTTAAGCATATATACACAACCTCCATACTTGGTTGTTCACATGTTGTGATTTAATCGTTGTTGTAGCTCTCATGTGTTAGATTATGGTTGCTAAAGCATGTAAAACCAGCAAGCTTAAAGCATGTAAAATGGTTACGTATATGCGTAGGAATGTGTAGATTCTATGTTAGGTATGTTTCCTTTCATGCATGCTCGGAAGTTCATGTTAATGGCTTTCATGTTTTAGTTTGTTGAAGGTAGATTTTTATGTGAGAAATGAATAGAAAGCATGTGATTGGTGATTCTATTTTAGGAAATCTGAAAGCATAGTCCATGTGTTTAAATTGTAGATTCACCATGATAGGTTGTAAAATTTAATGTCAAGCATGCTACATGTTGTGTCCTGTGAACGTGTATGTAGAACCTAATATGATATGTGCATGTATGGTATGTGTAGAATTACTTGCGGAGTCTTTTAGACTCACTACTTGCTTCGGCGTACAGGTGTAGTTGGTGACGAGACACTTGTGGAGGAGACGTTGGAGACCGACTCCGAGCGCGGAGATTAGAGTGTTGGAGTACTTGTGAAATTTTGTGATTTTCATAGTATGTAAATTGAACATTGTACTAGCATTATCATGGAAGAATGTATAAGTATGGACATCTATGTATTTGATTTTCAGCAATTTAATTATGTGGACTTTTAGTTCTCTAAATGTTATCGAATCATGTATGTTAAATGTGGATGATGAATGAAATGAAGACAGTGGTTCTTTTACTTTCGCTACTCTGTTCTTATATTCACATGTATCTCAGCTGAATGTCATTGTTGGGTAAATGTACCACTGTGATGACGCTCGCTATACCGACGTGGGTTGGTATAACCGTACCGGTATAATGAGGGTCGCCGCAGTCCTCTTCTCTCACGAATCTCAAGACTTGGACACTACTATATATAGATCTTATAGACATATTTTTGAAGCAAGAAGCCTCCAAACCAAACCCTAAGCAAGGAACAAGAAGAAGTAGGTTTCTCTGCTCCTCTGCTTCAAGTCTCCAGTCTGTTCAAAGAGAGATCCATCTCGTATGAGGAGTTGAAGCCAATTCGTCCTCAAACTTCAGGCTTTGGCATCATCTGATCTTCATCAACGTGAGGCTGGAAGTTCTTCTGGATGAACAACCTGAAGAGTTCACCTATTGGATTTGTTCTTCAACTCTGAACTCTTCTTTCACTTTATTTTCCATTACTTGTGTGTGTGTTATTGGTTTGAGCAGTCCTTGCGCTCAACCCAAGTGTGTGTGATTGATCTGAGAGCGTGCTTGTCTTAGACATCGTGTGTGTGTTGGTGTTTGGGTCGAACTTGCTTGATAAGTAGTTTACCATGTGTGTGTGTGGACAGTGGACGTAGGATACACAAGTTGTGTAGTCCGAACCACCTTAAATCCTTGTGTCCTGTTGTTTGCATGATCTGACGTTAGATGTATGCTAGGCACGATCGTTTGTTCACACACTCGTCATGCTGCTAATCTCCTAAGCGCACCCTACACACACATCAAAGTTCATATTTGATTCATATCAGTTTAAGTCTTTCTAAAGTCGGTCTTAATATCAAAAAGAAGGTCAACTTGTTTTATTTAGTTGTAATCTATTCAACCCCCCTTCTAGATTACTTCTTTAGGTAATTCCGCACACCTTTCAATTGGTATCAGAGTGAGGTTTCTCCTATTTTACAACTTTAATAGCTTGATCTAATGATCAAGAGAAGAGATTCTATTTAATGAAAACTTACAAAGGTTTTATGGCTGAAGGACACTCAGTGTCTATGCCTCCATTCTTTGATGGAACTGACTACACATACTAGAAAAACCGAATGCAGGTGTTTCTGAGAGCTCAAGACTATGAGCTACGGATGTTCGTAAGTAAGGGACCCTATGAGCTGCTCGCTGATGAAGACACTTGGACAAGGGAACAAATCCACAAGGGAACCTTGAACTGGAGTGCGTTGAACATGATGCAATGCACTGTGCATCCGAAGGAATACTCAAGAGTCTCCACATACAAATCTGCAAATGAAATGTGGGACAAATTGGAGCTAATATATGAAGGTACGTCCGAGGTAAGGGAAACCAAAACTAGCATGCTTGTGTCTGAGTATGAAATGTTTAAAATGAAAAATGAAGAAACAATTTCAGTCATGTTTGCTAGATTCATGATTATAATCGATGGTCTGAAAGGTCTTAAGAAAGATTACAGTAAGAGTGACTTAGTAAGGAAGATACATCGGTCTCTTCCATCTTCTTGGCATACTAAGGCCACTGTCATTGAGGACTCTAAAGACTTGTCCACAATGAAACTAGATGAATTGATAGGATCCCTGATGACCTATGAAATAAATCTTAAAAGAAAAGAATTTAGCTAGTCAACAAACAATGGCACTTGTCGATAGACTCAAATTGAACTATCGACAGGTATGGAAATATGTTGAAAAATCAAAGCCAACCAAGCAACCAAAAGGACAAAAATACTCACAAGTTCAATAGAACAGTAAAAGAACTGCAAAAACTCAAACCCCATCATGTAACTGTTGGAAAAAACTTGGCCATATTGAACAACAATGTTGGAATAAATTGAAGATATTGAAATGCAAACAATTGTGGATTCCAAAGCATTTACTTTCTGGCATGAATGAAAAAATGGGACCCAAAGTAATTTGGGTACCAAAACCTCTTTTCTGATCTATCTATGCAGGAATGCCTAGCAGTCCAAAATCAAAACAAGTGGTACTTGGACAGTGGCTACTCAAGGCACATGACGGGCAATAAAGAGAAATTTTGTTTGCTGGTTGAAAAAGATGGAGGTCAAGTCGTGTTTGGAGGTAACAATAAGGGCCAAATAATTGGCACATGTAAGGTAGGTAAGTATGCCTCTAACTCTATAGAAAATGTGATGTTAGTTGATGGTCTCAATAATAATCTTCTGAGCATTAGTCAATTGTGTGATAAAGGGCATAAAGTGATTTTTGATTCCGATGCATGCCAAATCATTGACAAAATTTCAAGAAGTGTCAAACTTTCTGGAAAAAGAGTCAATAACATCTATCTAGTTGATCTAGATGAACCAGAAAATAAACACTTGTGTCTTGATGCAAATAGACAGTATGAATTATCTTTATGGCATCGTAGGCTAGGCCATGCAAGTTTCAACGTTTTGAACAAGATCATGAGAATGAAATTGGTAAGTGGACTTCCTGAAATTCATTTCAATAAAAATGTGAGCTTTTGTGATGCATGTGCATAGGGAAAACAAACCAGAAAGTCTTTCAAATCTAATGCACCCATAATCACTTCAAAACCTTTTGAACTGTTACACATGGACCTTTTTGGACCTACAAGAACACTTAGTCTCAATGGTAAATGTTTTGGGTTTGTCATTGTAGATGATTTCTCTAGGTTCACTTGGGTTAAATTTTTAGCCCCCAAAAATGAAGTTTTGAAAAAATTTGAAGAGTTCTTTAACAAAATTGAGTATGGAAACATAAACAAAATATGCTCAATCCGTACTGATTATGGGGGAGAGTTTGATAATAATTTATTTTCTGACTTCTGCAGGAACCAAGATAGAGATCATAAATTTTCATCTCCAAGGACTCCCGAACAAAATGGAGTAGTGGAGAGAAAGAACAGAACCTTGGTGGAAATGGCTCGCGCACTTCTGATTGAAAGTCAACTCTCAAGGAGTTTTTGGGCAGAAGCTGTGAACACATCATGCTATGTTTTGAATAGAGTCACGGTAAGACCTGCTATGAAGAAAACCCCATATGAGCTTTTGAAAGGTAAGAAACCCAGTATTGGGTATTTCAGAATCTTTGGCTCCAAAGTCTTTATTCATAATAATGACAAAGCTGATTTAGACAAATTTGAAGCCAAAAGTGATCCATGTATTTTTCTAGGCTACTCTTAACACTCTAGAGCCTATAGAGTGTTTAATAACAAAAACAAGACTGTGGAAGAGACTCCACAGGTTGTCTTCAATGAGTCTCATGCAAAAACTCACAATTTAGATGCTTGCAGGTATGATGATAAAGAAGGAAACATACTTGAAGAACAAGCTGAGAAGAATCTGTCGATAGACTAAGAAGAGGCTGTCGACAGACCTGAAGAAGACCATCAAAATGATCAAATTCCTCAAGCACAACTTCCTCAAGAACAAATTCCACAGGGTCAGTCCACAATAACAAATGTCAAGTACTCAAAAGATCATCCACTTGAGAATGTCATTGAAAATGTAAATGATAGAGTTCACACTAGGTCTCACTTTAGAAACATTGTTGAACATGATCATTTAGCATTTATCTCTCAAGTGGAACCTAAAAACATTGAAGAAGCTCTAAAAAAAAAATCTTGGATAGATGCCATGCATGAAGAACTTGGCCAATTTCAAAGGAATAATATATGGAGCTTAGTTCCTAGAACCCCTAAAATCTTAGTAATTAGAACAAGATGGGTGTTTAGGAATAAGCTAAATGAAGAGGAAAAAGTGGTAAGAAACAAAGTCAGATTGGTTGCAAAAGGGTATAATCAGGAATTTGGGGTAGACTTTGAAGAATCCTTTGCACCGGTAGCTAGGCTTGAGGCAGTTAGAATCTTGTTAGCATATGCATGTTCTAACAAATTCAAACTATTTCAAATAGATGTTAAAACTGCCTTCTTAAATGGTTACATCAAAGAAGAGGTTTATGTATCTCAGCCACCTAGATTTGAAGTTCATGGCAAGCCTAACCATGTTTATAAATTGCACAAAGCTCTCTATGCTTTGAAATAGGCACCAAGAGCTCAGTATGACCGTCTGAGCAACTTTTTGGTGAGTAAAAACTACTCCAGAGGTAAAGTGGACCAAACTCTCTTTACTATTTGTGTTCACAATCACTTAATTGTTGTTTAAGTTTTTGTGGATGACATCATTTTTGGTTCCACTAGCCCCTCACTGTGTGAAGAGTTTTCAAAACATATGCACAGTGAATTTGAGATGAGTTTAATGGGGGAGCTACAATTCTTTCTTGGCTTGCAGGTCAAGCAATATGAAGATGGCTTCTTCATCAATCAAGAGAAATATGTCAAGGAGCTACTGAAAAGATTACAGTTCGAACAAGCCAAACCAGCATCTACACCAATGAGCACAAGTGTAAAACTGGAAAGTGATGAAAAAGGTAAAATGGTAGATGCAAAGCAATACATAGGTATGATTGGCTCTCTCCTTTATCTTACTTTAAGTAGGCCGGATATACAGTTTAGTGTTTACCTTTGTGCTAGATATCAATCTGGTCCAAAGGAAAGCCATTTGATTGTAGTTAAAGGGATCTTTAGATATCTCTCAAGAACATGTGATTTGAGTTTATGGTATCTTGCTGGTTGTAATTTTGATCTTATTTCCTATTCAGATGCTGATTATGCTGGTTGCAATATTGATAGGAAAAGCACTAGTGGGTATTGTCAATTCTTAGGGGGTTGCATGGTTTCGTGGGCATCCAAGAAGCAACACTCAGTTGCACTCTCCACTGCAGAGGCAGAATATGTTGCTGCAGGGAGTTGTGCAGCTCAAGTGTTGTGGATCAAGAGTCAATTGTGTGATTACAACATTAACATTGGATGCACACCTATCCTATGCGACAACACTAGTGCTATCAATCTTTCAAAGAACCCAATTCAACATTCTAGGACTAAACACATTGAGATAAGACACCATTTTCTGAGAGATGAAGTTGCCAACAAAAATCTTGAACTCAATTTTATTCCAACTGAAAAACAACTGGCTGACATATTCACTATACCCTAGGGAGAAGATAGATTCACATCCTTGAGAAGGGAACTTGGTCTATGCAAAATCCATTGAACATCATGTTTGTACTAATTCTGTGCAAATTGGTTGCCATGAACATGTGTGAATTGCTTGAATGATGTTTTACACCATGCACACATTATTGGGGAGTAAGTCAAAGTGTTTTTGAGTGAGATGCTTGAGAGACACTTTTTCATAATCATCTTGACATCATGTCCCATCCATCTAGTCAATATGTCCCTTTATGAAACGCCTCAACTCTGCTTTTTGTGTAGCTGTCGACAGCCATGAAGTCAGCTGTCGACAGATCATCTCTTCCAGAAGTGAATTTCTGCTGTTTCACAGTAGCTGTCGACAGCCACCTTTCAGCTGTCGACAAATGACTTCTTTATGTGATTTCTTCTCCATTATCTGTATCTTCCATGAGTTTAATCACAATTCTTGTACAAGGGGAGAATTGGGCATTCAAACTTAATTACAACCTCTCATACTCACATAGTACCAAAGATATTACCTTAATCACAATGATTTTGAAATAATATTCTGTGAATGAGTCTAGATTGTATCATCTAGAACTATAACGACCCTGCTTATACCGGTACGGTTATACCAACCCACGTCGGTATAATGAATGTCGTCACAGTGGGACATTGACCCAACACTAACACTATGCTGAGATGTACGTAAATATAAATGTAGAACAGTGGAAATAAGATAATTTACTTCATTCTTATTCCATCATCCACATTAGATATCCACAGTCCATATAACAAATAAAGAGAACTAAAGTCCACATAATTGAAATTCTAAATCAAATTACATTGTTCATCTATAATTACATAAGTTTCCAATTACATACTATGAAATGGAAAATACAACGTAGAAATTTTCACAACAAGCTACTACTCCCGCTCGGAGTCGCTCCTAACAATCTCCTCCAAGGAAGTAGAGTCGCCTGCTACACCTGTACGCCGAAGCAAGAGTGAGTCTAAAAGACTCAGCAAGCATACCATATACAACATCCATACACATATTGCATGCTTTTATCCAATTCAAGTATAACACATGGAAAGCTATATCAATTTAAGCACATGGATTATGGTTAAGATATTAAGTAATGTAATATGATCACCTAGACATGCTTTCTACGTGAAACATGTAACATGATTTATAACCAACCATTATTCATGTCATGATAACATTCTACTAATCGAGAGTATGGAATCTAGCACAAAGTAATAGTAATCTAACATGTATTCTAATCATTTCGACATGCTCATTTCACATTAATTTACAAAGTTAACTTGCTGTTTTAATGCAATAAATTCACAATCATATATGATACCACATTTTATCAAGCATGGATTGAATGTTAAAACAACTCAAGTTGATTGACAATACCATACAATTTTAGCATGAAACTAGGTACTAATTGAGTAACATATTTATCATGGAATCTAGGGATTCTTTCATGCATTTACCACATTCGTAATCACACTTAGCTTGCTGTTTTAACATACATTACACACTATTCACATGGATTACACTTATTCACATTCTAGCACATTCACTTTATATTTTCACATACTCAATTACACATTTCACATTTCATGTAAAGCCCCGACGCGGAATATCGGAGCGGGATTACAGTTATTAAATAGTACAGAGCGAGAAACTAAATAACAAACTATTGCACAATTGGATAACACCAAACAATCTCCAATTTCATTAATAATCCAACAACTCCCATTACATTCACTAATAACACATCAACTTCATAAACTAACTAATACATCAACGTATCAGAGCCAAAACTAGGGCCCAGAGTACTTTATTCAAAATCAAACTATTACATAATGGCTAACTGACTTCTACTAAATAGCACTGGTTGCTGAAAAATGGTCACTCCTGAGTCTCCTCATCGGACCCATCCTCGTGAGTGTGGTCATGATCCGACTCACCTGAAACACATTAAATAAACTTGTAGGATGAGCGAATAACGCCCAGTAGGACTTAATATCTCATGAACACAAGCATGGTTTAATTGATTAATGTCTTAATGGTAGGTTAACTAGAGAATAGTCATGTAGAACAAGTAACGATAAATGAGAGAACAATAGCAACTGGCATAGGCAAAATAGCACAACGAGAACAATAATAGAATGGCCATGTAATGTTATAACATGTAAATTTGCACAACGGTACACTAGTAACGATCACGCTTGCACTTGTAGAGATAGTACTTTGATTGTCATATTTTAATCTAGATAGTAAACTGGCGCTGGATGCATGCCGTAACACATCCTTGATCATTTTAACTCCCATGGGCACTGACACTTTTTGGGCGCTCCTCCAAGGACCTGATCGGGCCCTATTGCGCTGGCATTAGTCATTTCTTTATCTTAGACAATCACAAGAATGGCCAATAGAGTACTGAGAAGAGATAAGAGAGTACTAGACGAGATAGATGAGAGTGTAGAGAGAACGTGAATAGATGAGAGAATATAGATAGTAGATGAGATATGGACATTTTCGTAAAACAACGTAAACACACGTTAGTAACAGTTGCACGGCACACCATTGCGGGCCGACAGTCTGGTAGAAGTCAAAACCGCCCACTTAGCCGTGTCGTGAACACAGGTTAGGTGGTCCGGTGTGAACCTAGGATAAGAAGGAAAATACTAAGGCATTGATCGTACTGATCCCTAATGTGTATCGGGATTTAGGGTACAACCAGCTCGTTGATTGAGGACGTGCGCGAAAGCCAAGAAGACTTACGGAGGCCTTGACAAGGAGTCAATGGCCCAGTCGAGAGTATTCCCGATGGAGAGGTGGTCCAAGTCAAGAGAAAGTGTATAGAAACGGATCCGTCGTGCATCGAGTGCTCGAAGCCGAGGGAAAACTATAACGGTATTTAAAATGCACGTATAAACCGAAGACAATTGTATTTAATAAAATAGGGTAATTTAGTCATTTATTTCACTAATTTACCGAATACATTATTGCATAATTTATTAGGGTCAAATGGCAAATAATAATGTTATGTGTGTGTAAGTGTAAAGAAATCTTGAGGATATGACAAGTCGTGCAAATGTCCTTAAAATAATTAAATTTATATCATTAATGCCATTTATTAATTTACCAAGTCAAATTAACTATAACATGGTTTAATCATGGCTAATTAAGGGGTATAAAGCCTAAACAGCAGGGCAGATGCACAAATTTCAATTCTGGTCGGATTCTTGAAAACGCGGCGGACCTACCCGTCACGATTCAAATCGCGACGGGGCGGCCGGGCGCGACAGGTGGACTGGCCAGACTGGCCCGGTCTCGAATGGAAACACGATGGCTTATGCTGCCGCATTCTTGACGTGACGCCATCATCCGGCGCGACCCCGCTGATATCGCGGTGGATCGCGCCGACGCGATATCAGGTGGGGTTGCCCTTTGTCCCGGGGTGAATCCTCTTTGATACATAGATGTTCTAAATTCCATATAAAATAACATGGTAATCCAAAAAGCACAAAACTAGTTTTAAACGAAAGTGGACTTATAGATCTATCAACATGCATGATTAATTTGAAAATAGACAAGGTTTACACATGCTATGATCAAGTGACATATCGATGATCTAAACACACATAGTCATGGTTCATCGAATTAATTAAAGATGGATACATGACGAAAATTAGGCAAACTAGGGGCGTTCGAAAGCTAACATGATGTAGTATTTACGAGATTTTTCTCATGGCATGAGATCATGTATGCCCGAGGTTTAGGAGTAAACATGATAGGTCAGGTACATGGAACTGGCAGGGATTCAAAGAATT
The DNA here is from genome assembly GCA_014218235.1 of Colocasia esculenta. Lineage (NCBI taxonomy): Eukaryota > Viridiplantae > Streptophyta > Magnoliopsida > Alismatales > Araceae > Colocasia > Colocasia esculenta. The sequence goes on along the minus strand of CM024762.1, from coordinate 72,702,136 downwards.
AATTCTCCCTCTTGAGAGATCGAAAAGGAGCGAAACCAAAGGGCTTTTGCTCGGGATCATGAACTCTTCATAGGGTAATTATTACTCGAGTTTAGCTTGAGAGATTGCCTACCTTTTGTCGAAACCAAGAAGAACCCTAGATTGGAGACGAAAATGAGATGAAAACCCTTGCTTCAATCCCTCTTCTCCAAGCTCCTAACGTCCAGAACTCCTCCCCTTCGTCCCTCAGAGCTCCAGCCACGGTTTGGGTTTGGGTAGGGACGAGATTAGGGTGTTTTAGCTAGCTAATAGAGTCCTAGCCATTCTAAGAGTCCTTCTTTCCATTAAACTCCGAATTTCCATAATTATCACCTTCCCTTCTTGCAATTATCTCCTTTTTTGGATGGGGGAGAGGTTAATTTCATGGTAATGAGTTATAGTAAGGTTAGGACTACTCTTTTAGATATATATGACCCTTTTAATACTTATTTCACCCTTTTTCTAATTTACTATTATTTAACAATGCAAATTTCATTTAATTAAATCCCATTCCATGATGGGCTCTACTATATTAGGCCCATTTTTTGTAATTAAACCTTTACACAACCCATTAGGGTTTTAACTTAATGGGCTTGCTTAATTCCTCTTTTTATTTTTCTTATTTCTCATTTAATCAATTTAAATCTATTTTTTCTCATTTATAGAAATTTTTATTTTATTTGGATTTTAAAATTCAAGGGTGCTACATCCTCCCCCTCTTAAAAAGAATTTGGTCCCCAAATTCATATAATCGTAAGAGGAAGAATGACTTACTAAATAACTCCGGATAATTCCGGCGCATCGTTGCTTCGGGCTCCCATGTGGCTTCTTCGACTTCGTGATTTCTCCATAATACCTTTACCACGGGTATAGATCGATTCCGAAGCTGTTGCATCTTTTTGTCGAAGATCTTCACTGGCCTTTCTTCATAGGTCATGTCCTTGTTCAGAGTAATGTCATCAATGCTGATTACGTGTGACGGATCATACACGTACTTCCTGAGCATGGACACGTGGAACACATTGTGCACTATTGCGAATTGGGGAGGTAGTGCTAGTCGGTACGCTACCTCGCCAACTCTATCCAATACTTCGAATGTACCGATGAATCTTGGTCTCAATTTGCCTTTCATCCCAAACCTTTGAAATCCTCTGGTCGGGGATATTTCAGCATCACATGATCTTCGGCTTGAAATTCTAAGTCTCTCCTTCTCTTATCTGCATAGCTCTTCTGCCTGGACTGAACTACTTTAATTCTGTCTCTGATAATCTGTATATCCCTACTAGTGCTCTGCACCATGTCTGGTCCCAGCCATTGTTGTTATCCTACCTCGTTCCAGCACACAGGTGATCTGTAGCTTCTTCCGTACAGTGCTTCAAACGGTGCCATTTTAATGCTGGCCTGATAACTGTTGTTGTAGGAAAATTCAATTAGGGACAGTTGCTCATTCCAATAACCTTCAAAATCTATAGTGTAGGCACGAAGCATGTCTTCCACTATTTGATTTGTCCTTTTTGTCTGTCCATCCGTCTGTTGGTGGAAAGCAGTGCCGAAATTGAGTTTTGTACCCAATGATGTCTGAAGTCCCTTCCAGAATCTAGATGTGAATCTGGGGTCATGATCTGAGACAATGGACACGGGGACTCCATGTAATCTCACAATTTCCTTTACATACAGAGCTGCTAACACATCTACACTCCAGGTACTCTTAATGGCAAGAAAATGTGTGGACTTAGTCAATCGGTCCACAATAACCCAGATAGCATCAAGTCCACCACGAGTTTGGGGTAAACCCATGATGAAATCCATGTCGATGCTTTCCCACTTCCATTCAGGTATGTCCAGGGGTCTAAGTACACCCGCAGGACGACGGTGCTCGGCTTTCACTTGTTGGCATGTGAGGCAGTGTGTGGCATGCTCAGCCACCTCACACTTCATGTTTGGCCACCAAAATGACCTTTTCAAATCCTGGTACATCTTGGTTGCTCCTGGATGTATTGTGTACTTGGTCTTGTGAGCTTCATCCATTAGTTTTCTCTTCAGCTCTTCATTGTCAGGCACACAAGTCCTGGCGTGGAATAATATTCTTCCATCTTCAGCGATGGAGAAGTCTGGCTTGTTGGCTATGGTTTCTCTGACTCTAACTAAAAACGGATCATTTGCATGTTGCTCTTTAATCTCAACAAATTTGTCATGTTGAGCTCTTAAATTAGCAACTATCATCTTATCACTTCTTTTCTCAATGTTCAGATCTAGACTGGCGAACTGTTCAAGTAATTGCATCTCGCCCATGACTAGAGAAGATAAAGAAGCTACTGGCTTCCTACTAAGTGCATCAGCTATGGCATTACCTTTGCCTAGGTGATATTGAATATTGAAATCAAAATCCTTCAAGTACTCCAGCCATCTCCGTTGTCGCATATTGAGCTCCTTCTGAGAAAACAAGTATTTTAAACTCTTGTGGTCGGAGTAGACAATAAATTGCTCCCCATATAGGTAATGCCTCTAGATTTTGAGTGCAAATACCACAACAGCTAGCTCTAAGTCATGGACAAGATAGTTGACTTCATGTGGCTTCAACTACCTTGAGGAATATGCTATCACATTTTCATTCTGCATTAGTACGCAGCCTAAACCAATTCCAGATGCATCGGTGTAGACTGAGAATCCTGTGCCTTCGACTGGTAATGCGAGGACAGATGCAGATGTCAGGAATTGCTTAAGTGTCTGAAAGCTCTTCTCGCACTCCTTGCTCCAGACATAAGGGTTCTCCTTCCGCGTAAGTCGCGTAAGAGGTACAGCTATCTTGGAGAAGTCTTTTATGAACCGTCTGTAGTATCCAGCCAGTCCAAGAAAACTTCTTATCTCTGTGACATTTGTCGGCCTTTCCCAGTTGAGTACGGCTTCTACCTTGGAAGGATCGACATCGATACCATCTTTGGAAATAACATGGCCTAGGAATGGCACCTTCTCGAGCCAGAATTCACACTTGCTCAATTTGGCGTAGAGTTGGTTGTCCCGCAAAATCTGCAGAGCGATCCTTAGATGCTCCTCATGCTCTTCCTTGGTCTTGGAGTATATGAGAATATCATCAATGAAAACCACGATGAACTTGTCGAGGTAGGGCCGATAGATGCTGTTCATTAATTGCATGAAAGCTGCAGGAGCATTGGTTAGTCCAAAAGGCATGACTATAAATTCATAATGACCGTACCTGCTCCTGAAAGCCGTCTTGTAAATGTCTGCATTGTTTATTCTCATCTGATGATATCCCGATCTAAGGTCAATCTTAGAAAAATACTTTGCTCCTGATATCTGATTAAATAATTCATCGACACGAGGCAGAGGGTACTTGTTCTTGATAGTAAGATTGTTCAACTGCCTGTAATCGATGCATAACCTCATAGATCCGTCCTTCTTCTTGATGAACAGCACTGGTGCTCCCCAAGGAGAAGTACTCGGCCTGATAAAACCCTTTTCCAATAATTCTGTCAATTGCTCTTTCAATTCTTTCAATTCAGCTGGGGACATTCTGTAAGGTTGGCGTGATACTGGTGCAGCTCCAGGTACAAGATCAATTGAGAAATTTACATCTCTCTCGGGTGGAATGCTTGGCAGCTCATCGGGAAACACATCAGGATATTCTTGTACTATATGAATGTCTGATATTTTTATTTCTTTCTTTTTAACCACAATTTCGGCACGAAATGCCACACAGCCCTTTCTTATCATATTTTGTGCTTTTATGGTAGAGACGAGAGACAAGTGCCTCTTGTGTCTACGTCCCGTAAAGGTTAACTTAGGGAATTCACTAAAAGAAATCTTCCCTCTTTTACAATCCACGATAGCCCCATACGTGGATAGCCAATCGGCTCCTAAAATAACATCGAAGCCCTCCATGGGCATACAGATCAAGTCTGCTCTAAGATTGAGTTCACCAATCATAACATCAGCTAATGGAAAATATTTGTTGAGTTGAGCTTTTTCTCCCAGTGGTGTTGTGACAGGTAATTCAAATTGCATAGATGTAGGTTTTTCAGTTAATGAGCAAATGCTTGTGATATGAATGAATACGTTGCGCCAGTATCAAAGAAAACAAATGTTGATTGGGAAAATACTGGTAAGGTACCTTCAACGACTCCACCCTCCTCGGTGGTTTCCACTTCTTGTAGGGCCTGCAGTCAGCCGGGCTTCTTTTGTGCCCCAGGATACTTCTCGTTCTCCCTCAGTAATGGGCATTTGGGAATCCGATGCTCTCGGCTCCCACAGCGAAGGCATGCACCTGCCTTCCTCTAGCACTCTTCTGCGGTATGGCCCAGCTTGTCACAGTGTTTGCATCTGGGCTTGTTGTTTGGGGTGGTAGTAATAGGGACTTTGGGCTTTCGCTCCTGGGTTGGCCCATCAGTGATACTTAACGGCCTTTTCTTGCCGTTAGTAGGCTTGCTTGGTGCTCCGGAGGTCTGCTCCTTGAACATTCTGCCCTTGATGCGCTCGGTAAGTTCAGTCGCATCTTCCAGGCACTGTGCTCTCCTGACCATCTCCGTGTAGGTCTGAATATCAAATGGAGCCAGCTGGGTGATATATGCGAGTTTGAGCTCGTTGAGGAATCTTTTCGCCTTCATCCTCTCAGTGCTAACCAGATGATTGGCATAACGAGCCAATCGTGGGAACCGAGCTTCATACTCAGCAACTGTCAGGTTCCTTTGTTTTAGTGTTGCGAACTCGGCGACTTTCCTTTCTTGAACTCTTTCTGAAAATATTTGGAGTTGAAATGCTCCTTAAACTCATTCCAGGTGAATTGTGCATTAGTCCTTGTAGCTTCAATGGACTCCCCCCACGCACGGGCGTCCCTTTCAAGCTGGAATGTCGCAAGCAAAAGCTTATCTCCATCCGCGCATTGCATAACGTGAAAAATATGCTCAGTCTCTTTGAGCCAGTTTTCTGCCTCATCAGGGTCAGTGGTACCACTGAATCGAGACGGATTCAGGTTGCGGAAATTCCGATGTAACTCTCCAGCTCCTCGGTTGTTATTAATATTGTTGTTGGCTCCAGTAGCCTAAAGTAAAGCTTGAGTAAGCTGCTGGATAGTCTGCTACATGTCACGGAGTTGAGCACGCTCCGCTGCCATTGCTGATGTTTAAGTTCCTTCACAATAAAACATTTAGTGTAAGTTAATTGAGTTTGCACTAAGTTTGTGCATGTGTGAGTTTATTTTTATCTTTATTACCCATGGTTCTACACATCTCACATAGGTATGGAATTTAGACTCTAAGTCATGGCAGGGCAAACCTAGATCATCCTATACTTAAGAATAACCTCGGCTCTAATACCAGAAAACTGTAACGCCCCGACGCGGAATATCGGAGCGGGATTACAGTTATTAAATAGTACAGAGCGAGAAACTAAATAACAAACCATTGCACAATTGGATAACACCAAACAATCTCCAATTTCATTAATATTCCAACAATTCCCATTACATTCACTAATAACTCATCAGCTTCATAAACTAACTAATACATCAACGTATCAGAGCCAAAACTAGGGCCCAGAGTACTTTATTCAAAATCAAACTATTACATAATGACTAACTGACTTCTACTAAATAGGACTGGTTGCTGAAAAATGGTCACTCCTGAGTCTCCTCATCGGACCCATCCTCGTGAGTGTGGTCATGATCTAACTCACCTGAAACACATTAAATAAACACGTAGGATGAGCGAATAACGCCCAGTAGGACTTAATATCTCATGAACACAAGCATGGTTTAATTGATTAATGTCTTAATGGCAGATTAACTAAAGAATAGTCATGTAGAACAAGTAACGATAAATGAGGGAACAATAGCAATTGGCATTGGCAAAATAGCACAATGAGAACAATAATAGAATGGCCATGTAATGTTATAACATGTAAATTTGCACAATAGTGCACTAATAACGATCACGCTTGCACTTGTAAAGATAGTACTTTGATTGTCATAGATTAATCTAGATAGTAAACTGGCGCTGGATGCATGCCGTAACACATCCTTGATCACTTTAACTCCCATAGGCACTGGCAATTTTCGGGTGCTCCTCCCAGGACTTGATCGGGCCCCATCGCGCTGGCATTAGTATCTTAGACAATCACAAGAATGGCCAATAGAGTACCAAGAAGAGATAAGAGAGTACTAGACGAGATACATGAGAGTGTAGAGAGAACGTGAACAGATGAGAGAATATAGATAGTAGATGAGATAGGGACATTTTCGTAAAACAACGTAAACATACGTTAGTAACGGTTGCACGGCACACCATTGCGGGCTGGCAGTCTAGTAGAAGTCACAATCGCCCACTTAGCCGTGTCGTGAACATGAGTTAGGTGGTCCAGTGTGAACCTAGGATAAGAAGGAAAATACTAAGGCATGGATTGTACTAATCCCTAATGTGCATCGGGATTTAGGGTACAACCGGCTCGTTGACTAAGGACGTGCGCCAAAGCCAAGAAGACTTACGGAGGCCTTAACAAGGAGTCCCTGGTCCAGTCGAGAGTATTCCCGATGGAGAGGTGGTCTAAGTCAAGAGAAAGTGTATAGAAACGGGTCCGTCATGCATCGAGTGCTCGATGCCGAGGGAAAACGATAACGGTATTTAAAATGTGCGTATAAAATGAAGACAATTGTATTTAATGAAATATGGTAATTTAGTCATTTATTTCACTAATTTACCGAATACATTATTGCATAATTTATTAGGGTCAAATGGCAAATAATAATGTTATGTGTGTGTAAGTGTAAAGAAATCTTGAGAATATGACAAGTCATGCAAATGTCCTTAAAATAATTAAATTTATATCATTAATGCCATTTATTAATTTACCAAGTCAAATTAACTGTAACATGGTTTAATCATGGCTAATTAAGGAGTATAAAGCCTAAACAGCAGGGCATATGCACAAATTTCAATTCTGGTCGGATTCTTGAAAACGCGGCGGACCTACCCGTCGCGATTCAAATCGCGACGGGGCGGCCGGGCGCGACAGGTGGACTGGCCGGACTGGCCTGGTCCGGAGTGGAAACATGGCGGCCTATGCCGCCGCGTTCTTGGCACGACGCCATCAGCCGGCGTGACCCCGCAGATATTGCGGCGGATCGCGCCGATGCGATATCAGGTGGGGTTGCCCTTTTTCCCCCTTTTTCCCGGAGTGAATCCTATTTGAAACATAGACGTTTTAAATTCCATATAAAATACCAACATATCGATGACCTAAACAGGCGCAGTCAAGGTTCATCAAATTAATTAGAGATCGATACATGACAAAAATTAGGCAAACTGGGGCGTTTGAAAGCTAACATGATGTAGTATTTACGAGATTTTTCTCATGGCGTGAGATCTTGTATGCCCAAGGTTTAGGAGTAAACATGAAGGGTCGGGTACATGGAACTGGCAGGGATTCAAAAAATTAATTCTCCCTCATGGGGGATCGAAAAGGAGCGAAACTAAAGGGCTTTTGCTCGGGATCATGAACTCTTCCGAGGGTAATTATTACTCGAGTTTAGCTTGAGAGATTGCCTACCTTTTGTCGAAACCAAGAAGAACCCTAGATTGGAGACAAAAACGAGATGAAAACCCTTGCTTCAATCCCTCTTTTCCAAGCTCCTCACGTCCAGAACTCCTCCCCTTCGTCCCTCAGAGCTCCAACAACGGTTTGGGTTTGGGTCGGGACGAGATTATGGTGTTTTAGCTAGGTAATAGAGTCCTAGCCATTCTAAGAGTCCTTCTTTCCATTAAACTGCGAATTTCCTTAATTATCACCTTCCCTCCTTGCAATTATCTCCTTTTTTGGATGGGGGAGAGGTTAATTTCGTGGTAATGAGTTATAGTAAGGTTAGGACTACTCTTTTATATATATATGACCCTTTTAATACTTATTTCACCCTTTTCTAATTACTATTATTTAACAATGCGAATTTCATTTAATTAAATCCCATTCCATGATGGGCTCCACTATATTGGGCCCATTTTTTGTAATTAAACCTTTTACACAACCCATTAGGTTTTAACTTAATGGGCTTGCTTAATTCCTCTTTTTATTTTTCTTATTTCTCATTTAATCTATTTAAATATTTTTTTCTAATTTATAGAAAATTTTATTTTATTTAGATTTTAAAAATTAAGGGTGCTACATTTCACAAGTTCACATGCACATATATTCACATTTCACATTTAGTTGTCGTGACACATAGTCCAAACCACCACTAGAAGGACACACATAACACATTCACATACCTATCACCTAAGCAACACAGTGATAGATCTTAGTGAATTGCGCAGAACCGGGAGAAGCACTCTCCACACTAACCGGTGGTACTTGTCCACCTCCAGGATTTCATCCGATTTGCCCATAGGATTTCACACACTATGAACCTTCCCATAGGGACTTTACTACGGTAGGGTCCCACAGCCCTCCATGGTAGCAGTGTCACACACGGCACAAATTTTACATACTTCACATTATTTACACATTGTTTGTACACCATTTAATATAATTATGTCCAATTTCTCATATATGCATAGGCTTCAGTTTTCCTAGCATTATACTACTGTTCACAGTAAATAAATAGCTCACATCATGATTCTATACATGCTGCAAATACTAAATTACACAGATTGAATTTACCATGCTCATTACATTGATTTACCATGATGTAACCAAGAATCACACATACTGTCATCAAAATGAATTCAAATTTTTATCGCAGGTTATAAACAGATAGTATGTTACATGCTCAATTTTCCAAAATTTTTGGATCATTACACTAATTACAATAATTAAAACAATTCATTGTCATGTTTTCGCTAATTTCATATACACAGGTTCCACAGTGAATCAGTCATTACCAAAGATTGAACACACGTATACAGTCAACATGCTGTCACAAAAAATTTACGCAATCCTAATTCAACATGGATCTAATTAAAAAAAAATTACAAGGCTGAATCATGCTGAACATCTCATTTTAGAAATTCTAATAAATGACATAATGTGCGGAAGTTCAATCTAATCATATGTTATGTTCTAATGTATGTACTTGACCAAACAGAAATTTTATAGTATGCACTTATGTTCAAAAATTCGAAGATTAGGTCACAATTATCAAGACATGTTTTTTGCAGAAACCAAAAGAACTCGGCAGCACACATATGGCCGCCAACGGGTTAACGACACCATTGATGGTCGTTGACCCTGGATCTTAACGGCACCAGAAGCTACTGTTAAGTTCCTGTCTATGCAAAATACAGAATGAACTCAAAAAAGATGGTGAATGGGGGGTTCCAAGACATGATAAAAAATCTGGAAAAATACCTAGGGCCTACTAGACATGGGTAGGGTTGATGTACAATGGGTACTTGCCTTTAAGAAATTAACACAATGCGATTAGATGCCAGAGAAGCTCTCCTTGGCCAGTGCCAAGAAGCCCTCCTAACCTCCTCGTTCCGGCTTCTGTGTTGATGGATGAAGTATGCCGGGGTCGGGGAAGTCTTCTTCGATGTTCCAAGTGTCCTCCCGTCGAAGTAGATCGCCAAGAACCGCACCAACAAGAGAGATCCACGGCCTCCAAGTTCGGTTTTCGCACAGCAAAACTAGGGTTTTTGACAAAATGCCAAAAGGGTCTATTTCAGTCGGGAATTGGGTGTTTTATAGAGTCAAGGGCTCGGGGACACGATTAGGTAGGGTTTCTAGCCGTTGGGAGTCGGTTTACAGAAGCCGAAGAATTCGTGGGTGTTTCTGGATCATAAGCCGTAACAAATCGGCGAGGTAGGCGTCCGCATTGGCTGCCACCAACTTGAAGTTGACGTCCATCGATCTGGACATTGGCACAGCCCTAGGTGTCCACTCATGTTGACGCCAACCTGATTTTCGGCCAGAACACAAAAATGCATATTTTATGCATACTCTATGTACATATATATATATATATATATATATATATATATATATATATATATATATATTGTATAATGCATTACATATGCACCATATGTACATAGTTAAACAATCATATATATATGCATGCACAACTTTACTTAATTATAATATGTATAAGAATACACACATATGTATATATTTAATTGTTCACATAACTATGCACACTATGCATCCGAACACTATACACCAAACTTTAAAAGAAGAGGAAAAATTCAAGGGTCTTACACCCTCTCCCCCTTAAAGAAACTTCCTCCTCAAAGTTAGACCGACTCTACTCAAACAATTGGGGATACTTCTTCTTCATCGCATCCTCAAGCTCCCAAATAGCCTCCTCTCGCGAGAAGTTCCGCCATAGCACCTTCAAGGACGCAATACTCTTATTCCAGAGATGCTGAACCTTCCGGTCAAGAATAGCTACTGGTTGCTCAACATAAGATAGATGTAGCACCCCGGAAATTTTAATTCAAAGTAAATGGAAATAAATAATTTCCATAATATCGGAAGTATTTAAAACATACGTATCATTATCGTATGTGCTAAAACACATCTGAAAATTCCGTAAAAATTATAAATCACCCTAAATATTATTATTAAATGTTTCACAAATAATTTGTGCCAAGAAAAATCAGATTATCCATGTTTAAAGTGTTTTGCGACTTATTACCGTAATTCATGAATAAGTCGGAAATCATTATCACACGTACTTGGATGAGTTGGAAAATAAATAAAAATCATAGATGGACTTCAAATAATATCATCTAATGACCCATCAAGAAATTTGGGTAAATAAAAATCATTTGGACTAGGTTTAAGAGTTATGGTGACCGATTATCCAAATTAGGAAGCAAGTCGGAAAACCGTTAACACGGAAATACGACGCAATCATAATTAAATAAAAATGTTAGAAATGCTTCTAACATATATCATAATGACCCAATATCATAAGTGGGCCAATGGACCACATATGGCCCAAAATCAAATGAAGCAAGAAAATACATAGAAATTCGTAACTCTAAATAGGCTGAAATTAGAAAGAGGCAATTTGAGTTGAATTGGGATGCAATCATGCATTCATGGCAACCCAAATTCGTGCCTAACTATGAGGGGAGGTTTCCTAATGCCTCACACACTCAAAGGGAGGAGGAAATCATCAAAAATAGGAAACTAAACATGCCAATACCGAAACCCTCCTTTCCTAGTTATAATAGGACTCCTAAACACCATGGTTACTTAAATACTCTTCACCCAAACCCTAGGAACGAATTTAGAACATGCTAGGGTCGTGTGGAGGAGCTCTTGGTGGCTGAGGAGCTGTGGAACGACCACAAGAAGCCGTTCTTCTTCCCCTTCTCATCTGCTGCGACCTGCACAAACCACTCTCTTGAAGTTGACCAAAGGTAGGTTTTCTCGGGCCAAATCTTAACATATCCTATACCAATGTGTAGAGCATCAAGTTAACTTTCATTTCCCACTGGTTTCATCGAATTGTATTTAGTAGATCTTGATTTATAAGCGTTTTGCCAACGTCGCGCACTGTTAGAGTTTTTCCCGTTCTTAATATGTTGCACGAGATTCAAGACAGAATTAGAGGAAACTCTTAACATGGAAGTTATTCTACTTGATGTCACGATCATCTTTCATGTTGAACGTTTTGTCTAAAAGTCTTTAGTTAGAGAGTTATGAACCCCGTAAGAGAGTCATGCATAATACTGTGTTTTCGGGTTTGCAGTTAGCCTTAGGTTATTCCTGTTTTTCTTGAGATTTTAGACCGAGGTAGGTCAAGACTCCAACATGAAAGTTCTTTTATTAGTCGTTAGAGTCATCTTTCATGTTAAAGGTTTTGTGTAAATGTCATTAGTTTGAGAGTTATAAACTTCGTAATAGAGTCATGCATGATACTGCGTTTTTCTGGTTGCATTTAACTTTAAGTTCTTCATGTTTTTCACAAGGGCAAAGACCGAATTAGGTAAAACCCCAAACATCAAAGTTCTTCCAATAGATGTCCTCGACATTTTCTATGTTGAAAGTTTTGTCTAAAGGTCAGCATATAGAGAGATATAGGCGTTTCATGAATATCGCTCCTGTGTCAAAACATGGTAAGTCTGAACCAAGAGCATGTCAGATCCCAGTCGGACTCAGGCGCAGATCCTGTGAATGCGACGGCTCGATGTGTCGCCTTCCGAGGTCTCGTCGCGACAGCCCGACATGTCGCGACCTGATTGCGACAAGACCGTTGTCGCGATCATGCCGCCTGAATCGGACCGCTCCAGTCGCGTTCTTCACAACCCTGTCGCCTTCTAGCCATCTCTTCGCGGCCCTTGTCCTGTCGCAATCTGACACCCATGTCGCCTTCCTTATATAGCCCTGTCGCCTTCTCAGAATTTTTACCTGAAACCACTGTTTTCTTACAAAGTTTTCCGCATATACCCAAGGTCTGTTTAAATATGATAATTACTGTGTAAGTTACCTGTCTTGGGTCTGATCATTACATGATTGTTATTTAATGGCTTAAAATTGATTAACCCATTTAAAAGCTTTAATTATATGAATGCTATTCTAAGTGCTCCTTAAATGCTATGATCCATTCGTTCTACTTGTGATTTAATCTTCCTACTGTTCCTCCATGTTTAAATGATAATGATTATCATAAAATCTTGCAAAACATGATTAGTTAATGTGCATATTTTATTCCATGTTATATTGTCAAGTGCTTCCTGCGAGTTTGAGACCGATGGTTTGAGAATTGAGACACGCGTACCGCACTACACACTAGCACTGTTAGGTAGCCTTTTCTTGGGAAATTGGAAACTCTCTACCGGTCATTCCGAATCGGTAGACTAGCGACCTTTTCACCAAGGCCTCCGTAAATCTCCTCTGACCATGGATTCCCACATGGCCGACGAGTTGGTTGTACCATTGAAGTTCCCTGGAGATAGCGTGCACTTCCTTTCTCTTCTTGATCTCATGAGTGTGACTTACAAACTATACTAAAGCCATTAATGTAAAGATTGAACGAAAGTATAAATTGTACCGTTATGCTGCCAAATTTATCTCTTGACCATTGTTCTCATGAAATCATGTTCAATTTAATTATTACTTCTTCCATCATCATCATGAACATGACATTACACTTGCTACATTTTGAAACTCTCATTGGCCATTATTTATGACTGTGGGTATCTACATTTAAAAATTTACATGAGATGGCTGACAGGGCACGACGTGTGTCCAAGGGCTCCAGTCTAGCCCCAATGACGGAGAGTCATAAATATACTGTTAACCATGGGGTATAATGATTACTGGCGTTGCATCTGCGCTGGGAGTACTTTCTTGCTTGTTGAATGTTAGATACATAACCACATACACGTGTCCTGGTGTACATTCTTGATGGATCTTTTCTTGGTGTACATTGGTGTCTACGTGCCTGATTAGTGTTACTTGATCGTGCTTGTGAAATCTTGCTTGCTTGCTTGCGTGATATGGCCATCCTGCATTTAATGCAATTAGTGATATCTTGCGTTCTTGAAAGCTATTAACATCAAGTGAAATCTTGCGTGCTTGTACAAAGTGATCTATTTCTAGTTCTCTCTTGTCATCTTGTTCATCAATCTTATTCTATCATGATCTCTCTCTCTAGCTTGTTTTTATATCATGTTTTAACGAGTTTTTATTCGTACTTGCATATCATTCATCGTACTTGCCTAGTTCTAAAATGTTAATCACTTATATCATTGCCCGCACATTGAGATATAAATCCTACTGGGCTAGTTTGCTCATTCCCTACTTTTACCCCATCTAGGTGACTATGAAGTTCAAGAGGAAGAGCAAGTCGAGGATGGGAATGCGTCCGAGTGAAGAGCGTTCCAACATGAGTCTATCTATAGTTAGTTTATTTTGAGTGTTAGATCAATGTAGTAGGAAGTGAGGTATTATGTACTTTTGTTTTTATTGAGTCTTAGTCCTGTATTAATTTATCTGAGACAAATGTGAGATTTGAATACAATTTATATTGAGTTCAATATATGGGCCCTATTATGATGTTGTGTTGATTCACAATTAGTGCGTGCTAGCTAGAGGCTTATTTGCCGACTGTCCACGTCTCGAAATATCGACTCGAATTAATTAATATCTGCTGCGTAATTCTCGGGACGTGACAATAGATCTGGCTGGATCTCCACTGGCTCGTGACTAATAACATGAGATGGATCTCGGACATATCTCTTGAGCATAGATATGTGGAACACCAGATGAACACTAGCTAATGCCGGGGGTAAAGCTAGCTCATATGCCACGTTGCCCAATTGTCTGAGAATCTCATACGGGCCAATGAATCTAGGTCTTAGGTTACTATTCCTGCCAAATCTAACAACACCTCGAGTAGGTGAAATCTCCAAAAAGACATGCTCACCCACCTCAAACTCTAAATCCTTCCTTCTATTGTCGACGTAACTCTTCTGCCTATCGTGCGCCGCAACAAGCCTCTTTCTGATAAGCTGGACCTTATTCGAAGTCTCCTGAGCTAACTCCGGACCCATCAACTGCCTATCATCAGTCTCCTCCCAACATAAAGGAGATCTACAAGGCCTTCCATACAATGCCTCAAATGGAGCCATACCAATACTCGCATGAAAACTGTTGTTATATGCGAACTCCACAAGAGGTAAATGACGCTCTCAATCATCCTTCCAATCCAGCACACACGCTCTCAACATATCCTCGAGCGTCTAGATAGTCCTCTCAGACTGTCCATCTGTCTGGGGATGGAACGCCGAACTAAGCTTCAATTCAGAGCCTAAAGCATCTTAAAGACCCTTCCACAACCTCGAAGTGAATCTCGGATCTCGATCTGAAATGATCGACTTCAGCACACGATGCAATCTAATAATGCTACTAACATACAATCTATCTAAACTCTCAACCGACTGCTTCTTCTTCATGGGAAAGAAATACGCAGTCTTAGAGAATCTATCTACAACTACCCAAATCGAGTCATGGCCCCTTCTTGATCTGGGAAAACTCATTACAAAATCCATAGTGACAGCCTCCTACTTCCATACTGGGATTTCCATCTTTTGCATAAGGCCAGAGGGTCACTGCCGCTCAGCCTTCACTTGCTGGCATACTAAACACCTAGAAACAAACTCCGCTACATCCTTCTTCATGCCAGACCACCAAAAAGATCTCTTTCAATCCTGGTACATCTTAGTGTTACCCGGATGAATAGAGAATCTCGACCTATGAGCTTATGCTAATACATGCTCACGGACATCTATTATGTCGGGAACACAGACATGGTGATGAAATCTAATCACACCATCCTCATCACGAGCAATGCCTACCTTGCCCACTAACTCTTGGAGTCTAGGGTCGGCCTTTTACTGCTCGATCAACTCATCCAACACCAAAGACCTAATGGACAACTGAGCCATAAAAGCCTGACATAATGGCTCTAACTCAGTCATCTCACAAGCCGCATCCTCCAACATGTTCCAATCCTACTGGAGTGATGACCTCTTCCTACTAAGAGCATCTGTTACGACATTTGCCTTTCCAGGATGATACTGAAAGTCGAAGTCATAGTCCTTTAGGAACTCAATCCATCTCCTCTGCCGCAGGTTTAACTCCTTTTGGGAGAAAAGATACCTCAAGCTCTTATGGTCAGTGAACACTTCAAATCTGACACCATAAAGATAGTACCTCCAGATCTTTAGTGCATGCACCACTGCCGCAAGCTCCAAATCATGAGTCGGATAGTTACGCTCATGCTCCTTCAATTGGCGAGAAGCATATGCCACTACCCTTCCCTACTGCATCAACACATAGCCTAAACCAATCCGAGATGCATTCGTATAAATGGCAAAGTCCTCATCACCACTCGACAATACCAATATCGGTGCAGAAGTAAGCTTAGCCTTCAATAATTGAAAGCTACTCTCACACTCCTCGGACCAAACAAACTTCACACCCTTCTTGGTTAGCTTCTTCAAAGGGGCGGCGATAGATGCAAATCCCTCAATAAATCGCCGATAATAGCCCACTAAACTAAGGAAACTACGAATCTCCGATGGGGTCCTGGGAATCTCCCAATCCAATACAGCTTGGACCTTCACTGTATCAACTGCTACACCAGCGCCGAAGATAAAATGCCCAAGGAAATAAACCTCGCGCATCCAAAAATTGCACTTGTTGAATTTTACATACATCTTGTGCTCTCGGAGAATTTCTAACACTACCCTCAGATGCTGATGGTATGTGGCCTCATCTGGAGAATAGACTAAGATATCATCGATAAACACTATAACAAAACTATCTAAATAAGGCCTAAACACCCTGTTCATGAGATCCATGAACGCTGCAGGGGCGTTGGTTAGACCAAACGGAAGAACCAAAAACTCATAATGTCCATAACGGGTCCTAAAGGCCGTCTTGGACACATCCTCCCTCCTAATACTCAACTGATGATAGCCAGACAGCAAATTAATCTTGGAAAAGACCGATGCATTCTGCAACTGGTCAAATAGATCATCAATCCGCGGTAAAGGGATACCTATTCTTCACAGTCACTTGGTTTAGCTTTATATAATCAATGCATAACCTAAGTGACCGATCCTTCTTCTTTCCGAATAAGACAGGTGCGCCCCAAGGAGAAACACTAGGGCGAATAAATCCCTTGTCTAGCAAATCTTGCAACTGCTTCCTTAGCCCGGCTAACTCCGCAGGTGCCATCCGATATGGAGCCTTTGAGATAGGAGAGGTGCCCGGAAGCAACTCTAGGGTAAACTCTATCTCTCTAACCGGTGGCAATCCAAACAAATCATCGGGAAAAATGTCTGGAAATTCCTGCACTACATCAATCTCCTCGAGGGTAGGTGACTGATCAACTTTTGGTACTAATACCACGCTGGCAAGAAAAGCGTCACAACCCTTGCTAACCATTCTCATCGCCTTCATGGCAGAGATGACAAACTTTCCCGCAAGGTTCCTTGGTAATAGATGTAAAAACTCATCCTCACCAGGAATACGGAAAACAATCTTCTTCCTACGACAATCCACTAATGCAAAGTGCTCCTCCAGCCAATCCAGACCAAGAATTGCATCATAGTCCTTCATCTTTAGCAAAAAGAAGCACCCATCTAAAACCCTATCCTCAATGCACACAGGTAAAGATGGAATACACTTCCTGGTCGATATCGTACTCGCAGGTGTGTGCACAGACAACGGAACCTCTAACTCCTCAGACTCTAATCCTGACTCTAAAGCTAATTACCTAGCAAACCTCTTGGAAATGAACGAGTGGGTGGCACCCGTATCAAACAACACCCGAGCGTGCACACCTGAGAAAAGAACCTTACCTTCGGTGACATGCTCCGTCTGCTCGGCATCCTCACGAGATAACGCGAACACTCGAGCTTGGGCTCGAGGCCTTCCTGGTCATCCTGTAGTTGGCGCTGCTGTTGTTGCCACTGGTCGCTGGACTCCCTGCTGAAGTCTGGGACAGTCCTGGATCTGGTGCTCGCTGCTTACGCACTTGAGGCACTTTCCCGCCAACCTCCAGCAGTCCGTACCACCATGTGCCTCCCCGCAATGAGGACACTCCTTCTTGCCACTAGGTCTACTACCAGAGGAATGCTGAGAAGCTACCTGCTGACTGCCCGCTACCACGGGGCGCTGCGGTGACTAATAAGCCACCTTCTTTCTATCCTACCGCTAGAAAGGAGCTGTCGGCCACTTCTGCGAAGCCTTCTTCTCTTCAAGGTACTGCTCCATCTCACTCTCCTGACGGCACGCCGCACTAAGAGCCTCATCCAAGGAACGATGATCGATTGCCACAAGCCTCGATCGTAGTGATGGCTTTAGGCCCATCACGAACTTCTTCGTCTTCCTGCACTCATTAGCAATGATATGAGGTGCATACTTCGATAGCTCAGCAAACTTGGTCTCATACTCAAGCACAGTCATGGAGCCCTGAGTCAAGGTGAGGAACTCCTGCTCCATCTTGTCTTGGATATGCTCGGGAATGAACTTGGCCTGAAAGAGCCTCACGAACTCGTCCTAAGCAACCTCGACAGCACCGTCCTCGAATCGGGTACGTAGTAACGAGGACCACCACACATCGGCTCTCTCCTACAAAACATCCTTCATAAGCACTAATCCAAACAATCTAAGCTTAATTTAATTAAATGCTTAAGCAACAAACACATACTTGTAGCATATAGGTGGCCAAATTGACCTTGTCATCCTCAGCACACCTAATAGCCCGAAAGATCTTCTCAATCTCCCTCATCCAGCTCTCCGCAAGCAGTGGATCACTCTCCCCCTTAAAAGAGGGTGGAGCCATCCTCTTGAATCACTCCATGATGGAAGGACCACCATGATCATGCCCCTGGGGAAACGGGGCTGGAGCCTGAGCCTGAGCCTCCAACTGAGCCTGGAGTGCAGCCTGAGTATGTCCCTGTATCTGCATAGCCTGCACTAGGCCTTGCTTGAATACCCCATAATCAATTGTTGGTGGAGGAGGAAGTACAATAGGTCCCTGTGGAGCTGGGGCCTGGTGCTCATCCCTCTCCTCATGCCTAGGCTCATCCTCTCTAGCATGGGCACCACGCCTGTCACGAGAAGCCATATTCTGCAAAACAATTTAGTCAATATTAGAAACTAAGTTATTTAGTTCCTAACCATTTTATTATCTATCTTTCATTCATTATTAATAATTTCTACACATGTGGACAATTCTATAAAGACTTGTCATATAATGAAGATGATGGTGTATATTCATGTACAATCTCAACTGGTTGCTCTGATACCAATCTCTGTAACGACCTTCCTTATAACGGTACAGTTATACCAACCCACGTCGGTATAATGAATGTCGTCACAGTGGGACATTGACCCAACACTAACACTAAGCTGAGATGTACATAAATATAAATATAGAACATCGAAAATAAAAGATTTACTTCATCCATATTCCATCATCCACATTAGATATCCCCAGTCCATGTAGCAAATAAAGAGTACTAAAGTCCACATTGTTGGGTTGAGTGTGGTTTGGAATTTCCTAAAGTTGTATTTAAATGATAACCAATGAACATCACTCATACTTTGATTTTGATGATGACACATTGTGATTTTAATGATGACATGTTGTGATTTCAATGCTTAATGGGTGAAACATGTTAATGTTCAAACAACATGTTTTTGATGTTTAATATCTCATATTTTAATGATAATATCTTGTACTAATGATTAATGTGTTAATTTTGCAGGTGTATACAGATTTTGCCTTGGTAGTGTCGACGCACCCCTTACTGGTGTCGACACAGTGTTTCAAACCCTAAGGCAAAATGAGGAAGAAAAAGTCAAGTGTGTCGACACAGTCTCAATGGTGTCGACATTAGTCCCAGATTCCAGAGATCCCAGTTGACAGGTCTGCATGGTAGTGTCGACACAGGCTCAAGTAGTGTCGACACTAGATCCAGTTCCCAGAAGACCTGTTTGGCAGTTCTGGACAATGTGTCGACACAGCCTGAAGTAGTGTCGACACTAGTGTCTCTTCCTAGAGAACCAATTATGCCAGTTTGGGACAGTGTGTCGACACACTCTGAAGTAGTGTCGACACACTCCGGCTAAAACTTAAAATCGGGAATTCCATCTGGACAAGTGGCTGCTTGGGAATTAGGGGATCTGCCTAGGTTTTTGTGCCCACATACCCTAAGGTCTTTTATGGTCACATTGGGCTATAAATACCTTTGTCCTTGGCACTCCAATTGATCCCATGCAAGTCAAGAGCTCAGAGCTTTCTGGAAAAAGGTAAGGAGAGCGGGAAAGAGGCATTTGCATCCAGACGAGCAGAGCAGCGCCGCCAAGGGGAGAAGAAGGAGAAGAAGAAGGAGAAGAAGAGGAGGAGCTCGAGATTGCAGGAGTGCTGGTCCAGAAGGAGATCCAGCCGAGTTTGTAATTGGTCAGAGTCCTGAATTTTCTGGGGAATCTATGTATGTGTTCTACACAGATCTCCCAATTCTATTTGTCATCATCAATTCTATTGTATTGAGATAGATCGTGCTAGAGTATCTATTCTCTAATTGTGCTTGATCTAGCAGAACTTGGATCTATTGTGATCCAGAGGTTTGAGTACTTTGAAATCTATTTTGGAGCCGTAGTGCTCTGGGTTGGAGCCGTTGTGCTCTGGTGCTTGAGCCGTGGTGCTCAAGGGCTTGTGAATTTGCTGAATTCACAAGTGGTATTTGGAGTAGGTCGTTGTGCCTATCTCCTAGGGTCTTTGAGTTGCTGAACTCAAAGAGGTTAGATTCGTCGCGCTCTTGTTTGTACTGCACTTGTGTTTGTGGTTCCTCCGTTGTGGGGAGGTGGACGTAGGAGACACAAGTTGTGTTCTCCGAACAACCTTAAAATTCTCAGTGCACTATGGTTTGTTGTGTGGTTTGCTGTTCTCAATCACTACTCTCACACACCACACTTGAGTTTGATCGAATTGTGTATTTTTCTCATTTAATTCTGCTGCTATTTACACAATCTCGTAATTCATTTACCAAAGTCACCTATCCGATCCTCAACACTTGGTATCAGAGCAGGTCAGAGTCAATTCTATACTCTGAGGTGCTTTGGTGAATTTTCTGTATTCAGATTTTGATCACTCAATTACTTGCTCAATTTGCTGTGTGCTTTGGTTTGATTTTATCATGGACTCTAGAGGTTTTGTTGCTGAGGGTCATTCAATCAATAGGCCTCCATTTTTTGATGGTACTGACTATCCTACTGGAAGAATAGGATGATGGTTTTTCTTAGAGCACAGAACTATGAAGTATGGAGAATTGTTGAAAAAGGACCAAATGAAGTTACTAGAGATGAAGACCAATGGACCAGGGAGCAGATCAGAAGGGTCACCCTGAACTATAGCGCCATGAACATGTTGCAATGTGCCATCCATCCAAGTGAGTATTCCAGAATCTCCATGTGTAAATCTGCCAAGGAGATGTGGGATAAATTAGAACTGCTATATGAGGGCACATCTCAGGTCAGAGAGACTAAGGCTAACATGTTAGTTTCTGATTATGAGTTGTTTATCATGAAATCTAATGAAACTATATCTGAGATGTTTGCTAGGTTCATGGTCATTATAAATGGACTTCCAGCATTGGGTAAGGAATACTCAAATGAAGAATTGGTAAGAAAAATCTTGCATTCATTATCTCCTGTATGGCACACTAAAGCAACTGTCATTGAAGATTCAAAGGATTTATCCAAAATCACATTGGATGAACTCATTGGATCATTAATGACATATGAGTTAAACCTTAAGAGATCAGAAGAACACATGCTCAAAACAAAAACCATTGCTCTTAAAGCTTCATCAAGTAATAAAGGAAAATCTAAAGAAAATTCCGAGTCTGAGAAATCTGAATCTGATAATGATAATCTTGCTTTCATCACTAGACAATTTAAGGCATTTCTGAAATCAAACAAGAAGAATTTTGGTAATAAGCAAAATGCCATGTCCAGTAAAAATAAACGATTCTCTCATGTTGATCATAAGAAAACTGATGAAATTCCTGTGTGTTACAGGTGCAACAAATCTGGACATATGAAGGCTGATTGTCCATAAGGTAAGAAGGAAAAGCACAAAACCCACAAGAAGGAGTTTCACAAAAAGAAGAACAAGGCCATGGTGGCTACATGGTCAGATAATGAAAGCTCAGACTGCAATGAATAATCCTCAAGTTCAGAAGGGAATGAAATCTTCTTCATGGAAGGAAGCAGTGAAGAACAGGTAAATATATCCTTCGAACTATTTACTATTGAAGATTGGCAAGAAGCATATGGTAATTTAGTTGAAAATATTTCTGATGTTAGAAAAGAAAATAAATATTTGAAAGAAAAATTGAAAGCATTCTTAGTGATACTTCATCATCTGTAAAGATTTCTGAATTGGAAGCTCAAATTTCAGACCAAATCAAAGAAAATGATGAACTGTTGATTTTTGTTGATAATCTCAAATTGAAAATTCAAAAATTGAACAAAGAACTTATCAATTCTCTTAAAAAATTTGAAGAAAAATAAAAGGAAAACCATGAAAACTTGAATCAAATTGAAAAACTCAATCTTTGCATCAAAGAAAAAGAAGACATCATCAAGAACTTTCCTCAAGGGAAAGACAATCTGAATGCTCTATTTGGAGTTAGGATGAATTCAAATAAGCATGGTTTAGGTTTTGAACCACAAAATTCAAAGAAAATTGAATCATCTCCAAAGAAAACAAAATCATCAAAAACTCTTTTAATAAAACTTGTCAAGGCAAGCTCATCTGAAAACAAAGGAAAAATACAAAAACAAAAAGAACCTGAGAGGTCGACACATACCTTACCTAGGTCGACACACACAATGCACAGGTCGACCTATCCCAGTCAGAGGTCAACCTACCCTTCTTATAAAAATCACAAAAACTTCAAACCAATCAATAATCATTTTTTTCATGGAAATTGGAATGTTTTCTCCTCTTACAACTCAAGATGGAATAAGCCTTGGAATCAAAGGTACAGTGGTAACCAATGGTTTAATCCTTATTTCTATCATTCATCTCTTCCTGCATACCAACAACATTACATGCCAAGTTTTTCACAATGGAACAAACCAACTAAGAGGCATAATGTTCAGAAAATTGAAAAACAAAAAGTTGAATCTTCTGTTTCAAAAAACACTGTGAAGAAAAATACACAAATTTAGGTTAGAAAGGATTTGTTATCTCTTCTCACTCAGGATGTTGGTACCAATCTCATGTGGGTACCAAAAACTTTTCTTGTCTAATTTGTTATGTGCTGGAAAGCTGTGCATCCAATTCCAATAACATCTGGATTTTTGACAGTGGATGTTCACGGCACATGACAGGAGACAGAGATAAATTTTCATGCTTGATTGAAAAGAAGGTGGATCAGTCATCTTTGGAGGTAATAATAAAGGAAAAATAATTGGCAAAGGAAAAATTGGTAAGTCTTGCATTACCCTAAGTGATGATGTTTGTTTAGTTGAGGGTTTGAATTACAACTTGCTTAGCATTAGTCAATTGTGTGACAATGGTCACAAGATTCTTTTTGAACATGACTCATGCAAAATAATTGACTCCTCTTCTGAGCAAATTAAATTGATTGGAAAAAGAGAAAATAATGTCTACATGATTGATTTGTGTGACACTTCCTCCTTAAATGTTTGCTTGATTGCAAATAAAAATGACACAGCTTGGTTGTGGCACAAAAGGTTGGGTCATGCAAGTTTCACAACCATTAGTAAACTCATAAGAATGAATCTTGTAAAAGGTCTTCCTGAATCTCTCCCAGTCATTGACAATCCTATTTGTGGGATATGTGCTCAAGGAAAACAAATAAGAAAATCTTTTAAAGTGTTCAATGAAATACTTACATCTAAACCACTTGAGTTGCTTCATATGGATCTTTTTGGTCCAACCAGAACCCAAAGTCTCAGTGGTAATAGATATGGATTTGTGATCATTGATGACTTTACAAGATATACTTGGGTTTTATTCCTATCCCTAAAAGTGATGCATGTTCAGAATTCAGGAGATTTTACAATTCTACCTTAGTGGGTTTATCTTTTAAACTGAATTCCATCTTGACAGATCATGAGGGTGAGTTTGAAAATAAATCTTTTTTGATCTATGCATTGAACTGAACATTATCCATAAGTTTTCTTCCCCTAGAACTCCAGAACAAAATGGGGTTGTAGAACGGAAAAATAGAACTCTTATGGAAATGGCCAGAACTATGCTCTTAAAAAGTAAACTGTCTAAATCTTTTTGGGCAGAAGCTGTAAATATAGCTAATTTCATTTTAAATGGAGCATTAGTAAGAACAAAGATCAGAAAAACCCTTATGAGTTGCTCAAAAATAAAAAGCCAAGTGTGTCATATTTCAAAATTTTTTGTTGCAAATATTTTGTTCACAATAACAACAAAGAAAATCTTGATAAATTTGACGCAAAAAGTTTTGAATCAATCTTCTTAGGTTATTCTGAAACTTCCAGAGCTTACAAAGTTTACATCTTGAAAAATAAGACTGTGGAAGAATCTCCACATGTCATTTTTGATGAAAATTTGCAAAAGATTGACACTTCTGATTTGTGCAGAACTCAAAAATGTGATGATGAAGATGATCTTCTTGAACATCCATCTACAAATCTTGAAGAACAAGAAGCACCAAATGTACATGAGGTTCCTGAAATGCCTACTTCAAGTGATTCAGGTAATCATGTTCCTGAAAATCATGCAAATCCTGAGGTAATTTTTAAACCCAGATTTTTAAGAGATCATCCAATTGAAAGCATTGTTGGTAATTTGCAAGATGGAATAAGAACCAGATCATCTTTTCATTCTATCTTAGTTGAAGATTCTTTGGCACTACTTTCCCAAATTGAACCCAAAAATGTTGATGAAGCTTTATCTTGTGAAAACTGGATAAATGCTATGCATGAAGAGCTTCATCAATTTGAACGAAATCAAGTTTGAGATTTAGTACCAAAACCTTCTGATTTAACTTCTGTCATTGGAACTAGATGGATTTTTAGAAATAAATTGAATGAATCTGGTCAAATTGTTAGAAATAAAGCTAGACTTGTTGCTCAAGGGTATAACAAAGAACTTGGTATTGATTTTGAAGAATCTTATGCCCCTGTAGTTAGACTTGAAGCTGTTAGAATATTCCTTGCATTTGCTGCTTCTTTGAAATTCGAAGTCTTTCAAATGGATGTCAAGAGTGCTTTCTTGAATGGTTACATAAAAGAAAATGTCTTTGTCAAACAACCCCCTGGTTTTGAAAGTGACAAATTTCTCAATCATGTTTTTAAACTCAATAAGGCTCTATATGGTCTGAAGCAAGCTCCAAGAGCTTGGTATGACAGGTTGAGTTCCTTTCTTGTAAATAAAGGCTACATAAGAGGAAAAATTGATCAAACTTTGTTTACAAAAACTGCAAAAAATCATTTTATTGCTGTTCAGGTTTATGTTGATGATATCATTTTTGGCTCCATAGATATTAATTTGTGCAATGAGTTTGCCCATCTTATGCAATCTGAATTTGAAATGAGTCTAATGGGTGAACTTACATTCTTTTTAGGTCTGCAAGTACATCAAACTGATGAAGGAATTTTTCTGAGTCAAACAAAATATGTCAAGGAGTTGCTCAAGAGGTTTGACTTCCAGAATATCAAGCCATCCAAAACACCAATGGCCACAAGTGTAAGACTTGAGAGTGATGCTTCTGGTAAGACTGTTAATGCTAAACTTTACAGAGGTATGATTGGATCTCTTCTCTATCTAACTACCTCTAGGTTAGATATTCAATTCAGTGTTTGCATGTGCGCCAGATTTCAAGCTAATCCTAAAGATAGTCACATGTCTGCTGTAAAAAGGATTTTCAAATATCTTCTTTCTTCATGTGATTTGGGACTTTGGTATCCTGCTGGGTGTAAATTAAACTTAATTGCATATAGTGATGCTGATTATGCCGGGTGCAAACTTGATAGAAAAAGCACTAGTGGGTTGTGTTTATATCTAGGAGGGTGTCTCATTTCTTGGGCTTCCAAAAAGCTACATTCTGTAGCTCTTTCAACTGCAGAAGCTGAGTATGTTGCCGCTGGTAGCTGTGGTACCCAAGTCCATTGGGTCAAACATCAACTTCTAGATTATAATCACACATTAGGTTGCATTCCCATTCTTTGTGACAACACAAGTGCTATCAATCTGTCCAAAAATCCTATTCAGCATTCCCGCACAAAACACATTGACACTCGGCATCATTTCCTTCGAGATAAAGTCTCAAAGAATTATTTTGAACTCCACTTCATTGACACAGAAAAACAAATTGCAGACATCTTCACTAAGCCTCTTGCAGAACCCAGATTCACTTCTCTTAGAAGGGAACTTGGTTTATGCAAGTTTTCTCATGTCTGATGTCTTCATCTCATCTCTTTGTGCAAATAAAAGCCAGTCTCTCTTGCAAATAAATTCCTACTTCTCAGTTGCATTGGAATTCTTGGTATATCAAATAGTGATTTGAAGAAAGACAAGTTAAGCTTGTCTGGACACTTTCACTATGCGTGAGTATATGTCTCCGCCAAGTATCAAGATTCCTTTATGCAATTGTTGAGGGGAGTATTTGTTGAGGGGGAGTTATTGTCTATTCTTCAATCATTTCACTTGACATTTGTTGTCTATTATGAGCCTAAATCATCAGAATTTTTGAGTCCTTGTGCTATTTTCTTATGAGAGAATTAAAATATTGAAACTAAATTCATTGTGCACTTAGTTTAATTTCAAAGATTCATTATCATTTCAAGGTTAAGCAATCTTAATACTGAATGTTTTTAAAATGATTTGCAAAACACTTGTATCCACATGAGTGACTTTACTATTCAACTTGTGCATGTTTAAGCTTCAATTTTACCACATGTTAAGAATAATTTCTCTAAATTCGTAGTCATGTCTTTTCTGGTCAAAGCAATCAAATTCCTGTAAAACATCAAAGAAAAAAAAAGAACAATCTGGAAAGATACAAACAGAGCAATGCAAATTCTTGAACCACTGAGTAACCGGGTCATTTCACCTAAAAAGTGATTTGTTTCACGTCAAAATGTGGAAATAAAAGTTTTCAACTCTGTATAAGATAATGAAAGTTAAACCACTAAGTAATCAGGAGATCTTGCATCTAATCAATGTGATCTCTTGCACTGAAAAGTGAGATTTAACTAATTTATTCTTGTATTCTTTTCCTCTTAAAAAATGAAAGAAAATCAAATTGACATGATGAAAAAGCTTAAGCCCTTCATAAAGTTCATGTTTACTGAGTTTAGACCTATTCTTTTACATTGTGTTAAACTTAAAGCTCCTAACATCCTTGTTAAATATTTTTGCTCACTCATATAGGTCACTTCATTTCACATTTGTCTCATTATTTTAACCACATTCAGATCATTATTCTTTGCTATACTTTGTGTTGAGTGTGTCTTTGTGATTAAACTTTGTTGCACAATAACAAAAACACAATAATTTCTCTCATATGTCAATTTCACTTTGCCTCATTTATTTTGATCATTTCTGTCCATTCTTTTCCCTCATTTCATTTCTTACAATATTTGTCTCTCTCTCTTATCTATCTTTTTGATGTTGTCAAAAAGGGGGAGAAGTCTCTAGAGGGAGAAAGTCTTTATGGGGAGTAAGTTCAAAGATGTACATAATGGGCAAGGGGAGTTGTTGCAGTCAAGGAAGTCAGGTTATTGGGAGATTGTGCATATGTTTTGTCATCATCAAAAAGGGGGAGATTATTGGGTTGAGTGTGTTTTGGAATTTCCTAATGTTGTATTTAAATGATAACTAATGAACATCACTTATACTTTGATTTTGATGATGACACATTGTGATTTTAATGATGACATGTTGTGATTTCAATGCTTAATGGGTGAAACATGTTAATGTTCAAACAACATGTTTTTGATGTTTAATATCTCATATTTTAATGATAATATCTTGTACTAATGATTAATGTGTTAATTTTACAGGTGTATACAGATTTTGCCTTGGTAGTGTCGACACACCCCTTACTGGTGTCGACACAGTGTTTCAAACCCTAAGGCAAAATGAGGAAGAAAAAGTCAAGTGTGTCGACACAGTATCAGTGGTGTCAACACTAGTCCCAGATTCTAGAGATCCCAGTTGACATGTCTGAATGGTAGTGTCCACACAGGTTCAAGTAGTGTCGACACTAGATCCAGTTCCCAGAAGACCTGTTTGGCAGTTCTGGACAGTGTGTCGACACTGCCTAAAGTAGTGTCGACACTAGTGTCTCTTCCCAGAGAACCAATTATGCCAGTTTGGGACAGTGTGTCGACACACTCTGAAGTAGTGTCGACACACTCCAACTAAAACTTAAAATCGGGAATTCCATCTGGACACGTGGCTGCTTGGGAATTAGGGGATCTACCTAGGTTTTTGTGCCCACATACCCTAAGGTCTTTTATGGTCACATTGGGCTATAAATACCTTTGTCCTTGGCACTCCAATTGATCCCACACAAGTCAGGAGCTCAGATGTCACGCCCCAACGCGGAATATCGGAGCGCGAAGGCAGTTGTAAGAAAAGGTATAGAGCAAGTACTAGACATCAAACCATTGCACATTGAATAATGCTAAAGTAAATCTTTCTCATTAATAACTTTTCTGTGTCTAGTTACAACCACTAATATCAGAGCCATTCTACAGGGCCCAATTACATTGCAATAAAAGAAAATAACTAACTAGAACTCTAAGATAACATAATGACTCAAGGGTACTCCTGGCTTCACTCTTGGTCATTCCCTTCCTCGTGAGTGTATGTGTCATCCTCGGTCTCACCTGAGAACACAACATCAAATAACGTAGGGTGAGCGATAACGCCCAGTAGGACTTAAATCTCAGGCTCAAGCAGGCTTTAAATAATTAACGCATTTAATGGCAGAGTGTCTAGAGATAGCAGGTACAAGAGAGTCAAATATAGTAAGAGATAGCACAACAGGTAACAAGATAGCACAATAGCACGAGATCGCGTATAGTTTCCAAAATAGCACAAGTACCGAGTATAGCACGAATAGCAGAATGGCCATAGCACAACTAGCACAAGTATAGTAATAGCACGACGAATATAGCACTTGTTTGTCATTCTAGACATCGAGAGAGTATAGCACGTTTGTGTTTTTGATTGTCATATAGATAGTCGAGATAGATAGCACTTGAGTGTAATGCCAAACACTCTGATCATTTAACTCCCATGGGCACTAGCACTTTCGGGCGCACATCCCAGGACCAGATCGGGCCCTTTTATTTATTGCCAGGCATTGGTTATATTGTTTATCTTTAGACAATCAGTCAATGACCAGTATAGAGTACCAAGAAATAGATAAGAGCACTAGATGAATAGACGAGATAGTGAAGTGAACGTGAATAGGTGAGCGAGTAGAGTATAAATGAGAGATAATGGACATTGCACGTAATACGTCGAGTAATCAGGCGATAGTAACAGTTGCACAACACGCGCACTTGGTGTTGGCAGTCAGGTGGAACTCACGACCCTACCACTGGCCTTGTTATGCACAGGTCCAGAGGTCCGGCGTGATTTAAGACGAGAGTGAATCTCTAATAGCCGTTTGGATCATATAGATCCCTAAAGGGTATCGTAGGTATTAGGGTACAACCGGCTCGTCGACCATGTGGGAATCCATGATCAGAGGAGACTTATGGAGGCCTTGTGCAAGAGTTCACTAGTCCGGCGAAAGGAATATCCGACGGAGAGTTCACCACAAGCCAAGTAAAGTGTGTATATAAAACATGTGCTCGACGTTCTAGAGGAATTCTAGAACAGTGGAGCGTCGATATCGGTATATAAACAACGCAAGAAACGAATACAAGTTCTTTAAAATAGGGCAATTACTATACTTTATTTCGGTAATTTACCAGATACATTATGAGATATTTTCTGCAAGATTTCAGCCATAAATGGATGGTTCAAGTGTGTGCAAGTGCAAGAGAAATCATAGATAGAAATAAGTCGTGAACATGTATTTTAAATCATTCAATATAGCACCATTTTTAAGTAGGGTTTTTACTGGGGGTATAACGGTAAGAAGGCGTAACTCTGAGAAGGCGACATAGGCCTGTATAGAAGGCGACAGGAGCAGAGCAGATCGCGACAGGGGGTTACACAGAAGGCGACAGAGCTGTCTTGCTCAGGCGGCCAGAACGCGACGGGTGTCCTGTCGCGTTGAGAACGCGACAAGAAGGGCGTCGCGACGGGCTTGAGAAGGCGACGTGTCGGGCAGTCGCTTTCTCAGGTCCGTGGCCTGGGTCTGACAGAGTTCTGTTCTGTCTTGGATTGCGGTCCAGAAACTTGCCTTTTTGACATAGGGTAGTTCAGAAAATCATAACTAATTGTATACATGATGAAAAATCATGAAATCAGGGGCAAATGAAACTAGACATGCGAGAGTACTTCTAGTAAATAGGAATTCGAGAGAGAGCATGGTTTGAACATGGTTTGAGGACGAACAAGAACAAGTAACATAGAACATGCTACAGGGAGTAAGATCGATTTAATTCGAGTAACATGCTCAACAGAATTTAGGGCTTTTAGGGGCAAAAGATGCCTATCATGCATCAGTATCTCCCATAAAAATATGGAGGCATGAGATAGAGTATGCAAGGAGATATGAATTAAGCATGAAGGTTCGGGGTCATAAGAGTTGCAGAACATGAAAAATCAAGAACTAAAGATATACTCGATGGAAAATTATGAAACTTGAGGGTTTCGTTCCTGATAGATGATACATCCTACAGAAAAAGTTTCATGGTTTATGCTTGTGAGAATGCCTACCTTTGACTCAATTTATCTTCTAGGGCTAGAACTTGAAGAACGGGGTTGAGAGCTTGAAAGCTTCTTCTTCCCACGAAATCTCCTCCTCCTTGGCCTCTCCTCCTGCTCCAGGAATCCTTTGGCACGAGCTTGGGTCGGCCATGAGGGTTTTAGGAGAGTATTTAAGCTTCTCCTCTTTCTATTTCCTAATAGGACTCTAACTCCTATTAAATTCCGAATTTCCTCTTTCCTAACCTCCTTCCAAGCTTTCCAATCCCTATTTAGACTTGGAAGAGATCCAAATTCGTGCTAATCCATATGGGGTAGGTTTAGGAATCCAACTCCTACTCAAACTTCCTATTTAATGCATTAAATACCTCTTTTCTATTTAGGTAATAATTTAGTTACGAATTTAGGGTATTTTCCTATTATTCTCTTTTATAAATTCTTATTTTTGACCCAATAATTTCTAGAAGATCCATTAAGCAAAGCCCATTACTCTTTTCCATCTAATGGGTTTTATTTAATGCTCTGTTTAAATATCCATTTAGCCAGGTTTTAAATTCTTTATTTAAATTTTTATTTTTCGTAAAAATTCAGGTTGCTACATCAGAGCTTTCTGGAAAAAGGTAAGGAGAGCGGGAAAGAGGCATCTGCATCCAGAGGAGCAGAGCAGTGCCACCAAGGGGAGAAGAAGGAGAAGAAGAGGAGGAGCTCGAGATTGCAGGAGTGCTGGTCCAGAAGGAGATCCAGCCGAGTTTGTAATTGGTCAGAGTCCTGAATTTTTTGGGGAATCTGTGTATGTGTTCTACATAGATCTCCCAATTCTATTTGTCCTCATCAATTCTATTGTATTGACATAGATCGTGCTAGAGGATCTATTCTCTAATTGTGCTTGCTCTAGCAGAACTTGGATCTATTGTGATCCAGAGGTTTGTGTACTTTGTACTCTATTTTGGAGCCGTAGTGCTCTGGGTTGGAGCCGTTGTGCTCTGGTGCTTGAGCCGTGGTGCTCAAGGGCTTGTGAATTTGCTGAATTCACAAGTGGTCTTTGGAGTAGGTCGTTGTGCCTATCTCCTGGGGTCTTTGAGTTGTTGAACTCAAAGAGGTTAGAGTCGTCGCGCTCTTGTTTGTACTGCACTTGTGTTAGTGGTTCCTCTGTTGTGAGGAGGTGGACGTAGGAGACACAAGTTGTGTTCTCCGAACCACCTTAAAATTCTCAGTGCACTGTGGTTTGTTGTGTGGTTTGCTGTTCTCAATCACAACTCTCACACACCACACTTGAGTTTGATCGAATTGTGTATTTTACTCATTTTAATTCCGCTGCTATTCACACAATCTCGTAGTTCATTTACCAAAGTCACCTATCCGATCCTCAACACACATAATTGAAATTGTAAATCAAACTACATTGTTCATCTATAATTACATAAGTTTCCAATTACATACTATGAAATGGAAAATACAACGTAGAAATCTCCATAACAAGCTACTACTCTCGCTCGGAGTCGCTCCTAACAATCTCCTCCAAGGAAGTAGAGTCGCCTGCTACACTTGTACACCGAAGCAACAGTGAGTCTAAAAGACTCAACAAGCATACCATATACAACATCCATACACATATCTTATACACATATTGCATGCTTTTATCCAATTCAAGTATAACACATGGAAAGCTATATCAATTTAAGCATGTGGATTATGGTTAAGACATTAAGCAATGTAATATGATCACCTAGACATGCTTTCTACATGAAACATGTAACATGATTTATAACCAACCATTATTCATGTCATGATAACATTCTACTAATCTAGAGTATGGAATCTAGCACAAAGTAATAGTAATCTAACATGTATTCTAATCTTTTCGACATGCTCATTTCACATTCATTTACACAATTAACTTGCTGTTTTAATGCAATAAATTCACAATCATATATGATACAACATTTTATCAAGCATGGATTGAATGTTAAAACAACTCAAGTTGATTGACAATACTATACAAATTTAGCATGAAACTAGGTACTAATTGAGTAACATATTTATCATGGAATCTAGGCATTCTTTCATGCATTTACCACATTTGTAATCACACTTAGCTTGCTGTTTTAACATACATTACACATTATTCCCATGGATTACACTTATTCACATGCTAACACATTCACTTTATATTTTCACATACTCAATTACACATTTCACATTTCACAAGTTCACATGCACATATATTCACATTTCACATTTAGTTTCCATGACACATAGTCCAAACCACCACTAGAAGGACACACATAACACATTCACATATCTATCACCTAGGCAACATAGTGATAGATCTTGGTTAACTGCGCAAAACTGGGAGAAGCACTCTCCACCCGAACCAGTGGTACTTGTCCACCTCCAGGATTTCATCCTATTTGCCCATAGGATTTCACACACTATGAACCTTCCCATAGGGACTTTACTACGGTAGGGTCCCACAGCCCTCTATGGTAGCAGTGTCACACACGGCACCAATTTTACATACTTCACATTATTGACACATTGTTTGTACACCGTTTAATATAATTATGTCCAATTTCACATATATGCATAGGCTTCAGTTTTCCTGGCATGATACTACTGTTCATAGTAAATAAATAGCTCACATCATGATTCTATACATGCTGCAAATACTATATTACACAGATTGAATTTTCCATGCTCATTACATTGATTTTCCATGATGTAACCAAGAATGACACTTACTGTCATCAGAATGAATTCAAATTTTTATCGCAGGTTATAAACAGACATTATGTTACATGCTCAATTGTCCAAAATTTTTAGATCATTACACTAATTATAATAATTAAAACAATTCATAGGCATGTTTTTGTTAATTTCATATACACAGGTTCCACAGTGAAACAGTCATTCCCAACTGATTCAACACACGCATATAGTCAACATGCTATCACAAAAAATTTACGCAACCCTAATTCAACATGGATCTAATTAACAGGAATTTACAAGGCTGAATCATGCTGAACATCTCATTTCAGAAATTCTAATAAATGACATAATGTGCGGAAATTCATTCTAATCATATGGCCTGTTCTAATGTATGTACTTGACCAAACAGAAATTTTATAGTATGTACTTATGTTCAGAAATTTGAAGATTAGGTCACAATTATCAAGACATGTTTTCTGCAGGAACCAGAAGAACTCGGCGGCACACATATGGCCGCCAACGGGTTAATGGCACCATCGGCGGCCGTTGACCCTAGATCTTAACGGCACCAGAAGCTGCCGTTAAGTTCCTGTCTGTGCAAAACACAGACTTAACTCAAAAATGATGGTGAAAGGGGGGTTCCAAGACACGATAAAAACCTGTAAAAATACCTAGGACCTACTAGACATGGGTAGGGTTGATGTACAATGGGTACTTGCCTTTAGGAAATTAACACAATGAGATTAGATGTCGGAGAAGCTCTCCTCAACCAGTGCCAAGAAGCCCTTCTAACCTCCTCGATCCGGCTTCTGTGTTGATGGAAGAAGTATGCCGGGGTCAGGGAAGTCTTCTTCAATGTTCCAAGTGTCCTCCTGTCGAAGCAGATCGCTAAGAACCACACCAGCAAGAGAGATCCACGGCCTCCAAGTTCGGTTTTCGCATAGCAAAACTAGGGTTTTTGACAAAATGCCAAAAGGGTCTATTTCGGCCGGGAATTGGGTGTTTTATAGAGTTAAGGGCTTGGGGACATGATTAGGTAGGGCTTCTAGCCGTTGGGAGTCGGTTTCCAAAATAGAAGCCGAAGAATTCATGGGCGTTTCCGGATCATAAGTCGTAACAGATCTGGGAGGTAGGCGTCCGCATTGGCTGCCGCCAACTTGAAGTTGGCATCCATCGATCTGGACGCTGGCTTAGCCCTCGGCGTCCACTCATGTTGACGCCAACCTGATTTTTGGCCAGAACACAAAAATGTAGTATTTTATGCATACTCTATGTACATACATATATATATTGTATAATGCATTACATAAACACCATATGTACGTAGTTAAACAATCATATACATATACATGAACAACTTTACTTAATTATAATATGTATAAGAATACACACATATGTATATATTTATTTGTTCACATAACTATGCACACTATGCATCCAAACACTATACAACCAAACAACTAAATAAGAGGCAAAATTTGTGGGCCTTACAAGAACACATTGAACAAATCTAATGGGCATAACACAACTCAATTAAATAACTTCTTTGTGGATGCACATATTTCTGAAACGGTTGGGTCAGTAAGAAGATTCTTGGCTTTAATGTTCTCCATTGGCGTTTGACCATAAACATTTCTGTAACTTGATTCATCAATTCAAAAAAAAAAAGGGGGGGGGGGGGGGGAGAGAAAACCTACCTATTTCTAAATCCTTGAAATTTTTATTTTTTTTTTAAGGGAAAAGGCAGAGCAATGATGGGTTATATACTGAGTAACCGGGGACAATGGCATCACCAATGTCTGTCTTCACGTCAAAAAGTCCAACTATCACCTCTGCAAAATGGTATGATGGTTACTTACACTGAGTAACTGGGGCTACAGGCATCACAAATATCTACCTTCACGTCAAAAAGTGAATGTAAACTTAATTACCACTTACCCCACATGAACATGAAAAATTCGTTCAAAATTGAAATCAAGTGAAGCCTCCATGATTTTAATCAAGATCAAATTATTGTTTCTTGTCAAATGCTCATTTGAACATTAATTTCAATCATCAACTGAACATCACACCACCAAGAAATAAGTACTACAACGTTTTTATTCAATGGTTTATCTTATCTTTATATGTTTTTGTAAGGTGTCTTCTACATGCTACAACTTAAGATTCCAAGAGTATTATCTCATGACCATTGTGTAAAATTGAAATGTCTTAATACTAGTGTGTATGAAACTTTGTAATGAATGTACACCATAGTTCTCATCCTTGTAATTCCATTTGAACACTCATTCTACACCTTTTTCTGTCAAAATTCTGTTATGGAACATTTCTTCACAGCGTCTGTCGATAGATGCAATGCTCCTGTCGAAAGCCGGAATCCGAGCCATCCAGAACTCCAACCGGTTCACATTCTATCCAGTTATTGTGGGCCCCTTCCATTTCAAATGTTTCCTAAACAGCCCTAAAGGCCAGCCCACAACCATTCACCCCCTCACCTTCCCTCACAAGTTGCCTCTCTTCCTCTTTTCAAAACCCCAACCTTTTCCTCTCCTCAACCGTCCTCTCACATCCCTTCCCTCTGTTCATCTCCTTTCATCTTCCTATCTCCTCCCTTTCCTTGTTCTTCTCCTCCCTTTGCCTTACATCTCCCATGGCTACCAGGAGGAAGATTCGTGCTTCTCTTCAGCGCCACCCTTTGCCAGACGCCTGGGACAATTCTAGGGCTCCGACAGAGCGCAGGAGCAAGCATCGGGCTGATCGCACCCTCGAACTGATCATTCCCCTGGATCTGCAACTGACCAGAGTTCAAAGAGTCTTCATGAAGTTCGTCCAGCCATGATATGTGGATTTTGCTTTACTGGAGGACATGTTCAACGGCCTGGAGACCCTCTTCGATACCCAGGGCCGGACAACCTTCCTCAAGCCCTAGAAGCAGTACTCCCCAACTGCTGTGACTGAGTTCTTCAACAATCTGGGGATGACTACAGATGGAGATCTCTACACATCTGTCAAAGGTATAGCCTTCCACATCACTACCAACCTTCTTAGCCATGCCTTACAGATTCCAAACTCAGGGGTAGACATTCTTTTGACCCATCTTAATGCCTCTGAGTATTTCACACTCATCACCCAACAACCATATCACTCCACCAAAGACTTTGTTAAACTCAATGCCAATACCTTCCCCCCACGCCACCGAATGTTTCACCACATTTTCACTACTCTCATTGCACCTAAAGATGGAAGTCGGGAACTAGTCACTGAGGTCCACAAGAGCCTGTTCCACTTCTTCCTCAAGGACCAATAGATCAATCTGCCCAATCTCATGCTTGACCTCATCAAGCAATGTTTCCAAAATCCAAAGAGGTCAATGCCCTATGCCTGTCCAATTACCTCCCTTCTGTCCTTCATTGGAATTCAACTCACTCCAGGTGAGCTTGTCACCCTCAAGACCCGGAATGCCTATGATATCACCACTGCCCATCGAATGGGCTACAAGATGGTTGATGGAAGAGTCACCTAGACTGTAATGACCCTCTTCATACCGGTACAATTATACCAATCCTCGTCGGTACAAAGGGCGTCATTAAAGTGGAATATTAACCCAACACTAAACGATAGGCTGATATGTACATGAATATCAATTGAGTACAGCGGGAATAAAAGAAATAACTCGTTCTCATTCCATCATCATCACATCATTCCATAGTCTATATAGCAAATGAAAATGACAAAGTCCACATTATTACATTTCCAAAAGAAATACATTGCCTATTACATTGTCCATACGAAAAAAAAACATTGTTCATACTATGAAATAAAGCAACTAATAAACGGCCTCCGCAAGCAACTACTCCTCGTCCTCAGGGACGCTCCTCACTATGCCTTCCTCAGGTACGGAAACACCTGTCTTACCTATATGCCGAAGCAAGTATGAGTCTAAAAGACCCAGGAAGCAATCTAAGGACACAACCTTACACATATCACACACATGCAAACTATTAAACAATAGGGAAACACATGCTATGTTCTAAACCATAAACAAATTACATGGCACATGCTTTATACAATTAACTACAAATATAAACCACCTAAACATGTTTTAAACTAACACATGCTCATTCTAAATCATGGATAATAACATACACCTACGCATGTTTTCTACACATAACATATCACATGATTCATGATTCAAGCACTAATCATATCATTGCACAATTTTACCAATTTAGAACATGAAGTTATGTACAAGATAATGAACACTCCTAGCATGATATCTAACCAATTTTACATACAATTATATCACTTTTTCACACAATTAGCTTGATGTTTTGACATGAATTAAACATAATCATATGAATTTATATTTATTCACATGCTATCTCATTCATTTAACAATTCCGCATGCTCATCTTTCACATTGCACAGTTCACATGTTCATATACACATATTCACACACACTACTACATGGATGTTATTAAACTATATAACATGACACTAAACATGATATTACATTTAACATATTAACACATGAATGCTATGAATATATGCATTTTCGCCTTGGTTTTCACACACACTTTATACTCTCATTAACATTTACTCTCCCTTACACATCATTTCATACATTTTTCACATAGTTTTCTCTTGGACTTTCACTTATCACATTTAACATCACTTGCACTTAGCACGTACCACATTCACATGTCACTTTACACTTTATTCACATTTTCATACTTAAGTTGCCGTGACATAGTCCTAACTACCATCTAGAGGACACACGCACCCATATCACATAGCACATAGCATATAACACTTCATTTAACACACACCCGCCATCTAGGCAAACTAGTGGCGAATCTTGGTAACTGCGCAGACCGGGAGAAGCCCTCTCCACCCTATCTAGTGGTACTTGTCCACCTCCAGGATTTGAATCCGTTGCCCACGGATATCACACAAATGTTGAGCCTTCCCATAGGGACTTTTCTATAGTAGGGCTCTCAGACCTCTATGGTAGTTGTGTCAATCTATCTCGGCTCAATCTTACACATTCACCTTATCACATTGTTTACACATTTCATATGTACTATTTAACCATTTTACATGCATTACTTAACAATTTCACATGCTTCAATTCACCTAACATGGAGCTACTGTTTCACAATGAAAATCAGATCATTACACAATCCAAATCATGATGCTAATCACTGTATTACACAAAATTAAACTTAAACATGCTCATTATGTCAATTATCATTGTTAAACTAATAATAGTACCTAATGTTATCAAAACAGTATGAAACTTTTATCATAGGCTTCACACAGATTACATGTCACATGGCTAAATTTTTAGAGTTTTTAGAATAGTATATCTAATTTTAATAATTTAAATAGGTTTTAGGCATATTTATCAAGAAATTCGTTATCACATGGTTCACGGTAAAACAGTCATGCCTAGCCATTTTAAAACTTTGAAGACAGTAATCGTATGATCATATAAAATTTATGCAACCCTAACTTGCAACAAATCAATTTATTTAACATTAAAAACAATTAGATCATGCTCATTTTTCAATTATAGGAATTACCCTAATTTCTAACATGCTCAAAAAATAAATAAATCCTCATGGTATGATCTATTGACTGTACTGGAACAACCACAAAATTTACAACACATACAAGCAACTAGAAGGTCAGAATCATCACACAGTCATGGTACATAAAGTTATGTGAAAATCAGAAGAAGTTGGTGTCAAAGGACTTGCCGTCAACATAGGTTAACGGCAGACTATGTTGCTATTTACCCAAGAACTTGGCGGCACACAAGTGGTCGCCAATCTTCTGTCTGCAGATGTGCAGATAGAACGCTGAAAACTTGGAGAAATTGGGGTTCCAGATTCGAATAAAATTCCACAATAATATTGGGACCTAGGGGACATGTGTAGGGATGAAACCTATCGATCACTTGCTTAAGAATAAATCTAAAACGATGTAGGTTCGTCGGTGAAGCCCTCCTCGGCCAAGCCAAGAGGGTGCTCAAAACTGCTTCAAATCCGGTCCTTCTTGTTGATGTAGGTCGATCCTCGGAGTTGGGGTTGCTTCCTTAATGTATGATGATTCTTCCAGTCGATGCAGAATGCCAGAAGACTCCTCCAGTCTCCAGATCCAGCTCTCCCAAGGTCGGGTTTTCTCACAGAAAAGCCCTAGGTTGTCCAAAAGCCAAAAAGACCTAACTCGGCCAAAAACTCAAGGTTTTGTAGACTAGGTGGGTTGGGGTATGCTTTAGGGTAGGTTTCCTACCATTAGAGCTAGGTTTACAAAACAAGAACTGGGAGAAACGCAGCCGTTTCCAAATCTAAAATCGCCATAAAACTGAGAAATAGACGTCAACATTTGCTGCCGCTTACAGAGAGTCAGCGTCCATCGATCTGGATGTCAACTTCATCTGGCCATGCAGTCAACGACATGCATGTTGCAGTCAACATGCAATCAATGTCACTTTATGTTGACGTTAACTAGTATTTCGGCCAGAACCCATAAATACATCAAAACAACTATACTTATACATCATAACAACTTACAGAAAATAGATAGATATCTTATGTACAAGATAAACACACATATTTATATATATATATACACAACATAGTTACATACAATATGCATGGAATAACTAAATACAATATGCACATCAATAATTAGGTAATACATCCACATTTAAATACATTACATGCATAGAAATAAACTCATATATACCTACAAAATTTATAGCAATAATTACATATTATATGCAGAACATTACTTAAATACAATATGCATAGGATTTAAATAAGTACAATATGTACAAAATTAACTAAATACTTATTTTCACGGAAATAAATATATACATACATATGCACAAATTTAATACACACAATATACATGGACAAGTAAAAATCACATACATAGAATATAAAATGAATAAAGATTCGGGGGTCTCACACGGACTCTCAAGGGACAAGAGCCGGAAGCAGAGGAAGATATTGAAGATGATGAGGAAAGTGAAGCCGACTCACATCCAGAACCAATGGATGTCTAAGGTGGTGATGAAGGTCTTCCTGCTGAACAAGTTTCACAGGCTACTCCTCAAGACATTCGGTATTTTATGGCAGATCAGATGGCTCAGCTGACTCAGCACTTCAATGCCCACTTTGATCAGCTCACTGTGCATGTCAACACCCGGATGGATGCAATTGCGGATGCTCAAGCTCAGATCCAGCAGCAGCTTGGCCAACTCACAAATGATTTTCATGGATTCTGTCATCCCACTCCTCCTGGGAATGGCGATGTTTAGAGTGTCTAGGGTGTAGTTCCTTTTTTTTGCTAGTTTAGGGTCATAGGGTGTTAGTCATGTTATCTTTATCTTTCCCTTTTTACTTTTTCAATGTAATGGATGTTTTTGTATTGTGTGCACTTCAAGTTATCTCAATGAAATCACAGTTTCTTTCTTCTGTCCATTCATTCATCAATTGTCTTTTTAAATGTTTTCAAAAAGGGGGAGAACATCAATTGTGTTTTTGTCATCATCAAAAAGGGGGAGAATGTTGGATTATGATTTGTATAATGATTGACTTGATGTTTGAATGCTTAAATTTTTTGATAATGACATAATTGATGTTGAGAAGACATGATCAAATGAGATAACTATATGACTATATTTGTCTTCATGATATCTTACTTGAAGTGTCTTTTATGTAGGTAAGAATGAAAGTACAAGTCAAGTAGCAAAATTCAAGCACAAAAGAACATGAAAAACACAAGAAGTACTCAGTTGTCGACAGGCCTGAAGCCATCTGTCGACAACCAGTGAAGACAGTGAGCAGACAAGCTACTGGAAAACAAGAAAGATCAGTAGTTGTCGACAGACAAGGTTCATCTGTCGACGGATCAGTCTAGCCGGTCGACAGCCAGAGGTCGCCTGTCGACAGCCTAGCCTCCCAGCCAGAAGCATGGTTCTGGAAGCCAGGATTGATGCAGTAGCTATCGACAGCCAGAAGGCTTCTATCGACAGCTGTATGTTAAGTCACAATATGTGACCGACATGTGATCTATATTAGGGTGTCCTCTTCTCTCACGAACCTCAAGACTTGGACACAACTATATATAGATCTTATGGACATATTTTTGAAGCTAGAAGCCTCCAAACCAAACCCTAAGCAAAGAACAAGAAGAAGTAGGTTTCTCTACTCCTCTGCTTCAAGTCT
Source organism: Colocasia esculenta (assembly GCA_014218235.1). Classification (NCBI taxonomy): domain Eukaryota; kingdom Viridiplantae; phylum Streptophyta; class Magnoliopsida; order Alismatales; family Araceae; genus Colocasia; species Colocasia esculenta. The sequence goes on along the minus strand of CM024762.1, from coordinate 72,660,790 downwards.
TCAGTCTATTCAAAGAGAGATCCATCTCGTACGAGGAGTTGAAGCAGATTTATCCTCAAACTTCAAGCTTCGGCATCATTCGATCTTCATCAACGTGAGGCTGGAAGTTCTTCTGGACGAACAACCTGAAGTGTTCACCTATTGGATTTGTTCATCAACTCTGAACTCTTCTTTCACTTTATTTTCCATTACTTGTGTGTGTGTTATTGGTTTGAGCAGTCCTTGCGCTCAAACCAAGTGTGTGTGATTGATCTGAGAGCGTGCTTATCTCAGACATGTGTGTGTGTTGGTGTTTGGGTTGAACTTGCTTGATAAGCAGTTTACCGTGTGTCTGTGTGGACGTAGGATACACAAGTTGTGCAGTCCGAACCACCTTAAATCCTCGTGTCTTGTGGTTTGCATGATCTGACATTAGATGTATGCTAGGCACGATTGTTTGTTCACACACTCGTCATGCTGCTAATCTCCTAAGCGCACCCTCTACACACATCAAAGTTCATATTGGATCCATATCAGTTTAAGTCTTTCTAAAGTCAGTCTTAATCTCAAAAAGAAGGTCAACTTGTTTTATTTGGTAGTAATCTATTCAACCCCCCCTTCTAGATTACTACTTTAGGTAATTCCTCACACCTTTCAAGTTGTGTGACGAAGGTCATTTGGTAAAGTTTCAGAATGATAAGTGCATTATTCAAAAGGATGGAAAAATAGTCTTTGAAGCACACAGAGTCAAAAATCTGTATACTCTACAATTTGCAGAATTGAAAGAAGCCAACTTATGCCTTGTAACTACTAAGAGTGAAGAGAATGATTTATGGCACAGAAGACTAGGACATGCAAGCACATCAGTGATTAAGAAATTAATCAAGCATGATCTAGTTGAAGGTCTTCCGAAGCTTAAACTGTAGAAATTTGGAATCTATACAGCTTGTGCAAAAGAAAAGCAAACCAAGACATCATTTCAGTCCAAAACCTTAGTAACAACTTCCAAACCATTGGAACTTATTCACATGGGCTTGTTTGGACCTATAAGAATAGTAAGTCTTGGAGGAAAAGTTTATAGATAAGTAATTGTGGATGACTACTCAAGATACACATAGGTATCATTTCTAGAAGCCAAATCAGAAACCTTTTTAGCTTTTTTGAAATTCAGCAAATTAGTACAGAAGAATTAGAAACTTCAGATAATTAGTATCAGATCTAATCATGGTGGAGGATTAAAAAATGAAGAGTTTGTCAAATTCTGTGAAGAAAATGGCATAGAACATAATTTCTTTGCACCAAGAACACCTTAACAAAATGGAGTAGCAGAAAGAAAGAACATAACACTGCTGGACATGGCCAGAACAATGCGTACAGAATACAATCTATCAAGATATTTCTGAGCAGAAGTAGTCAACACAGCCTGCTACATCATCAACAGGTGTATGATCAGACCAATACTGAAGAAGACACCTTATGAGCTATACAAGGAGAAAAAGCCAAACGTCAGTCATCTTCAACCCTTTGGTTTTAAGTGTTTCATTTTGAATAATGGCAAAGATAATTTAGGAAAATTAGATGCTAAAAGTGATGAAGGTTTTCTACTAGGATATATCTCAAAACCTAGAGGATACAAAGTGTTTAACAGAAGATCTTTAACTATAGAACAATCAGTTCATATTTTATTTGATGAAACTAACCCTTCTATTAAGAAAATAGAAGAAGAAGATGTTGTTGAAGAATTGTGCGAGGATCTGGAACAGGCTTCTCTTGAAGAAAAGATGTACGGAAGATCCTCCATTAGAAGAACTGCAACAACAAGAAGAAGCACATGAAGGACTACCTAGAGAATTCAGGTATCATGGAGATCATCCAAGAGAAAATATTATAGGTGATCCTCAAGATAGGGTAAGAACAAGAGGTATGACAATTCCCTGTGATTTTTCTGCATTTGTTTCTCAAATTGAGCCTAAGACAATCAATGATGCACTGACAGATGAATCTTGGATCCTAGCTATGCAAGAGGAACTTAACCAGTTCCAACGCAGCCACATCTGGACTCTTGTCCCCAGACCTTCTGACCATCCAGTTATTAGAACCAGATGGGTCTTCAGAATCAAAATGAATAAATTAGGAGTAATCACCAGGAACAAGGCTAGACTGGTAGCACAAGGATATTCCCAAAAGGAAGACATTGATTTCGATGAAACATATGCTCCAGTTGCTAGATTAGAGGCAATCAGAATCTTATTAGTATATGCATGTTCTCTTAATATCAATTTATTTCAAATGTATGTTAAAAGTGCTTTTCTGAACGGTTTCATAAAAGAAGAAGTTTATGTTGAGCAAGCTCCTAGTTTTGAAGATACTAAATATCCAAATCATGTTTTTTGTTTAAAGAAAGCACTATATGATTTGAAACAAGCTCCAAGAGCCTGATATGAAAGACTTAGTGCTTATCTTATATCACATGTTTTTTTAAGAGGTAAATTAGATAGCACCCTATTTATTAAGAAATTTTCAGAATGAATCTTGATTGTACAAATATATGTTGATGATATTTTTTTTTTTCTACAAATGAATCAACCTGCAAATTCTTTGAAAATCTTATGCAAAGTGAGTTGAGATGAGCATGATGGGTGAGCTTAATTATTTTCTTAGCTTGCAATTCAAGCAAACTAAAGAAGGTACTCACATCTGTCAAACCAACTATATTTCAGAATTACTCTCCAAATATGGTTTTGACAAGTGCAAGCCTTTAGGAACACCCATGAGCTCAGGAATTAAGTTAGATAGTGATCTAATTGGTAAGAAAGTAGATCAAAAGATCTATAGAGGCATGATTGGGTCATTACTCTAGTTTACTGCTAGTAGACCATATATAATGTTCAGTGTATGTTTGTGTGCTAGATTTCAGGCTGATCCAAAAGAATCTCATGTCAATGCTGATAAAAGAATTTTTAGATATCTTATAAATACAAGTAAATTGGGTTTATGGTATCCCAGATATTCTGAATTTAAATTGCTTAGATATAGTGATACTGACTATGCTGAATGCAAAATAGATAGAAAAAGCACCAGTGGTACTTTTCAAATTCTTGCAGGATGCTTAATTTCTTGGTCCTCCAAAAAATAGAATTCAGTAGCCTTGTCCACAACAAAAGCAGAATACATTGTAGCTGGAAGTTGCTACACTCAACTGTTGTAGATCAAACATCAACTTGAAGACTATGGTCGTACACTTCATGAAATTTGAATGTTGTGTGACAACACCAGTGCAATCAACTTGACCAAAAATCTAATTCAACAATCAAGAACCAAGCACATTGAGGTTAGACATCATTTCATCAGGGACCATGTAAGTAATGAAGATATTTTACTTGAATTTGTTTCTAAAAATGATCAATTAGCTGATATATTTACTAAACCTCTCGCTAAAGATAGATTTACTTCAATAAGAAGAGAAATTGGAATGTGCAACTCTGATTAAATACTGAAACTCTTAACTGCATTGTAATACTCTATACTTTGTCAAAAAAAACTTTTAAGTATTGAACTTTCGACTTCTCCGAAGTTGGAGTTTTACTCTTCGACTATCATAAAGTCGGAGTTTGTGAAGTCGGAGTCAATTTTAATTAAAAAAAAAAAGTGGTTTACAAGTTTTTAATTAAAGGGGGAATTAATTATAATGGTTTATTCTATTAATTTTAGCCGTTCATCTACTTATCTATGGTCTGTTACACATCCTCCTCCTATATTAGGACCTTTTCCTCTTTCATTCCAAATCACCCCATTTGAAATATCTCTAACTCCTTCGTCTTCTTCTTCCTGGTTCCCGCATCTACTCCTCATCCCGACGGAACCATCTTCAAAGCAACTGCCGATTTCCTCCATTTCTCTTGAAGAATGGTAGGATCTTTAACCTCTCTAGACCTATTCTACATCTTCTCTATCATCTCCCTTAGACCTTTTCGTGTATTTGTCTAGATGGCTTTCTCTACGGCTCCGGAAGGGACTTTCTTCACCCTTGAGCAGTTCCAACGACCTTCCTCAGCCAAGGCTTCAATTTGCCCAGGAAAGGTAGTCAATTTCTCACAGTTGTCTGGAAAACTCAGTTGGGTAGCAGAAACCCTAGAAGTGATGGGTTGGTCATGGTTTTGTCAAATCAGTTAACCGACATTTAAGGGCACCTTGAAGGCTTTTTATCATTCTCTCCAAGTATCTGCAGATGGTTCAGTATCAGGTTCTATAAAAGCTACTATAGTTACAGTTTCTGAAGATTTACTAGTTGAGATTTTGGATTCCCCCAACTCCGGAGATAGGATCAATGAGATAGTGTCCATGGCGAAGTAGAAGTTATAGATTATTGGTAGTTTGGGGAGTCTCTCAAAGAAAGGACTCCTTATCAACGAGCTCTCAGCAGAAAAGAGAATCCTTCATGCTATTATAACTACCATCATCACCCTAGGGCTGGAACCCACTCATCTATCACTGCTAGAGATGGTAGTCTCCTATTTTGGGCCATTCAAAGGCATAGAGTCAATCTGCCCTCCATTATTTTGGAAAGAATGACAGGGTCCAAGTTCTTGCAGGAATTTCTCCCTTATGAACCCCTTCTTACCCTCATCTTTAGAAGATTTTCAGTAGATTTATCTGATGAGATTTCAGTGTCTGTTAAGGAGAAGATTAGGCTTTCCACTCTACGAAGAAGCCATTATGTTTTGGAAGATAAAGCCCAGAACCTGTGGTCGAAGGACTCTGTTCCAAGTTGCTCTCATGATATATTTCCAGATGAGGCATAGAGTTCCTCTTCTCTTCCTCAAGTTCAGTCTCCAGTGATCAGAAGAGAAGAAGTTAGAGTAGAAGCATCAGTAGAAGAAGAAGTTCATGCTACAACACCCTCCCAAGAGCAACATCTCCCAGATGACACCATCAATCAAGTGCTCAAGGATCTGAAGGGAAAGAGAGTGGCTCAAGAAGATGACATTCCCAGTTCTACTCCAGATGAGCTATTTATGCATGAAGAGCATCACCATGTCTCTCCACCACCTGTTGAGACTCGACCAAGGTCTCAGGGGGAGACTAGTAGGACAATAGAAGATGTGATGAATCTGGTCCTGCAGCAACAAGAGATGATGTCAGTGCTTCAAATGCAAATACATTAGATAGATGTCAAATTTGATTTCATGTCAGAGGAAGTTTAGCAGATGAAGGATCTACTCCTTCAATTGGTGTGCCAACTGGAAAAGGTAGCTCTCTAGTACCTCCATCTATTCAACCTGAAGAGCAGCAGCAACAGCATGACCAATTTGTTCCACAGCCAGAGAAGCCTGCAGATCAGCCAGTTGTGGAATCAGTAGTAGTACCAGATCCAACTGTTGAACAACAACAACAACCTCAGCAGAAGAAGACTTCTGAGCAGTCTTTGGAGCAACCAGGTCAGTCCATGGAAGTGGAAGTCCTTCCCAAGGTCAAGATTTATAAGAGAAGGGTTAGAAGGAAACTGATGAAGTCTGGTTCTCCTATCTTTTCTTCTCAACCCTCAACCATTCCTCCCAGTCCTACTGCTCCAAGACCTCCCCCAAGTACTGATCCAACGCCCCCATCTCCCACTGACCAAACACCTCCAATTCCTTCCGAACCTGTCCCTCCTGTCTCCTCTGGACTTCCCCCTTCTACTTCTCTACCCTAGGAACAACCTCCTTCCCTTCCTTCTCCCTCAAACATTTCTATTACTTCATTTCCTATGATCTACACTTTCAAGCCCCACACTATAAAAACACCTACTCTTCACACCCTAGCCCCTCACTTTTTCTCTTCTCTCCCTACATCCTCAACTCCCTCTTCGGCAAAATCTACTCATCCCCTTACTCAAATAGTGCCAAGTTTAACACTTTCTTCTAAAGTAGGGCCCAAGATGAAACTCAACTCTACCTCCCTACTTCCTCCTTTTTGGTATGCCTTTATCTATCACTCTGAGCACAACATGATTCTATTCAGAGAATTTCTTTCTATCAGAGTTTTCCTTGAAGTCCATGGGATGCTAGGCTACAAATTTGAAGACTGGTTACCCACCTTGTTAAAAACTTCAGAACTATCCTTGGCTGAACTGAACCTTATCACTCAGAAAAGCCATACCCTTTCTGCTCAAGACTTTATGTCTCTCTACCCTTGAGAAGCTTCTAAGCTTAGAGAAGCCACACTCCGAAACTAGTTTTTGAATCTTTCCTTCCACTTAAATCTTAGGTTCTTTGATCTTTTTAGTGAATTCATAAAGGAGTAGCAGATCTGTTGCAGCCGAATGAAGCAGTTCAATGAAGACAGATTCAGATTGAGATTGCCTGATGTAAATAAGGGGCAGTAGGCTATGATTGTTCAAGGGCAAAGAGAAATCACTCCCTCTATGACCATTGGTTTGCCCTCAGGACTGCTCCCTAGTCTAATAAGTGCAATTTCATATAGAAAGCAGTTTTCCCAAGTTGTCTTCAATAGGCACATTAGAATAGCAGCTAGGTTCAAGATAAAGTATAACATCAAGCTATCCTTCCATCGTTTTGCTATCATGCATGCCCCCAAGAATTCTCAGCATCTACTGGATTTTCAGCACAATTTTTTCGAATCCGAAAGAATGTCAAATGACCAGTGGGCTGTATCTTTCCCTAAAAATAGTGCAGAATGCAAGAAGCTAAAGTTATGTCCTTCATTTTATCTCTGTAAGGGCTATGAGACACTTTGGAAGACTATCTCTCTGAAGTGGGAAGAGAGATATACCGTTAACTACAAAGCCAAGGAAGCAGCTCATTCTCAAGGTCTCCATTGGAACATTACAGTTCATGAGTTCTTGCACAAGGCAGCTAGTAGGAAATTCATTCCCCTTAGGAGAACTCTGTCCAGTGACACCTACAATAGGAGAATCAATTGGTATCATCACCAACACATTAAGTCTTATAGGAAAATCCCCTCTGTAGGACCCTCCTATAACGAAGATAGTTCCAAATGTTTTCATATTTTTCATGAAAATGAGACGAAGCTATGGGATTTTCTTCAGCCATTCTTTGTTCAAATCTCTCCTTCCCTCTATCTTCCTAGTTCCTCTTCATGAATGTACAATGATCTTCAAAATTATCAATATACATCTGTTTCTCTCCATATGTATGTATCTATCTCTATTTCTCTCTATTTGTGTATCCTTTATCCTTTTTGTTAATGCCACAAAGGGGGAGAAAAGAAAAGATATAGAACATAACAATTTGATTTTACAAAAAAAAAGCAACAACAAAAAATTGTTTACATGTTTATATAAAAGTTTTTGTCATTAACAAAAAGGGGGAGAATTGTTGAGCAACTTTCCATAGAAATATTGTTGTGCAAATCAAATGTTTAATCATTATATTTTTGTTATGACAAAATCTTTTAATATCTCTTAAATCAATTTATTGATTTATAATACAATTTATTTTTATAAAAAAAAAAATCTGACAAAGTAAAGGTATACATGAATGATACTGTATAATATTTTAGCCAAAATTTATGCACACACAAAATCAAAGTATCAACATTGTCACACGTTTGTAAAGAAATTTGTCCAAGTCCACAATGTATACTATATACCATACTAACTCTGACTTCAGAAAAGTCGACGTATTGCACCAATTGATGAAAAAACGGGTCGTACTCCGACTTTGGAAAAGTTGAAGTCTAGCATAACTTCGACTCCTTAAAAGTCGAAGTCCTGATACCGATCGCTTATCAACTGGCCTTTACTCCAACTCCTGGAAAGTCGAAGTCTTGTATCTATTGCTTTAGTTTGCTTTGCACTCCGACTCCCTGAAAGTCGAAGTATGATATTGATTGATGAACAAACCTCTATCACTCTGACTCTCAAGAAGTCGAAGTCTGTTATCAATCAATGTCTCACTGCGACTTCTATAAAGTTGATGTTTTGTATACATCTATTGTCTTTGACTCTGATTTCCTGTAAGTTGAAGTATAAACATCAACTTTTGAACTCACACTTAGATAATTCTTTTATGTATCTATCATTTCTTACACAACCTAAGTTATTATCTGATTACTTCAATGATTTTCTTTATTCCTTTGGGATCTCTTATGAATGAAAAATCTCTTCTCTAATCCTTGTGATTATTTCCCTCCTATCAAAATTCAAATATTTTTTTAGCATGAAAAATACTACATTTAAATATTACTCTCATTTGAAATATCTTCTTGAAATCTGAAAGATATGTTTATCTGTTATTTCTCTCATTGTTAGAAAGATAGTTCTATCCCTATTTGACAGATGGTCAAGAGTTTAATGCGATGGTAGGTATAAGCAGCATGGGTTATCTGTAAGAGCTCACCTACCACATCTTCTTTCTGTCAGAACTCCATGACTTTCAGGAAAAGTCGTTGTATTCCCCTTACAATTGTCTGTCTATCTTTAAATGCTCTGAACCTTTATATGTCTGAACTCTTTTATGCTTTATATATTTTTATCTCACCTACCCCCAAAAGAATGGAGGCATCTGTGTTCTTTTCATGATCTTCCAGATACGCAGCTACCCACTGAAGCTTGCTATGCTTTTAGTCATGGGTATGGAGTTTGCAGAACATTTAATGAAGCTATCTATGGAACCTTGAAACTATCTACAGAGCTTGAAGCCGTTGAGACCTCAAGAGGTGAAGAACTGATGGACAACTCAGAAATATCATAGTCTCATTACCCAAGATTCAAACAACTATCTTTCAAATAGCTACTTTCCAACCTTCAGTTTCGAACAGGAAGCTCAGACTCTGGTGCTTATATATGAACTGAAGTTTGAACAAGAAACACACAACAAAGAATACAGGAGTGTGGGAAGAAAGCTAGATACAACCATATACACAACCTCACCCTCTACAAAAAAGAGCAAGAACAAGAGTTCAAGATCTGAAGAGAGCCAACTGTTCTCAAGCTTCGACTTCCCAGCTCTCTTGCTTTCTAGAAGTATTTTCTTTTAGTGGCCTTCTGTAAATCCATATTTTCTCAGTCCACTCTCTTGAGTCAGAAAGTGTCAGAGCTTCCATTCTTACTTGTATCTCTTTATGATCTTCTATGTTTGCTCATTCTTCTGAGCAGACACACAAGTGTTTTATTTCTGTAAAAGATAACCAGTAGGGGGTTTGTTCCTTGTAGTACTCCTCTTGTGAAGGGAAGACCTATTGGTGTAGGTGGTCTTTGTACCCCTTGGTAAAGGGAAGACTTGCTCGGGTGCAAATGGGTTGTAATACCTCTCAGGTTGAGAGAAGGTCAAGTGTTCTTGGCAGTTAGTGAAATCCCATAAGGTTCTTGGGGACTGGACGTAGGACTTCTGTTGTGACGACCCTCATTATACCGGTACGGTTATACCAACCCACGTCGGTATAGTAAAGGTTATCACAGTGGGACATTTACCCAAACACTATCACATGATTGAGATATACACAAATATAGACACAGAGTCGCGGAAGTAAAGGACTAACTGTCATCACATTTCATCATTCACATTTCTCATACATGATCCATATAGCAAATTAAAGGACTAAACTTTCATAATTGAAATTAAACCAAACTACATTGTCCACAAGATTAAAGTTCTACATTTAATACATAATTTATCCATAATTACAAAATGATAACTCTAATACAAGCTACAATTTACATACTATGAAACAAAAAGGACACAACGTCAACTCCACAAGCTACTCTCCACGCTCGGAGTCGCTCTCCACGGTCTCCTCCAAAAGTGTGTCACCAACTAAACCTGTACGCCGAAGCAAGGAGTGAGTCTAAAAGACTCAGCAAGTAACTTCATACACATCATTCATGCATACATCATAGTAGGTTCTGCTATTTCAATTTGCAAGGCAACATACAACATGCTTGAACATTTATAAGAGACAACCTATCATGGTATTTCTACAAAATCAAAACACATGGTACCTGGTTTAAGATGTTTCAAATAACACTTCCTATCACATGCTTTCTACTCATTTAATCACATGAAAACTACACTTCCAGTTTGACTATAACATGATGGCAATTTACATGGAATTAGAAATATCATAGCATGAATTATCGTCTCATACTCTAACACATTCACTTCACATGGTTACACATTCCCATATTTCACATGGTTCATTTTTCAAACATTTCACATGTACACATGTTCACATTCTAACGTAAATAGTTCGCATTTCACATTCACATGTTCACATATACGCATTTTACACATGTTCACATTCACATTTCACATGTTCACATATACACATTTTACAATTTATTTGCCGTGACACATAGTCCAAACCACCACTAGAAGGACACATCACATAACACATAACACATAGCACATCACCTAGGCAATACAGTGATGACTCTTGGCACTGCGCAGACCGGGAGAACACGTCTCCACCCTAACCAGTGGTACTTGTCCACCTCAGGATTTCATCCTAATGCCTTAGGATATCTTAACACATTGAACCTTCTCATGGGGACCTTTCCATGATACAGTTCCACAGCCCTCTATGGAAGCAGTGTCACACACGGCACATTTTACACATTACACATTCCGATTAACACACGTTTTACATATGATACTCACACTTTCTTGTTTATGCACATGGTTCTGTTCTTCCCTAGCATGATGCCACTAATAACAGAAATCAAGCATTTAGTAGCCCTCACGGATTAATTGGAACGCACATCATTTAACCTTAATCATGGTACATGTATTTATAACTCATTTTCACATGGAAATCTCATAGTGTAGGCTAATGTCATCAAATTTTCCTGAAAATTTAACCACATACTGTTTTCGGGTATAGGAACACACATACAAATTTTCACATTTTTCTGAATTCACATGCATTTATAGAAATTAAAACATTTAGTTTCATGCCATTCATAAACTAAGTTAACATAGAACATGACATGGATTTCAGATTTGATCATGCACAGTCATGAACCACACATACATATTGGCACAAGAAATTTTTCCCAATTTTATTTCCCAACACACGATTTACTAAAATTTTCACAAGGTCTACACATGCTTTCTATTTCTCATTGTAGGAATTATAAAAAGTAACATGAATATGGGAAAATTCCCAAATTTGTAGGGCATGGACTGATACCTACAAACATGGTTCATAAAATTCTACAGCATTTAATTCCTCAGAAATCATGGGAACAAAATTTAGCATGCATAACCTCTTTCCTACACATGCTTTTCAATAATTCTAATAAATTATGCCATCTACAGAAAAATACAGGAAATTTCACACACATCACATTATCTATTTTACATAACATATAAAATTTACATTATATCCTCATGCGTAGAAATTCGGAAATTAAAGATATAGGGCAGAACAGTTCACTGTTCTGTCAAGAAGAACTCAACGACATACTATGGACGTTTACAAGAGTTGGCGGCAACATCGTTAGCCGCTGACTCAAGATCTCAACGGCAATAGATCTTGTCGTCAAGTTCGGACCTGTGTAAAAACGCAGTCCGAGTTCCAAAGAATGGTGAATGTAGGGGATCCAGGACACGAGGAAAATCCATAAAAATGATAGAAACCTCCTAGACACATACATGGACAAGGTGAAAGGGTTACTTGCCTTTGGAAAAACTCCTAAAGGGATCAAAATGGTTGGAGAAGCTCTCCTTGGGCAGTCCCAAGAAGCCTCCAAGATGTCTCCACTCCGGCCTCTGTGATGCTCCCCTCTGCAATCCAGGGTCGGGGATGTGTAGCCGGATGTGTTGTCTCCCTCCTTGTCGAAGTAGATCTCCAGATGAAGCCTTGGATCGCCGGATCAAAGCCTCCAAACTCCAAGTTTTCTCACAGCTCACTAGGGTTTTCTCTTATCTCTTTGCAAAGAGCCAAGAGAGCTCTTTGGGGGTTGTCACAAGGGCCATTTTAGAGAGGAGAACCTCTCACCCACGCAGAGGTCGGTGGGAAGGTCGGGGTAGCCGTTGGGGTGGTTGGCATCCCCAATCAAAGGCATGGCACACCATGCTGCTGCAGACTGGTCTGTCAGGACATAGACGTCCACCGATATGGCCGTTTACTTAATAATAGACGTCCACCTATATGGACGTTAACAATAAGTGAACGTCCATTCATGTTGACGTCGACTAACCCTTCGGCCAGAACCCAAAACCATGCAAAACCCTAATTTCTCCTAAGTTCATGCATGCAATACATAGGGTGTAATGCACATACTCACTATGTCACGAAATCAACCGATATATATATACAACTAAGTATATACATACATTCATAAGTACACCAAGATAATGTATACCTAATACTTACACGATAATGCATATCATACACAAGCATAAAATTGCACACAATAAAATAATAAGGACAAAATTCGAGGGCCTTACATCTGTAGCAACCCTAAATTTTTGGGAAAATAAAAAAATAAAAAAAATTATATTATTTAATTAGAAAATCAAATAAAAGGAAGATGTATTAAATCAACTAGGAAATCAAATAAGAGAGAATTGAACAAAACCCATTAAAAGAAAAGAGTAATGGGCTTTGCTATATTGACCCATTGGAAATTAGTGGGTCAAAATTGGGACTATAAGATGGGGAATAATAGGAAAATACCCTAATTTCGTAACTAAATTATTACTTAATTAGAAAAGGTGTATTTAATGCATTAAATAACTAATTTGAGTAAGACTTGGAATCCTAAAACCTACCCTGATTGATTGGCCACGAATTTGGCTCTCTCCCAACCCAATTAGGAGATCTCTTGCTTAAAAAGGGGAGAAGAAATTAGGGAAATTCGTAATAAAGAGGAATTAGAGTCATAATAGGAAATGGAATGGGGAAAAGCTTAAATACCCTCCTAAAACACCCATGGTCGGCCCTAGCTAGTGCCAAGAGGTTGCTGGACCAGGAGGAGAGGCCAAGAGGAGGAGAAATCGTGGAGAAGGAGTAGCTCTTACGTTTTTCTTCGAGTTCTTCACGTTCTTGCCCTAGGAGAGAAAAATCATCAAAGGTAGGCATTCTCACGAACATAAACCGTGAAATTTTTTCTATAGGATGTCTCATCTGTCAGGAAGAAAAGCCCTTTGGTTTCATATTTTTCCATCGAGCAAATCTCTAGTTCTAAATTTTCAAAGTTCAGTGAACTTCATGACCCCGAACCCTCTTCTTAAATTTACTCATCCTCATGCCATGAGATTTTTACTGTAAGGACTGATGGATGCTACGCTTCTTTAGCCCATGAAAGCCCTAAATTCCATCCACCTTGTCTTACGAATTAAATCTTGCATCTCAACTATTTTAGTATTCTATCCTCCATGTTTGATCTGATTAAACCATGTCATGACTGTGTACATTTAGTTCTATATTTTTATATCCCTCTGTGTCAAGAAGGAAAAGACCGCAATCCAAGACATGTCTGCTTCCTGTTGGACTCGGGCACAGACCACCAGAACGCGATGGCCCGATAGGCCACGTTCAGTTGTCTGGTTGCGACAGTCTGCCAATCATGTCATGAACGTGACAGGCATCGCCGTCGCGATCGCTGTGCCTAGCCTGACCGACTCTTCGCGACCCATACATGCCCCTGTCACGTTCTGACTACCTGTCATGACCGACCCGTCGTGATCCATCTAAACACCTGTAGCGATCTACCCTGTACCCGTCGGGAGCCTTACTGGGCTGCGTCGCGTTCACAGGATTTTGCATAAAAAACCCCTGATTTGAAATGCTCTCATTGTCTATTGTGCTTATACCCTTTAATCCCAGTTATACCCGCAGTAATTTCACTTCATATACATTGAACATTTCTATGTGATTTAAAAAACATACACACGACTAATTTCCATCTATGATTTCATGTCACATGCACACACTTTGAAACCATCCAAATATGGCCTAATTGGCGTGAACATGTTACATAATGTATCAGGTAACTTATGTAATTAAATCGCCTCATGCTTAATTTCTACATGTGTACGTTTTCCCGCGATGTTTTGAAACACCTATCTTGATGCTCCACTGTTCTAGAACTCCTCTAGAACGTCGAGCACTTGTTTCTATATATGCACACTCTCTTGACTTAGACGAATTCTCTGTTGGATATTCCTTTTGCCGAACTAGTGAGTCTTGTTCAAGACCTCCGTAAGTCTCCTCTATCCATGGGTTCCCACATGGTCGACGAGCCGGTTGTACCCTAACACCTATGATACCCCTTTAGGGATCTATATGATCCAAACGGCTATTAGAAGCTCGCTCTTATCTTGAATCACGCCAGACCTCTAGACCTGTGCTTAACATGGCCAGTGGTAGGGTTGTGAATTCCACTTGACTGCCAACACTGAGTGCGCGTGTTGTGCAACTGTTACTATCGCCTGTTTACTCGACGTGTTACGTGAAATGTCCACTAGCCCTCGTCTATACTCTACTCGCTCATCTATTCACATTCACACTGCTATGTCGTCTATTCATCTAGTGCTCTCATCTATTTTCTTGGTACTCCATATTGGCCGTTGGCTGATTGTCTAAAGATAAACAATATAACCAATGCCAGTGCAATAGGGCCCGATCTGGTCTTGAGGAGAGCGCCCGAAAGTGGCATTTGCCCATGGGAGTTAAATGATCAGGATGTCGGCATTACATCCAAGTGCCATACTATCTAGATTAATCTAATGACAATCAAAAGTGATGTATTCTCTCGTTGTCTATTGACAACAAAAGTGCTATGCTATACTCATTGTGCTATTGCTATACTTTGTGCTATTGTGCTATGGCCATCTTACTATTCGTGCTATAATTGACGTTCGTGCTATATTTGGAATGTTGTGCTATTTCGTTCACATGTTATCCTTCTATCTTTTACTTGACTCTCTCGCTCTATCATTAGTTACTCTGCCTTTTAACACATTAATCATTTAAAGCCTGGTTGACTATTGAAATTTAAGTCCTACTGGGCGTTATCGCTCACCCTGCGTTATTTGTCGTTGTGTTCTCAGGTGAGACCGAGGATGAACTATACACTCAAGAGGACGTGAATGACCAGGAGTGACGTCACGAGTGCCCTAGTGTCCTAGTACTATGATAGAGTCCTAGTTTAGTCCTTTGCTTTATTTCAATGTAATTGGGCCCAATAGATTGGCTCTGATATCAGTGGTTGTAACTAGACATTTGAAAGATTATTAATGAATGAGTTTGTTTTAGTATTTATTCTTGTTCAATGGTTTGATGTCTAGTCCTCGCTCTATACCCATTTACTTGCAACTGCCTCGCGTTCCGATATTCCGCGTCGGGGCATGACAGTTTTGTGGTATCAGAGCCTAGGTTATTCTTAAGTATAGGATGATCTAGGATAACCTGCCTCGATTAGAGTCATTATCCTACCTATGTGAGAGGTGGTTATAGCCAAGGGTAACTAGCTAAAATAAAATCACACACGCACAAATTAAATCTCACATCGATATCATGACAATAAATATTCTTTTGTAGGAACTAAGCAATCAAGATGTCTGCTGAACGTGCTCAAATGAGGGGCATGCAACAAACCATCCAAGAGTTGACTCGTGCCATCATGCAAGCTACCCAAGGCAGGGGTAATCGTGCCGGTGCAGGTGATCTGCATCGTAACTTCAGAAGTCTGAACCCGCCTAGGTTCAGTGGCTCCACGGATCCGGATGAAGCCGAACACTGGCTAAAAGAAACGGAAAGGATTTTCTGTGTCATGCAATGAGCAGCGAGAGATAAGCTGCTGCTAGCCACTTTTCAACTGGAGAAGGATGCTTGTGCTTGGTGTGAGTCAGTGGAAGCAACTAGGGAGAATGGTCAATTCACCTGGTCCGAATTTAAAGAAGCTTTCAACTCCAAGTACTTCTCCGAGCGTGTCCAAGAAAGAAAGGCTGCGGAATTCGCTGCTCTGAAACAGAGGAGCCTGACTGTGGCTGAATACGAGGCCCAATTCTCTAGGCTGGCAAGGTATGCGGCATACTTGGTAGCTACTGAAAGAATGAAGGCCAAGTGCTTCCTCAACGGCCTTAAGCCACAATACATCACCCAACTGGCACCTCTCGACATCCATACCTACGCCGAGATGGTAAAGAAAGCTCAACTACTGGAAGATGCTACGGACTTCACCGACCGTATAAAAGGGAAGTTCATGAAAAAGGAAATGACCTCGGGTCAATCATCTGCTAAGCCTAACAATGGCAAGAAGCGTCCCTTCAACATCACGGAGGGATCCAACCAAGAAAGGAAACCGAAGGTCTTTGTACCCAACACTCCAGCCAAGAGCAACTGCAAGCATTGTGACAAGCCAGGACACACCGCTGACGAGTGCTGGAGGAAAGTCAGTGCGTGTCTGCACTGCGGAAGTCGTGAGCACCGCATCCTCGAGTGCCCGCTACTGAAAGAGAATGAGAGGCGCCCTAATGCGCTTAAGAAATAGGGCCGACTACAAGCCCTGCATGATGAGGAACCTGCTATGGAAGGTGGCATGGTACAAGGTACCCTTCAAGTTTTCTCATTATCGGCATTTGTTTTATTTGATACTGGAGCCACTCATTCATTTATATCTCAAAACTTTGCTGATACTGTGAATGCTAAACCTTTATCCATGGGTTGTGAGTTCTTTGTCACAATGCCACTAGGGGAAAAGGAGAAATTGAACAAGTACTTTCCCTCTGCCGATGTAATGATCGGAAACCATAACCTAAAACCCGACCTGGTGTGTATGCCCATGGAAGGCTATGATATAATTTTGGGAGCCGACTGGTTGTCCACATATGGGGCAAGTGTCGACTGTAAGAAAGGGAATGTTACCTTTAGTGACTTTCCTAAATTTGCATTCTCTAGGATTAGACATAAGAGACGTATGTCTCTAGTCTCCGCCATAAAAGCCCACAACATGATGAGGAAAGATTGTATTGCTTTCCTAGCAGCCGTAGTAATGGAAAAGAAGGGTGCTAAGATAGAAGACATTCACATAGTTCAGGATTACCCTGATGTGTTTCCGGAAGATCTGCCAGGGATTCCCCCGGAATGTGATGTCAACTTCGCCATAGAGTTGATTCCTGGAGCTGCTCTGGTATCGCGTCAACAGTACCAGATGTCACCTGCCGAGCTAAATGAGTTGAAGATGCAACTGATGGAGCTATTAGAAAAGGGGTTCATCAGACCAAGTACTTCCCCATGGGGAGCGCCTGTGCTGTTCATCAAGAAGAAGGATGGATCGATGAGGGCTCTGCATCGACTATCGACAACTCAACCAGCTCACCATCAAGAACAAATACCCACTGCCTAGGGTCGATGAACTATTTGACCAAATATCTGGAGCTCAATACTTCTCTATGATCGATCTTCGATCTGGCTATCATCAAATGAGGATCAAGGATGACGATATCTTCAAGACGGCTTTCAGGAGCAAGTACGGGCACTTTATGTAAGGCCCTTGATTTTTCATCTTTGGGTGATTGCTTATGTATGTATAAATGTATGTCATCGATGTATAAATTTTATTGTGCATAGTACTTACTTGTTTACATTTCATGAATAAGTATTATTTTAATGTGTGCATTGTAGATTATATATATATATATATATATATATATATATCAAGTGTGGTGTACATAAATTTTCAGCAGTTTTAAGTTCAGTTCTGGCGGCCAGTAGACGTCAAAATGGGTGGACGCCAATATCAAGTAAGTGGCCACATCGATGGACGCCTACTCAGAATTGGTGGCCTATGATGTTGCGTTCAATTTCCCAGATCTGTTGCGATTTCAAATCTGGAAACGCCTCCGGATATGTCGCCCTCTGATTAGGAAACCATTCTCCAACGGTAACCTAGCCTACTCTCTTTGCGTCTCCGACCCTTAGCCTATAAAATACCCAGATTCCTGCCGGAGATGACCCTTTTGACTCTTTTGTCAAAACCCTAGTTTTCTCTGTGCGAAACCCTCACTTCATGCTCTGAGATCCGGCGACTGGTGACTTCTTACGACATTCTTCATCGACAAGGAGGGAGTCTGAACATTGGGGAAGGCTTCTCCGACATCGGGTTGTGCTCTACATCGACACAGAACCTGGATCGGAGGGATTTTGAAGGCTCTTTGGCTCTGGCCGAGGAGAGCTTCTTCGACCTATAACTCCATCCGTGGATTTTTACAAAGGCAAGTAACCCATACCCATGGTCCATACATGTGTTTAGTAGGTCCTAAGCATTTTTACGGATTTTAATTGTGTCCTGGAACCCCCCCTTTCTCCGGTGTTTTGTGAGTTCTGTCTGTTTTCTACAGACAGGAACTTAACGACAGTCTTTGCTGCCGTTAATATCTGAAGCTGGCGGCAACCTTTGTTGCTATTAACATGGTAGGCGGCCACCCCCTTGCTGTTTAGTTCTTCAGGCAAGAACAGTGGACTGTTCTCACCTTTATGATTTATTTTTTTAGATTTCTCTGTATGATGATATACTGTAAATTTTATATGTTATGTAATAACGTAGTGGATCATGTTGTGTAATTCCTGTGAATTTTTGTTAATTGTACTATTTATTAAAATTCCTGAAATGCATGCTAGACATGTTTTATATCTTGTAAATTTACTGTTTACATGATCCATGTGGAAATTGAGTATCATAGAATTTCTGTAAGATGTCTATAGATGTCAGTCCATGTCACGAAAATTTGGGATTTTTATGATATCTGTATAATTAAGTATGATTTCTGAACTGTAAAATAGTAAATATGCATAATCAGTTTAATTCTTCAATAAACTATACGATGCAACCTAAATTTCTGAAAAATTTCATGTGATGTTGTAAGTGTAAATACAGGTCTTGAACTGTTAAAAATGATTACAATACTGTGATTTCATGAACAATCGAGTTATGAGTAAACATGTAGAATCATTGTTTTAAATTCTATAAATCGTGTGTAGCTCAGAAAAATGTGATAAAAATTTCATGTGGATTGGACAATAGTAAGTAATAATTTGTTCATTTCATGAGGAAATGACTAATTAAAGCATGTTCATTGTAATTATAGATTAACTAAATAGTTTCAGCATGATTAGTGATAATCTATGGTTGATTAAATATTGTTAACAGTAGTATCATGATAGAGAATCGAAACCGTGTGTAAAATTGTGAATATAGAAATAATGTGTTAAATATTGTGAAATCGTGTGTGTTTAAAAATGAAAATTTTGTAAAGTTGCCAATGAGTGACACTGCTACCTTAGAGGGCTGTGGAACTATACCATAGTAAAGTCCCTATGGGAATGTTCATATGTGTGTGATGTCCCATGGGCATTGGGATAAAATCCTGGAGGTGGACAAGTACCGCTGGTTAGGGTGGAGAGTGCTTCTCCCGGTTCTGTGCAATAACTAAGATCTATCACTTGATTGCCTAGGTGATAAGATATATGTGTGTGATGTGACAAGTGCGTGTCCTTTAGAGGTGGTTTGGACTATGTGTCATGGCATAAAATGAGATAATGTAATTTTGTTTATATGTGAAATGTGCATGTGTAAAAATGTGCAAAAGATTATGTGGAACTGTGAATTAATATGATAATATGTGAAATTGTGAATCGGACTATTAAATTTGTTATACCCATGTAAAACAGCAAGCTCTTTATGTTTATAAATGCGTTATAAATGTGAAGTTGTACCTAGAATCCTTGGTAGGATCATCTCTTTCACTATGAGTAAATTCCATGCTTATATGGTTATTGTATCATGACATAAATATGATGAAAAGTGCTTGCAATTAGAATGATAAAGTATGTGTAAAAAGCATGTGATAAGTAATTTAATTCTAAATATAATTATAAAGCATGTGGCCTATATCTAAGGTAGTAGAATAGCATTTTTAGATTTTAAAAAGATTGTTAAATCCATGTTACATGAAATCATGACTTGAGTTAAAGGTAAAAATGTCTATATGATGTGTGTATGTATTATGTGTGTGGATTTGCTTGCTGAGTCTTTGGACTCACTCTTGCTTCGGCGTACAGGTGCAGATATCTCTACTTCTTTGGAGGAGACAGCTAGGAGTGACTCCGAGCGCGAGGAGTAGCACCTTTGTGGAGATTTCAACATTTTGTACTTTTCTTTCATAGTATGTAATAAAGAACTTGATGTATTTCAGTTGTGGACAATGTGATTTACTTTAAATTTTCAGTTGTGAAATGTTTAGTTCCTTCTTGTACTACATAGACTGTGGATAAATGTGGATGATGGAATAAGATCTTTTATTTAGTTCTTTATTTTCGCTGTATGTGTTTATATTTGTGTACATCTCAACTTAATGTATGGGTTGGGTAAATGTCCCATTGTGGAGACGTTTTCTATATCGACGTGGGTTGGTATAACCGTACCGATATAAAGAGGGTCGTTACACTATGAATTCGTTGTTATGCCTTTTGGTCTAACCAATGCTACTGCAGCCTTTATGCAACTCATGAACAGCATATATCGGCCATACCTTGACAAGTTCGTGGTCGTCTTCATCGAAGACATCCTCATTTATTCAAAGACCAAAGAAGAGCATGAAGAACACCTGAAGATTTCACTGCAAGTTTTGCGAGACAACAGACTATACACAAAGCTTAGCAAGTGTGAATTCTGGCTCGAAGAAGTATCCTTCTTGAGCCATGTCATCTCTAAAGACGGCATCTCTGTTGATGCCTCCAAAGTCAAAGTTGTACTCAACTGGGAGAGACCAACCAGTGTCATAGAAATCAGAAGTTTCTTAGGGCTGGCTGGCTATTACAGGCGGTTCATCAAGGACTTCTCAAAGATCATCGTTCCTCTCACGCGTCTGACACGAAAGGAGAATCCATACCCCTGGAGTAAAGAGTGTGAGAAAAGTTTCCAAACTCTCAAAGACTGCCTTACCTCAGCACCTGTTCTTGCTCTGCCAATAGAGGGAGAAGGGTTCTCTGTCTACACCGATGTCTCAGGAATCGGGCTAGGTTGTGTACTAATGCAAAAGGAGAAGGTCATTGCCTATTCTTCAAGACAACTGAAGACACATGAAGTCAACTACCCTGTGCATGATGTGGAGTTGGCGGCCGTGGTCTTCACCCTAAAGATCTGGAGAGACTACTTGTATGGAGAGAAGTTCACTATCTACTCAGACCATAAAAGTCTGAAGTACTTGTTCTCCCAGAAAGAACTCAACATGAGACAAAGGAGATGGCTAGAATATCTGAAATATTTTGACATCAACATCCAATACCATCCAGGCAAGGGAAATGTCGTGGCTGATGCTCTTAGTAGAAAGCCAATGGCGTCTGTCTCAAGTCTAGTCCTTGGTGAGATGCAACTACTAGAACAATTCGCAAGGTTAGACTTAAATATTGAACATAGAGATGATCGAGTCTTGGTTGCCAATATCAAGATTCAATCTGATCTACTAGAGGAGATCAAAGCTCAACAAGACGATGATCCATTCTTAGTTCGCGTCAAAGAAACTCTAACTAAAAGACCAGACTTTGCAATGATTGAAGACGGAAGGCTTGTCTTTCAAGGAAGGACATGTGTTCCCGACAAGGAAGAACTAAAGAGAAGACTAATGGATGAAGCTCACAAGACAAAGTATACTATTCATCCAGGAGGTACCAAAATGTATCAAAATATGAAAAGAACATTTTGGTGGCTGAACATGAAAAGAGAGGTAGCTGAACATGCCGCTCACTGCCTTACTTGCCGACAAGTAAAAGCGGAACACCTGCGCCCTGCTGGTGTACTCAGACCGCTAGATATTCCGAAATGGAAATGGGAAAGCATTGGCATGGATTTCATCATGGGGTTACCCATGACTCGTGGTGGACTCGATGCGATATGGGTCATTGTTGACCGGCTAACCAAATCTGCCCACTTCCTAGCCATAAAAAGTAAGTGGTCAGTGGAGGTACTAGCTGCCTTATATATTAAAGAGATTGTAAGACTACATGGCATTCCATCATCTATTATTTTGGATTGAGATCCGAGATTTGCATCTCATTTTTGGAAAGGACTACAAGGTGCGCTAGGTACTAAACTCAACTTTAGTACTGCATTTCATCCACAAACTGATGGGCAAACAGAAAGAACCAACCAAATTGTTGAAGACATGTTGAGAGCCTGCACTATAGACTTCTAAGGATATTGGAATGAGCACCTACCCCTAATTGAGTTCGCCTATAACAATAGTTACCAGGCGAGTATTAAGATGGCACCGTTTGAGCACTCTATGGAAGAAACTGTAGATCTCCTGCATGCTGGAATGAGGTTGGAGAACAGCAGTGGCTAGGCCCAGACATGGTGCAGAAGACGACAAGAGACATTCAGGTAATCAGAGACCGGCTCAAGATTGCTCAGTCCAGACAAAAGAGCTACGCCGACAAAAGAAGGCGAGATCTGGAATTTCAAGTGGGTGATCATGTATTTCTAAAAGTGTCACCTACTCGTGGCATTCAAAGATTCGGTGTAAAGGGTAAACTCAGCCCTAGATTCATCGGTCCTTTTAAAGTACTCGAAAGGGTTGGCGAGGTAGCATATCGGCTGGCGTTGCCACCGGATCTGACATGTGTACACAATGTGTTTCATGTTTCCATGCTTAGGAAATATGTGTACGATCCCACGCATGTCATTCGCCATGAGAAGTTGGAACTGAACAGAGACATGACATACAAAGAGAAGCCAGTCAAGATACTGGAACGGAAGGTACAACAACTCAGAAATCGTCCCATCCATGTGGTTAAAGTCCTACGGAATAATCGAGGAGTGGAGGAAGCCACATGAGAACTGGAAGGAATCAACAGACGGAACTACCCCGATATTTTCGGTAAGACATTCTCTCCTGAATGATCATATGAATTTGGGGACCAAATTCTTTTTAAGAGGGGGAGGATGTAGCAACCCTAAAATTTTGGGAAAATAAAAAATTAAAAAATTTATATTATTTAATTAGAAAATCAAATAAAAGTAAGATGTAATAAATCAACAAGGAAATCAAATAAGAGAGAATTAAACAAAACCCATTAAAAGAAAAAGAGTAATGGGCTTTGCTATATTGATCCATTGAAAATTAGTGGGTCAAAATTGGGACTATAAAATAGGGAATAATAGGAAAATACCCTAATTTTGGAACTAAATTATTACTTAATTGGAAAAGGTGTATTTAATACATTAAATAGCTAATTTGAGTAAGACGTGGAATCCTAAAACCTACCCTGATTGATTGGCCATGAATTTGGCTCTCTCCCAACCCAATTAGGAGATCTCTTGCTTAAAAAGGGGAGAAGAAATTAGGGAAATTCGTAATAAAGAGGAATTAGAGTCATAATAGGAAATGGAATGGGGAAAAGCTTAAATACCCTCCTAAAACTTTCATGGCCGACCCTAGCTCGTGCCATGAGGTTGCTGGACCAGTATGAGAGGCCAAGAGGAGGAGAAATCGTGGAGAAGGAGGAGCTCTTACATTTTTCTCCGAGTTCTTCACGTTCTTACCCTAGGAGAGAAAAATCACCAATGGTAGGCATTCTCACGAGCATACTATGAAAATTTTTCTATAGGATGTCTCGTCTATCAGGAAGAAAAGCCCTTCGGTTTCATATTTTTCCATCGAGCAAATCTCTAGTTCTAAATTTTCAAAGTTCAGTGAACTTCATGACCCCGAACCCTCTTCTTAAATTCATATCTTCATGTACACTCGTCCTCATGCCATGAGATTTTTACTGTAAGGACTGACAGATGTTAGGCTTCTTTAGCCCCTGAAAGCCCTAAATTCCATCCACCTTGTCCTGCGAATTAAATCTTACATCTCAACTGTTTCCAGTATTGTATCCTTCATGTTTGATCTGATTAAACCATATCCAAACCATGATTGTTTACCAATTCCAAATTACTGGAAAAACTATTGCATGTCTGGATTCGTTTGCAACTTGTTTCATGATTTTTCGTCACTTGTACAATTAGTTCTATATTTTTGAATCTCTCTGTGTCAAAAAGGAAAACTTTTGGACCGCAATCCAAGACATGTCTGCTTCCTGTCGGACTCGGGCACAGACCACAAGAATGCGACGGCCCGATAGGCCGCATTCAGTGGTCGGGTTGCGACAGTCTGCCAGTTACGTCCTGAACGCGATAGGCATCGCCGTCGCGATCGCTGTGCCTGGCCTGACCGACTCGTCGCGACCAATACATGCCCCTGTCGCATTTTGACTGCCTGCCTTGACTGACCCGTCGCGATCCATCTAAACACCTGTCGTGATCTACCCTGTTCCCAGGGAGAGCGCCCGAAAGTGCCATTTGCCCATGGGAGTTAAATGATCAGGATGTCGGCATTACATCCAAGTGCCATACTATCTAGATTAATCTAATGACAATCAAAAGTGCTATATTCTCTCGTTGTCTGTTGACAACAAAAGTGCCATACTATACTCGTTATGCTATTGCTATACTTTGTGCTATAGCCATCTTACTATTCGTGCTATAATTGACGTTCGTGCTATATTTGGAATGTTGTGCTATTTTGTTCACATGATATCCTGCTATC
This sequence comes from Colocasia esculenta, assembly GCA_014218235.1. Classification (NCBI taxonomy): domain Eukaryota; kingdom Viridiplantae; phylum Streptophyta; class Magnoliopsida; order Alismatales; family Araceae; genus Colocasia; species Colocasia esculenta. Next base: position 72,636,251 of record CM024762.1, on the reverse strand, counting down.
TTTTACTTGACTCTCTCGCTCTATCATTAGTTACTCTGCCTTTTAACACATTAATCATTTAAAGCCTACTTGACTATTGAGATTTAAGTCCTACTGGGCGTTATCGCTCACCCTGCGTTATTTGTCGTTGTGTTCTCAAGTGTGACCGAGGATGAACTATACACTCAAGAGGACGGGAATGACCAGGAGTGACGTCACGAGTGCCCTAGTGTCCTAGTACTATGATAGAGTCCCAGTTTAGTCCTTTGCTTTATTTCAATGTAATTGGGCCCAATAGATTGGCTCTAATATTAGTGGTTGTAACTAAACATTTGAAAGATTATTAATGAATGAATTTGTTTTAGTATTTATTCTTGTTCAATGGCTTGATGTCTAGTCCTCGCTCTATACCCGTTTACTTGCAACTGCGATATTCCGCGTCAGGGCGTAGCAGACTTCCATATGGGAAGGGGCAAACCAAGATAAAATGCTTTCTGCACGTGTGTGATTGTTTCCAGCAAGTTTAACACTTATCTCACACACTACACTAAGTTCTAACAACTTTATTTAGTGTTATCTATTTTCATATAATTTTTTAAAAGTGCAAAGAAGTCCTATTCACCCCCCTCTAGGACATCTAAAGCTCCATCTCGATCCAATAGGATTTTAATCATTTGTTTTGGGCCATTATCACTTAAGGACGAGATACTCTCTCTCCTCCCTATAAAAGCAACCCATCTCCTTCTAAACAAGGTAAGAACCCTATGCTACCATGAAGTGCTACCAAATTCTCTCCAGAACTTCCCCTTAGCTTGTACCCCTTCAATTTCCACCCATTTCTTCTCATTTTCTCCACTAAGTCACATCACATTCTTCTTCATTTGGAGCTTGGTGGCCAGGAGGTGACTTCTACTACAACTAAGGCTGTTGCACGACCTGAAGGAGCTCATTTCCAGTCAGGGAGTCACCCCTTTTGGGGATCCTTCTTCCTCCTTTTCCCCTCATTTTTCTTCATGCATTTTGCTCATTTCTTTTGAATAGTTGCACTACCACACACCCACGTTTTCCACAACCCTAGGGGTTTCCAAAACACCCCCAGGTTCATTCCCTCCATTCTTGCCCTTTTCCCTTCCATTTTGTGTGGATGCTTCACTTGAAAATGGTCTAATAGGGCTTCTTTTCTTTGTTTCGTTGTTTTGGTAGGTTGATCAACAAGAGATGACGAGGATCTCTCCTCCTCTGGCCGGCCGGAGGAAGGGAAGGAGGTCCGCCTACACTCCCGCATCCCTAGTGAGAAGGTGACTGCCTACATGGTCGCGACATCATGCTCCTTATTGCAATGGGTTACCTGGTCGTGAGAGTAGTAAGTGGCCTTCTCATCTCCTGTTCCTAGCCTTATAGTCTTGTTTATATCTAGGCAACATGCTAGGTGGTGATCACACCCCATTCCATGATCATATAATGATATTTTGTTGTGTGTCTTGAGGAGCATGTTTCCTTGTGATTACACCATTTGGCCATGACGGTGGGACCTCCACTGCCAAACCTCGTCTGCTTTGTCTTTTCCCTACCATGTTTGTTTGTTTATTCATTCATTAGAATCATGTTAGGGTTGTGTTTTGTTCTTCTTTATTTCTATCTCTTATCCTTGTCGTGATGGGTCATGGGGACGTGATAAGACAACGTCCATCTTAGTGGACACGACTTCAGGTGTGCACTATTTATCTTATTCTACATCCTGAATGCCCATTTGAGTCCTTCTGATGTTATCTCCATGCTATATCACCATGTATGTTCACGATTTTCACTGTTAGAATCCTGCTAGGACTTAGATTTTCCATTTATTTTCAGTGTTGTTTCTTGTCCTTGTCAGGACGTATCGGGCGGGCGCCTTGTCGCAGTGGATGCGATAGTAGGTACACATTGGTTGTTGTTGTTTTCTGATACATGCTTCAGTTTCTACTTGTTAGGGAGTCTTTACTTTCTGTTTAGTTGTTTTCATGTTGTATTGAGCTTAGGATAGCCTGTTTGCCTTTTGTTTGCATGTAGTTTAGGGTTTCTCCAACCCGAGATTATCACGGTCGATCTATCAGTCACGATAAGGTCGCACCGGAGCTAGTCATCGCAACTTCAACATACACCTCTAGGCTGCTATTTGTTAGTATAGGTTAGAATTTACATGCACTTAGGTGTAATTTAGGATCATGCATACATTATTTCGTGTAGGTAGGACTCCTCTTTGGTAGTGGAGACCCTCTCACCCGCGAGCACTCGTGGGCTGACTAGGGCCTACTACCGAGGGCCTTCGTAAGTCCCCGTTGCCGTACATATGTTGCGGTCCCCAGGCTGGTTGTACCTGTTGCCCCCTAGTTCAGGTCCTTTACGTGCGAGTTGTGTGTCACCCCCTTAGTCATACCGGAGTACTCAAGTACACACCTATTAAGGTTCCTTTTTAGCCGAGTGCACTTCCATTAATTAATCCATTAAAAGGCGAAGTGCAAAACCCTAAAATGTTAATGATAATCATGTAAACTTGCATGTTTACTTGAGATTTTCCCTCTTATCCCACATTCCATTCTTGTTGTTGAACCATTCCTATATTTTATCCTTTTATTTTGGTGTTAAAAAAACTCATGCTTAATTTAAATAACATGAATATATTTATTACCATTTTTCAAGATTATTGATGCATAAGAAATAACATGTTTTATTTGAAGTTTTCTCATGAGTCGATGTTGGCAGTTGAAGTGGCCAGTCGAAGTTCACATCGGTTGTCTTTCACATCGATTACATTGAAACATCGATTACATTTAAACAACGATTGCATTGAAACATCGATTGCTTCATAAACATCGATTACTTTTTTTCAACATCGATTCTCTCACACATCGATTGCGTTTCACTTGAACATCGATTGCATCATAAACATCGATTACCTTTAAACATTGATTGTCTTTTTCACTTAAACATTGATTACATTAGAACATCGATTGTCTCAAACATCAATTGTCTTTTACAATGATTACCTTTAATCAAACATCGATTGCATCTATATCTCACATCGATTACTGTTATTTTGTTGATCTCACTCCGACTCCTGAAGTGGTAGTTAGATGTTTTAATGACTGTTATTATTTTTACAGTAAAATCGTTAATGTAATTATTAGTACAACTAATGTTCTAATCATTATGAAATTATTTAATGAACAATTGATGAACACATGATGTACACTGTGACATTCTCTTTGTTATTTGTATGATAAGTTATCCTATGTGCTTTGTACTTCTCTATTCTTCTTGTTATCAAGTTCAAATGTTTTAGCAGAAAAAATTGACTTTAATGTATTCAAATTGAAAATCTCATTTCCATTATCTTGAAACTTGAAAGATTTGTATATCTACTCTCTCACTCACTGTTAGACATATAGTTGGTACTTTGCATAACAGATGGTCTGCAGAAAATGTGGTGGTAGATTAAGCAATATGGTCTATCTGTCAGAACTCACCTACCACATCTCACTTTCTGTCAAGACTCCACATTTTGAGGGAAAAACCTTTTACATGACCCATACAGTGCTTTTCTGTCTTTAAATGCATTGTACATCTATCTGTCTGAAAACCTTTCTGTTTTATACATTTTTGGTTTTTCACCTACCTCTGAATGAATGGAGGTATCTATGTTTTTTTCTTGACCATGCAGATACTCAGCTACCTACAGAAGCATGCTAGCTATCTTTCAGTCATGGGCATCAAGCTTGCAGACATTTATTGAAGCTGTCAAATGGAGCCATGAAGCTATCTGCATAGCCTGAAGCCGTTGAGACTCAAGGGGTGAAGATTCGATGATGGACATCTCAGCTGTCTGAAGTCTCAATACCCAACGTTCAAATTCAAACGACTACTTTCAAATGGGAAGATTGAAGACTTTGAAGAATATAAGAAGGTAAAGTTTGAAAGTGAAAAGAAGAACATACACAGAGTGTAACATACAAGTGTATGAGCATACACGACCACATTATACATTCAGAAAGAAAAGAGAGAAGTGCACAAGGTCTCAAGAGAGCCATCTGTTCAAGCTTCGACTTCCAAGCTTTCTTACATTTAGAAGTTTTCTTTGGGTGGCATTCTGTTGTTCCAAATCTTCTCAGTCTACCCTTAGTCAGAAAGAGTTAAAGTAGTTTTTCCTATTTGTACAACTCCTTTTAACCATCTGTGTTTACTCATCCTTTAAAGTAGACACACCAGTGTTAATTTCTATGTTGTAACCAGCAGGGGGTTTGTTCCCTTTAGTGCCCCTCTATGAAGGGAAGACCTACGGTTGTAGGTGGTTGTAATACCCCTCTGTGAAGGGAAGACTTATGGTTGTAGGTGGTTGTAATACCCCTCTCTAAAGGGAAGACCTACATTGGTAGGTGGTTGTAATACCCCTCTATGAAGGGAAGACTTGCTTGAGTGTAAATGGGTTGTAATGCCTCTTAGGTTGAGAGAAGGCCAAGTGTTTTTGGCAGTTAGTGAAAATCCCAAGGGTGCTTGGGGACTGGACGTAGGACTCCTGATTGATAGGAGGTCCGAACCAAGATAAATCCCTTGTGCACTTGTGTGATTATTTCTGCCATATTCTCACTTGTTTCACACACACCACACTAAGTACTAACGATGCTATCTAGTGTGATTTATTTTCAGATAATTTTTAACAGTGCCAAAGTCCTATTCACCCCCCTCTAGGACATCTAAAGCTCGATCTCGATCCAACACTTGTGTGTTAGAGTCTAGGATCTTTGTTTGTAGTCGTGTCTTCTCTCCTAATTGTCTAAGGGTAGTGTATGCATTAGTGCTTAGGATCAAATGCCCTCTTTCTCCACCGTCTCATCAAGCGACCTCCTCTGTGACCAATACTTCTGCACCATGCGCACCTCCTTCCATGGTCGATCCTACTCCTCTTCATCCATGGGCTATCCATTTCTCTAACCTAGCTACCTTCTGGCACAGGAGGTTTGCCCCAAGTCCCCTCCACATTCTTCATACTACCAGGCCGAACACAATGCTCTTCCCTGTGAGAGGTCATATTCTTTGGAGAAGTCGCGCTCATTTGTCCCTACTCCCCACGTCACGTCCCCTTCTGAGTTTCTTGCGGAATGGGCATCAATGAAGAAGGAGCTTCATGATCTATGAAGGCAACTCGACCCTCAGAAGGTAGTCGACATTCCCCTTCCTTCTTTCCAGCATCTCCAAGTTCGGCGCAGTTAAAGTTTCCAGTCTATAGATGATACTCTGGGGTAGGAGACCCGTATGTACATATCAAAGATTTTGTATATGAATCTACTCCACACAAGTATGACCACCACCTCATGGCGTATTTATTTCGAAAGTTGCTAGATGTGCCGGCCCTCGAGTAGTTCTACTCTTTGCCACTGGAGGAAGCCGAAGACTTCTAGATTGTACAAGAGAGATTTATGTAGCAGTTCCAAGATCAGGTTCGACCTAAATATTCTTTTGTGGATCTGGTGGCTGAGAAGATGAAGGCCGATGAAGAATTTGATGTCTATGTATACCGATGGCAGGCCTTTGCTGCGCATGTCCGTGGCCTGATATCGGAGGAGGAAAAGGTCAGATTACTGATCTCCAATGCCACACCCACCTACAGATCCATCTTGGCCATGAATGATATCACCACCATGCACCAACTATATAGCTGAGCCCGCTTCATTCAGACAAAGCTCAAGGACTCGCCCATTTATACCATGTTCGAATATCCAAAGTCTCATTACCCCAAGAAACCGCAAGGCCCTATCATAAAGGGGGTACAAACCAATGAACAGGTAGGTGCTGTGAACAATCCTCAGGGTCAAGTAGGTAGAAATCCCTATAATCCATCTCCTCAATAGCCATGGAATAACCAACCGCCACCTCCTCAAGCTCAAAACCCTCCACAGGAGTAGCGACAATACAACCAAGTCCCTCCACCACAAAAAGACTATGCTCCTAGAAAACCAAATGGACCCAAAAGAGCTCAATACCCTCCTCTCCCCGAAACTCTATCTGACATCTTTCAAGCCCTCATGTCTATTAATGCCCTTAGACTCCCTCTGGAAAAGGTCAACTGGAACATGGCAACTGATCAAACTAAGTATTGTGTATATCATCGCCATCCAGGGCACAATGTGGCTGATTGTTTTCAATTCCGGGGCGTGATATATGATCTTCATGAACAACAACATATTGATTGGGTAGATATGAAGAGACTGATTCATACCCTGAGGGACCAACAGGGACTGAGACAGCAGCAACAACAACAACAGAAAAGGCAATAGCAGCGACCACTATAGCAGCAGCAATTCCAGTAGTAATTCCAGCAACCACAATAGCCAGCACAAGATCTGGACATAGTACGGAATCCTATGCCACATCATTCGCCCACTCTTAACCCACAACCACCTCCAACACCCGCTCAAGTCAACCCCATTGTCCACCATCCGCCACTTGGACCTACGATGACGAGCATGAAGTAGGTCAATTATTGGTTATTTCCCATACCACCATCACCTCCCCTACGCCACCATTGCCACAATCACCTCACCCTTATGCAATGCTCCCGTAATCCCTCCATTATCCACCCCCACCACTCCCAACCCATTACCCACCTCACCACCAGTGCCAATAATAGCCAACTATCTATCATCTACACCACCCCACCTCCACTTCAACACAACCTCACCCTCCGGAGCGAGTGAATGTTTCACTGGAAGTATCCCCATGCATCCGTGTCAATTCAGGGTCAATTGACCCACACCTCCAACACCACCAACGAAAATAAGACATTGAAGAGGCAGACCCGGTCCCAGGCACTCAGTATGACATTATGAAGCATTTGGACCAGACGCCTGCCAAAATTTCTATCCTAGAATTGATCAAGAGGTCTCAGACCCATCAAGATGCTTTGTGTACTTTCCTGCATATGGTTATGGTCAGCGAAGACATGACTCTAGAGACACTGCCATCGGTCCTATCCATTGTCACCAAAGGACCAACAATTATATTTTCAGACAATGAGCTAGCTTCTCCTGAGGCAAGGAGAATGCCTCTATGTGTGACTTTGATGAATAATAAAGTGGCCATTCATGCCACTTTAGTGGACAGTAGGGCATCAATTAATGTATGTCCCCTTAGCACTCTCCGATCATGCAACATATCGGAACGCCGATTGCAGCCAACTCCCACTACTATAGCAGCCTATGACAATTGCAGGCGACCCTACCATGGCGTAGTCGCTTTGCAGACAGAATTGGAGCCACTGGTCATGAATGTGGAGTTCTATGTGCTCGATATTGATCCCACTTTTAAGGCTATCTTCGGCTGTCCATGGATTGAGGCACTAGGGGCAATCCCTTCTATAGCCCATCAATGTTTAAAATTCCCATTCCAAGGATGAATTGTTAAAGTGAAGAGTGAAGCCACTACACACATGGTTGTAGCAATTGAAAAAATCATGCTAGTGGTCTGGCCCTCGAATAAGCATATTATCTTGGTGCTTGATGTGAATTATCCATAGACGTACACTTTCTCCTCCAGCCGCCATATAGTGTCTCCATCTATAGCGGCTGCCAAGAGGGCGACACCGTCTGATACAACGGGTTGGAACATGATGTTCAAGATTGGCTACCAGCTAGGAAAAGGACTTCAGACTCAGCTTCAATGGAGGACCCAGGTCATCACCAACTCCAAGCAGATCACAAGACATGATCTCAGTCACAAAGAAGAAGTCCGGCCATGGACCGCTTTCTCATCCACACTGAAACCAGACAGACAACCACTCACTTGGTCATTATACTGCAACTTTGTCAAGGGACCCGTTCAGCCAGAATATGAGACTATGATGGTAGGGGCAGACTTTATAGACTACAATGTCCATGGACGGCATTTCGCCCGACATATGACACCGATGCTCACATACCATGCCTTGGAAGCATTGCGGCCCAACAAGAATAGGAAAACAGGTGATCCCAAAGTAGAATGGTATAGATGGTTTGATCTTAAAGACCTCACGATTGCATTTAGTCACCTGTTTTGGGATGGCGATCTCACATGGCCCCCAACAGTTGCAGAACTTGTGGAACCCCCATATACTATCACCTCCAAGCGATAGTTGCTTGGAGACAGTGAAGATATTGGAGAGCCTGATGTGCCCTATGAAGATGGCAACTCTGTAGATAGGCTCTAAATTCTCCTTCGTCCCTCGATCACCTCCCCTCAACCTCCAACTCTCATCCGATGCTCTCAAAGCGTTGACTATCCGTCTTCCCACTTCACCCTTTCTTTCAATGGCACAGAGTTCTCCTTCTCTCGATGCCTTCAAATGTAGGGTAGTCTGTCTTTATTTGTAGGTTAGTCAGTTTTCTTTATTTATTAAAAAAAAAACCTTCTCTCAATCTCCCTCGCTTCCCAACAATGGTACGGTGATCCCCGTCTTCTCCCTTCAGTCCCTCTCTAACGACAATCCCCATCTCTTTTCTTCTACATTTCCTGACGGCAATCTCCGTCCCTTTCCTCTTTGATGGCGATTCCCATCTTTCCTCATCCATTCCCTCTGATGGCGATCCCCGTCTCCACTCTCCATCTCTTTCTTTCTGACATAGATCCCTGTCTCCACTCTTCCTCTCACTCCTTCTGACGGCGATCCCCATCTCCTTCCTCCTTCTCTTTGACGGTGATCCCTGTCTCCTCTCTCCATTCACCCTCTCTCCGATGGAGATCCCTGTCTCATTTCTCCCCTCTTCCAAGTTTTCTGACAGCGATCCCCGTCTCTTTTTTCCCCACTTCCAAGTTTCCTAATGGCGATCCCTATCTCCTTTCTCCCCGCTTCCAAGTTTCCTGATGGCGATCCCCATCCCTTCTCTCACCCCCTTCCTCATCGGCGATCCCCGCCTTTTCCTTCTCATTCACCTTCCTCCTGAAGCGGTGATACCCACTCCCTCACACACTGAACATCATGGAACCTTCGGGTGGGGGGCCTTTTGTTCCCCTGCACCACGACTCTGCTTTAGGCACCCTGAGCTATGGTGGCCCGCTTCTACCTCCAGACCCACTGGAGGTCCCCTGCAGCTACGCCGCATCGTTTTCTTTCAATAAACCTCTGGACTCTTCCCCAGAGTGCCCCTTAGATTCTAATTCAAGCATAGGTTCTAGGGTAGAATCTAGAAAGTCCCTATCCTCGTCAAGGAAGAGCAAGGCTCGTACCGTCCTCCTTAGGTATCTGGTAGATTTGGCATAAAGGTGTGGCACTCTTCTAACTGTTGAAGAGTTCGTCCAGGAAGCTGTCATTCTGAATGTGGAAGCCCAACAAGAGGAGAAGTGGCTAGATGACGGACTCAGAGTCTATGAGATTATGAATGATAAGGACTCAGTGGACGAAGAGGATAGTAAAGTAGAGGATGCAGCCGAAATGTACGCCAGTGGCAAGAGGAGATTTGATGTGCCTACCTCGGCAGCAGATGAACCTACCAAGGAGGTAAATATCGGAACAATTGAAGAAACCAGGCTGATAACCATAGCTTCTAGTCTCCCTCCTGAGGAAGAAGAAGAGCTTATAAAGACGTTGAGGGAGTACAAAGATTCGTTCACCTGGTCATATGAGGACATGCCTAACATTGATCCCGCGCTGGTGGAACATAGGTTGATCTTAAAGCTAGGGGCAAGAGTCTTTAAGCAAAAGTTAAGACGATTCCACCCTCATATTGCATTGAAGATGAAGGAGGAGATTGGCAAACTACACAAAGCTCGTTTCATTCGTGTAGTGCTCTATCTTCTATAGGTGGCCAACATAGTCCCAATCATGAAAAAGGATGGAAGAGTGTGAATCTGCATAGACTTCTGGGACTTAATTTGTGCTTGTCCTAAAGATGATTTCCCATTGCCTCATCTGGATGTCTTAATTGATTAGAGCACTGGGTTCGAAACTCTCTCATTCATGGACGGTTATTCGAGTTATAATCAGCTTCATCTAGCCCTGGAGGACCAAGAGAAAACATCCTTCACCATGCCATGGGGAACTTATTGCTATGTGGTTATGTTGTTTGGATTGAAGAATGCCGATACCACTTATCAAAGGGCAATGATGACTATATCCCATGATATGATCCATATTCTTGTTGAGGTTTACGTGGATGACATTGTGGTGAAGTCTCAAACTAGAAGTGAACACTCCTCTGTACTAGCCAAAGTATTCCAACGCACACAAGAATATCAATTGAAGATGAATACTAAGAAGTGCGTATTTGGAGTTTTCTCGGGGAAGCTTTTAGGGTTTATAGTCAGTAAGTGGGGGATTCAAATAGATCTGAACAAGGCCAAGGCAATAGGTGAGATGTCTCCTCCTAAGAACATATATGAACTTCGAGGATTGATTGGTCAACTACAGTTCATAAGGAGATTTATTTCTCAACACTCGCAAAGATGTCGTCCCTTCTATGAACTATTAAAAGGAGGGGTGAAATTTGAATGGAATACTAAATTCCAAGAAGCCTTCGATGAACTCAACAACTATCTAATGAATCTGCCCGTGTTGCAGGCTCCTATCTCAGAAAAACCCCTGATCTTGTATCTGTCAACTATCGAGGACACTCTAGGTGCTGTCCTTGCACAATATGACAAAGATGGCAAAGAAAGGGTAGTCTATTACTTATCCAGGTTATTCAATCCTGCTGAGCTCAAACTCACCGCTATGGAAAAAACTTGTGCAGCCCTGGTATGGGTAGTGCAGAATTAAAGCATTACTTCCTAGCCCATGAGTTGAGTTTGATTTCTAGGATGGATCCCCCTAGATACCTCCTAGAGAAGCCAGTCCTCCTTGACAGATTGGCACGCTGGCAAAGCTTCCTATCTCAGTTTGACATCACCATTGTTGTCCAGAAGGCTATAAAGGGGTACGCTATCACCGAGCATCTTGCTCACCTTCCTCTTCCTCACAGTGACATGGTCAAGAATATTTTCCTGATGAAAACCTGTCACTTATTTCTCACGATTCCTTCTGGTCGCTTCATTTTGATGGAGCTCTGAATTCTAGGGGACGGGGCATAGGTGATGTTCTGTTCACCCCAGATGGAATCACCATTCCATTGGCATATCAACTTTAATTCCCTGCCACCAACAACATTTTCGAGTATGAAGCTCTCCCAGCCGGTCTCAAACATGCCTATCTCCTAGGTTCACGTCAACTCAAGATCATAGGAGACTCTTAGCTCATCCTTCGGCAGGTCCTTTCTACTTACCGCACTCATGACCCAAACCTCAAGCCTTACCAAGATTTGGTCACACTCCTAGCTAGGCAATTCAACAAGTTGATCTACATCCACACTCCTAGCTCTCAGAACGTCTTGGCCGACGCCTTGGCATCCTTGGCCTCATCCCTCTCCTTCCCTCTCAACCAGAGAACTGAGAGTATCATCGTCCAGAGGTTAGAAACACCATCAACTTAGAATTCTTGGTTCGATGAGCTCAGGAGCTCTTTGATTGTGAAGGTAGAGATAAGAGAAGCGAAGGAGGTAATACTTATGGAGCTAGGAGAAATAATGGAAGAAGAAAAGCCATGGTACCATGAGATTGAGCAATATTGCAAGGATGGTACATTCCCAGAATAAGTGGAATCTGTTGGGTTACAATGTGTATGATGACATGTGCTTAAATGTTTTTGATGATGTTTAACATAATTGATGTTACGTTGATGTTGGAAACATGATAAAAATGACAAAGACATGAAAGAAATGAACAAATGAAAAATAATGGTTCTATGACTATTCATGTATTCATTATATCTCACATAGAATGTCTTTTGATGTAGGTGTGAATGCACACAATACAATCAACCAAAGTCAAGTGCGAAAGACCAAGAAAAACACTTCAAGTGGTCATGTGTCGACAGCCAGAAAGTTCCATGTCGACAGATAGACCCATCCAGAACAAACAAGCAACTGGAAGCACTATCTAAGCAGTAGTTATTGACAGAATAAATGTACCTGTCGACAGATACATGCTGCCTGTCGACAACCAGCAAATTGCCTGTCGACAGATAAGGCCTTCCAGCAACACCATGGTTTTAGAAACCAGATCTGAGTAGTAGCTGTCGATAGCTATAAAGTGTCTGTCGACAGACGAAGAGAAAGACAGATCCGATGGTGAGGATATGTTCTATATTGGGGTGATTCCTTCAAGCACAACTCTCCATACTTGGACACCCATATTAATAGATCATATGAAGGCATTTTTGCAGCAAGGATCCACCATATCAAAACCCTAAGCAAAGGTGAAGAAGAATGGCTTCTTCCTGCTGCTCTGCTTCAACTCTCCAGATTGCTCAAGGAAGATCCATCTCATGAGAAGAGTAGAAGTCGGTCTGTACATGAATCAAGGTTCGTCTACATCGTCTGATCTTCATCAACACGAAGCCTGAAGTTGTTCTGGATGAACACATCGAAGAGTTGATCATAGGATTTGATCTTTCAAGTTAGAACTCTTCCTTCTTTCTACTTTCATATATCTCTGTGTGTGTGTACTGATTGGAGATCAGTACGTGGCGTTTGTGTAAGTGTGTGGTTTGTGATCTGTACAAGGGTTGTGTATAGATCACAATGCGTGGTGTGTTGGTCAGATCAAGGCTAGAGGATCTGATCTATTGTGGACTTGATCTAGCGTGGGTGTGTGTGGTTGAGTCGTTGTGCTCGTGTGTGTGTTGTACTCAGTTCTTGAGTAGTGTGTGCCTCACAGTGTGAGGGATGGACGTAGGTGTGGCGGAACACCTCGGCCAAGCCCGTTAAACCGATAACGTACTTGATCCGAGTCCGCCTCCCGCGAACGGGCCGAAGCCTCGCAAGGGATACCAAACCACAGTTCGTGTAAACACAAAGGAACACACCACATATTTATATATATATCACAAGTTACATAGCCATATTTCGACAAAACTGAAAAGAAGTACAAGCGCCTGGGGCATACCCCGAGGTACAACTGAAGAAAATAAACAACTGACTACACTACACTGCTGAAGCTGCGACTACACAGCTAGAGGTACCGACCCTGCACCGCTACGGCGCGGCTCTGAACTGGACGACGGTCATGAAACGTCCTCCTCGCTCTCACCTGTGGGGGTAGGGGTGAGCCTCGCTAGTCACTAGCTCAGTAGGGAACTCCCCCAACAGCGAGCAAACCAAAACCACAGGTACAAAAGCAATAAACAGTACCAACAATTTATAGAACAGCCAAGCAGGATATGAAAGCTGTAAAAGTACTCACCGTCTGCCGACTACGAAAACAACTGTAATAATTAAATGGCAAACCAGTACATGTGTACAAGCTAAAGTAGAGACAGCCAAACACGAGCCACGTGAACTGGTTCGCGACACCAGAAACTGACTCGGACAAGCTAACAAAGGTCTACCTTTCAGTCTCACAGCCAAGAACGAAAGGTCCAGCTGCCGCTCCACGTGAAAAGGTCAAGCAACTGTGGAGACCAACTAAACACCACCACCTGCAGTCCACACGGTCACAGGCCCATGCCTGACACCTCTAGAGATCCTGGCCCGGAACTCCCTAGAGTGAGGCACTGGAAAAGGACTAGCTGGGGTCCAGTACGTCTACTGGTGTCCGTACCCCCAACTACGAGCGCGCTACAAGTGACTAAAGACAAACACAAGCGTCACTGTCCCACTGTCGTCTTTCCCTCAGCCGGATGTACAACTTAAGCACAGGAGTGAGGGTGTCCAGGTCAGATGACATAGACCTCGACGATACAACACAAGTACTGGGACAAAGCCCGAGCTAACAGCCTGGCTCACAAAGAACCTGGGGCACCCAACTGGAGAGGTAACCACGGTAGGCGTCGTACTACTCGCCACGTACGCAAAACCACGTGCACGTCACACACAAACCACGTGAAACCTCACGTAAACCTCAAGTAACAATGGTCCACTACATGTGAACCCAACTGGACTCGCGTGAACAACACGCAACCTCGAAAGTGAGTAACTAACTGCATACCCTGTATGCTAAACACAGAAACCATGTGCACTCAGTGCACCACAGGTGCCAACGCACCATTCATTATCGATAAATACCATAAACAGTCATTTCTACTTATACACAGTTAGCGGCCACATCGACTGCCGCTTACAGGAAGTAGACGGCAATGGATCTGGCCGTCCGTATCCCGGCTGATGAGCTTGGCGACAATTGATGTTGACGCCAAGATCTTCAGCCACTATTCCTGCAGAAACCCTAAACCGATCCTACAGGTTTTACCAATCGTAAAACAACGGAAAAACATCCATACACTATAATTAAACTATAACTGCATGCTTTACTACTTAAATTCATCAAACCACCCATTGTTCCCACCTGGTTAACTTACCCGATCATGCATTTAACATGCTGATTCATGTGCTTAAGTCATGTTTTAATGATCCTAATGTTTTAATGATCCTAATGAGTTAACATGGTTCATTCCCTACTTCAGAACACGCTTAAACCTTCCGAATTCTCCCGGTTCACACCGAACCCTCCGCGAGCTCCCACGACAATTGCACCATGACACGGCATTTCCTTGTCTGATTCGGCAACGCCACACGTCCCACGATCCTCCAACCACTCTCCTGTACCTGTTGGAAGCTTTAGGGATAACGGGGCGTGAAGCTGGGGCAATGGGAAGAGAGAACAGGGTGGAAAACCTACCCTCGGGTGACCCTATAACCTGCAGATTTCACAGGTTGGCGTCAACCCCTCTGCCGTTTAGGGCAACCGCCATCATCAACGTCCACATCTTATGCCGCCAAGTTCATGCAGTCAACGGCAACTTACCTGGACGCCAACAAGTCAACGGCCACACCTGGCCGCCAACGCCAACTCAACTGCAGCAGGTCCTATTTCATTTCAGGACCAAACCTGCACCTCACCTGAGCAAACCACACATTCCACACAACCAACTCACACTGGCCTCACAACAGCCGTCACAACCATTACACACATGATCCTGCATAGATCCGAAAAGCACGCGACGTTACATTACTATCATCTAAAAAGAAAATTCCGACCTCAAAATTCATAATACAACTCAAAGTTAAACAACTTAAACATACATACCTTTACAAGCACTATCATTTAAAAAGAAATACAAAAGCTTATTCAAACAGATAGGGATTTCCTCGGCTAACTCCCAGGTATCCTCACCACCCAACCTATTTTCCCATCTCACTTTAACTAGCTCAATTTCTTTATTTCTCTCATTTCTTTATCTTTCGATCAGTGATCTACACTAGAACACTCTGGCATAGTCATATCGGTCCTCAGGTCACCACCTTGATATCTGATTATTTGAGCTGGATCTTCAATGCACTTTCTCAACATAGACACATGAAATATATCATGAACATCTGCAAATCTGCTGGCAAATCCAGCCTATAAGTTGTTTCCCCAATCTCTCAATTACCTGGAAAGGTCCAACATACCTTGGACTCAACTTTCCAGTCTTGCCAAACCTCATAATACCTTTACCGGGGAAACTCTCAGGAAAATAAAATCTCCCACTTCAAACTGAAGTGGTCTTCTCCGATTATCTACATAACTCTTTTGCCTGCTTTGAGCTGCCTGTAATTTTTCTTTAATAAGTTTCACTACTTCTGTGGTTTGCTGAATCAATTCAGGACCCACTAATTACCTTTCTCCTACATCAAGCCAGTTCATTGGGGTTCTACATGGCCTTCCATATAAAGCTTCATACGGTGCCATCCCATGACTGGTATGATAACTATTATTATAGGCAAACTCAGCCATTCCCAAATGATGCTCCTAGCTACCTCCCTAAACTAAACAACAAGCCCGCAACATATCTTCAATCGTCTGGATAGTCCTCTCTGTTTGACCATCTGTCTGGGGATGATATGCGGAGCTATATCTCAGCTCAGTACCATTACTCTTTGTAGACTTCTCCAAAAACCAGAAGTGAATCTTGGATCTCTATCAGACACAATAGTCTTTCGGAATACCATGCAGTGGAACAATTCTTTCAACATAAATATTTACTAATCTGTCCACTGTCCAGACATACTTACTGCCACTAATCTGCACACCTTGTTAATCTGTCAACAAATACCCCATATCCATTATGCCCGGAACTCGATCTTGGGTAACCTGCTACAAAGTCCATAGCAATATCATCCCATTTCCACTGTGGAATGGGCAACGTTGCAACAAACCTCCAGGCTTCTGATGTTCTACTTTAATCTGTTGACAGATAGCACATCTTGCAACAAACTCTGCTATTTCTTTCTTCATACGAGGCCACCAGAAATGCTTCCTCAAATCATGGTACATTTTAGTACTATCCAGATGAATAGTGTACCTAGATTTATGAGCCTCTTCCAACACTCGCTGCTTCACCTCTCTTTCAGCTAGAATAAACAACCTGCCTCTGAGCCTGACCACACAATTATCATCAATGGTAACTCCTTCCATTTTTACAATTTCAGCTAAATTTACATCTGCTCTCTGAGCCTCAATAATCTGCCAATACAAGGACGGCTCTACAGCACTAGCAGCTAGTACTGCCCGTCGCTGACTATTGGGCACATATAAGGAGTTCTCTACTATCTCTTCATACAACTTCCATTCTTTAATCATCATCAAACTTACATATGCCTTTCTGCTCAAGGAATCTGCTACAACATTGGCCTTACCCGGATGGTAAGCCAAACTGAAATCATAATCCTTTAAATATTCAATCCATCTGCGCTGACGAAGGTTCAAATCTTTCTGTGAGAAAATATACTTCAAACTTTTATGATCTGTAAAGATCTCAAATCTCTCGGCATACAGATAATGCCTCCACATTTTCAAGGCAAACACAACTGCTGCGAATTCGAAATCATGAGTAGGATAATTCTCCTCTGCCGGCTTCAATTGCCTGGACGCATAAGCTATCACTTTGCCATGGTGCATAAGCACTGCACCAAGTCCTCTCCTTGAAGCATCAGTATACAACACAAAACCACCATTCCCTACCGGTAATGTCAATATAGGTGCTGATGTAAGTCTCTTCTTCAATTCCATAAAACATTTCTGACATTCACCGGACCACACAAATGACACCCCTTTCCTGGTCAATTTAGTCATAGGTGCTGCAATCTTAGAAAAATCTTGAATAAAGCGCCTATAATAACCTGCGAATCCCAGAAAACTTCTAATCTCGGTTATTGTCTTAGGCACTTCCCATCTCATCACTGCTTCAACTTTACTTGGGTCTACTGCTACTCCTTTAGCTGAGATAACACCAAAAACTGAATTTCTTTCAACCAAATTCACACTTATTGAATTTAGTAAACAACTGGTTATCTCTTAACAACTGCAGAGTAAACCTCAAATGAGCTGCATGCTCCTCTTCAGATGCTGAATAAATTAGAATATCATCAATAAGACCACAATGAATTGGTCTAATATATGGATGAAAAATTCTATTCATCAGATCCATAAAACCTGCAGGAGCATTGGTCAACCCCAATGGCATAACCCAAACTCGAAGTGACCATATCTGGTTCTGAAAGCTGTCTTATCTATATCCTCCTCTTTAATTCTCAACTTATGGTACCCGAACCTCAAATCATTTTATAAAATACCTTCGCCAATTGCAACTGATCAAAAGATCATCTATTCTTGGCAACGGACTTATTCTTAATGGTCACATCATTCAACTTCCTATAATCAATACACATACGAAAACTTCCATCTTTATTTTTCACAAATAAAACCGGCACTCCCACCGCAATGACTCGGTCTAATAAACCCTTTCTTGCAACAATTCTTCTAACTGCTTTTTCAATTCTTTAAGTTCTGCTGGTGCCATCCGATATGGAGCTTTAGAAATCGGCATGGTACCTGGCAGCAACTCAATGGTAAAGTCCACCTCTCTATGTGGAGCTAAACCAGGCAAAATCTTCAGGAAAAACATCAGCAAATTCCCTAACCACGGGAACTGCTTCCCACTGACTGACTAGCTTCTACCAGACTTACTGAGGCTAAATAAGCCACACATCCTAGCATTTATCAACTTTCTATAGCTTTAATTGCAGAAATTAGAAACTTAGAGGTATAAAAAGGCATACCTTGATATTCAAATACGCACCATTAGATGACAAAACCTGATCCCTTTCTTTCTGCAATCTAACATTGCTCCATAAGTCTCAAGCCAATCCATACCAAAATAATATCATAATCTGACAACTGCAGGGCATACAACCGCCCGACATCTGGTTCCCTTCAATCATAACAGGAGCTTATCATCTATAGCTCGAAGTGAGCAGGAACTCACCCAAGGGAACCTCCACTACTAACTCACAAGACTTTTCCTCTAAAGGATGAGCTATACAATCCAGAAATTCTTCGGAAATAAAAGAATGAGAGACACCCGAATCAAATAAAACTCTTGCTGAATATTCATAAAGAGGTAAAGTACCTTCTATCATATTCGATGCCTCCGCCTGGGCTCGGGTGATAGCCATAACCCAGCCTCTTCCCCGTGCTGCGGTGCTCCTCTGCCATGACCTGCCTGTGGCTGCTGAAACTGCTGAGGCTGCTGCTGCTGCTGCACAACCTCTTCCATACCCATACCTCTTGGATAGGGACAATTGCGATCAAATGCCCCCGGCTGATTACAATTATAACATCTATATCCTGGTGGAGTAACGGGCTGCCTGGCAGTACTCTGCTACCTCCTCCACCTCAGGCCTACCTCGCCTTTGCTGAAATTACTAACGACCTCCCATCCTCTTCCTTTGCCTTTAAATGCTTGCTTTAATTTTTCTGCCCATTTACCAAGCCTGATGAAGAAGGTCCTGCTGGTGCTTTACTCTTACTTGCACCCACTGATTGCTGTGGTAGCCGAAAAGTACCTGAACCTGACTCGCCACCCACGAGTCTGAATAGACCCCTCCAATGTAGTTGCTCTCTGGGCTGCTTCTTCCACTGTCTTAACATGAGAGGTACTATTGCATCCTGCAACTCCACTCTCAAACCTCTAATAAAATACTCAACCATCATATTATTATCTGAAACTACTAAGGCGCATAATGGCTAAGCGCCATAAACCCTCATCTTATACTCTAAAACTGAAGAGTTACCTTGCTGGAGCATCCGAAACTGCTCTCTTTTCACTTGCTGCTTGAATGATCAAAGAATGTATCGTTAAATACATCAAGAAATTCCGACCAGTGATAGCCTCTTCTGTCCTGCCTGCAAAGGTGGTCTGCATCTTCAGTCGCCACCAATCTAATGCAAAACCTATCAACTGATAAGTAGCTAACACAACTTTATCTGCTGCCGGACACCTCATAGTTGCAAAAACTCTTTCAATCTCATGAACCCAGTGCTCCGCTGTATCTGGATTCGGCCCTCCTGAGTAAGTAGGTGGCTGCAATCTCAGAAACTTTTCAACCTGCATCACTGGTTCCTCTGCTAATAACACTGGTGGTGGTGGTGGCACAGGTGCTGCAAAAGGCACCTCTACTCCTGGCAGGACTGGAGCAACAGGTACAGTCTCTCCATCCCCAGGTGGCACTGCAACCGGTGGTACCGGCGCCTGCTGATCCAATCCTTGCCCGAATATCCGTGAGGCTTTCCCAGATTCTTTCTATCATACTTTGGTACTTTCTCTGGATCATCTCCTCCACCACCCCAATCTCTTTCTATCAGCCATTCCAGAAATTTCTACATAAACAAAACACCAAACAAAAATCAAAACAATGAATTATCAGAAACCAGGTTCCTTACCAGCAGTGTAGCAAGACGGAAATAAGGCTATGTATCTTTCTAATTTCCCTTATATTAACACGGACCTTGCTCTGATACCAACTATGGCGAACACACCTCGGCCAAGCTCGTTAAACCGTAACGTACTTGATCCGAGTCTGCCTCCCGCGAACGGGCCGAAGCCTCGCAAGGATACCAAACCACAGTCCGTGTAAACACAAAGGAACCCACAACATTTTATATATATATCACAAGTTACATAGCCATATTTCCACAAAACTGAAAAGAAGTACAAGCTCCTGGGGCATACCCCGAGGTACAACTGAAGAAAATAAACAACTACTACACTACACTGCTGGAGCTGCTACTACACAGCTGGAGGTACCGACCCTGCACCGCTACGGCGCGGCTCTGAACTGGACGACGGTCGTGAAATGTCCTCCTCGCTCTCACCTGTGGGGGTAGGGGTGAGCCTCCCTAGTCACTGGCTCAGTAGGGAACTCCCCCAACACCGAGCAAACCAAAACCACAGGTACAAAAGCAATAAATAGTACCAACAATTATAGAACAGCTAAGCAGGATATGAAAGCTGTAAAAGTACTCACCGTCTGCCGACTACGAAAAACAACTGTAATAATTAAACGGCAAACCAGTACAGGTGTACAAGCTAAAGTAGAGACAGCCAAACACGAGCCACGTGAACTGGTTCGCGACACCAGAAACTGACTCGGACAAGCTAACACAGGTCTACCTCTCAGTCTCGCAGCCAAGAACGAAAGGTCCAGCTGCCGCTCCACGTGAAAAGGTCAAGCAACTGTGGAGACCAACTAAACACCACCACCTGCAGACCACACGGTCACAGGCCCATGCTTGACACCTCTAGATATCCTGGCCCGGAACTCCCTAGAGTGAGGCACTGGAAAAGGACTAGCAGGGGTCCAGTACGTCTACTGGTGTCCGTACCCCCAACTACGAGCGCGCTACAAGTGACTAAAGACCAACACAAGTGTCACTGTCCCACTGTCGTCTTTCCCTCAGCCGGACGTACAACTCAAGCACAGGAGTGAGGGTGTCCAGGTCAGACGACACAGACCTCGACGGTAAAACACAAGTACCGGGACAAAGCCCCGAGCTAACAGCCTGGCTCACAAAGAACCTGGGGCACCCAACTGGAGAGGTAACCACGGTAGGCGTCGTACTACTCGCCACATACACAAAACCACGTGCACGTCACACACAAACCACGTGAAAGCTCACGTAAATCTCAAGTAACAATGGTCCACTACACGTGAACCCAACTAGACTCGCGTGAACAATACGCAGCCTCGAAAGTGAGTAACTAACTGCATACCCCATATGCTAAACACAGAAAACATGTGCACTCAGTGCACCACAGGTGCCAACACACCATTCATTATCGATAAATACCATAAACAGTCATTTCTGCTTATACACAAGTTAGTGGCCACATCGACTGCCGCTTACAGGAAGTAGACGGCAATGGATTTGGCCGTCCGTATCCCAGCTGATGAGCTTGGCGACAATCGATGTTGACGCCAAGATCTTCAGCCACTATTCCTGCAGAAACCCTAAACCGATCCTACAGGTTTTACAATCGTTAAAACAACGGAAAAACATACAGAAATAGTTTCTCTAACATCCATACACTTTAATTAAACTATAACAGCATGCTTTACTACTTAAATTCATCAAACCACCCATTGTTCCCACATGGTGTAACTTAACCCGATCATGCATTTAACATGCTGATTCATGTGGTTAAGTCGTGTTTTAATGATCCAAATGAGTTAACAGGGTTCGTTCCCTACCTCAGAACACGCTTAAACCTTCCGAATTCTCCAGGTTCACACCGAACCCTCCGCGAGCTGCCACGGCAATTGCACCACGACATGGCGTTTCCTCGTCCGATTCGGCAACGCCACACATCCCACGATCCTCCAACCACTCTCCTGTACCTGTTGGAAGCTTTAGGGATACGGGGGCATGAAGTTGGGGCAAGGGGAAGAGAGAACAGGGTGGAAAACCTGCCCTCGGGTGACCCTATAACCTGCAGATTTCACAGGTTGGCGTCAACCCCTCTGCCGTTTAGGGCAACCACCATCATCAACGTCCACATCTTATGCCGCCAAGTTCATGCAGTCAACGACAACTTACTTGGACGCCAACAAGTCAACGGCCACACCTGGCCGCCAACTCCAACTCAACTGCAGCAGGTCCTATTTCATTTCAGGACCAAACCTGCACCTCACCTGAGCAAACCACACATCCAAACCACACATTCCACAAAACCAACTCACACTGGCCTCACAACGGCCGTCACAACCATTACACACATGATCCGCATGGATCCAAAAAGCACGCGACGTTACAGTAGGAGTCACATGGTGTGATTTTCGAACCACCTAAAAATCTTTGTGCAGTGGTTTAATATTGTCTCATCGTTAGATGCATGCAAAGGGGTTCGATTAAACTCTTAACATTCACACACTAGTTCATATAATCTGATTGTTCAATTGTCTCACACACTTTGTGAACTTAATCACATCAGATCAGTGGAGTTTTTAATTAAGTAGATTCATTATTTCGAAGTAATTCTTAAATTGCTTAAGGTTCCACTGCAAATCTATTCAACCCCCCCTTCTAGCTTTGCCATCACCGAATATCAGATCCTATCAATTGGTATCAGAGTGGGTTTTCTATTCATCGGTTGTGATTTGACAGATCTGTTTTTTGTGTGCTTAATCGCTCATCTGATTCTGATCTGATCTGATTGATTGTGATTAATCTTTTGGAATATCATTTGATCTGTTTGAACTGATTGATTACTTGTTGATCTGACTCAATATTCTATTGACTGGTCTATTCATCTGAAGCATACTTAGAAATATGGCTAAGTTCTGAAGTATCATAAATAGACCAATGATAATTGATTTGATGACAAGGTTGAAAAAATGCAGGTCTCCTCTATGAAAACAAGCAAGTCTGGAAAGGAAACAGAAGAAAAATGCTACATGGCTCATGGCAGCTCAAAAGGCTCTTTCTGTTCAGACAAATCTGAAGAATCATATATGTCAGAGAAGTCAAGAAACTCTCAAAGGTTAGATAAATCCAATTCAGACCTATTTGATGTATCTATATCTAACTCTGATTCAGAGAATGATATATCCTATGATGAATTGATAGAATGCTATGAGCACTTGTCCAATCAATTTAAGAAGGTAAAATCT
Source organism: Colocasia esculenta (assembly GCA_014218235.1). NCBI lineage: Eukaryota > Viridiplantae > Streptophyta > Magnoliopsida > Alismatales > Araceae > Colocasia > Colocasia esculenta. The sequence goes on along the minus strand of CM024762.1, from coordinate 72,613,245 downwards.
CAAAACAAGAAGCTAAAAGAAAAATTGGATAAGAAACGAAATGAGAATTGATAATGCTCAAGCATTCTATGAAGAAAATGAAAAATTGAAAATGGAGAATGAAAAATTGGAGAATGAAGTCAGAATTGCGGAAACAAGCTTTCTAAATTGAAAGAAGATCATGATCAGGTTCAATGTTAAAATTTTGATTTGAAAAATGAAAATGAAAAATTGATTAATCATAATGAGAATCTTAAACTTGATAATGATCAATTGAACAAACAATCTCCAACATGGCTCATGATCATCAATTTAATGAATAATGCAACCAATTGGTTGAGGAAAATAATCATCTGAAAAAGAAGATTGAATGCTTATATCATAATAGACCATTAGGATTTCGCTCAGTGAAGCTATTTTAAACCCTCAGCATCCTATCCATGCTTTCCTAGCTCCAGATACCTTTCAGGGGGTTGTTCTCAACTAGGAAAAAGACAAGAGAGTGTGGGGGCCTTCTCAGAATGGGGGCTTCTCAGTCAGGTCTGCTTATGACTTAGCTCGGTCTGTGAGAGTTGACAGAACCGCTTTGAATAAAATGTGGCACAACCGGTTCTACAAAAGGGCTTCTTTCATTTGCTGGAAACTCCTTCATAGGGCGGTGCCGGTTGATCAACGTATAGCTGAAGTGGGAATTCCAATGGTATCCAGCTGCTCTTGTTGTTCATCGCCTAAGGTGGATGATATTAACCAGTTGTTCATTAAAAGCGACCTAGTTGTGTCTCTGTGGCACTGGTTTTCGCCACTTATAAATCCTAGTGCTTATCTTCACAGCCACATTACGTCAAGAACCTGGAACTTCCTCTCAACTGTTAGTATTACTTCTCCTTTAGGCTTTGTTGCTTTGCACTGCCTCCTTCTACTGCTGTGGGAAATATGGAAATGGAGATGCAAATCATGATTTGAGGGCATAAGTTCTTCAGTTGGGTAGGTTATTAAAAACATTAATTCAATGGTGGCTCATTCCCTGACCTTGGTTCACTTTAAAGTGGAACCTTCTACTGCTGATCTGAGGATTCTTCATCAGTTTGGCTACTCCCCTCAATTCTCTATCAAGTAGATAAAACTTGTTAGGTGGATGCCTCCTATTAATGGTTATTGCTTGAATGTGGATGGTGCTTGCAAAGGTAATCCAGGTGACTATGGGGGAGGTGGATGTATTAGAGATAGAGGGGGTTCGGTGTTAGTGGCTTTTGCTCATTTTTATGGCACGGGAAACAGCATGGTCGCTGAATCTAGAGCTATGTGTGATGGTCTTCGCCTAGCAGATTTCCTTGGCATTCGCTTGACTGTCATCTACTCGGATTCCCTAGCCTTGGTGAACTCTTTCACTTCTGGTAGGTGCCCGGCGTGGCAGGTTCTCAGGTGGTGGAGGGAAGCTGGTGTTAGAATGAAAGAAGGAAGTGTGTCGTTGAGATATTGCTACCGTGAAACAAATAAAGTGGCTGATGGTTTGGCAAATTTTGGTTGCTGGTCTATGGAAAATTTTGTGTTTTGGGGGTCTACAGATTTACCTCATATATGTAAAGGCCCTATTGTACTGGATAAAACCGGTCTCTACAATGTTAGATTTTTCTGACCGGGTCAATCTTTTGTACTCTTTCCTTCCATATATATATGATTTTGGCCCAGGTTTTGATCTGGTGGAGTGAGAACATTCTCCCTCTCTGAGGGAGGGTGCGCTCTCCCAGCTTCGAACCTGAGGACCTATTCAAATAAAAAAAATATCAATGGAACAATGCTAAGAAGAAAATTGCTGACTTGGAAAATCAAGTTGTTCAAAGTGAAATTGAAAAGAACAAAATAAAAAATGGTCTGGATGTTATGACAAGCCAACTTCAAACTTCTAAAAAAGAAATTGATGCATTGAAAGCTGAAAAAGAAAAATTGACAAATGAACTTGAAGTGGTTAGTAAAGAAAATCAAAATTCTGAAAAGAAGGTTTTAAAATTGAACAAAATAATTGACAGCTTAAAATCTGCTCTATCTAAGTTTGTTAAGGAACACAGAATTTGGATAATCTTCTTGGAATAAAAGTCAATTTTCAAAAGGAGGGTTTAGGCTTTAACCCCTTGAACAAAAAGGATTTTTAAAACAAAACAAAGACCTCATTTGTCAATGTTTCTAAGAACAAGAATTATGTTTCACCTAAAGAAAAACTTGTTAAGATTCATGTTCAGAAAAATATAAAAAAAAATGATAAATTGAACAAAAATGCTGCAAATAGGAAGAATCATGTTTCAACTGAAAACCAGAAAAAGAAAAAGAAAAAGAAAACAGGACTCCACAAGGTCTCCACAGCTCCTCCATCAGCCTAGGAAAATCCAAGACAATCTGCAACTCCACAACACGTCAAGAGCTACCAAAGGGTACCACCTCCTCCTTTTCAGCCCAAGGATAATCAAAGGTACTCTAAAGGATCTCAGAGATTCCAACGAATGCACTCATACTATGGTAAGCTCTAGGTAAATACTCAACTCGTTTTCTTTAATTGCAATAGACCTGGTCACCTAGCAAAATTCTACTGGAATAAAAGTCAACACTTTCATAAATATGCCAAATTTGTCCAATGCTTTACATGTCATAAACATGGTCATATCTCCAGGGACTGTTGGCATAAAAATGATCATCTTGTGCATGTTCCCAAGCCCCATGCTCATACACATGCCCATGTACATAGGAATAAAAATCATGTTCATGTTGAAAATACTCAGAAATTTCATGTACATAAGAACATGATTGCTGGACAAAAGAAGTGTTCTATTCTTCATGCTAAAAGTCATAAAAATAAAATATTTCATGAAAACATAGATGTATTGAACAAGACTACAGAAGAGTATGGAACTAATGCTGCTCATAGTTCCATTAATGAAAGAAATACATCTATTCCAAAAATAAAATCATTTTGGATTCTAAAATCATTGTTAAATCCTAACATTAATGTCATTGCAGGACCCAAGCAAGTGTGGGTCCCAAAACTAGCTTGATCAACAAGTTGAGATGTCTTGCAGCCATACAGTGTAAATGGATTCATGACATTGGCTATGCAAGGCAAGAAATGATTGGAGAACAAAGGTAAAATTTTTGAGATTGCAATTGAAGACTGTTCAGGTAAAATCTCCTTATCACTTTAGATTTGAACTGGTGGAATTGAAATGGATTTTTAATTTTATCTGAGCAGTGAAAAATGTGTTTTGATGTTATCCCCAAATGACAATGCCTCTTAACAATTGGAATCATGGTTATATTATCATGCTTGCTTGACTGTGTCCATGATTCTGTGTGCATAATAATGAATTGCTTGCCAACCCTTCTCAGTTCATACACATTTTAAGGGGTGTAAAATTTGAAAAAGTACAAAAATGTTCTTTAAAATTCTTTGAAATTGATCTTTTATGTAGTGACTATTTGGTATATCAAATGGTAAAATGTGGAAGGACAAGTTAAGCTTGTCTGGAAACTATCATTATGCGTGAGAAATATTCTCCACCAAGTATCAATAGTCTTCTACTATATAAAGATTATAAAAAAAAAAATCATAATCTCAAAAACTTCAATTGATCATGTTTATACTCTCTTTGTGCATATTGCTTGACATGAACATGTGTGAATTGCCTGAATATTCATTTCAATACCATGCGTACATTATGGGGGAGTAAGTCAAAAAGAGTTTTTAAGTGAGTTGTTTGAGGGACATTCTTTCACATCAATCTTGCCACATTTATCTCTTTAAAAGAATGAAATTTTGGTGCCCACATGCTAATGGATGTTTATTCTGTGTGCAAATGCTTGGTATGTTTGTGTATTTCATTGATTGATTTACTTGAATGATGAGTCATCATATGCACACACTATGGGGGAGTAAGACAAGGTAGGTTGAGTGAAATGTTTGAGAGATGCCCTTCATATTTATTGTGTCATTATTTCTCAAACTCTTGGTCTTCATGTCACTCAATTTAATGCCTCAAAACTGAGTTTCCAAGTACCTGTCGACAACCCCTTCTTCAGCTGTCGACAGATGACCTCTTATAGAACACCAGTTCTTCTGGATCTCAGTAGCTGTCGATAGCCACATTCTTGTTGTCGACAGATGCCCTTCATGTGTGAAATACTCAACATTCATCAACATTTCTTCATGAGTATGTTCATTGTTTTTGTGCAAGGGGAGAATTTGAACTTAATGTTCATTACAACCCTTCATACTCCCATAGTATTAAAGACATTACCTTAATCACAATGATTTTGAAATAACATTATGTGCTTGAGTATAGGTTGTGTCATCTAGAAAACATTGAACAAATCCAATGGCCTTAACCTAACTCACTTGAATAACTCCCTTATGGATGATCATGTTTCCAAACTGGATTGATAAGTACGAAGGTTATTGAACTTAATGTTTTTACATTGACCTTTAACCTTAAATAACCTTTTAAACTTGATTTTCAATTTTTTTAAAAAAGGAAGAAAAGCTACCTATTTCTAAATTCAAAATTCAAACACAAATTGTGAAATGGGATAAAGGCAGAGCAATGATGCACATAGCTGACTAACCGGGGACATGGGCATCACAAATGTCTTTCTTCACATCAAAAAGTCCTTGTATTATCTCTGCACAATGGTATGATAGTCACCTAAACTGAGTAATTGGGGGTATGGGCATCACAAATGTCTACCTTCACGTCAAAAGGTGAAAGTGCTTCTAATTACCACTTTTCCCACATTAACTAGACAAAAGAAATAGTTCAATGTTAGAAATAGGGTGAAGCCTCTATATTTTTAAATCAAGGCCAATTTGTTGTTTATTGTTAATTATTCCTGTAAACATTACTTTCATTTACCAACTGAACATCACCCACCAAGAAATATGTTTTTCTACATCGATTTCATTCAAAGGAGTTATCTTATTTTCATATGCTTTTGAATAGTGTCTTCTAAATGCTACAACTTGAGATTCCCGGAGTATTATCTCTTAACCATTGTAGAATTTTTATGTGTCTTAATACTAGTGTTTATGACACTATGTAATGGATATCAACCTACTCTCAACCTTGCAATCCCATTTGAACACTCATTCTCCACTCAAATCTTCCACAATTCAGTTCTGGGGTCAAGTAGTTCTTTGCTTCATTTCTTTCCCCTTCTCTTGAGTCATGAGTCTGTTAACTCTGCCATCTCTTTCTCCTTCTCTTTTGCTTTTGTTGTGTCATGTAATGGATGTCCTTTTTTTTTTTTTGTAACTGTGTGTACTTATTGATCAATGAATTGAAACATAGTTCTTTGCTTCATTCTTATCCATGTGTGCATGAACTATCTTTTTGAATGTTGTCAAAAGTGGGAGAAAATATCACTTGTAATTTTGTCATCATCAAAAAGGGGGAGAATGTTGGGTTACAATGTGTATGATGACATGTGCTTAAATGTTTTTGATGATGTTTAACATAATTGATGTTACATTGATGTTACGTCCCGAGAATTACGCCGCGGATATTAATAATTATTCGGAAATAATTCGAGTCGATATCCCGAGACGTGAACAGTCGGCAAATAAGCCTCTAGCTAGCATGCACTAAATGTATAACAACATACATCATCATAGGGCCCAAATATTGAACTCAACTAATCTTTATTCAAATCTCAACTCATTGTATTCCAAATGGGAACTATTACAGGACTAAGACTGAATAAAAAGAAAAAGTACATTTGTTCCTCACTTCCTACTACATGAATCTAACACTCAAAGCAAACTACTATAACTAGACTCATAGTTGGGACGCTCTTCACTCGGACGCATTCCCATCCTCGACTTGCTCTTCCTCTTGAATGTCATAGTCACCTAGATTGGGTAAAAGTAGGGGATGAGCAAACTAGCCCAGTAGGATTTATATCTCAATGTGCGGGCAATGATATAAGTATTAGCAATTTAGAACTAGGTAAGCACGATCAATGATATGCAAGTACGAATAAAACTCGTTAAAACATGTTACATGAACAAGCTAGATAGAGTGATCATGATAGAACACGATTTTGAACAGGATGACAAGATAGAACTAGCAATAGATCACTTTGTACAAGCACGTAAGAATTCACTTGATGTCAAGAACGCAAGGTATCACTAATTGCATTAAATGCATGATGGCCATATCACGCAAGCAAGCACGCACGAGCACGATCATGTAACACTAATCAAGCATGTAGACACCAATGTACACCAAGAAAAGATCCATCAAGAATGTACACCAGGACACGTGTATGTGGTTATTGTATCTATCATTCAACACGACACGCACGACTCCCAGCGCAGATGCAACGCCAGTAATCATTATACCTCATGGTTAATAGTATATTTATGACTCTCCATCATTGGGGCTAGACTGGAGCCCTTGGACACTCGCCGTGCCCGGACAGCATCTCACTTAAATTTTAAATGTAGATACCCACAGTCATTTATAATGGCCAATGAGAGTTTCAATAAGTAAGCATGTGTACTGTCATGTTCATGATGATGATGAGAACTAGTAATAAGTAATTGAACATGATTTCATGATAACAATGGTCAAGAGATAAATTCGGCAGCATAACGGTATGATTTATAATTTAGTTCAATCTTTACATTAACGGCTTTAGTCTAGATTGTAATTCACACTCACGAGAACAAGACGAGAGAGGAAGTGCACGCTATCTCTAGGGAACTTCAATGGTACAACCAACTCGTCGGCCATGTGGGAATCCATGGTCAGAGGAGATTTATGGAGGCCTTAGAGAAAAGGTCACTAGTCTACCGATTCGGAATGACCGGTAGAGAGCTTCCAAATCCCCAAGAAAGGGCTGCCTAGACGTGTAAGTGTGTAGTGATGTACGCGTGTCTCAATTCTCAAACCATCATTTCAAACTAGCGGAAAAAGCACTTAACATGATGGCACAAATTGAACAATGCATTTAACTACACATGGGCTTGCAATATTTAAGAACGATAATTATCATTTAAAACATGGTAGAATAATGGAGAGATTAAATCATGAGTTACATGAATGGATCATAACATTTAAGGAGCAATTAGAATAGCATTCATGTAATTAAAGCTTTTAAATGGGTTAATCACTTTTAAGCCATTAAAATAACCACCATGCAATGATCAGACCCAAAATATGTGAATTACACACTAAATATCATGTTAACCAGACCTCGGGTATAGCGGTTAGATTTGCAAGAAAATAAGTGGGGATTTAATGCAAAATCCTGAGATCGCGACGGGTGCATATGATGAAGGCGACAGGGCGGTCAGACCCGAAGGTTAGGCTGCGACGGATCCCCGTAAGGGTCGCGATGGGTCGGGAATAGAACGCGACACTGGGATGTGAAGAACACGACGGGGCAGTCAGATCAGGCAGCAAGGTAGCGACGGAGCGCTTCGTCGCTTTCAGAACGCGATGGGGTATGCTGTCGCGACAAGACCACAGAACGCGGCCTATCGGGCCATCGCGTTCACAAGGTCTGCGCCTGAATCTGGCAGAGAAAGGACATGTTCTTGGATTGCGGTCCAGAATAGCCTTATATTCACACAGGGTGCTTCAAAAATAGAGAACAAATTGTACTGTGTATGAAAAATAACGAAACCAGTTTTCAACTAATCTAGACCTGCGAGGGTGCTTCTAGTAAATCAAAATTAGAACACCATGAGGGTTTCGATAGGCTTTAATCAAGTCAAACACAACGTAACACCAAGTGTAACCTGAAAAACGTAGTTTTATGCAGCAACCCTCTTACCATGCTTATAACTCTCTAACTATTGATATTTAGACAAAACATGACGAGGACAACTAGTAGAAAAACGTTCATGTTGTGGGTTTGCTTTATATCGGTCTCGAATCACATGGAACATATAAAGAACAGAAAAAGCCCCGACAGTGCGCGAGTTGGGGAAAACACTTATAACTCAAAATCTACTCGATGGAATTCGATGAAACCAGTGGGAAATGAAAGTTAACTTGATTCTCTACACATTGGTATAGGATATGTTAAGGTTTGGCAGGAGAAATCCTACCTTCTGGGTTGAAGAAGTCCCGTTCATCCAGAAAACCTGTGTTCAGACCACTCGCAAGAGAACGCTTAATACTCTATGTATAATGGATGGAATTTAGGCATTCCCCTTGGGTTAAGACGTAGACTTGACCCTCTTTCCAGGGGTATAAGCCTTGCAAGGTTTGGTTTACGTTTGGCCTACCTTTGATCAGTTTCAAGTGGACGGTGTGTGCAGGTCGCAGAAGATGAACGGGGGAAGAAGATGTCCTTCTTGTGGTCGATCCATAGCTCCCCAGCCCCCAAGAGCTCCTCCACATGACCCCAGCAAGTTGTAAACTCATCCCTATGGTTTGGATGAAGAGTATTTAAGTAACCAAGGTATTTAGGAGTCCTATTGTAACTAGGAAAGAAGGGTTGCAGGATTGGCTTGTGTCTTTCCAAAATTTGAAGATCTCTCCCTCCATTAGAGAGTCTTGACCATCAAGAAACCTCTATGGGTGGGTAGGCACGAATTTGGGTTGCCAAGAGTGTAAGATCTCTTCCCAATTCAACTCTAATTGCCTCTTTTTAATTTCAGCTAATTTAAGCTACAAATTTCCATGCATTTCCTAGCTTCATTTGATTTTTTGGGTCATATGTGGTCCCTTGGCCCAATTAATATATTGGGTCATTAATATATAATGTTAGGAGTTTCTCCAACACTTTTATTAAATTTTTTGTTGCATCGTATTTTCGTGTTAACGGTTTTCCGACTTGTTTCCTAATTTGGATAATTGGTCACAATAACTCTTAAACCTAGTCCAAATGATTTTTATTGACCCAAATTTTTGATGGGTCATTAGAAGATATTATTTGAAGCCCATATATGATTTTTATTTAATTTTCTGACTCATCCAAGTACATGTGATAATGATTTTCCGACTTATTCATGAATTACGATAATAAGTCGTGAAACACTTTAAACTTGGCTAATCCGATTTTTCTTGACCTGAATTTCTTTGTGAAACTTTTAGTAAAAATGTTTGGGGTTGATTTATATTTTTTTTTACGGATTTTTCTGATGTGGTTTAGCTCATACAATAATGATACGTATGTTTAAATACTCTGATATTATGGAAATTATTTATTTCCATTTATTTTGGATTTTTATGTAATTAAAATTTCCAGGGTGCTACACCCTACCCCACTTAAGAGAATTTGGTCCCCAAATTCATGCATAGAAAGTTATTGTACAAGTGAGGTGTACTTACTTGTGAATAGCTCCGGGTATCTTTTGCGCATTGCTTCCTCGGTTTCCCACGTGTCGTCTTCATCCATGCGTTGATTCCATTTAACTCTTACCAGTGGGATGTTCTTGTTCCTTAATTGGCGCAGTTCCCGGTCCACAATCTTAATTGGCTTCTCTTGATACGTTCCGTCTTTGTTGAATTCCAGGAGCTCATATTCTATGACATGCCACGGATCCCGTACATACTTTTTCAACATGGATATGTGGAACACATCGTGTATTCCATCCATTTGTGGTGGTAAAGCGAGACGATATGCCACCTCGTCGATTCTTTCAAGGATTTTGAAAGGCCCGACAAACCTTGGTGATAACTTGCCTTTAATGCCAAAACGCCTGATTCCATGGCCTGGAGACACTTTTAAGAATACATGTTCCCCAACGTGAAACTCTAGGTCTCTTCTTCTATTATCCGCATATGCCTTTTGTCTTTGCTGTGCCACTACCATTCTTTCTTTTATAATCTTTACCTTCTCTGTGGTTTCCCTTATCATCTCTGGTCCTAGCATTTGTTTTTCACCAACTTCATACTTGCATATTGGCGATCGGCAACTCCTGCCATAGAGTGCTTCAAATGGTGCCATTTGAATGCTAGCTTGATAGCTATTATTGTAGGCGAACTCCACAAAGAGGTAAGTGTTCGTACCAGCTACCTCCGAAATCTAGGACACATGCTCTCAGCATATCTTCAATTACCTAGTTGGTTCTCTCCGTCTGACCATCTGTCTGTGGATGGAAAGCCGTGCTAAAGTTTAGTTTAGATCCCAAGGAGTAGTGCAGTCCATTCCAAAAGTGGGATGTAAACCTAGGGTCTCTATCAGATACGATATACACTGGTACTTCATGTAATCTGACTATTTCCTTCACATATAATGCAGCCAGAACATCTACTGACCACTTATTCTTCACTAGTAAGAAGTGGGCCGACTTAGTTAAGCGGTCGACAATAACCCAGATACCATCGAATCCACCTCTATATTTGGGTAGTCCGAAAATAAAGTCCATCCCTATACCTTCCCATTTGCATGCCGGGATTTCTAGGGGTTTGAGTTTACCTGCGGGTCGCAAGTGTTCTTCCTTGACCCTTTGACATGTTAAGCATCGGGCGACATATTCCGCCACCTCTCTCTTCATATTAGGCCACCAAAAGCTTCTTTTCAAATCATGATACATTTTGGTAGTTCCATGATGAATGGTGTACCTGGTCTCGTGAGCCTATCCATGATCATTTTCTTTGTCTCCGCATGGTTGGGTACATAGACTCGATCTCGGAACAATAGTTTTCCATCTTCAGTTAATGAGAAATCCGGCCTCTAGTCTAGATTAGCCTTAATCTCCACAAGTACAGGGTCATTATCTTGGAGTATTGTGATGTCCTCCAATAGTGTAGGTTGTGCTCTAACACTAGCAACAAGGCATCACTTCTCTTTGATGTCATCAATGAACACCACTATAAACTGGTCCAAGTATGGCCTATAAATATTGTTCATAAGTTGCATGAAAGCCGCTGGAGCATTTGTTAAACCAAACGGCATGACCACGAACTCATAGTTACCATATCTACTCTGGAATGCAGACTTGTGAATATCCTCCTCCTTTATTCTTACTTGATGGTAGCCTGATCTTAGATCTATCTTGGAGAAATATTGTGCACCGGAGATCTGGTCAAACAGCTCGTCGATGCGGGGCAGTGGATACTTATTCTTTATTGTCAACTGGTTTAACTGACAGTAATCTATGCATAGCCTCATCGTCCCTTCCTTCTTTCTGACAAATAGCACTGGCGCTCCCCACGGGGATGTGCTAGGCCTGATAAAACCCTGATCTAGCAATTCTTGGAACTGTCTTTTCAACTCCTGCAATTCAACAGGGGACATGCGATACGGAGCTTTTGAAACAGGGGCTGCCCCAGGGAGTAACTCAATGGTGAAGTTTACCTCCCGCTCAGGTTGTTACGACCTCTGCATTTCAAGCACGCCCCGAGCTTCTTCCAGCATTCTTCAGCTCGGTGTCCCGATTTATCAAAGAATTTGCAGTTTTCAACCAACTACCTTCCTTCCACTTTGACTCTCTTGTCTCCAGCAACATCTCTTCCGGAATTCGGCCTCTTGTTATTGTTGTTGACGTTGTTGTTACGAAAAGTTGGAGCAATATTAGGTGCTCCCTTCTTGACGAAGACCGGCTTGGAGTTGTCCTTGCACCTCATGCCCTCTACTTTGGCCATGGTGTCCTCTACCAGTTGAGCTCTTTGGACCATCTCAGTGTAAGTTTGAATATTGTGTGGTCCAAGCCTTTGAATGAACATGGGCCTGAGCCCATCCATGAACCGATTTGCCTTAAGTCTTTCAGTTCCCACCAAGTGTGGGGCATACATAGCAAGACGCGCGAACTGAGCCTCATACTCAGCCACGGACATCCCTTTTTGTTTTAGTACGGCAAACTCCACTGCCTTTATCTCCTTGACTCTCTCAGAGAAATACTTTCCCCGGAATATCTCCAGGAATCCGGCCCACTCTAGTTCGCCAACATTTGGCAGGTGGGCCGATCTGGCCTTCCACCATGCTCGGGCATCCTTAGTGAATTGGAAAGTGGCCAGTACCACCTTCTCCCTGTTAGTGCATTGCATGACTTGGAAGATCCTTTCTATCTTCTCCTGCCAGTTCTCTGCTTCGTCCGGATTAGGGGATCCAGAGAAACGAGGAGGGTTCAAACTCCTAAAATTACGGTGCAAATCACCGGCTCCATTTCTAACTGCAGCAGCCTGATTTCCAGCCTGAACCACATTTTGCAGGGCCTGAGTCAATCCAGCTACTGTTTCTTGCATAGCTTGACATTGGTTGCGAGCCATTGCAGTTGAGTGCAAGAGTTATGAGGGTTCCTGAGAAAAGAATGGAAACCAATTAATGTCTCTAGATACATTATCAGAGTCAATGGGTAGGAGTGTTTAATTCTTGCTAACATATTCCCAGTCTCTACCCCTTCTCACCAGGTACTGTATTTAATTTCCATGACCTATGTTCCATAGGTATCTCCTATTCTTGAGACATACATCCTATTTGGTGTTCCTAGGCTCTGATACCACTAAACTGTCATGTCCTGAGAATTACGCATCAGATATTAATAATAATTCAGAAATAATTCGAGTCGATATCCCGAAACGTGAACAATCGGAAAATAAGCCTCTAGCTAGCACGCACTAAATGTATAACAACATACATCATCATAGGGCCCAAATATTGAACTCAACTAATCCTTATTCAAATCTTAACTCATTGTATTCCAAATGGGAACTATTACAGGACTAAGACTCAATAAAAAGAAAAAGTACATTTATTCCTCACTTCCTACTACATGAATCTAACACTCAAAGCAAACTACTATAACTAGACTCATAGTTGGGACGCTCTTCACTCGGACGCATTCCCATCCTCGACTTGCTCTTCCTCTTGAATGTCATAGTCACCTAGATTGGGTAAAAGTAGGGGATGAGCAAACTAGCCCAGTAGGATTTATATCTCAATGTGCGGGCAATGATATAAGTAATTAGCAATTTAGAACTAGGTAAGCACGATCAATGATATGCAAGTACGAATAAAACTCGTTAAAACATGTTACATGAACAAGCTAGATAGAGTGATCATGATAGAACACGATTTTGAACAGGATGACAAGATAGAACTAGCAATAGATCACTTTGTACAAGCACGCAAGAATTCACTTGATGTCAAGAACGCAAGGTATCACTAATTGCATTAAATGCAAGATGGCATATCACGCAAGCAAGCACGCACGAGCACGATCATGTAACACTAATCAGGCATGTAGACATCCAATGTACACCAAGAAAATATCCATCAAGAATGTACACCAGGACACGTGTATATGGTTATTGTATCTATCATTCAACATGACACGCACGACTCCCAGCGCAAATGCAACGCCAGTAATCATTATACCCCATGGTTAACAGTATATTTATGACTCTCCGTCGTTGGGGCTAGACTGGAGCCCTTGGACACTCGCCGTGCCCAATCAGCATCTCACTTAAATTTTAAATGTAGATGCCCACAGTCATTTATAATGGCCAATGAGAGTTTCAATAAGTAAGCATGTGTACTATCATGGTCATGATGATGATGAGAACTAGTAATAAGTAATTGAACATGATTTCATGATAACAATGGTCAAGAGATAAATTCGACAGTATAACGGTACGATTTATAATTTAGTTCAATCTTTACATTAACGGCTTTAGTCTAGATTGTAATTCACACTCACGAGAAAAGGACGAGAGAGGAAGTGCATGCTATCTCCAGGGAACTTCAATGGTACAACCAACTCATCGGCCATGTGGGAATCCATGGTCAGAGGAGATTTACAGAGGCCTTAGAGAAAAGTCACTAGTCTACCGATTCGGAATGACTGGTAGAGAGCTTCCAAATCCCCAAGAAAGGGCTGCCTAGACGTGTAAGTGTGTAGTGATGTACGCATGTCTCAATTCTCAAATCATCGGTTTGAAACTCGCGGAAAAAGCACTTAACATGATGGCACGAATTGAACAATGCATTTAACTACACACGGGCTTGGAAGATTTAAGAACGATAATTATCATTTAAACATGGTAGAATAATGGAGAGATTAAATCATGAGTTGCATGAATGGATCATAACATTTAAGGAGCAATTAGAATAGCATTCATGTAATTAAAGCTTTTAAATGGGTTAATCACTTTTAAGCCATTAAAATAACCACCATGCAATGATCAGACCCAAAACATGTGAATTACACACTAAATATCATGTTAACCAGATCTCGGGTATAGCGGTTAGATTTGCAAGAAAATAAGTGGGGATGTAATGCAAAATCCTGAGATCATGACGGGTGCATATGAAGAAGGCGACAGGGCGGTCAGACCCGATAGGTCAAGTCATGACAGATCCCTGTAAGGGTCGCGACGAGTCGACCTATCGGGCCATCGCGTTCACAGGGTCTGCGCCTGAATCTGGCAGAGAAAGGACATGTTCTTGGATTGCGGTCCAGAACAGCCTTATATTGAGACAGGGTGCTTCAAAAATAGAGAACAAATTGTACAATGTATGAAAAACAACAAAACTAGTTTTAAACTAATCTAGACCTACGAGGGTGCTTCCAGTAAATCGGAATTAGAACACCATGAGGGTTTCAATAGGCTTTAATCAAGTCAAACACAACGTAACACCAAGTGTAACCTGAAAAACATAGTTTCATGCAGTAACCCTCTTACCATGCTTATAACTCTCTAACTATTGATATTTAGACAAAATGTTCAACACAAAACATGATGAGGACAACAAGTAGAAAAACTTTCATGTTGTCGGTTTGCTTTAATTCGGTCTCTAATCACATGCAACATATAAAGAACAGAAAAAGCCTTGACAGTGCGCAACATGGGGAAAACTCTTATAACTAAAAATCTACTTGATGGAATTCGATGAAACCAGTGGGAAATTAAAGTTAACTTGATGCTCTACACATTGGTATAGGATATGTTAAGGTTTGGCCCAAGAAAACCTAATTTCTGGGTTGAAGAAGTCCCATTCTTCCAGAAAACCCATGTTCAGACCACTCGCAGGAGAACACTTAATACTCTGTGTATACTGCATGAAATTTAGGCATTCCACTTGAGTTAGGACGTAGACTTGACCTTCTTTACAGGGGTATAATTCTTGCAAGGTTTTGTTTAGGTTTGGCCTACCTTTGATCGGCTTCAAGTGGACGGTTTATGCAGGTCGCAGAAGACGAATGGGGGAAGAAGATCTCCTTCTTGTGGTCGATCCACATCTCCCCAGCCCCCAAGAGCTCCTCCACACGACCCCAGCAAGTTGTAAACTCGTCCCTAGGGTTTGGATGAAGAGTATTTAAGTAAGCAAGGTATTTAGGAGTTCTATTGTAACTTGGAAAGAAGGGTTGCGGTATTGGCTTGTGTCTTTCCAAAATTTGAAGATCTCTCCCTCCATTAGAGAGTCTTGACCATCAAGCAACCACTATGGGTGGGTAGGCACGAATTTGGGTTGCCAAGAGTGTAAGATCTCTTCCCAATTCAACTCTAATTGCCTCTTTTTAATTTCAGCTAATTTAAGCTACGAATTTCCATGCATTTCCTAGCTTCATTTGATTTTTTGGGTCATATGTGGTCCCTTGCCCCAATTAAGATATTGGGTCATTAATATATAATGTTAGGAGTTTCTCCAACACTTTTATTAAATTTTTGGTTTCGTCGTATTTTCGTGTTAACGGTTTTCCGACTTGTTTCCTAATTTGGATAATTGGTCACAATAACTCTTAAACCTAGTCCAAATGATTTTTATTGACCCAAATTTCTTGATGGGTCATTAGAAGATATTATTTGAAGCCCATATATGATTTTTTTTAATTTTTGACTCATCCAAGTACGAGTGATAATGATTTTTCAACTTATTCATGAATTACGATAATAAGTCATGAAACACTTTAAACATGGCTAATCTGATTTTTCTTGGCCTGAATTTCTTTGTGAAACTTTTAGTAAAAATGTTTGGGGTTGATTTATATTTTTTTTTACTGATTTTTCCGATGTGTTTTAGTTCATACGATAATGATATGTATGTTTAAATACTCCGATATTATGGAAATTATTTATTTCCATTTATTTTGAATTTTTATGTAATTAAAATTTCCGAGGTGCTACAATTGATGTTGGAAACATGAAAAAAATGACAAAGACATGAAAGAAATGAACAAATGAAAATTAGTGCTTCTATGACTATTCATGTATTCATTATATCTCACATAGAATGTCTTTTGATGTAGGTGTGAATGCACACAAGACAATCAACCAAAGTCAAGTGCAAAAGACCAAGAAAAACACTTCAAGTGGTCATGTGTCGACAGCCAGGAAGTTCCCTGTCAATAGATAGACCCATCTAGAACAAACAAGCTACTGGAAGCACTATCTAAGCAGTAGTTGTTGACAGATGAAATGTACCTGTCGACAGATACATGCTGCCTGTCGACAGCCAGCAAATCACCTGTCGAAGGATAAGGCCTTCCAGCAACACCATGGTTCTGGAAACCAGATCTAAGCAGTAGCTGTCGACAACTATAATGTGCTTGTCGACAGACGAAGAGAAAGATAGATCCGATGGTTAAGATATGTTCTATATTGGTGTGATTCCTTCAAGCACGACTCTCCATACTTGGACACCCATATATATAGATCATATGAAGGTATTTTCGCAGCAAGGAGCCACCATATCAAAACCCTAAGCAAAGGTCAAGAAGAAAGGCATCTTCCTGTTGCTCTGCTTCAACTCTCCAGATTGCTCAAGGAAGATCCATCTCGTGAGAGGAGTTGAAGTTGGTCTGTCCACGAATCAAGCTTCTTCTACATCGTCTGATCTTCATCAACACGAAGCCTGAAGTTGTTCCGGATGACCACATCGAAGAGTTCATCATAGGATTTGATCTTTCATCTCAGAACTCTTCCTTCTTTCTACTTTCATATATTTGTGTGTGTGTGTACTGATTCGAGATCAGTACGTGGCATTTATGGAAGTGTGTGGTTTATGTGATCTGTACAAGGGTTGTGTATAGATCACACTATGTGGTGTGTTGGTCATATCAAGGCTAGAGGTTCTGATCTATTGTGGACTTGATCTAGCGTGGGTGTGTGTGGTTGAGACGCTATGCTCGTGTCCGTGTTGTACTCAGTTCTTGAGTAGTGTGTGCCTCACAGTGTGAGGGGTGGACGTAGGAGTCACGTGGTGTGATTTCCAAACCACCTAAAAATCTCTGTGCAGTGGTTTGATATTGTCTCATCGTTAGATGAATGCATAGTGGTTCGATTAAACTCTTAACATTCACACACTAGTTCATATAATCTAATTGTTCAATTGTCTCACACGCTTTGTGCACTTAATCACATCAGATCAGTGGGATTTTTAATTGAGTAGATTCCTTATTTTGAAGTAATTTTTAAATTGCTTAAGGTTCTGCTACAAATCTATTCAACCCCCCCTTCTAGCTTTGCCATCACCGAATATCCGATCCTAACAGAATCTGAGGATAGAAGAGCCATCCGTAGGGCAGCGTTGAGGAACACCATTGTTGGAGAAGTATTGTACAGCCGCGCCCTAAACTGAATGCTACTTAGATGCTTGTCTGACGAAGAGGATTGGAAAGTAGTGGAAGGAGCCCATACCAGTGATTGTGCAGGGCATGTGAATAGCCAGAAGCTAGCAAAGAAGATGCTTACGCTAGGCTATTACTGGCCAACCCTAGAAGAAGATTGTGCCATCTACGTTCGAAGATGTGTCAAGTGTCATCTTCATGTCGACAAGATCCATGCTCTATCTTCCTCCTTACATCCACTTTCATCTCCTTGACCATTCTCCATGTGGGCCTTTGATATCATTGGACCCCTTGGTGATCTTAATGCTCAAACCAAACAAAAGTCCTTCATTCTTACTGCTACTGAGTATTTCACCAAGTCGGCCAAAGTCGAACCATTTTCAGAAATCAAAGGTTCAACTATCTGCCTGTTCATTATGAAGAACATCATCTCATAGTTCGGAGTACCAAGTAACCTCGTCACCGACAATGGACCTCAATTCATATCACAGGAGCTTCAAGATCTATGTAAGAAATTCAACATTTCTCTACATCATTCGTCTCCGTATTATCCACAGGGCAACGACCAAGCCAAAGCTACAAATAAAACACTTTTGAAAATTTTAAAGAAAACTAATGAGTCACACAAATTTGCTGACTGGCCTGAGAAATTGATAGAGGCTCTATGGGCCTACCATACCTCTATCTGCATGCCCACAAGGAAAACTCCTTTTCACTTACTTATGGGATGGAGGCGGTAGTTTCGTATGAGATTCTCATTCTTTTGCTAAGGGTACAATTTGACAAAGAACTTAATCTCGATCAACGTCGAGAGGGGTTACTTACACAGCTGGAACTTTTAGACAAACGGCATTTGGCCACAGTTGATCATGTACTTTCATATCAAAGGAGACTCTCATGATCTTTTCAAAAGAAAGTGATTGAACGCAAATTTCAAGAAGGAGACATGGTTTTGAAGTGAATCTTTATAAAACCTGGAGGTCCTAGGTCCAAATTGCAAGCTAATTGGGAAGGTCTTATGTTGTCAAAGAAGTGTACCATGAGAATGTATAGGCTAGTAAATGCCAATGGTGAGGAGCTCTCTCACCCATGGAATGGTTTGTATCTCAAAAGATTCGACCCTTAAAAAGAAAAAAGTTTCTATAGAGGAACTATCATACATGAAGTACCAATGACTTCAAGGTCTTGTATTCCTTCACGTTTGTTAAATAACCCCTCTGTTAAGTCAACACACACAACACAATAATCCATGGTCAACTGCCCTCTAGAAAAATGTGTTCCTGCCTAGCCCTTGTGTGGGATGTGCGAAGGTCTATTATCTTCTTACTCAAACAAAGCGTAGGGTCAAAAGGGTCGCTCATTTGAAGACAGAGAGGGGGGAGGTTGTAACGACCCACTTTATACCAGTACGATTATACCAATCCCCATCGGTACAAAGGGCATCATTACAGTGGGATAATAACCCAACACTAAACGATAGGTTGATATGTACATGAATAACAAATGAGTACAGCGGGAATAAAAGAAATAACTCGTTCTCATTCCATCATCATCACATCATTCCACGGTCTATGTAGCAAAAGTAAATGACAAGTCCACATTATTACAATTCCAAAAGAAATACATTGTCTATTATATTGTCCATAAGAATAACATTATTCATACTATGAATGGAAAAGTACAACTACTAAGCACTCCACAAGATGGCTGCTCCTCGCGCTCGATGTCGCTCCTCGCTATGCCCTCCTCCAATATGGGAACACCTATCTCACTTGTACGCCGAAGCAAGTATGAGTCTAAAAGACCCAGCAAGCAATCTAAAGACACAACCTTACACATATCACACTCATACTAAACTATTAAACAATAGGGAAAGACATGCTATCTTTTAAACCATAAACAATTTACATGGCACATGCTTTATACATTTAACTTACATGCATAAACCACCTAAACATGTTTTAAACTAACACTTGCTCAATTTAAATCATGGATAATAACATACACCTACACATGTTTTCTACATATAACATATCACATGATTCATGATTCACGCACTAATCATATCATTGCAAAATTTTACCAATTTAGAACATGAAGTTATGTACAAGATAATAAACACCCCTAGCATGATATCTAACCACTTTCATATGCAATTATATCACTTTTTTCACACATTTAGTTTGCTGTTTTGACATGAATTAAACACAATTACATGGATTTACATTTATTCACATGCCATCTTATTCATTTAACAATTCCACATGCTCATCTTTAACATTGCAAAATTCACATGTATACATACACATATTCACATACACTACTACATGGATGTTATCAACCTATATAACATGATACTAAACATGATATTACATTTAACATATTAACACATGATTGATATGAATATATGCATTTTTACTTTGGTCTTCACATGCATTTATACTCTAATTTACACATCATCTCACATATTTTTCACATAGTTTTCACTTGCACTTTCATTTATCACATGTCACATCACTTGCACTTACCACGTGCCACATTCACATGTCACTTTACTCTTTATTCACATTTTTATACTTTAAGTTGCCGTGACACATAGTCCTAACTACCATCTAGAGGACGCACGCACCCATATCACATAGCACATAGCACATAACACATAACATTTCCTTTGACACAGAACAACCACCTAAGCAAACTAGTGATGGATGTTGGTTACTGCGCAGACCGGGAGAAGCCCTCTCCACCCTATCCAATGGTACTTGTCCACCTCTAGGATTTCATCCTAATGCCCTTAGGATATCACACAACGTTGAGCCTCCCATAGGAACTTTTCTATGGTACAGCTCTCAGACCTCTATGGTAGCAGTGTCAATATCGACCAATTAGACACATTATTACAATTACACTTTATCACATTATTTACATTATTCACATGTACTTAAACACACACACACACATGCATTTTTAACTTATATACATGGATCAGTTTACAGAGCATGCTATTACTGTTTCATAATGATAATCAACTCCTAATACAGTCCTAATTATGTTGTTATTAACTGAATTACATACAATTTAATTTAACATGCTTAACATGGTCATTTTCTCATTTAAATCCATAACAGTACCTACTTTTATTAAAACAACATGAAATTTTTATAACATGTTTCAAACAGTAGGCATATCACATGTTAAATTTTCCATATTTTTTAGATCTGTAAAATAATTTTAGCAATTAAAACATGATTTAGGCATAATTATCACTAAATTCCTTTAAACAGGTTTCACAGTAACACAGTTATACACCACAGTGCTAATACCTGAACACAGTCATCATATAGTCGTAGGAAATTTTTAAAACCCTAATTTAACATGAATCTAATTAATCAGGTATTAACAAGGCTAAATCATGCTTAATATCCTATTGCAGAAATTCTAATAATTAATACAATTTACAAAAATTCGACCCATCCACATGGCATGATCTAATGAATATACTTGACCCAAAATAATTCTCATAACATGTACTTATACTCAAAAATCCGAAAAATATACTACAGAGATCAGAACATCTTATATGTCAAACTTATGAAATTGGCGGCACAGGTGTTGCCGCCAACCTGGGTTAACGACACAAGATGCTGCCGCTGACCCTAGATCTTAATGGCACAATATGTTGTCGTTAAGTTCCTGTCTGCAGAATACAAACAGAACACAAAGAATCATGGTGAATGGGGGTTCCAGGACACGAGATAAATTCTGAAAAATTCCTATGACCTAACTGACATGGGTAGGGTTGATATCCATAGGTTACTTGCCTCAAAATAAATCCAAGAAGATCAAACTTTGTTGGTGAAGCCCTCCTCGGCTGGGCCAAGAGGGTGCTCAAACTGCTTCAGATCCAGTCCTTCCTGTCGATGTAGGTCGATCCTCGGAGTTAGAGAAGCTTCCGTGATGATTGGACTATCCTCTAATCGGTGTAGATCTCCAGAAAATCCTTCCAGTCGTCGGATTCAGCTCGCCAAAGGTCAGCTTTTGTCCACAGAAGTTCTAGGGTTTCACAAAGGCCAAAAGACATAATCCTGCCGAACCAAGGTGATTTTATGGAGCTAGGTGGGTTGGGTACGCATTAGGGTAGGTCTCCTACCATTAGGGCTAGGTTTCCTAAATTGGAACCGGAGGAAACACAGCTGTCTCCAGATCTGAAATCGCAGAAAAACTGGGAAATAGGCATCAACATTTGCTGCCGCCAACAAGGAGTCAGCGTCCATCGATCTGGACGTCGACTCATCCTGGTCATGCAGTCAACAACATTGATGTTGCCGTCAACATGCAATCAACGTCAATTTGTGTTGATGTTAACTGGCATTTCGGCCAGAACGCAGAAATAATTACACATGCATACACTATATAGATACATACACCATGCACAATATTATTTAATTACAATATACACTATAAACAATTTAATATGTATAGGGATAGATAGCTATCATATGCACAAGATAAACACATACATATATACATATGTACACAACATAGTTACATACAATATGCAATGGAATAAATAAATATAATATGCACATCAATAATTAGATACTATATTACAACATTATTTAATTACAATATGGATAGGATTTAAATAAGTACAATATATACAAAATTAGCTAATTACTTATATTCGCAGAAATATATATATACATATACATGTACATGCATTTATACATGCCTAGGCACATGAGTAACTAAATAACTATAATATGCATAATTTAATACATAACTATATGCATAACAAGTAAATACCATTTGCACAATATAAAATGAACAAAAATTCCCATAGGTCATGTGTGAATGAAGTCTCAAATAAGACAGTCAATTGAGCTTGCTAAAGAAAGAAAGGAAGAAAAATATAGAAAAGCAAAATGAACCAAAGTAAAGGGTAGGGGCATGGCAAAGATTGGCAGCATAGTTCCCCGCGGGACGCCCTTGAGTCCGGTCGTACGCATACTCTAAATAATAATAAAAAATCAATCAATGACCATAAAGTCTCTGAACAACAAACGAAAACCATATGGTCTACACCCTAACCAGTCGACAAACTAGCACCCCAAGACCTACACTAAGTCTTACCCTAATATCTTCTCACTCCTTCTAGTGATCGAATCATTCCCCCACGTGGTCTGCGTGAGAACAATAATGATTAGGGGCAGTCAATCAAGGAGTTGCTAAAAGCAAATGCACACTGCACTCAGGGGATGTTTGACAATAAGAGAAGGGAGATGAGACTCTCAGCTAATTACTCAAATGTAGATATTGTCACCGTAGAAATCCAAAAAATAGAGAAAATACAAAAATACAAAAAATAGAGAAAATCCAAAAAATTAATAATAGAAAAAGCCAAATTCGAATAGAAAATCCAAAAAATTAGGTGTACATATCATTCTTTTAGCATGAATTGTTATTTTCTATTTCCACCTATTTAATAAGGCTCAGCCTCTTAACTATCATGAAGTTAGAGTCGAGACTTGCTTAATGCAAGGGGCTGAGTTAAAGAGCAGATCTAACTTGGTTTGTTAAGTGTGCAAGAATAAGAGATTTTGAACAAAGCAACGATGTACTCAGTACACTCTCTCCAAGATCTCACTTCCCACTCGTGTTAATCACATTCAATTCAATATTTCCAACATTGACACAAAAGCAAATGAAATGCACTAATATGAACAACATGTTCACAAATAAGGGGGAGGTGGTTCACAAGTTCCTCAGCGTCCACCACCACACTCCCTAGATCCCTTGTGCCTGTCAGGTGGAGGTGCCATCTCACCACCACCCCTCACACTCCTGGCGCTCGTCTCTCCCTCACGGCACCTCTCCTCCTCCTCGTTCCTCCAGTGGCTGGAAGAACCTGCCAAGTACTGCCTCACTGAGGCGCCACTCACTCTACTCCTGCTCCTGCTCCATCTCTGGCTGAACATCCCCAACATCGTTCAGAGCTCGTCAAATGCGGCCCTACTATGAGGATGTCTCCATGCGCAGATGTGTCAGCTCCGCCTGGTCCACTATAGGTCCTTGCACTCGCAGTGCTTCTAGCTCTCGCGTCAGCCCCCTGCTTGCGCCACCACTGTCTCTGCCTGGAGGCTCCACTGAGCCACCACTGCTATCGCCATCTCCACCTACAGATGCCACTGGGCCGTCGCTGTCATCGCAGCAACCACGTGGCTAGTGGTGGTCCTCAGCTCCACAACCTGTGTCACATCATGTCAATATATAGTTCCTAATCAAAAGGTGGTTAGGTTCAGTTTCCACTTACCCTCTCCTCCAATGATTCCTCCGCCTCGTCTGCTCTCATAAGGACACCCACCAGCTGATCGGCAAGGTCAGGCTAGGGATGCCTCGCTACTGCCTGGGATGAGGACGCACTTGCCTGTGACATCCTCAGCCTCTCCAACTTTGCACGCTGCACATGAAACACTTGTCAACATGTTAAGAGGTGTGGTGATATTGAAGTCTAAGTAAGTAACTCACCAGCTGGTCTACCTCTCTCCTTGCGGTGTCTCGGACCTACACGGCAGAGTGCAGGAGGGCCTAGAGCAATGCTATCTGCCTTGCCACGTCCACCTGCAAAACGCCAAAATCATGTCACATCTGATCAAATTCAAAAGCTCAAGGTCAAGTTTAGGGTTTGTGTAGCAACCTGAAATTTTGAACAAAATAAAAAAAATTACATAATATTAAATTTTTTGATTTATTAGAAAATCAATTAAAAGAAAATCAATGGAAAGAGAAATAAATAAAACCCATTAAAAGAAAAGAAGTATTGGGCTTTATTAAATTGACCCAATAGAATTTAGTGGGCCAAAATAGGAATTTTTAAAAGGAGAATAATGGGAAAATACCTTAAATTCGCAACTTAATTATTACTTAAATAAAAAAGAGGGTATTTAATGTATTAAAATAAGTTATTTGAGTTGGATTTGGAATCCTAAACCTACCCCAATTGCTTGGCCACGAAATCCCCTCTCTCTCAACCTAATTAGGAGATTTCTTGCTTAAAAAGGGGAGAGGAAAAGAGGAATTTAAGGGAATTAGAGTCCAATTAATTAGGAAATAGAAAGGGGAGAAGCTTAAATACTCTCCTAAAATCCTCATGGCCAACCCTAGCTCATGCCAAGGGGTTGCTGGACTAGGAAGAGAGGCCAAGAGGAGGAGAATTCATAGAGAAGAGGGATCTCCCACGTTCTTCCCCGAGTTCTTCAAGTTCTTACCCTAGCAGAGGAAAAACGTGAAAGGTAGGCATTCTCACGAGCATAAATCCTAAAATTTTGTCTATAGGTTGTCCCAATCATCAGGAACAATACCCTCAAGTTTCATGATTTATCATTGAGTCAATATTTACTTCTTGATTTTTGAAGTTCTGCACTTATCTTGACTCCGAACCCCCTTATTAAATCTTGTTCTCCCTCTACACTTGATCTCATGCCACGAAAATTTTATTGGAGATTCTGATGGATGTTAGGTTTCTTTTGCCCCTGAAAGCACAAATTTCTACCCATTCGATCTTGCAAATTAATTCGTTGATCCCAACTGTACACAGTTCTATGTTCATCATGAATGCTCTTTATTAAACCATGTTGAAACCATCGTTGATTTCAGATTCTGATTTATTGGAAGTACCCATGCATGTCTGGATCTATTAAAAACTAGTTTCATGATTTTTCATGAGCTGTACTAATTGTTCTTAATTTTAGAACAACTCTGTGTCAAGAAGTGCAACTCTGGGACCGCAATCCAAGACATGTCAGATTCCTGTCGGACTCGGGCACAGACCACCAGAACGCGATGGCCTGATAGGCCACGTTCTGTGGTCTGGTTGCGACAGTCTGCCAGTCGCGTTCTAAACGCAACAGGCATTACCGTCGCGATCGCTGTGCCTGGCCTGAACGGCTTGTCGTGTTCCTTACAGGCCCCTGTCGCGATCTGACCCCCTATTATGACAGACCCGTCCCGATCCATTTATACACCTGTCGCGATCTACCCTGAACCTATCGCGACTCGTACTGGGGTGCGTCGTGTTCATAGGATTTTGCAGAAAAATCCCTGATTTGAAATGCTCAATTTGCCTATTGTGCATGTACCCTTTAATTCCAGTATACCCGTAGTAAATTCACTTAATATAAATTGGACATTTATATGTGACTTAAAATGCATACACATGACTAATTTCCATCCATGATTTCATGACACATGCACACACTTTGAACCATCCAAATATGGCTTAATTGGCATGAACATGTTACATAATTTATCTGGTAATTTATGTAATTAAATTGCCTCATTATACATGCGTACATTTTCGTGCGAGGTTTTGAATACTGATCTCGGCGCTCCACTATTCTAGAATTCCTCTAGAACGTCGAGCACTTATTTCTATAATTACCCTCTTTCTTGACTTAGATGAACTCTCCGATAGATACTCCTTCTGTCAGACTAGTGAGTCTTTGTTCAAGGCCACCGTATGTCTCCTCTGCCCATGGATTCCCACATGGTCGACGAGCCGGTTGTACCCTAACACCTATTACACCCTTTAGGGATCAATACGATCCAAACGGCCATTAGAAGTTCGCTCTCATCTTGAATCACGTCGGACCTCAGGACCTGTGCTTAACATGGCCAGTGGTAGGGTTGTGAGTTCCACCTGACTGCCAACACCAAGTGCACGTGTTGTGCAACTATTACAATTGTCTGTTTACTCGGCATGTTATGTGCAATGTCCACTAGCTCTCATCTATCCTCTACTCGCTCATCTGTTCACGTTCTCTCTACTATCTCGCCTAGTCATCTAGTGCTCTTATCTAATTCTTGGTACTCTTTATTGGCCATTGACTGATTGTCTAAAGATAAACAATATAACCAATGTCTGGCAATATATAAAGGGCCCGATCTGGTCCTGGGATGTGCGCCCGAAAGTGCTAGTTCCCATGGGAGTTAAATGATCAGAGTGTTTGACATTACACTCGAGTGCTATCTATCTCGACTATCTAAATGACAATCAAAAGTGCTATATTCTCTCGTTGTCTATTGACAAAATGTGCTATGCTATACTCATTATGCTATTGCTATACTTTGTGCTATTGTGTTATGGCCATCCTGCTATTTTGTGCTATTCTCGACACTTGTGCTATTTTTGGAAAGTCTATATTTGGAAAGTCTTGCTATTTCGATCATGTACTATCCTGCTATCTTTTACGTGACTCTCTCGCTCTGTCTCTAGTTACTCTGCCTTTAATGCGTTAATCATTTAAAGTCTGTTTGACTATTGAGAATTAAGTCCTACTGGGCATTATCGCTCACCCTGCGTTATTTGTCGTTGTGTTCTCAGGTGAGACCGGGGATGAACCATACACTCAAGAGAACGAGAACAACCTGGAGTGATGTCATGAGTACCCTAGCGTCCTAGCACTATGAATGGCGTTGTAGTGGTTAAGTTTGAAGTTTTGTCTTTTGCTTTATTTCAATGTAATTGGGCCCTATAGATTGGCTCTGATATTAGTGATTGTAACTAGACATTTGGAAAATTATTAATGAGAAAGAATTGTTTCAAAATTATTCAATTGTGCAAAGGTTTCATGTCTAATTCTTGCTCTATACCCATTTACTTGCAACTACCTCGCGTTCTGATATTCCGCGTCGGGGCGTGACAGTTTTGTGGTATCATAGCCTAGGTTATTATTAAGTGTAGGATGATCTAGGTTAACCTGCCTCGACTAGAGTCAATTATCCTACTTATGTGAGATGTGGTTAGAGCCAAGGGTAACTAGCTAAAATGAACTCACACACGCACAAATTAAATTCCACATCGATATCATTGTAATAAGTTATTTTGTAGGAACTAAGCAATCAAGATGACTGCTGAACGTGCTCAAATGAGGGGCATGCAACAAACCATCCAAGAACTGATGCGCGCCATCGTGCAAGCTACCCAATGAGGTGGCAATGGTGGTGCAGGTGACCTGCATCGCAACTTCAGGAGTCTGAACCCACCTAGGTTCAGTGGATCCACGGATCCGGATGAAGCTGAGCACTGGCTCAAGGAAACGGAAAGGATCTTCTGTGGTATGCAATGTGCAGCGGGGGATAAGCTGCTACTTGCTACATTTCAACTGGAGAAGGATGTCCACACTTGGTGGGAGTCAGTGGAAGCTACTAGAGAGAATGGGCAATTTACCTGAAATGAATTCAAAGAAGCTTTCAACTCCAAGTACTTCTCCGAGCGTTTCCAAGAAAGGAAGGTTGCGGAATTCGCTGCTCTTAAACAATAGAGTTTGACTGTGGCCGAATATGAAGCCCAGTTTTCAAGACTGGTGCGCTATGCTGCACATCTAGTGAACATTGAAAGGATGAAGGCTAAGCGCTTTCTAAATGACCTTAAGCCCCACTACATCACTCAACTGGCACCTCTCGACATCTAGACCTATGTGGAGATGGTAAAGAAAGCCCAACTGCTGGAAGATGCTACGGACTTCACCGACTGTATTAAAGGGAAGTTCGTCAATAAGGAAGTGACCTCGGGTTAGTCATCTGCTAAGCCTACCAACAGCAAGAAGCATCCCTTCAACAGCACGGAGGGATCCGGCCAAGAAAGGAAACCCAAGGTCTTCGTACCCAACACTCCAGCCAAGAGCAACTGCAAGCACTGTGACAAGCTCGGTCACACTACTGACGAGTGCTGGAGGAAAGCAGACGCATGTCTGCACTGTGGAAGTCGCGAGCACCGCATCCCCGAGTGCTCGCTACGGAAAGAGAATGAAAGGCGCGCTAATGCGCCTAAGAAACAAGGAAAGCTGCAAGCCCTGCATAATGAAGAAACCATAGAGGAAGGAGGTGTGGTAGAAGGTACCCTTCAAATTTTCTCTCTACCCGCATTTGTCTTATTTAATATTGGAGCAACTAATTCATTTATATCTCAAAATTTTGTGGATACCGTGAGTACCAAACCTACATCCATGGGATGTGAAATCTCTGTCACTACGCTACTAGGAGAGAAGGAAAAACCAAACAAATACTTTCCATCTGCCGATGTAATGATCGGAGACAAAAACTTAAAGGCTGACCTGGTATGTATGCCTATGGAAGGCTATGATGTAATCTTAGGAGCCAACTGGTTGTCCGCTTATAGGGCAAGTGTCGACTGTAAGAAAGGGAAAGTTACCTTTAGTGACTTTCCTAAATTGGCATTATCTAGGATTAGAGATAAGAGACGGTTGTCTCTAATCTCCGCCATAAAGGCTCATAACATGATAAGGAAAGGTTGTATTGCCTTCCTAGTAGCTGTAGTGGTGGAAAAGAAGGGTTCTAAGATAGAAGACATTCACATAGTTCAGGATTACCCCGATGTGTTTCCTGAAGATTTGCCAAGGATTCCCCCAGAACGTGATGTCAACTTCGCCATAGAGTTGATCCTTGGAGCTGCCCCGGTATCGCGTCAACCGTACCAGATGTCACCTGCTGAGCTAAAGGAGTTGAAGACACAACTGATGGAGCTACTAGAAAAGGGGTTCATCAGACCAAGTACTTCCCCATGGGGAGCACCTGTGCTGTTCGTCAAGAAGAAGGATGGATCGATGAGGCTCTGCATCGACTATCGGCAACACAATCAGCTGACCATCAAGAATAAATACCCATTGCCCAGGGTCGATGAACTATTCGACCAAATTTCTAGAGCTTAATATTTCTCCAAGATCAATCTTCGATCTGGTTATCATCAAATGAGGATCAAGGATGACGATATCTTCAAAATAGCTTTCAGGAGCAGGTACAGACATTATGAATTCGTCGTTATGCCTTTTGGTCTAACCAATGCTCCTGCAGCCTTTATGCAACTCATGAACAACATATATCGGCCATATCTTGAAAAGTTCGTGGTCGTCTTCATCGACGATATCCTCATTTATTCAAAGACCAAAGAAGAGCATGAAGAACACCTGAAGATCGCACTGCAAGTCCTGCGAGACAACCAACTGTATGCAAAGCTTAGCAAGTGGGAATTCTGGCTTGAAGAAGTGCCCTTCTTGGGCCATGTCATCTCTAAGGACGACATCTCCGTTGATCCCTCCAAAGTCGAAGCTGTACTCAATTGGGAGAGACCAACCAACATCACCGAGATAAAAAGCTTCTTAGGAGTGGCTGGCTACTACATGCGGTTCATCATAGACTTCTCCAGGATCACCGTTCCTCTCACGCATCTGACACGAAAGGAGAATCCCTACTCCTGGAGTAAAGAGTGTGAGACGAGTTTCCAAAATCTTAAAGATTGCCTGACCTCAGCACCTGTTCTCGCTCTGCCAATAGAGGGAGAAGGTGTCTCTATCTACACTGATGCCTCAAGGATTGGGCTAGGTTGTGTACTGATGTAAAAGGAGAAGGTCATTGCCTATTCTTTAAGACAACTGAAGACACATGAAGTCAACTACCTGTACATGATCTCGAGCTGGCTGCTGTGGTCTTCACTTTGAAGATCAGGAGACATTATCTATATGGAGAGAAATTCACTGTCTACTCAGACCATAAAAGTCTGAAGTATTTATTCTCCCACAAAGAACTCCACATGAGACAGAGAAGATGGCTAGAATACCTCAAATATTTTGACTTCAACATTCAATACCATATAGGCAAGGGAAACGCCATGGCTGATGCTCTTAGTAGAAAGCCAATGGCATATGTTTCAAGTCTAGTCCTTGGCGAGATGCAACTTCTAGAATAATTCGTGAGGTTAGACTTAAATATTGAACATAGGGATGATCGAGTCTTGGTTGCCAATATTAAGATTCAATCCGACTTGCTAGAAGAAATCAAAGCCCAACAAGATAATGATCCGTTCTTGGTTTGCATCAAGGAAACTCTAGCCGAAAGGCCAGACTTTGCCATGACTGAGGATGGAAGGCTAGTATTTCAAGGGAGGACATACGTTCCCGACAATGAAGAACTGAAGAGGAAGCTAATGAATGAAGCTCACAAGACAAGGTACACTATTCATCCTGGAGGTACCAAAATGTATCAAGACATGAAGAGAACGTTTTGGTGGCCGAACATGAAAAGAGAGGTAGTCGAACATGCTGCTCACTGCCTTACTTGCCAACAAGTATAAGCGAAACACCTGCGCCCTGCCAGTGTACTCAGACCATTAGATATTCCGGAATGGAAGTGGCAAAGCATTGGCATGGACTTCATCATGGGGTTACCCAAGACTCGTGGTGGACTCGATGCCATATGGGCCATTGTTGACCGGCTAACCAAATCCGCTCACTTCCTTGCTATAAAGAGTAAGTGGTCGGTAGAAGTACTAACTACCTTATATGTCAAGGAGATTGTAAGACTACATGGAGTTCCATCATCCATAGTCTCGGATCAGGATCCGAGATTCACATCTCAATTTTGGAAAGGACTACAAGGTGCACTTGGTACTAAACTCAACTTTAGTTCCGCGTTCCATCCACAAACTGATGGACAAACTGAAAGAACCAACCAAATTGTTGAAGACATGTTGAGAGCCTGCACTATAGATTTCCAAGGATATTGGAACGAGCACCTACCTCTAATGGAATTCACCTATAACAATAGTTATCAGGCAAGCATTAAGATGGCACCATTTGAAGCACTCTACGGAAGAAACTGTAGATCACCTGCATACTGGAATGAGGTTGGGGAACAACAATGACTAGGCCCAGAGATGGTACATAATACCACAAGAGACGTTCAGGTAATCAGAGACCGGCTCAAGATTGCTCAATCCAGATAGAAGAGCTACGCCGACAATAGGAGGCGAGATCTGGAATTGCAAGTGGGTGATCATGTATCCCTAAAGGTGTCACCTACTCGTGGCATCCAAAGATTTGGAGTAAAGGAAAAGCTCAGCCCTAGATTCATCGATCATTTTGAAGTGCTCGAAAGGATTGGTGAGGTTGCATACCGACTGGCTTTACCACCGGATCTGGCATGTGTACACAATGTGTTCCATGTCTCCATGCTCAGGAAATATGTCTATGACCCTACACACATCATCCGCTATGAGAAGTTGGTGCTGAACAAAGATGTGACATACGAAGAGAAGCCAGTCAAGATACTGGAACGGAAGGTACAACAGCTCCGGAACTGCCCCATCCACGTGGTGAAGGTCTTATGGAACAACCAAGGAGCGGAGGAAGCCACATGAGAACCAGAAGGAATCATCAGACGTGTAACGACTCCACTTTATACCGGTACGATTATACCGATCCCCATCGGTACAAAGGGCGTCATTACAGTGGGATAATAACCTGACACTGGCCGATAGGTTGATATGTACGTGGATAGCAATTTAGTACAGAGGAATTAAAATAAACAACTCTACTCTAATCTATCACCATCACACATTCCACAATCTATATAGCGAAATAAAATGACAATGTCCACATTATTACATGATAAAAGAACTACATTGTCCAAATATTGTCCATACAATAACATTATTCGTGCTATGAAAAAGAAAAGTACACTACTATGTAAACTCCACAAACCACTCCTCCAAATGTCGTCCTCCGCTATGCCTCCCTCTGGCACGGAATACCTGTCAACCTGTATGCCGAAGCAAGTATGAGTCTAAAGACTCAGCAAGCAAACCAAAGTCTTAACCTTAAACACATCACATTCATATTAAGCTATCAAACAATAACAAAATACATACTATCATTTAACTACAACAATTTACATAGTACATACTCTTAACTAGTAACACATATTTAAATCACCTAGACATGCTTTAGACTATCACATGTCTATTCTAAATCATGGATACTAACATACACTTGTATGCATTTTATACACCTAACATGTAGCATGAATCATCCATCCAAACATTAATCCATTTCATGATACATTTTTACAAACTAGAACATAGAAATGAACAACCTAGCATGATGACTATTCACTTTTCACATGCACATTTCATATTTAATTGCACATTTTACTTGTTGTTTTAATGTAAATAAATTTCATTACACATGGTTTCACATTTATTAGCATGAATTGAAGAGTTAAAACATAGTCAAGTTGGTTAGCAACAATAAGCACTTAAACATGGAACTTTACGCTAAGTAAATATCACATCTAGCATGGAACCTAAGCATTATTTCATGCATTTATCACATTCATAACTATACTTTACTTGCTGTTTTGTCATGAATTAGACTCAATTACATGGAATTAGATTTGTTCACACATAATCTCATTCATTTAGAAATTCCACATGTTCATTTTTCATATTGCATAAAAGACATGATTGCATATGTTTATTCACATGCACATTTACATGAAGAACAATAAACAACATTACATGATGCTAAACATGGTATTGCAATTGAGGTAATTAATACATGAAATCATGAACATATTGCATTAATACATTGGTTTTCACATGCAAGCACACTCTCATTAACATTAACTCTCCCTTACATATCTTTTCACATATTCTTCATGTCATTTACTCTTTTATTTTCACTTATCACATAACATATCATTTGCACTCATCACGTGCCACATTCGCATATCATCTTACACTTTATTCATATTCCGTCGCTTAAAATGCCATGACACATAGTCCTAACCACCTACTAGAGGACGCAAACCAATATCTCATAACTCATAACTCATCTCATAGCACAACTCATCACCTCGCATAACACATAGCTCATAATCACATAACTCATAATCACATACTCACCACCTAGGCAATGTACTGGTGAATCTTGGTGACTGCGCAGACTGAGAGAAGCCCTCTCCACCCTATCTAGTGGTACTTGTCCACCTCCAGGTTTTTCCTAATGCCCTTAGGTCATACTTTTCTCAATGCAGAGCCTCCCATAGGACTTTTCTATGGTACAACTCTCGAAGCCTCTAGGGTAGCAGTGTCAATCTTGGCCCAATTATTACACTTTTACTTTATCGCATTTTCTTTCATTATTCACACACTTCATATAAACTATTTACTCACTTTACATGTACTATGGGTCAATTGCACATATCTCAGTGAACCTAACATGATACTACTGTTTTCAGAAGTAAAACAACTCATATTACCATTCTAAACATGCTGTTAATTTCTGAATTACACAAGTTTTGATTCATATCCAACATGAATAATTCCCATGATTTAAAAATAATTGCACTTTTTGTCATCAAATCAGTTCCAAATTTTTATCACAGGTTACTAACAGTAAACATACCACATATGCAATTTTCCAGATTTTTCTAACAGAAAACATAATTTCCACAATTAAATCTAGATTTCAGGCATATTCATTGAAATATCATTAGACATGGTACATATGAGCATGGTTGGGTACTAATAGTTCAGAAACATAATATCAGACCTCATGTTGTCTTGTAAAAATTATGAAATCCAATTCACAACAAAATCTATTTATGCAAGATTTAAACATGCTCATAAGTCAATCACTGAATTTTAATAATTAACAGAGTTCACAAAAAATTGGGCAACATCATGATATGACCTACTGACTGTATACAACCACCCATAAAAATTGCAGTATATATCTATGTCCAGAAATCATTTAAATAGCGTAAGAAGATCAAATAGTTCATTTTCAGAACACTGAAGAAGTAGACGTCAAGGGATGTGGTCGTTTACTTTCAACTGCAGCATCCCTTGCCACCAACTGAAGAACTTGACTACAGCAGATGCTGCCGCCAACTTCCTCCCAACAGCACACACAGACAACACTCAATACAAAGGGGAATTTGGGGTTCCAGGACTCGAGGAAAAATCCATAAAAATACCTTGGACTTAGGGGACATGTATAAGCTTAAGATTTAGGGTTTACTTGCCTCTAAAAAAATCTACGAAGATCAAGAATTGCCGGTGAAGCCCTCCTCGGCCTTGCTAAGAAGGTGCTTAGAAACTCCTTAAATCTGGTCCTTCAGCTGATGGGGTTTGATGCTTGGTGTTAGGGATGCCTCCTTGATGGTTGGGCTGCCCTCCAGTCGGTGTAGATCTCCAGGAATCTCCTTCAGTCACTGGATCCAAGCCTTGGAAGATCAGCTTTTCTCAAAGGGAGTTCTAGGGTTTCACAACCAGCAAAAGAGACTTGGCTCGGCCAAAAGGTGGTCTTTTATAGAGTTAAATGGGTTGGGTACGCTTTAGGGTAGGCTCCCTACGCATTAGGATGGGTTTCCTATTCTGGAATCGGTCAAAACACGAGCATTAACAAATCTGGAACCGTTACGCAGAAGGATATTGACGTCAACATCAGTTGTAGTCAACTTGACAGTTGACATCCAGGTCTTGGCTGCCAATAGGGTCTTGGCGTCCAGGGGGTGGCCGCCAACTGAGCATTGGCGTCCAGGGATGTGAACGCCAACCAATGGCCTGGCAGTTTTTGTCCAAAACACCGGCAAACCTTAAAATAAATGCATATATACACCCTAAATAATTTAATATATGTAAAATTAATTACATATATCCTCACCACATAAAGTACATGCAATCCATAATTTTTATTTAAATATAACTTACACTAATCTTAATTAAAGGTAATATGCATAAATAACATACATACATGCATATATACTTATATATTACATGATTACATACATTATGCATAAACCTATGAATGAAATGTGTTCATCATTAGTTAAATACTACATGCACATTATTATTTAAGTAACCTACACATCAAAAATAATTTAACATGCTTAAAGTAGATAAATATCATTAAACAAGATTAATTTATGTACGTATACATATACACACCATGGTTACTTACAACATGCATAAAATAATTAAATACATTAGGCACATCAATAATTAAATAATTCATACACATTTAAATATATATTACATGCACGGAAATAAACTCACACTTGCTTACAAGATGTATGATAATAACTTCTTACTATATGCAAAACACATACAATATGCATGGGATTTATTACATACATTAATAGCTAGATAATACATGCACACTTATATATATATTTATAGGTGTACGAAAATAACTGTCATGTACTTACATGGTATATAGCAATACTTACCTATCACATGCACAATGTTATTTTAAGTACTATTCATACACTATAGATAATTTAATGTACATAAAATTTGATAGATAGATATCACATGCATAAGATAACATAAATATACATATGTACTTCATATATTTACACACAATATCCATGGAATAAGTAGTATAATATGCACTTAATAATTTAGATAGTAATATATGCATGGTATCTTCAAGATGAAATATGCAATAAGTTAACTAAGAATAATCTATACAATGATATTTAATTCTTGCATGCACATGCTTGAATTGACATATGTATAAATACATACACACACATATACAACATAGTTATGTACATTATGCATGAAATAGATAAATACAACATGTGCATCGATAATTAGATTAAACATGCACAATATTACTTAAGCATTATATGCTTAGGATTTTAGTATACATAATATACACAAAATTAGCTAATTTCCTATTCTCATATAAAATATCATATACATATATATATATATATATGTATACATGCATGTGTTCATGAGAAGTATAGAAATTATAATACGCACATTTGAATACACATGCTATACACACAACAAGTAAATACGCACGCACAGTATAAAAAGAATGAAATTTCGGGGTATCACAAGACGTAACTTTAAGGAATCGATCAGAGCACAGCGGAAGCACGATTCCCTCCATTTGATATCGTTGCTGGCGGTCGGAATCGATCGAAAAATGGAAAAACCCGCGCGGGAAGATCCGATCTTTACCTTTACGGAGTTGCGAAACTCCCGAAACAGTGGAGAAGATCGCACCGGAGGTGCTGGTGCTGCAAGCTGTTCAGGTGTCCGGCCTCTAGACGTATCCACGCGAGCTTCTGATGCAGACAGGATCTCCTCGGTCTCCACGCGTCTCCCGAATCTCAACTCCACCATGTGGCAGAGAGAGTAGAGACAAGAGGTGGGGGTGCCCTAAGAGAGAGAGAGGGAGGCGGCCAGAGAGGACCCTAGAGCTTGGCCTAGGGTTTGACTCTCCACGTGCATATATAGACTCTGCAGTTTTTTACAAAAACCCAACTAATGTCTATAACGGTCATCCTGCCCAGTTTGCTCAGAACTCTATTGCGTGTGACCCTCTAGGCCCAAGTGCTAGTCCAGTTTTTAGCCCATTAAGTCCAATAACTCTATATTGGCTTACTTTAATTAATTTAATATCTCATATTAATTAATTACGTAATCAATTATCGTCTCACGATAATTCACTAGGCTTCCAATCAAGTTGGGTGCCAAGCAACACCACTTGACCCTGGAAAGCATTGGGGTTCAGCAACCCAATCAAGGAACCCTTTCTGTCAACAGATACCATGTGACTATAGTCCTTCGCTCGTACAATGCTTTCGAGCACACTTAGGGTATGGTCAACTGTCAAACCCTAATATGTGCACTCACTTGGATTAGATGTCGCATAACAATATCAGAAAACTCTTTTTCTAATAAGTAGTCTTGCCCTGGCCAGGGACTCTTAGGCATCTTTCCCTAGAGCATTCACTCTCTTATTACCGAGAGCGAGCGATCCCATA
Source organism: Colocasia esculenta (assembly GCA_014218235.1). Classification (NCBI taxonomy): domain Eukaryota; kingdom Viridiplantae; phylum Streptophyta; class Magnoliopsida; order Alismatales; family Araceae; genus Colocasia; species Colocasia esculenta. The sequence continues at coordinate 72,576,113 of CM024762.1, read as the reverse complement.
TTGACCACATAATCACCTTCGAAGGTATTCCGCTAGATCCGAACACTTAACTAATTAAGACCTCATGGCTAGAGATATATAAGTTAAGGTCAAAACCCAAAAGTCCACCGACAAGGTGTCCTTGGCGTCTCAGGTCTAAGGACCAATCACGCCACTGTGACAATGAATCTAGCTGGTTGACAGTTAGGTAATATTACCATCTAGCGATTCATAACGGATCAGATGAGTGAACTCATTCTCCAATGAGCACCTACAGATTCACCTTAGTGTCTCCACAAAAGTGATTATGAGACCAGTCACCCTCATCATATGAGCAGGTGCAACCTGTACTAGTCTAATTGGATATTCGATGTCCTTATCGAATATCCTCTGACTAGGAATAATTAAGAATATACGTTTAAAGGATATTAATCCCATTATTATGATCTCATCATAATTAATATCCATTGCGCATATTCATGGACTTCATAATGAAATGCCAAACGAATTACACATAATGAATATAACAGCCTTATAATAATTATTAAAGAACAAAATTGTACAAGTTATGATTGGCTTGAGGACACCCATAACTAACAATCTCCCACTTGAACTAAAGCCAATCACCTTTATGTTTTAAACCCATAGACTCCAGGTGGTGCTCAAACACAATTTGAGTTAAAGGTTTCGTTAGTGGATCTGCGATGTTGTCGACTGAAGGAACTCATTCCACCAGTACATCTCCTCTAGTGATAATCTCCCTGATCAGGTGAAATCGCCTCAGAATGTGCTTTGACTTCTGATGAGACCGCGGCTCTTTCGCTTGCGCAATGGCCCCATTATTGTCACACAGTAATGGGATCGGATCTGAGTCACCCGGCACCACACCAAGGTCAGTGATGAACTTCTTCATCCATACTACCTCCTTGGTGGCTTCAGCTGCAGCAATGTACTCAGCTTCTGTCGTCGAGTCTGCAGTGGTTTCATGCTTGGAACTCATCCAGCTCACTGCACCTCCGTTTAAGGTGAACACAAACCCAGATGTAGACTTGCCATCATCTAGATCTGACTGGAAACTCGAGTCAGTATATGCCCGAAGTTTCAAGTCCCCTCCTCCATAAACCAGAAATATATCCTTAGTCCTTCTCAAGTACTTAAGGATACATTTCACTGCCATCCAGTGTGTTTCACCTGGATTTGCCTGATATCTGCTCGTAACACTTAGAGCAAATGCCACATCAGGCCTTGTACATAGCATGGCATACATGATAGACCCTATAGCCGAGGCATAAGGGACTCTATCCATGACTGCCCTCTCTTTAGAAGTCTTAGGAGACTGCTCCTTAGAGAGATTAATTCCATGTCTCATTGGTAGGAGACCTCTCTTGGAATTTTCCATGCCAAACCTTTTGACAATGGTATCTATGTACATGGATTGGGTCAAGCCTAGCATCCTCTTAGATCTATCCCTATAGATACGTATTCCCAATACGTAGGATGCTTCTCCCAAATCCTTCATGGAGAAGTTCTTTGACAACCATACCTTTACTGATGATAACATCCCTACATCATTCCAAATGAGCAAGATGTCATCAACGTAAAGTTTGAGAAAAGTGACAGCACTCCCACTAATTTTCTTATACACACATGGTTCATCTTCATTCTTAATGAAGTCATAAGATTTGATAGCCTCATCAAATCTTATGTTCCAACTTCGGGAAGCTTGTTTCAATCCATAGATGGACCTTTGAAGCTTGCATACTTTATCTAGACACTCTTTGGATGTAAAACCTTCAGGCTGTATCATATATACTTCTTCCTCAATGTTTCCATTGAGGAAAGCAGTTTTTACATCCATCTGCCAGATCTCGTAATCAAAGTATGCAGCAATGGCGAGAAGAATTCTGATCGACTTTATCATAGCAACTAGTGAGAAAGTTTCGTCATAGTCAATTCCTTCCCTTTGACGATACCCGTTTGCTACCAACCTTGCCTTATAGGTGTCGATCTGTCCATTTGCACTGATGTTTCTCTTAAAGATCCACTTGCACCCAATAGGTACAATACCTTCAGGCAAGTCTACCAAGTTCCAAACTTGGTTGGTGTACATGGACTGCATCTCAGAATTCATGGCATCTCGCCAATTTCCTGACTGAGGACTATCAATAGCCTCTTGGTAGGTCTTTGGATCATCATCCTCATTATAAGACATACCTTAACTGATATGTCCAACATATCTTTCGAGCTGACTAGGTACTCTACCTGGCCTACGCTGAATGTGTGTATATTCCTGAACAAGTTCCGGAACCGATGTTTCATCTGGTGGACATTGCACAGTTTATGGATCTAGAACCTCTTCTAGATCTACCTTACTCCCACTGTCCTTCTGGGTATGGTACTCCTCTTCCAAGATGATAGCTCTCTTGGCGACAAACACTCTTTGTTCACCAGGATGGTAAAAGTAGTACCCAAACGTTTCTTTTGGGTATCCAACAAACCTGCACTTATCGGTTCTGGATTCCAGTTTATCTGGGTCATGTCTCTTCACATGGGCAGGACAGCCCCAGACTTTAACATGTTTAAAATCAGGCTTTCTACCCTTCCATATCTCAATGGAGTAGAAGACACAGATTTACTGGGAACCCTGTTCAGTAGATATGCCGCTGACTCTAGCGCATATCCCCATAGGGAAACTGGTAACTGTGAACGGCTCATCATAGATCGTACCATGTCCAACAAGGTGCGATTCCTCCTTTCTAATACACCATTCATCTGCGGTGTATAGGGAGGAGTCCATTGAGAAAGGACACCATTGTCCTTTAAGAATTGTGTGAACTCTGTACTTAAGTATTCACCTCCTCGGTCTGACCATAGGATTTTAATGCTCTTTCTAGTTTGCTTCTCAACTTCATTCTTAAATTCTTGGAACTTCTCAAAAGCTTCAAATCTGTACTTCATTAAGTAAACAAATCTGAACATTGAGTAGTCATCCGTGAATGTAATGAAGTATGAGTAGCCACCCTTGGCTTGGGTAGACATTGGACCACATACATCCGAGTGTATTAGTTCCAATATGTCCTTGGCCCTATCTCCATGTCCACTAAATAGAGATTTGGTCAACGTACCCATTAAATAGGATTCACAAGTTGCAAATGATTCATAATCAAAAGGATCCAAGTATCCATTCTTATGCAACTTCTGAAGCCTATTCTCGCCAATGTGACCAATCCTACAATGCCACAAGTAGGTAGTGTTCACACTATTCTTACTTCTCTTAGGAGAAACATCAACATGGAGATTTGCATAAGAAACATCAAGTAGATATAAACCATTCACCAAATTTGCTAAAGCAACTAGTTTATTTCTCAAATAAACTGAACAACTATTGTTCTCAATGGTAAACTTGTATCCAATTCTGTCTAAACAAGAAACAGAAATAATGTTCTTAATAATGGTAGGCACAAAGTAGCAATCATCTAATAAAAGTAAATCTCCTTAAGGCAACTTGAGCTTCACTGTCCCCACAGTCAGTGCAGCAACACTTGCGCCATTTCCAAGCCTCAAGTGCACCTCGCCCTTGCTCAGCTTCCTTCTGAAGGGCACGACATTGTTGACTGTGCCCTCTCATTGTTTAAAGTTCATTGCACAGGTCAAAATGCTCGCATTATCTAAACTGTCTCTCAAACTGAAAATTGCAAAGATGAACTAGCATAGTGGTGAGAGCAAGTCATATCCACAGAGAGGCCGAATAAAGCTTGAATGAAACTACTTTGACTTGAAATCTCTATCGACAATGTATTAAAAGTGAATGTGTAAACAACACCGATCAAATCCCACACAATCAAAGATTGGACAGAAAATAAGAATAGAAATTAATTGCTATTATATCGACATTCACATGCTATTACTGAAGAACAGGAAATAGACAACATTAATGACTCGGAAAAGATTAGAACAACTCAGAAATCCTAATGAAATCAGCACATAACAATGGACCTCGCAAACTCAACTCTGGATCTGGACTGCAGAGATGTCCGAAATCCTTCTCAGATGTCGGCGAGCCCCAGAACGAGCTAAGAAATGGAGTCTTCTTGGTTGCCCTGTGCCGACTCTGCAATGCCCCTAGATCAGTCTCACAGCACAGAAGAAAAGAGAAAACTCCACGAGATCAACCTCACTAAATACAGAAGAAAGAGCAATCGATCCTCCTCACAGAAGTAGTGATCTCCCTCTAAGCAACAGAGGAGAGAAAAAGAAGAGAACAAACTTCTGAAAATTCCAATCGATCTCCAGATGAACACATAAGAAGATGCCAGCCATCGTCCTCCTCACAACATCAAAATGACAAGAAAAATACAGAAAAAATGGAAGAACAAAAGTTTCTAGATCACCATCCTCGCAGTAAGGAAGAAAGAAAAAATTCCAAACTAATAACAACAGCTGAACTGAAAAAGAAATGGACAAAACAATTGGACAAAGCACTTAAGAAGAAATGGACAAAGCACTTGACCCTGGATCACCCTCTAGGCAGTCGAAATCCCAATAAGAGAACACTAAAAAATTTGAACTCTCGAAGCCTTCTAACATGTTGAATTAACAGAGAAGAACCATAATGGAACCCAGAACAACAATCGAACCTCCCCATGCTCTGCAGAAAAGAGAAATTTTAGAAGTAAAATGGCAGGAAAACAATCTCAAGAACTTGAACTGGCGAAGCTCCTCAACTCTGGAAGAACAGATGAAACTAAAATTTATAAAGGAATCGAACTCTCAACTGTCTCAATTCTGGAAGAACAGGAAACTGGAAATTTCTAAATAAATCGAACTTGAGAATTGGAGTCTCCCTCCTCTGCTTACAGAAAGAAAAGAAGAACAATAAAACTAGAAATTCCCCAAACAAAACTCTGACTCGCCAGCACCAATATCACTCCACTGTTCTGTGAAAGGAAAATTACAAAAATAAATGGCAAAAAGAACTCCCTAAAAAATCCACTGTCAAACCCAAGAACTCTGGAAGAAATAGAAAACTAAAAGCTATAAATTCTAAAAAAATTCGAACTTCCGACCTCCGGTGAAGAGGACCTTGGGGTCCTTTTATAGGCCTCAGGGCCTCTGCTCTGCCCCAAATTTGCTTCGCCCGGGCACCAGGGCGCTGGCCGCCCTGGTTCATGCCTCCTGCACATCCGGGCTCCATCGCGCCACTCTGCACGCACCAGATCCTATCCGGCCACCTTAGCTTCATACGAGCTCAGCACGACCAGGCTCTGCAGCGCCATCGCACAGCTGGCATCCGGCCGCTCTGCCTCTGAGTTGGCACACCAGCCCGCCATCTCAGCCATTGTGGCCCGCCAGCAGACCTCCGCACAGCCAGGGCTCCGCCTGAGCTGCACACATGGTAGCTGCGCAACACCGGCTACACCTCAGCTCGCCGTGCCCAGCCCCTGCTCCAGCACACACCAAATCTGAGCGTCCATCTTCCTGGCGCAGCTGCTTCACACAGCAGCTCCACACACCCAACCGCCTTCTGCCCAGTCCCATCGCCAGATGAACCAGAGCTTTTTCCAGCTTCTTCGTGAAGCTTCCACTGCCTCCCAGACTCCTGTTAGGAAGAAGGGTAAAGAAGGTTTAGTGGGGTATGTGGCCACTTACGGTGAGATGAGATTAAAAAAATATGTAATGGTCATATGAGGGAGGGGGTATGTGTCATGATAGGATTGGATATGGTGGAGTATTTATTTACAAACTCACACTTACTAAAAGATATTTACAAAAGTTCTATTGTAACAAAATTTATTTATATACAAGAATTATTAAAAAAATCTTTTATTTCTTAAAATGAACCTATTTAGTTATTCTGAAAGAAATGATTAAATGAAAATCTAACATGTATTCTAACCCCAAATATCAACTAACATGTTCAAAAAAATTATATATGGATGAAATAGAAATTAAAGTCAATGTGCACATTATTTATAGACAATGGTTGTCTAAAATCAACTACGTGTATGAAATTTAACACGAAAATTTTAGTAGTTATCACCTTCTACTTGTCAGCACCTGCACATCATTGCAGACATGAGAGGCACATCTAGTGTCTAAAACCCAAGATGTGGAATCTCTAACAGACAAGTGAAGATCTATCATATAGATACCTGAAGCTTCGCCAAGCTTCTGCTTCTCCTCAGCCTTCATTGCAAGGTAGTCCTTGCAATTTCTTTTCCAGTGTCCATTTTTCTTGCAGTGGAAGCACTCGCCCTTTTCTACTCCTTTGCTTTTGTCCTCCTTTTGTTTTTGCTTGGACTGCTTCTTTGCATTGCCTTTCTTAAAGGCTTGCACTACTCTCCTCTTCTTGTTGGACTTTCCAACCATGAGAACAGTGGGCTTTTCCTTCTTAAGGTTGCCTTCAGTAGTCTTCAGCATGATCAGCATCTCGGCTAAACTCACCTCAATCTTGTTCATTGTAAAGTTCACAATGAACTGGGAATATGAATCTGGAAGTGACTGGAGAATGAGGTCCGTGCTCAGTTCCTTGTCAAGAGGAAAACCAAGCCCCTCGAGCCTCTCAATCCACTCTATCATCTTCAGCACATGAGTCTGTACTGAAGACCCCTCTGCCATGCGAGCTCTGAACAGGGCTTTGGATATCTCATATCTCTCTACCCTGCTCTGCTCTTCAAAGATCTCCTGCAAGTGCTGCATGATGGATCTAGCATCCATATTCTCATGCTGCCTTTGCAACTCATTACTCATTAAGGAAAGCATGTAGCATTGGGCCAGAGTGGAATCCTCCTTCCACTTCGCACATTCAAGCGTTTCCTCTTCAGGTGCATCTAGGGGTGGTTCAGCAGGGATCTCACCCTCCAGGACATAGGCAATGCGCTCAGACTTGAGGACAATCTTTAGGTTCTTGAGCCAATCCGAGTAGTTCAAGCTTGTCAATTTGTTATCATCCAGTATGCCTCGGAGTGGGTTACTTGACGACATTTTTGCCTATAAAGGAAATGTAAACACAATTAGCAGATGTTCATAATAATAATTAAATGTAGATTAAGACTTTAATCAAGATTAGCTCCCACTATTTTCCGACAGACTATATAACCCTCAGATATACAGAATGGGAGACGCCGACAGTCTCCTAGTGGGGATCGGAATCTTACAGACTCATAGCATGATATTGTGGATAGCACAACAAGCCATACTATGATCTGAAAGCGGTCAACTCTAGACAGTTGCAACTCTTGCAATATCCGATCTTATTTCGGCCCCTGAACATTAATGGCCTTGTGGATAGCACAATAAGCCATTAAATCCAGTCTAAGCAGTACCATCATTACGTAATGAGCATAGATTTAGATGTAGCCCTTGTGGATAGCACAACAAAACTACACTGTTCCTCTACCCCATTTAAGGCATCACCATGCCATAGTTTTAGTTTGTCATCAAATTTGACAAGTCTTGTGGGTAGCACAACAAACTTGCCCGATCTAATGGTAATCCTAAAACTATAATGATGGAGGGCCACATAATTCATTCTAAATGATTATGTTACGGCTTAAAGTTTGAACGAGGAGGGATTTTATCATATTTTATCTTGGTCTCAATATCTATGTGCTATTGATATATAGAATTTTGAATAACATATATATTTAATTATATATATCGAAGCACATTCCACATATATCACATATATGAAGAAAAATAATGGATGATCATGGACTTTAACCTAGAGTGGCATTACCAGAGCTAGTTGGTAATCCACATTTATGGCAAACATATGGCAGCCCCGCATCATATGCACCTGCTTGATGTGACTCTATCTCCAAGAAGGCCTTGCATGGTATTCTCCTCCATCTTTGCCAATTCGGTTCTTAATATTACAAGTATCATTTAAATTGGACTCGCAGGCCCATAAATATACATCAGATAATAATAAGAAACCTTGAACAAGTCAAGTGGAGTACACAACATGAGGGAGATAGAATATACAACCCGGATTTAATAGAGGGAGAGAGGGAGGCACGCAGTCCTCATAAATCACATCATATGCCATAAACCATGATCATCATCACATGAAATCTTGGTCCATGATCATCCATCCACACATCAACACATCACATGCATCAACAAGCAATTATCACATAATTACTTCTAAAATAACTTTTATTTCAAAAATATACTAATTATATTTTGAAAACCATTTAACTAAACAATTTAGCTAATTTGGATAACATCTAAACAACATTAGATAAACGCCATTCACTGTTGCTACATGAATCCGCCAAAATTTAATGTTAATTAATTTCACAAAAATCACATTCTTAAATTAATTAACATGCATTAATTAGATGAGAGGAAATAACTAAAACAATTTTAGAATTCCCTTAAACTAATTAAGCAAGGAGTCAAACATCTGAAAATTAATTTACAAAGAGCTAAAACAATTTTAAAACCCTCAAAATAATTTTTCAAAATTTTTTTGGGATTTTTAATCACTTTTAAAAACATTTAAAAAAAAACAAAGCGGGTGGGGTGGGCCGCGGGCAGCCCGGCCCGGGGGGGGGGGGGGGGGGGGCTTGCCCACGACTTACCTGCGGGGGGACCCGCGCACGGCCCGCGAAGGGACCCACGCGGGTCACCCCCTTCGCTCGAACGGCGGGCGCGGCTAGGGTGAAACCCTAGCCGCCGCCTCAACCCGGCGCAGGGCCAGAGCGGGGTGACCTGGCCGCCGGAGGTGGCCGGTGGCGCCGGCGACATCTGCCGATGCTGCCTGTGGCCCTAAAAAACCCCAAAAATCCCATTTCGAAAAACCCTAAATTCTGCAAATTTGGCCGTCCTAAAAATCGCCTAAAGATGGCGGATCCCTACCATCCCTTGGCAAAGAGGGACTCCAGCCGCCGCCGCCTGGACTTCCTTGGATCATCTGGACTGTCCAGATATCCAAATCGGCCTTGGACATGATCAACATGTCCCAATCTTGGACTGTCCAAGAAGGAGAAGTCAGAACAGTGGCAGCATCTTGTAGACGAATATGCAGCCTCTACAGAGGGCCAAACAACATGACAAAGGGTTCTTCGCGATGCCCTTAGTACCAGGAACAACTTCCATATACTAAACAGCAAGTGCACATCCCATGTGCGACCCAAGAACGCTGAAAAGGTGGGGATTCATGCAGAACGTGAATTGACAAAAACGCATAAAATAATGTTCATACGATGCTGATTCCGACCGAGCCAGCAACCTGGCTCTGATACCACTGTAAGGAATCGATCATAGCACAGCGAAAGCACGATTCCCTCCATTTGATATCGTTGACGGCGGTCGAAATCGATCAAAAAACCCAGAGAGGACCCTGGAGCTTAGCCCAAGGTTTGACTCTCCACATGCATATATAGACTCTGCAGTTTTTCATAAAAACCCAGTTAATGACTATAACGGTCATCCTGCCCAGTCTGCTCAGAACTCTATTGCGTGTGACCCTCTAGGCCCAAGTGCTAGTCCAGTTTTCAGCCCATTAAGTCCAACAACTCTTTATTGGCTTACTGTAATTAATTTAATATCCCATATTAATTAATTACGCAATCAATTATCATCTCACGATAATTGACTGGGCTTCTAATCAAGTTGGGTGCCAAGCAACACCACTTGACCCTGGAAAGTATTGGGGTTCAGCAACCCAATCAAGGAACCCTTTCTGTTAGTAGATACCACGTAACTATAGTCCTTCGCTCGTATAATGCTCCCGAGCGCACTTAGGGTATGGTCAACTGTCAAACCCTAATATGCGCACTCACTTGGATTAGATGCCGCATAACAATATCAGAAAACTCCTTTTCTGATAAGTAGTCTTGCCCTGGCCAGGGACTCTCAGGCATCTTTCCCTAGAGCATTCACTCTCTTATTACCGAGAGCGAGCGATCCCATATTGACCACACAATCACCTTCAAAGGTATTCCGCTAGATCCGAACACTTAACTGATTAAGACCTCATGGCTACAGATCTATAAGTTAATGTCAAAACCCAGAAGTCCACCGACAAGGTGTCCTTGGTGTCTCAGGTCTAAGGACCAATCACGCAACTGTGACAATGAATCTAGCTGGTTGACAGTTAGGTAATATTACCATCCAACGATTCATAACAGATCAGTTCAGTGAACTCATTCTCCAATGAGCACCTACAGATTCACCTTAGTGTCTCCACACAAGTGACTATGAGACCAGTCACCCTCATCATATGAGCAGGTGCAACCTGTACTAGTCTACCGGATATTCGATGTCCTTCTCGAATATCCTCCAACTAGGAACAATTAAGAATATACGTTTAAAGGATATTAATCCCATTATTATGATCTCATGATAATTAATATCTATTGCGCATATTCATGGACTTCATAATGAAACGCCAAACGAATTACACATAATGAATATAGCAGCCTTATTATAATTCTTAATGAACAAAATTGTACAAGTTATGATTGGCTTGAGGACACCCATAACTAACAGTAACTACCCCGATCTTTTCGGTAAGATATTTCCTCCCTTATGATCATATGAATTTGGGGACCATATTCTTTTAAGAGGGGGAGGATGTAGTAACCTGAAATTTTGAACGAAATAAAAAAAATATATACATAATATTAAAATTTTGATTTATTAGAAAATCAATTAAAAGAAAATCAATGGAAAGAGAAATAAATAAAACTCATTAAAAGAAAATAAGCATTGGGCTTTATTAAATTGACCCAATAGAATTTAGTGGGCCAAAATAGGAATTTTTAAATGGAGAATAATGGGAAAATACCTTATATTTGCAACTTAATTATTACTTAAATAAAAAGAGGGTATTTAATGCATTAAAATAAGTGATTTGAGTTGGATTTGGAATCATAAATCTACCCCAATTGCTTGGCCACGAAATCCCCTCTCAACCCAAATAGGAGATTTCTTGCTTTAAAAGGGGAGAGGAAAAGAGGAAATTCAGAATTTAAGGGAATTAGAGTCCAATTAGAAAATAGAAAGGGGAGAAGCTTAAATACTCTCCTAAAACCCTCATGGTCGGCCCTAGCTCATGCCAAGGGGTTGCTGGACTAGGAAGAGAGGCCAAAAGGAGGAGAATTCGTGGAGAAGAGGGATCTCCCAAGTTCTTCCCCGAGTTCTTCGAGAACATACCCTAGCAGAGGAAAAATGTGAAAGGTTGGCATTCTCATGAGCATAAATCCTAAAATTTTGTTTGTAGGTTGTCCCAATTATCAGGAACAACACCCTCAAGTTTCATGATTTATCATCAAGCCAATATTTACTTCTTGATTTTTGAAGTTCTACACTTATCTTGACCTCGAACCCCCTTATTAAATCTTGTTCTCCCTCTACACTTGATCTCATCCCACGAAAATTTTATTGGAGATTCAGATGGATGTTAGGTTTCTTTCGCCCTTAAAAGCCCTAATTTCTACCCATCCTATCTTGTGAATTAATTTGTTGATCCCAACTATACACAGTTCTATGTTCATCATGAATACTCTTTATTAAACCATGTTGAAACCATCGTTGCTTTCAGATTCTGATTTACTAGAAGTACCCATGTATGTCTAGATCTGTTTAAAACTAGTTTCGTGATTTTTCATGGACTGTACTAATTGTTCTTAATTTTAGAACAACTCTATGTCAAGAAGGGAAACTCTGGACCGCAACCCAAGACATGTCTGATTCCTGTCGGACTCAGGCACAGACAACCAGAACGCGACGGTTCAATAGGCCACGTTCTGTGGTCTGGTTGCGACAGTCTACCAGTCACATTCTGAACGCGACAGGCATCGCCGTTGCGATCGTTGTGCCTGGCCTGAACAGCTTGTCGCGTTCCTTACAGGCCCCTGTCGCGATCTGACCCCCTATTATGAACGACTCGTCGTGATCCATTTTAACACCTGTCGTGATCTACCCTGAATACGTCGCGACCCTTACTGGGGTGCGTCGCGTTCATAGGATTTTGTAGAAAAACCCCTGATTTGAAATGCTCAATTTGCCTATTGTGCATGTACCCTTTAATTCCAGTATACCCACAGTAAATTCACTTAATATAAATTGGACATTTATATGTGATTTAAAATGCATACACATGACTAATTTCCATCCATGATTTCATGACACATGCACACACACTTTGAACCATCCAAATATGGCTTAATTGGCATGAACATGTTACATAATTTATCTGGTAATTAATGTAATTAAATTGCCTCATTAAACATGCGTACGTTTTCATGCGAGGTTTTGAATACCGATCTCGACGCTCCACTGTTCTAGAATTCCTCTAGAACGTCGAGCACTTGTTTCTATAATTACCCTCTTTCTTGACTTGGACGAACTCTCCGACGGATACTCCTTCTACCGGACTAGTGAGTCTTTTTTCAAGACCTCCGTAAGTCTCCTCTGTCCATGGATTCCCACATGGTCGACGGGCTAGTTGTATCCTAACACCTATTACACCCTTTAGAGATCAATACGATCCAAATGGTCATTAGAAGTTCGCTCTCATCTTGAATCATGCCAGACCTCTAGACCTGTGCTTAACATGGCCAGTGGTAGGGTTGTGAGTTCCACCTGACTGCCAACACCAAGTGCGCGTGTTGTGCAACTGTTACTATTGCCTGTTTACTTGGCGTGTTACGTGCAATGTCCCCTAGATCTCATCTATCCTCTACTCGCTCATCTGTTCACGTTCCCTCTACTATCTCGCCTAGTCATCTAATGCTCTTATCTAATTCTTGGTACTCTTTATTGGCCATTGACTGATTGTCTAAAGATAAACAATATAGCCAATCCTGGGATGTGCGCCCGAAAGTGCTAGTGCCCATGGGAGTTAAATGATCAGAGTGTTTGGCATTACACTCGAGTGCTATCTATCTTGACTATCTAAATGACAATCAAAAGTGCTATATTCTCTCGTTGTCTATTGACAAAACGTGCTATGCTATACTTGTTGTGCTATTGCTATACTTTGTGCTATTGTGTTATGGCCATTATGCTATTTTGTGCTATTCTCGACACTTGTGCTATTTTTTGAAAGTCTTGCTATTTCGATCATATACTATCCTACTATCTTTTACGTGACTCTCTTGCTCTGTCTCTAATTACTCTGCCTTTAATGCATTAATCATTTAAAGCCTGCTTGACTATTGAGAATTAAGTCCTACTGGGCGTTATCGCTCACCCTGCATTATTTGTCGTTGTGTTCTCAAGTGAGACTGAGGATGAACCATACACTCAAGAGGATGGGAACGACCTGGAGTGATGTCATGAGTACCCTAGCATCCTAGCACTATGAATGGCGTTGTAGTGGTTAAGTTTGAAGTTTAGTCTTTTGCTTTATTTCAATGTAATTGGACCCTATAGATTGGCTCTGATATTAGTGGTTGTAACTAGACATTTGGAAATTATTAATGAGAAAGAATTATTTCAGAATTATTCATTTGTGCATAGGTTTGATGTCTAGTTCTTGCTCTATACCCGTTTACTTGCAACTACGTCGCGTTCCGATATTCCGCGTCGGGGCGTGACAGTTTGTTACCTATCGTCGGGCACCCCTATAGACTTTCGCCGCATATTTCAAGGCGAAGGACTGTAGGTACACCTCATCGCTCTGTGCCTCTGATGTGACATGTCACCCCTAGTGCTCCCAGTGTGCAATTTGCTCTCGGGCCCTCTCACGCCAGTCGGTCATGCCATGAAGGCCCTTGAAGCTTTGGCTAGGTCTCGGTGTCCTGCCTCGGCTAGGGAACAACACAACACTCCGACGCAGCCCGAGTGCCCTCTGAGTCAGATGTAGATGGAGAGGAAGCACCAAGCTGAGAGCATGCACCCACGTCACTCTACCAAAGTAGGGGTGGGCCTGCTCCAACCAGAGATGTCCCTCGTCTACCTCCTCACGGTATGGCTGCCACACCACCTGCACAACAAAGAACACACCTTGTCAATGGTCAAAGCATTTAAGAAAATCAACTAGGATTTAGAGAAGGGGTTAGTACTCACATCGAGTTGAGGGTAGACATCGATGGCATTCTCAAAGGAAGCATGCTGCTCCTCTAGAGTATGGGTGTCCTGACACGACACCCACCTCCACTCCAGGGGCACTAGGCCCAGTCACTCCAGTGTACCCCGTCCCAGACTCAGAAGGTGGAGATAGGCTCAGACCTACAAGAAGAAATCCTTTGATTATATCGCATGTGTGCAAGCAATGAAATTCAAAACTGGAAGAAGTAAGGAAGTGAGATGTACCTGTAGGAAGGGGTAGAAGCCACCGATCACTGTCTTCCGATCGGAGGTCCTCAAACTGTCAAACTAGTGTGCTAGGAGAGAGGCACCTCAGACGTAGTCCCCAACCTGGTCTAGATCCTTCAGCAGTGGCCGGAACCAATAGTGAACTGCGTCGCCCCTCGTGGCAAACAGGAGTCTACCAAGGAAGATTGTGAGGAAGCGACATAGGTCCATGTCGGCCAGAGGATCTGGCTCACTGGATAGAGTCTCCCTACAACCCCTGACTAGCTTATCCAAATGCTCATCCGGGGTCTCTCCTAGCTCCTAACCAGTCTACCTGAGCCCTAGACTCTTTTGCAAGTCTACTCTAGGGACCAAGGATGATCGGCGACTGATAGTAAGCCCCAGCAGCCTCTGTGTTACCTCCCTATAACACGAAAAAGTAAATTTGCTCACCGAGCGACCGTTCACCCTCAACCCAGTGATCTAACTAACGTCCTCCAGGTCGGGGATCATATGTCCTGATGGGAACACGAAGGTTGTCGCTTCGCTATCCCACCTACTCTTCAGTGCTGTGTCAATGAGGCATCCGCCCTCATCCTCTCCATCCTGAGGACCTCTCCGAATCCCATCTCTCCAACATGTCCCTCTGAAACATAGGGAAGGGTAGGTACACTACCAGTACGAGGAGCTAGGAGACCCTGGCCCTCATCTTGCCCTGCAAGCAACAAAAAGAAGCAGCCGGTTAGTAATCCAAGTAGTTGAATAGCTCTCAGCTGAGCTCGCATCGACATAATGGGTCTCGACTTTGTCGTGACATCCTGATGGGTCGCGACCTTGTCACGACGGCCATTGACCATCGCGACCCCTGACCCCACCACGACAATGCTGTCACGACGGGGCAAGCCGTCGCATTCTCAGTCAAACCCCCAACCGGAAACATCATTCTTCAGAGCGGTTATCTTGGGCGTTACACCCTACATTGACCCTCAATGAGGTCTCCTCATCATACATTCACATCAAATTGAAGGGTTAGGGCACTGGGGACTCACATCATGGACTTCCGCCGCCACCTCCACGTCCACCATCGGAATTTCTTCCTCCATCATCTCTGCCTCCATCATATCCTCGATCACCGGAGCCTCCTCCTCCTGGCGCCAGACATGTCTCATCACCGGTCGCTTCCCCCGTTCGCCGTCGTAGGGACTCCCACTGCCGTTGCCTCCTTCCATCAATGAGTAAGGGTGAATGAGAGGGAAAGTGGGAGCAATAAGAGAGAGAGAGAGAGAGAGAGAGAGAGAGAGAGAGAGAGAGAGAGAGAGAGATTGCAAGAGAGCACCGGAGAGCAGGGTCGCCGGAGCTGAAGAATCGTCGGAGAAGAAGAGCTTGGGAGCGAAAAGGGAGGGGGGGGGCTCTGCATTTTTGAACTCTCGGGTAGAGTCACGACCATCATAGATGACACGTTAAGGTCGTGACGCCGTACCTGGCCACGACATGGTCGCGCCCCCTGTAGGCATCGCGACATTAAGGCGACGACTAGATCCACCATGATATTACTCAGATACACAGAACAGTGAATAAAATTCTATTTTATTAATTCAAGCTCCAAATACAATCTCCAATCATGTTTATGCTCAATCAAAGTTCAAATAAACAATATTTTCATATCCTACCTACCACCTATTACAATTCAAGTCAAATTCCAGTCTGCCCTCCAGCATGTGCGGCCTCTGCCACGGCGCTATGTCCTCGTGGCTGGATCTTCCTCAGCTCCTACAGATAGACCTGGTACACTTCTTCGACATCCGCCACTTCCGCCAGGATGAGGCCCAAAGCACATACCTCCCAATGCATCAGAGCACTGCTCACATCTCGCTCATCCACCGCATTCCCTATCTTCCTCGCTTGAATAGGTGGGTAGTGTGAGAGAGCTAGGACAACCATGTGCGGCATGCCGATCTGCAGGTGGCATCATTGTGGGTTGTAGAGGACTAGGCCTTCACCCCCTATCAATCGCAGGTCCAAGATGATTCATTAAGGCAGCCTAATGATCTTGTCATGGAGGTAGGTAGGTCTCATGTTCAATTGCTCTGCTTGTAGCGTGTTCAAGTACAGCCTCCAGCCCTTCAAGCCCTTCACCACTACGGTCTTGCACCAAGCCTGAGTAGTCATGTGTAATGGAGCACTGACGAAAGAGAGAGGTTGATGGGTCATGCTTAAGCACTTGAAAGAGGTGTCATCCGTCGCCTCATAGCAGATCCTCATGCCCATCCAACACTCCACGGCGATCACTGAACCATAAAGGGGTCCCCTAGTAGCCACAAAAGTAAGGCCAACATATAGATAACCAAGGACAGACTGAGAGATAGACATATCTTCCCCTACACAACTGATTACACTCAAGTTAGCAGCTAATAGAAGATGATCTTGCATTGGGAAGAGTATAACACCGCATATGCAGATGGCGACAGCCTTGGCAATGGTGAGGTGTTTCCCGCTCTTGTTCCTGCAATGAGAGACGACCCCCTGGGAGAGAGGGATCAGGTGGACGTAGTTTGGGCTCGTCATGCATTGGAGATCCCATGTCTTGGTTGTAATCTCCCTAATAATAGCCCAATAGTTGATGGGAGTGACGGTGTGGGTGATGAGGTTCTCTGATCCCTTCTTATCTTTGGGGAGGCCAAGCATGATCTCCAGTTCTTCCAACAAGATGGTAGCTTCAATGGTTGGGAAGATGAAGGGGTGCGTTTGAGGGTGCCATAACTCCACCAACGCCGGCAGGCTATCCCAGATGTGCACGATCTTGTGATAATTCTTGGCTAGCACCAGCACAGTGGGTTCCACTCCCGTAGAAGGTTGATAGATGCTATTGGGAGTGCTTTGATCATGGGCTTTAGCCAATCGATCTTTGAGTAGTGGCGTGAGCCTGGGAGGATCTAAGAAGAAGAAGAAGTGGGAGATTGGTGCATGGAGAAGAAGAAGAAGAGAGAGAAGAACTAGAAAATCAACTAAGAAACACATACCTGTACATAGTGCTTGGCGCTTATATGGCCTGGTAAAGAGGTGAGGCGCTGCAGCTCCTTGAAGGTAGTCTTGGCAAGCCGGTGGACCACTATAGAGGGTTTGGTTGTCTTGGGAAGCACCAAAAGACCTCTTCATGGCTTGAAGAGAGAGAAAGGCAAGAGAAGTTGAAGAGAGAGAAGATGAGCTACTAATTTAAGCCCTCCACCTCTATTTATAGAGCTCTAGGGGGGCTAATCCCACTCTAGTTCTTATTTAGGGATTAGATTAGCATTAGAATTAGGTTTAGGGATCTTATTAGTATTAGGATTAGCCCTAGGATAGAGATATGGGTCGGTTTTGGGGTCCTACGCATAGAACACTGTCACGACATCCCGATGCGACGTGACTAGGTTGCAACCCTCAGAGGCGCCGCGACACTATCGCGACCCCTAGAGGCGTCGCGTCAGTACATGTTATGCTTTCTCTATGTCTGATTATTCTATGCTTATGCTGATGTTGTTTTTGTATATATTAGTCTAGCTTTCAGTCAATTATCATTTGTTTATTTGTTAGAAAATCAAAAAAAAAAATCAAAAATAAAAAAAATCACAAAATGATGAAGCTTCACAGGTAAGTACAGGTGAGTATTCCAATCCCTTGCATTACTACATGTTAGCTTACTTATTATATCATTTCAAGGACTGACTGGTTTTTAGTGTGCTCTGGGATTTGAGTTCCCCTTCACCAAAAATAGTGATGATCTGGGTGCACATTGTTAATCACTGGATAGGCTGTTAAGTTGAATAAGTTTGGAGAAGATGGACTATGTCTTGCACAGCGGTTGCAAGAAGATTCTCGACCCATTCTTATTTGTCTTAGCAATATTATCCTTGATCTATTTTCTATTTTCTCCTTTTCCTTGCATTTGAATTTATGATTTCTTTTCTTTTAGCCCAGCATGCGTCATGTAGGTCTTTGAGCTATCACGACTCATCCTTGGCTAATAATAAGTTCTCGATGAATGTCCAACTGTTCTTCATGTTTAGAACGAGAAATTCCATTCCACTCTGAATCATAAAGTTTGCCTCTGAACAAGTTGCTCTTTCTAGTTTGTCAAGTATTCCCCTGTCTTGATTCTATATCCATCTTTCATCCAAACTCCTTTGGATCCATTTTAGTTGCGAACTGCTCCCAGGTTTTGAGTCATTGTTACCTGCCTAGCACGCACATGTCCCTCCAAGGCGAAGTCTATAGGCCAATCGGCTAGGGTATCTCTTAATTGAGGGGTTGATCATCGTTTTATCTTCTCCTTCTCATCCAGACTTGTGTTTTCCTTGCATCCTGCTCGAGCAGCTAACTCGAGACTTTCAAGAAGATTCCTTTTGCTCATTGGTTAGATATGATGTATCTTTACCTTGGCTCCCATCTTTTCAATTCACTCTATGTCACCACCACTTCACCATCATTCCATGAGACCTCCACTACACTTCCGCTTCGCTCCCTTGCAAAGTGGAAGCCAAGAAGGGGCAATCTGTAGACACCCGATTCTGGCCTATGAGTTGAACCATATTTCATGCTCTCTTAGTGCGCCCCAAGTGGGTCACTCATCTTGAGCCCATTTTTTAACCTTGTTTTGAGCCCGTTTAAGCCCAATTCCTAATTTATCTCGTCCAAACATCACTTTAGAGTCCTTATTCTAGGGTTTCAGTCATCAGACCTTAATACGATGGTCATAAGCATCGCGTTACTGCTAATTGATTGGTTATAATCCTTAAATTATCAATTATCCTTAATGCAACAAGTCATGGCGTCACGTTACTGTCAGTGTTTCGTCCACTCAGGCTGTTGCGACAGCCCATGCATATCCATGCACATGCCTTTAGAGTCACGACCACCTTGGCCATCGCGATAAGCCTTGTCGCGTCCCCACGACCTGTCATGACATTGTTCTGCATGGCTGGCTCCACAACCACCTCCTTTCTATCTCCTTTTGGGGTCTATCTCCATCTCCAACAACTCTCCAACCCCCCAGCCATGGTTTGAGGTTTTATCCTACCCTACAACTCCCCTAGGACTCTTGCCATGGAGATTTACTTGGATTTTAATCATTCGTTTTGGGCCATTATCACATAAGGACGATATACTCTCTCTCCTCCCTATATAAACAACCCATCTCCTTCTGAACGACGTACGGACCCTATGTTACCACAAAGTGCTGCCAAATTCTCTCCAAAACTTCCCCTTAGCTCATAGCCCTCCCATTTCCACCCATTTCTTCTCATTTTATCCACTAAGTCACATCACTTTCTTTTTCATTTGGAGCTTGGCGGCCAGGAGCTGACTTCTACAAAAACCCAGGCTGCTGCACGACCTGAAGAAGCTCATTTCCAGCCAGAGAGTCACCCCTTTTGGGGATCCTTCTTCTTCCTTTTCCCCTCATTTTTCTTCATGCATTTCATTTCTTTTAAAATAGTTGCACTACCACACACCCACACTTTCCACAACCCCAGGGGTTTCCAAAACACCCCCAAATTCGTTCCCTCCATGTTTACCCTTTTCCCTTCCATTTTGTGTAGATGCTTCACTTGAAAATGGTCTAATAGGGTTTTTTTTTCTTTGATTCGTTGGTTTGGCAGGTTCATCAACAAGAGAAGATGAGAAGCTCTCCTCCTCTTGCCGACCAGAGGAAAGGAAGGAGGTCCGCCTACACTCCCGCATCTCTACTAAGAAGGTGAAGGCCTACATGGTTGCGACATCATGCTCCTTATCACGATGGGGTACTCAATCATGACAACAGTAAGTGGCCTTCTCATCTCTTGTTCCTAGTACGTTAGCCTTATATTCTTGTTTATATCTAGGCAACATGCTATGGGCCGATCACACCCCCTTCCATGATCATATAATGATATTTTGTTGTGTGTTTTGAGGAGCGTGTTTCCTCCTGATTACAATTGCTTTACTTAATTGCTAGTAGGCCAGACATTTTATTTAGTGCAATGCATATGTGCAAGGTATTAATTTGATCCCAAGGAATCTCACTTAATTTTAGTTAAAATGATATTTTGATATTTGGCTCATAATCAAGATTTAGGCCTATGGTATCCTAAAACTTGTAAAATCAATTTAATTGGTTACTCAGATGTTGACTATGCTTGATGCAAGGTAGATAGAAAGAGCTCCAGTGGATGTTGTCAACTTCTTGCAGGTTGTTTAAATTCAGGGTCTTAATGGAAACAAAACTCAGTAGCCTTATTAACGGCTGAAGCTGAATATGTGGCTACTAGGAGCTGTTGTGCCCAACTTCTATGGATTAAACAACAACTTGAAGATTATGCATGGCGATTCGCTCTGGCCAGTGTATGCTAGGCAGCATTTTCATACCTTTGATAAGCTCCCTGGGATGCCCGTCCAGATTTGCAAGACTGCCCTACATATTATTCATGCAAATACTCGTTGGGTGCATGGTAATGGTAACCGTATTAATATCTGGAAGGATGCGTGGTTTGGTCACCAACCACTAGCTGATATGTTTCCAGACGTTGTACCTCCAGGGAATTTTTCTTTGAAGGAGGTGGTTCAGAATATTCAACATCCAATGAGATCAGTTATTCCGGAGACCCATTTGTGTAATACTAAATTGTCTGACGATGAGGATACTGTCTTCTGGGCGGCCAGCCCCAACGGATTATTTTCTACCAAATCTGCCTATGAATTGGTGCGCTCTCCAGGCATCTATCGTCCTCCTATTCGGAAATTATGGCACTCTGCCTTCTTACCCAGAGCATCCTTATTTTCCTGGAAGCTGCTTCATCGAGCTGTCCCAGTAGATCAAGCAATCATGGACTGTGGTATTCAATTAGCCTCTAGGTGTTCCTGTTGTGATTCACATCAGGTGGAGGACCTTAATCATGTGTTTATCCACAGTGCACCGGCTCAGAGCTTGTGGAGGTGGCTGGTGCCTCTACTGAGTGATGATATCTATCTTCATCCAAACATTACAGTTAGAATTTGGAACATTCTCCTTCAGTCCAATATGAGTATCGCTACTGGTTTTATTGCCTTATACGGTCTACTTCTGATTATGTGGGAGCTGTGGAAGAACAGGTGTTCCATCAGGTTTGATAGTAAGCAAATTCGGGTGCAAGACATGGTCAGACGTATCAAATTTCACATTGAATCTGCACTATCCAGTCAGAGCTTTAGTGCCTCGCCATCTAGCTGTTATCAAAGTGTCCTCTTGGCTTATGGATTTACCCCTAAAATTAAGAACAAGCAGCTGAGGTTCGTTCGCTGGATTCCTCCTTTATCTAACTATAGCCTTAATGTAGATGGTGCGTCTAAAGGAAATCCGAGCATGTGTGGTGGCGGCGGATGTATTCGTGACAGCGCAGGTGCACCATTAGTCTCCTTTGCTTTCTACTATGGGGAGGGCAACAGTCTTCTTGCTGAGACTCGCGCTCTTTGTGATGGCCTTCGTATTGCTTCTTCCTTGGGGGTTCGGCTATCTGCGATATATTCAGATTCGCTTACTTTGGTTAATTCTTTGGTGCACCATACTTGTTATTCTTGGTCGACGTTAAGATGGTGGCGTGTCATCCTCAACCACATGCATGACCATGCCACTAGTGTATCTCATGTCTATAGGGAGGCCAATAAAGTTGCAGATGGGTTGGCTAATCATGCGGTTATCACTATGTGTAACAATGTTTTTTGGCGGGCTGATATCCCTCTGGCTTGTAGAGGGGCGGCTGTTCTAGATAGATCAGGACTTTGGAGTATTAGAATCGGCTGAGCTGCCTTGGTTTTATCTTTTCTATAGGAGATTTGTCAGGGGTATGCCCCAGTGTTTCTGTACTAGCAACTTTATCTTTAAATATATAAGGCACAGTGGTCGCACCAGGGGAGTGAGAACATTACTCCTCTCTAGGGAGTAGTGCACTTAGCTGGTTGCTGACTCTGTGACCTCTTTGATTAAAAAAAAAAAAAAAGATTAAATATCAAGACCATTCCACCACTCTATGACAACACCAGTGCTATAAATCTCACCAAAAATCCTGTACAACACTCGAGGATCAAACATATTGAGGTTAGGTATCATTTTATCAGAGATCATGTAGCTAATGACAATATTAATATTTCATTCATAGATATCTTAAATCAGTTAGCAGATATCTTTACGAAGGCCTTACCAGAAGAGAGATTTACCTCTCTTAGAAGGGAATTAGGCATGTACAATTGGTAATAGTTATATCTGCACATAACTGAAATACATTAATCTCTTTCAGAGTATTAATAATTGTCTGCCTCCTTTATTCCAAACGGCTCTCTTATATGTTTCATCACCTGTCGATGTGCTTCCTTCAACAATTGATAGACTTGCTGTATAAGTTCTTCAGTAATCAATACTCACTATTTTGTCGTTTTGTGCAATCGATATATAGACTAGCGATTTTGATCATCTTCCTATCTATTTTTTCTATAACTGCAACTCATTCTTTTATCGATTCATCTATCTCTCTTCGCACCCCTTTCGACTCCAAGCTCCTCGAACCCCCTTTTGGTTTCATGAGTCTGCGAAATCCTTTTTCTTCACTCTTGAAGATTCTTGCTCTTTCTCACTTAAATTCCTTGAGGGGTTTTATTCTTCTACCACCTGCAAGTTCAAAGATTCTATCTTCTTTGTTTCTCATGGCTGCATCTGGTAGTTCAAGCAACTTGTGGGCTTACAGTGCAGAGTTCTTCACAGTAGAACAATTTCAGAGATTTTAGTTTATCAAGATGAAGATTTGTGGGAACAAAGAAGTGGATGTGACAAATCTGAGCAAGCATGAAATGGCCAGGGTTGTAGAAACCCTAGACCAAATGAAATGTATTGGTATGTGCATAGTTTTAGATCGAGCTATCCTCACTTGGTGAAGGCATTTTACGCCTACTTGTAATCAGAAGATGGAGCCGCTCTGGTATCCTTTGTCGAAGGTAAGTGCATAAGGATTACCTTTGACTTACTAGTAGAATTACTTGGTTGTTCTAAGGAAGGGCACAGTCTTGCAAACTCTGTGGATATACATGTCAAAGGGGTTGGTAATATTGGAGCATAATACAAGCTAAAAGAAGGTAAAATAGATATAAATATGTTCTCTACCTTCAACAGACTCCTACATTTTATTATCTGTTAGATTTTGGTATCCCGTGGAGCTAGTTTCTCTCAGTGCACCCAAGGGGATGCAGACATCACATTCTGGGTTGTGCAGAATCAAGAAGTCAACATAGCACATATTATTCTTGAGAAGATGAAAGCAGCTGTAGACCTTATCTGGGATACCAAAAACAATTTGGTAGTCCCACTTCCATACTCTTACGTACTCACTGTACTTTTCTATCATTTTAAAGTAGACTTGGAAGGGGAAATGATGGAGAGAATGGGCTAGCCAATCAGAACTAGAAACCTCAAGTAGAGTGGATTTACTCTTTCTGTTGAAGTATGGTCCAAAGAATTAATGGCGGTAGGAGAGCCCATCCTAACGACTAATTTCAGCTCAGAAGGTCACTCAACTCATGCAAATGAGTCAAATGTTGGTCGTGCAGAGGTAGTTGCACCTATTCTTACTGGCTGGAGACTTGAAGATACGCTCCCAGAGCACATAGAGGCTGTAGGGACACATGTGCACCCAGAAAATGCTGAAATCTTGGTTGAGTTTGTTGTTGAGACTGTTGCAGAACATGAACAATCTCTCCACGGTAATGCTGGTGTAGTAGATGCATATGTAGAGGAAGCACTTGTTGAGAGGGAGCATCAAGAAGCTTTCCCAAATAATATGCAAATGGGAAACCTAGAAGAAATCACAGGAGAACCATAACTAGTCAACCTGAAGGTGGGATCCCCAGTAGGGAACTTGCTGATGATGTCATCAGTGATGTTGTTACAACTGATAGAGAAACTGATCTTGTCCTTGAAGCTATAGTACCTACCTCTAAAAAGAAAGCTCATAAGAAGAACAAAAAACTAAAAGTTTATGTCCACATAGAACCTATAATACAAAGGCAAAATGTTCATGGAGAAATTCTATATGGAGTATGAAAAGAGCTTTAGGACATAAAAGTTGAATTCGGCAACTTGCAGAGTATGGTGACTGACCTCACCCATCTTGTGAGAACTCACCTAATTCCTTATGCTTTGGACAACATGCATGTTGATTCTCCTTGGACTCAGAGAGCTCAATCTCCTGTTGATGGGCCTCAAATAGCAGAAGTTATATCTAGTGGACTTGAAAAAGAAATTCAAAAGGAATTGGATGATGAGAATGTGCCTCACATACCTAAAATGCCAACAGATACACCTAGTTTCCTAAAAGAAATGGGCCTCTCGAGCCATCTAGGCAAGAGGAGAACTCAGGGCCATCAGGGCTGGAAGAGGCAGTTGGGCCACCAGGGCCATCAGGGTAGGAATAGGCAGTTGGGCCACAAGGGCCATCAGAGGCAGCTGATCTGTCAGATATTGTGGAGCCTGGCACTGAATGTCTATAGGCTGAAATCTCATATGTGGCTCAGTGGGCACAGACACGTAGTATATCCACTCAAAAAGACCCATCCACTACTCCTTCGGCTCCATAACCCTCCAAGAAATGTATCCACAAACCCATCTCTTCTTTAGCCCCATTCATTGATGAACCCTCTTCATCCCCAACACCTCCATCTTCCATAAACCCTCCAATGGACACTTCTTTACCTACATCTTCCAATCCTATTTCTTTCAAACCATTCCTAAACACCCAAATTAGTGAAGCACTAGCCTGTACAACCTCTTCACATGGAACCACTTTCGTTGGACCTTCTATCCATGCTTTTTCTTCCCTTCATCCACCTACTCCACCATCCTTCATTACCATTATCCCCGATGGAGCATGTGTCACCAACCTCATGGTTTATGACATTAAGGATGAGTTTGAGGAAGGGATTCTTAAGGTAGTTCTATATGTTGCCACTCATGTACGTATAATAGACAGTTTGGCATCTTCTTGTCCAGCTCCCATGTGAAGAAAACTAACAAAGGAATTAGTCCAGCAGAGCTCTTCATAGCTATTTCCACCTCTCTGGTATACTTTGGAAGTCATTCATAGAGGGAAATCAGTGTATACAAAGTATATTCATAAGTGTACATTTGCAGCAGTTTTTGAGTTACCAAGCATGACCTTGTCAGAATATCTTATCTTCATATTTCCCTTATCTACTGTACCTAAATCTGAAGTGCACAAGATAGTATCTACAAATGAATCCAAGACAAAGCATTAATGGAGTAAGTCTAACAAGACTCTATATAAGAAGTTATAGATTGAAAGAGACAAAAGACTCCTTTTAGCAGATCAATCACTTTCTCTTTCTGACTGGTTTGTGTGCCCTCACGGGGGCCCAAGATTAAAAAAGAAATTAAATTCTTGAGGCAATTTCAACTGTATAATAACTATTGTCATATTAATGGTCTGCCAGAGGCACAACTAGCTCAGTTCAGATATGTACTGGATGATCTTTGGATGAAAAATAGGCACAACATAGAATATTAAGTAAAATTTACAAACATCAAATTGCTAGATTTCAAAATGCTGCCAGAAACACATTTTCTTTTGATGGATTCTACTATTGGACCAACCATTTTTGAAAGGTCTGCCAGGGTCAAGGCTCGATTTCATGTGCAGAAAGGACTCTACTTAGATTTTAACCACTTTCTCTTCAAAGAATATCACAACAGCTTTATAAAGTCTGAAGTTTTAGCACCACTGCTAGCTAAATATGAAAGATTATTTCCTTCAGAATGGCTGAAAACTTATCCTAGTGCCGCTCAATAGCTTGACCAATTTAATATAGCTCAACAGCTAGTCACTCAGCCCACTCTATCCCCTAAGTAGTTTATGGGTTTGAATTTCATCAATTTAGTGAATGATTCTTTTGCTATCTGGGTTGAACGATACAAAGTTTTCATTTCTCTGAAGCAAGAACTCTCAGTACAGAACATTGTTTACCCTATCACAGTGGATCAGTTCTTAAATCATGCTAGTTTTGGCAGTCTTCAGTTATATAGACTATCTCTCAATAATACAAAGTATCACCAGTTTCTTCAGTCACAACGCTAGCTTATGATCTAGAAATTCAGAATTGCTATGGCGACCTCTTATTCTATCATCTGGGATTTGTTCAAAAATTATTTTGAAGAGTAGGAAGTCAAAGCCTGGCCACAAATTGATCGTTTTACATCCTTGTTGTCTCCAGCTTTCTACATTTAACTTTCCTCTCTTAAATACAATATCATTCCCTTGGCCTCCATTTTTTTGGCTATCTCTCTTTCTCTAATCTTTTTGGTTAATGACAAAAAGGGAGAGAACATACTATGAAATATATATTTAGGGAATCTATTGTTTCAATTTTCATTAAGAGCACTTATTGTTTTGTCATCACCAAAAAGGGGGAGATTGATGAACAATGCATCCCCATATATTTATTTTGGTGATAACAAAACAATGAAATATATTTAATAATTATTTTTTCATGAAGTCTGTCAATAGGACAAAATTGCAATTTCTTCCATTAAGGCACACTCTAGTAAGTCTTCAATAAAATCTTGTAAGTCAAAGTTGATTTGTATGAATAGTCCTAAGTCCATATCGATAACTACTTTTAACCTTAAACGATTGCTAAGCATATCCACATCGATTGCTCTTATATTAACATAACGATTGCTAAACACTTCATATCCATTGTACTTCATGAATCTATTATAGTTATAGATCGATTACCTTTACATATCGATTTTCTTTACAGATCGATTGCCTTTATATATCTCATATCGATTGCCTTCACACATCGATTATAGTTAAGTGGCACATCGATTACCTTCGCACATCGATTATAGTTAAGTGTCACATAGATTGCCTTCACACATCGATTATAGTTAAGCGGCACATCCATTGCCTTCGCACATCGATTACAGTTAAGTGGCACGTCGATTATAGTTAAGTTGCATATTGATTGCCTTTATCATATCGATTTCCCCTAGCATATCAACTACTATCTCAAATTGATTATCTTCAATATTTTGATTGTCTTTCATATAAATATTGTCCTTGAAGAAATCATATCGATTGTGTCTTGCATATCGATTGCTCTTGAGAATCCATAACGATTACCATTATCTTATCTTTTGTCTTCAAGAACTCACCTCAATTGTGGTTATACTTAAATTGTATCGACTACCCTTATGTATGATCGATTGATCAAGAAATATTATGGATAAACATTATTGGTGTGACTGTGGCTTACAATATTATTCGTAATCAAGCATTATCATCTTTATTGTTTAAATGTATGTATTTCAAATCTCTCGCCATCTGGTGCATATCCTTTGAATGTAAGCATTCAAAGATATCTCCTTGTAGTATAAACAGTTACCAAGTATAGTTCCCATGCTGAATGTCCTTTATTGTTTACTATTTTCATGACATGTCTTCCAATGTTTTAAATGATGGCAGAATGGACTTATCTTTTCCAGTACAACGTCTTATAGCACCTAGCATAGGATTTTGACTGACACTGACGATATCTCTATGATCTTTCTCTCTATATCCTAGCATTTATTGCATGCAGGTTTCCGATAGTCACACACTCTTACAACGTTGGACTTGCTACAACTGTATGGAAATGAGTTTCAAGAAATAGGATACAAAGGACATCTCAACGGATACTTCTCAAAAGAGAAGATAAATAAGAGCACGATGGTACAACGAAGAAGATAGAGAACAAAGATAACCTTTTTCGCAAAGAAAAGAGCATCATTCCTTCACTCCACCATCTGTTCTGCTTGTTGCTCTCTTTGAAGTTTCAACTTTCATTTTTCTCTTGAGAGAGCTTGTAAGGGTCTGAGAGTGTTGCTTCATCGTCTGTATCTTTCCACTCTCTCAGATTATGCCTCAAATCAAGCCTTGAACTGTTTCTATAAGCTTGGTCTAGGGGCCTTCACTGTAACTTTTCTTGGGTTCTTCCTCTTGTTGAGTGAAGAGAAGACTTGTTGTGCAAGTGATTGTTTCTTTCCCTTTGTTGAAAGGAAGACACTACAAGAAATTATGTTAATAGAGACCGAATCTACGACTGAATTATTCAGTAACTATTCGGTCTCATATTTGAGACCGAATAGTGACTAAGGAATATCGATCACTAAATTTTATATTTAGTGACCAAAAAATTCCAGTCACTATTCGGTCTCAGATCGGAGACCGAATAGTGAATGAAGAAAATTCGGTCACTAATACTATCTTTTGGCGGGCTTAGGGCTGAAACTTTGTGGCTAAATATATCGGTCACAAATTCAGTCTCAGATTTGAGACCGAATTGTGATCGACAATTATTCGGTAATTTTTTTTTTAGCTTTTCGGAATAGTATAAGCCAAATTTTGTGACCAAATATTTCGGTCACAAATCAATCTTAGATTTGAGACCGAATTTGTGACCGAAATATTCAGTCACAAAAGAGAGACTGAATAGCGACCAAATTTTTTCGGTCGCTATTTTATGCAGGTTTAGCAACCGACAAGCAATCAAAATATTTTACTCGCTATCATCCTTTTATCCCTCCAGGCCATCGGCAAGCTCACCTCTCCTCTCTTCTCTCTCCCTCTCTCTTGCCGATGCCGAGCTCACCTATCCTCTTTTCTCTGTCCCTCTCTCTCGCCGCCGTCGTAGCCTATCGTTGCGCCCGCCACCATCTCCCCCCATCGTCGCCACCACTTCCTAACCTCTCCTCTTTTCTCCCTCTCTCTTGTTCACCCCAACCAGAGGTCGTTGCCCCCGCTGCTGCCCAGTCCCCGCCGTTGTCATCAGACCCAGTCGCCACCACCGTCGTCGATATGTTCTCTTTCTCTCTCTATGTGTCTGTGACCTCTCTCTCTCTCTCTATCTGTGTGTGTGTGTTTACTGTGTGTATGCATGAAATGGTGGAGGGAGTGCTCCCCCTTTCTCTCTATCTCTGTGTCTGCATGTGTGTGAGTGTGTCTATGCGGCGGGGGCCGGTGCTCCCCCTTTCTCTCTGTGTGTGGGTGGGGATGAGGGTGGCCAGCTATAGGAGGGGGGAGGGAGGTCGGCTATGTGTGGGGAGGGGAGGGGGTGGGTGCTGTGTCTGAGGGGGCCGAATGTGGGTGGGGATGAGGGTGGCCGGCTGTGGGAGGGGATGAGGGTGGCCAGCTATGGGTGGGGAGGGGAGGGGGTGGGTGTTGTGGGTGAGGGTGGCCGGCTGTGGGAGGGGATGAGGGTGGCTGGCTGTGCAATATTAATCATGTAATATGTAATTTTTTGTATCTTGAGCTTGAGTAAAATAACTTTTGCTTCATCCAATGATTGCTTCAACATCAAAAGTTCTGCTCAGATCGGATACATGAAAGGTTTTTGCCACTTCACATGAAACTGTCTCCCTAATCCACCCCATCCATTCTTCATGGACTGTGGCTAAAGCCATCAAATTCTTTATTGTGTCCACTGTTTAGAAATAAAATTTGGAATACAACCTACCTTTCCAAAAGAAAAGGAACATATGCACATTTTCTAAAACCTAGTGTCACCTCCTTTTGTCTCTCTTCCAGTAAGACTACACTTTTGGTTCAACATAGATGATTCTAAGTACATAGTAACAGGAACATCAAACACTATTTCTATTACATAGCTTATGTGATCCTGAAGATCATTCTCCTTGCCTTGAAGAATAAATCCACATTGTGTTTTCTCCAATAAAAAATTGTAAATGACATGTTACAGGATCTCACAAACATGTCTCCACTATGTTACAGGTCTAGACCTGTTGCAACAGGTGGTCTGTTCCCTCTTCATGAGTTGAAGAGAAGGCCAGAGGGTGATGGATGTGTAAGTGTCCTTAAGGGGGACTGTACACTTAGTTAGTGGAATCCCAAATAATTTCTTGGGGACTAGATGTAGGAGTCTTGGTGATAGGAGGTCCGAACCAGGATAAAAATCCTTTTGCATATGTGTGTGATTGCTTCTCTCTTATTTCCACTGCTTACTAAGTTATTTTTTGACATATATTTTAAAGATAAATTTTTGCAATCTATTCACCCCCCCCCCCTGGCGTTGCGACCTGGTCAACAATTTTCCCCAATCCTAAGGATAGATATTCAAGATTCACCATAATGGAGCCATACCTATGTGCCCATACCTCTGCCACTACATAAAGTTGACTCCCACCATGGGAAGAGACATTTCCTTTTGTATATGAAGAGAAATATTCAAAGGCCAACCATATTGGTGCCATACCTATGCACCCATATCTCCACTAGTACTTAAAGTGGACTATGCCTGGGAAAGATAGACCCACAATACTTGGGCCATACCTAGGTACCAATACTTCCACCAGCCCCTAAAGTCAACTTCTACTAGTGCATAGACTCGACTTTCATCAGTACCAAAAGTAAACTTCCTCTTGGTGTTAAAATCAACTGATTATTGAACAAAGGTTCAGTAATCATTCCGATTGGTGTGATAATCATGCTAATCCTTCCGATTGGTATTGTAATGATATTGATTACTGAACAAAGGTTCAATAACTATTTGATTAATTGTATAATCACATTGATTATTGAACAAAAGTTCAGAATCCTTCTGATTGGTGATATAATTGAATCGATTACTGAACAAAAGTTTAGAATCCTTATGATTGGTGATATAATCACATCAATTGTTGAACAAAAGTTCAGAAACCTTATGATTGGTGATATAATTGCATCAATTACTGAACAAAGGTTCAGTGAGGTTCCGATTGGTGTTATAAGTGATCCGATTATTGAACAAAGTTTAGTAAGGTTCTGATTGGTGTTATAATCATACCGATTACTAAACATGGGTTAAGTAATCATCCGATTGGAGTTATAATCAAACTGATTACTAAACAAAGTTTCAGTACGATTCTAATTGGTGTCATAATCACACCGATTACTGAACAAAGTCTCCCCACCCCCCGAGTTCTTGCCATTTCCGTTTTGTTGCACTTCAACTGATCATGAATCGAGGTAGGCTTCAGCTAGTGGGAGCCTTATGCAGAAGTCAATGTTGAACTTTGACTGGTTATAAGTCGAAGTAGGACTTCGACTTACGTATAAACCTTCCGTTATTCAATGTTTGAGTTATTCAAAATAGAGAACAAATATCTTTTATCGATTGTACAAATTGTCTGATTACTGAACAAGGGTCTATTAATCTTCTGATTGATGTTATAATCAGGTTCCCAACCATTTATTCCTCATGAATTATTCACCTATGTTAATGGACTATTTTATTTATTGAATTCTTTAAAATCTAGGTTACTACACCTCCATTATTTAATTATAAATTATAAAATTTCATCTCTCCCATATCCCGTTGGCTCTTTTACCTTTACTTCTGATTTGTTTTTGGAACTCTTACTAAATTACTAGAAAATTTTAAATTTCTGCCTATTTATTCTAATTGTCTATGATTTAGAAATTTGGGTTGTTACACTTCAAGATCTAGAGATTAGTGATGTTGTATGTAGGAGAATAAATATATGTCATTCTTTTTTTAGGACTTTTTAGGACTAGCTGGTGCATGTTATTTTATCTTCTATATAGACTGTGAAATGAGGATGAAAAAAGTTGATAAGTAATTATTTTATTTTCACTACAATGTTGTTAGTTATTTATGTATGTCTAGATCTGTATCGTTATCATTGTGTATGTCCCACTATCAATGTCTCTCTCCTATCACATATGGGTCAATGTGATCGGACTGGGTCGGGGAGGGGCATTACATCACTAAACTAATCCATTGTTAAGAATCCTGAATATAAATGGATACCTAATTGTTAGGTAGGATTCTCTTAGTCACAGTGGTGCAATTGATTTTTGAATCTGAGACAACAAGGATGTCTTTCATGAGGATCTCTCTACTTTGATGTCAGATTTATAGGTCCGCTGTTCGCGGGTCTAGTACACTTTGACCAACAAGTACTGGGCAAATCATGTGAAGGCAATTGAATGGTCAATGTGGAATCATTCACTCTCGATATCATGAGAGACAACATCCCACAAAATCATACTTCGGAAAATTCTTGGCTAGGGTTACTCGATTCATTAGAATAGAGTTTTTGGCAAATCCGAATTAGAGTAGGACTTGGATCTAACGAAGCATTGGACATGAAAATATACCATGCCCACTTTTAGAGTTGAGGAAACTGCATGAATGAATGATTATGGGATCACACAGTAACTGTGGACTTGAAAGTTCCAATGGATTATGAATTCCCTACATTATTTAGTGGTCATGTCGCATTGCTTGGTGCGATCAATGATCGATAGACCAAAGCGAATAGTTAACTATGTTGAAAGACATTTCAAGGTTAGTCGGTTCACAACCAACTCAATATTAGGCCTAAAGGGTCACACACATTAGAGTGATGAACTAGACGATAGTAGAATAAATATATGATACTTATTTAGGCCATATGTTTTAGTATGGGGTTTATAATTCTCATACAAATCCATAGTCAAATTGTCTAACTAGTCCAAATCAGATTTAGACTATTGGGCCAAGCCCATTAGAGAGGATAGTACGATCCTAGTGCGAATAGGATGAACTTACTAGATCCAATGTGAACAAGACCTAGAGACAACATTGTCCATGTTAGGACTTGGCCAACACTAAAAATAGTGGGTGGTTGGACAAGCATCAACCCAAGGCAACCTCTTTCTCTTGCACACCTAGATGGAGGAGGCACACCCCTGCTGAAATTTCTCTCCCTTCTCCATCAGACATGAGGATCTATGCACAGGAATTGTTGAGGCAAGATGCATCTTCTTTGATTGCTCGTGTGGATACCACTAGAGGTCGTGCACATGTGCTACTTCAATCTATGAGGAACTATTGCATTGACATAGGGAGATCTACGGACTTTGCAGGTGAAGATCAAATCTTTGCTCTCTAGCTTGTCGCTTCTATCTTATAATGATCTACAAAGGAAATTCCTTTCAAAAATTTTTAAATTCCACTGCACTATCATCATTTCGGATTTATTTACAAAGCTATCATCCTTCATCCTCACGACCAACACTGGAGTACCCAAAGGAGATTGACTAGGTTTGATAAAGCTCTTGTCTAACAACTCTTGCAACTGTGCCTTCAACTCCCTCAACTTAGTTGGAGCCATGTCGTACGGTGTCCTAAACAATGACATTGTTCCCAATATCAACTTAATGGTGAACTCCACATCTCTCAATGGAGATAAACCTAACAACTCCTAGAGAAACACATCAGGAAAATCTAGAATAACAGGTCCATCAGACTACGCCAAACACGCTATGGCCAAAAAGGTCACACAACCACTACTAATCAACTAGTCAACTTCCTATCCTTGAGAGCAGAGATGAAAAGTTGTCACAAAGAAGATTTGATACCTTGAAAATGGAATGATTACTCACCTAGAAAGAGAGTTGCACCCTCTTCTACCTACAATCCAACATTGTTGATTATACCTCTAGCCAATATATACTGAGTATCACATTAATGTCCCTCAACTACAACACAAACAATGTGGCCAACATTTGATGCCCTTTTGTCTCCACTAGCATCGTTCAAATAGCTACAAGTAAGCATGAAATCACTAGAGGGAATCTCTATTAGGAACTCGTGGTCACTCTTGTCAATAGAGACAAACAAGCTATCCACAAACTCCTCAAAAATAAAGGAATCAGAAGCACATGATTCTATTAAAACATGAATAAATCTTACATTCCACTAGATTAGTGGCCTCAGCCTCTGCCCTGGTGATGGCCATGGCATGTCAATGTCCTTTCAGCCGTCTTTGCTATTCTTGCCATTAGTGTGCTCCTTGCCTGAAAGGATGATCTCCCATTATGTGGCCCGATTGGCCGCAACCATAGCACCACCTGGGTGCTAGCTAACATGGCTAGTTACCATGAGCCCCCTCACATTGCAGACACTGGCCCCTCGTGCTATATTGGCATGAACCTCCCTAGTGAACACTTTTTGCCATAGTTGGCACTCTCTATCCTTGTGTATGTCTCTAACAACTTGACCCTCTACTCTTAAAACATAGTCTGATGCTTCAACATAAGGCTAGAAGAGCCTAAGGCTGAAGAGGAAGAAGACGTCGTTGCTCTACCTCGACCCTTTGGTGATCGTTGATAAGGCCTAGTAGAGCCTTTCTCCTCATTTGCTAGAACTCGCTCTCAAGTGCTACTTCCCTCTCTATTGAAAAGGCCAGGGTCTCACCAAGGTGTGTGGACACATGTAGCACCCCAAAATTTTCATAATTTAAAATTTTAGATAAATTAAAAAATTAACAATTAATAATCTCAAAATAGTAATAACATACACACCATTTTCATATGTATGAAAACTCATCGAAACATTTCGTGAAAATTATAGTTCAACTCTAAAATATTTTTGAATGACCTATGAAGAGATTTAGGCAAAGAAAATCCAATTAGCCAAGTTTAAAGCGTTTTGCGACTTAGTATCGAAATTAATAAATAAGTCAGAAAAATATTATCACATGTACTTAGATGAGTTAGGAAATTAAATAAAAAACATAATTGGACTTCAAAAAATATCCTCTAATGAACCATTAACAAATTTGGGGCAAGAAAAATTGTTTGGACCAATTTAAGAATAATTGCCACTTTTTATCTTAATTAGAAAATAAGTTGAAAATCTATGATCACATGTATAAAAATAATTTCAAAAATGTTATAAAAATTATGTGGGACTCTCAACATCATTCCTTCACCATCCATCCAGAAGATTGGGCCAAGAGATGACTCTTGGGCCATGAATAAATTCAAGGTAGTAAAATAACCCGAAATTCAAAATTTTTAACTAGCGGGATAGAAAAGGGTTAATTATCACCCAAGACACACTTATTGGGTCCCAAACGAAGTCCAATTGGTTATCTCCATCCCTGAACCAAGACACAATTATTGGTTCCCAAACATAGTGCTTACACAACTCCAGGTTGATGGGGGCCTATTGGTTACCTCAATCCTCCAACCTTTTCACCGGTGGGTTCCCAGCTTGGCCATTTGGCCTCTTTGCTCTGACCACAGCTTGCGGTTTTTTAGAGACCGCACCTTGCTCCCTCCTTACCATACTATTCTTGATACATTCAACTATAGCTAGTGAATCCACAAGTAGTAATGCCTTCCTGACCATCTCAGGGTATGTTTGCAGGTCCATTGGTCCCAATTGTGTGATGTACTGAGGCCTCAGACCGCTCATGAATCACCTGGCTTTCAACCGCTCGGTTTGAACTAGGTGAGGGGCATAACAGGCCAGCTTAGTGAACAGGGCCTCGTATTCGGCCACAGAAAGTCCTCGATGTTTCAGATTGGTGAACTCCGCCGCCTTCCTCTCTTGTACTATGTCAGAGAAGTACTTATTGTTGAAGTACTCCTGGAACTGTGCCCAAGTGGCTTGGGCGTCTCCTAACGTAGCCTCAATTGACTACCACCAGGCGCGGGCTTCCCTCTCTAGCTGATAAGTAGCCAGAGTAACCTTGTTTTCATCTATGCATCCCATTACGCGGAACGCACACTCCATCTCCTTGAGCCAATGCTTAGCTTCGTCACGGTCTGTGTTGCCACCAAAGCTTGGTGGGTTCATACTACAGAAATTCCTATGGAGATCCCCCTGATTCGCAGCTCTCCCCTGGGTGGCCTGTAGTAGGGCCTCAGTTAGTGTATTGATTGTCCTTTACAGATCTCTTTCACATGTGGCGGCCATTGCAATCCTTCAAGATAACCACATCATGATCATTAGACATCAACTTTATCTCAACCTGATTCTAACTAGATGACTTAGCCCGAGTTTCTACCCCAATCTCACTGTTGATTTCTAACATGATGACATGGAGAAGTTTAGTCTTGTCTAAGCCTAACAATTTCCTATTTGCCTAGAACTTAAGGGAAAACCTAGGCTCTGATACCAAACTGTCACGCCCCGAAATTTAGCAGCGAAAATAAATATCGAGAGCGTGAGCGATACAAGTACAAGTATACAGTCGAGTAATTTAGAGATGACATCTAAGTATAACAAAAGAATTTAGACAATCATTTTGCCAACCAAGTAACTCTTTATTTCATTTCCAGCAAAGCTAACTGAAAACCTTACATAATTAGAGCCAATAATAGGGGCCATTATTGTCATTCGAGTACATATGACTCAAGAACACTAAAACTAACTATTAAGACTCTTTTAACTCTAATCATATTGGTTGACGAGCTATATGGATGGGTACATTTCATAAGCTCATCACTCTTTCCCAATCTCATCATGCTCTACGTCCTCATAGTCATCTCCTAAAATGTTATGGAAAGCAGGTGTGAGCGCACTAACGCCCAGTAGGATTTGCATCTCGTGGTGCGGGCATGCTTTACACGAGTTAAAAATTTAGCAGGTAAGATACTAACATGCAAAACTCATGGTAGGACGATCATAATAACGATATGGAACAATATCCAATGGTATAACACGTATGAGAACGATTAAATAAACAAAGTCCAATGACATTTATCATGTAAGAAGGAATGATTATCAATGGGGTGAATGACACTATGATCATTTGACTAATAGAAGGGATTCAATAATCTATAACACATACAATGAATAGCATAAGTTGAATTCCATAGAATTCCAGTGGACAATGTCATATTAGATTCAATAACGATGACGTGTTGTAAAACCCGGCCCCCTTGGGCCCTTGGCCCCGTCCTCAGGGTCGCGACAGCTCTCTGGCTGCAACTTGGTCGTGCCAGACCGGCTTTCCGTGACAGGGTTAGGTCGCGCCGTACCCGGCCGCCGTGTTCTTGTCGCGACAGGGGTGGCCGACGCGTCCTGGTTGCGGCGTCTGACGGCGTTGCGACTACTTTTTTGACAGACGTGACCACTGTCCTTTTTGTCAGAACGGCCTTGTCATGTGTCAGGCACGCGTAGTGTTGACGCGGCCTGGTCACCCATCGCGATTGCTTTTCCGATCTTCTAGGTTTGACCGCCTTTTTGGGGTCATGCCGGGGACGGCCGTCGCGACAAGGTCGCGACGCCTAGGGGCGTCGCGACATGGTAGTTGTCACGCCGGGTCGGCCGATCGTGTTCTGGGGGCTGTCAGTTTAAAACTGAATGGCACGCCCCATTTTCCCCCTCACCTTCTTCCCCTCCTTCTTCTCCCCCTCTCTTTCCCTCCAAGCTCCCCTTGCATTTCCTTGGCGTTTCTTCGTGCTCGAGCTGTCCGGGCTGAGGAGGGTGTCATTCCGTTCGTGCAGGGGACGTGGTCGTGTCATTTAGAGCAAGGAGGAGGCAGCCATTCCTATGAGAAGGCCCCAATGGGTTTGCTCTTCGCGTGGAGGTAGGGACCCTTGATCCTCTCGCCCTAAGCATGCTCCACTCCCCTTAAAAATGGTGTTTCCTCGTGGTTTGTGGTTGTGGGAGAGTGAGGATCCATGCTCGTGGTTGAGTGAGTTTTCCCCTTTGAGCATAGATTCTTGTTAAATCCATGTTTGTGGGGTTGTATGAGTGGTTTGCATGATTTACAACTTTCTATACATGTTAAGCATGCTCCCCTCCCCCTGTGGAATGCTCGTTTGGTGTTTTGGGGGCGGTCTCCAGAAGAAGCGCTTCGGAACCCCCCTCTGCTGAAGACGCGTCCATTCTGGAGGTCGCGACGGCTATGGCCGCCGTGACAGCATCGCGACAGGGTAGGGGGTCGCGACCTGGTCGCGACGGCCCGACGCGTCGTCACATCAACTGAGAGACAGGTTTTGGTCTTCGCCATTTTCGTTTCTTTTAGTGTACCCGTGGCACCGGTGCTAGTTTCCTAGTACGGTCCTACACTAGTCTTTTTCCCGGTGCGCGGCACATGAGGGCTTGTCCCATGTGAGAGGTTGTTACTGTTGCTTGGGACCCCCGTCCTCGAGAGCCTGTTGAGGGAGTACTCCGGGCTACGAGTGTGCTCGAGTTGGCAGCCCTGCAGGCAAACTCTGGAGCTGAGGAGAAAATGGTGGATAGGACAATGACGTTGAGTCGCTTGCAGAGCTCTCGTGGTTGGTCTGGGATGCCGAGGACAGTTAGGAGTTCTACCCGGCGTAGGCCAGCCAGTCCTGTTTCTCACAGGCTCGCTCCTTGCGGCCCCGGAATCGCTTGGAGAGGTCAGGCATGGGACCGTAGTCTAGCCAGACTACGGCAGTTACTGTGTGTACTTTGTGTCCTACCTCGCTCTAACGAGACGTGAGGGTCAGGACTCGGGTCGAGGGTAGGACGTCGGTGGGAGCGCCTGACCTTTGACTAGTGGTAGTGTTTTCTGTAGCTGTGTTGACTAGCCGTGTGGTGGTCACGACGAGCAGTCGTACGGAGTTTTCTAACCGTGTTGTGTTCCCTTACCGCGTTAGTTGTAGCTTTGCTTCCGCACTTCTGTTTGTAGGTAAAAGATATAAAATGTTGTTATTTAATTGTTATATGTATATCCTTCTGCCTGTTAGAGCCAATAGGAGATTGGTAGTCCCTACTGAGCTTCTGTTATGAAGCTCATCCCTCCTTTTTCCAGGTGAGACTTCTCAGCAGCGGCAGGGCGCGCGCCGGGCGAAGGAGACGGGGCTGCAGGCGAGGACCCCGTAGCTAGTAGTGTTTCCTATTTTCAATCTACGTCACCCTCGGGGTATGCCCCTAAGGGATCTGTTCTTACCCTTCCTTTTACTTGTACTAGCGTGCGTGCGTTGGGGCTGTACATAGAGCGGTACGCAGCGGTCTCGCTCTCTTTACTGTTTCTGCTTGTACGCTTCTAGTTTAGTAGTTGACGTTTACTTTCGTTTCATATCCTATTAGATATATATTATACCCCTTCCGGGTCTCCGGATCTATAGGTGGCGACCGCGAAAATCAGGTCCTCGGCGTGGGCCGAGGGTCGGGTTCTCGGGTTGTTACAGTGGTATCATAGCTAGAGTCTGACAGGACCTGTAGCGGATTTAAACTACAACAGAAAGTCCCAACGAGTAGTACAAGTACAATACTAGCCCCCCAAGTGGGGTGGTTAACCATTGTTGGTTGTGTGCCGTGCAGGACATGGCTCCACGCAGGCGCAGGCAAGTCAGAGAGATGGTTGAGCAGTAGGGTGAGTCAGAGATGCTTGTGTAGG
This sequence comes from Colocasia esculenta, assembly GCA_014218235.1. NCBI lineage: Eukaryota > Viridiplantae > Streptophyta > Magnoliopsida > Alismatales > Araceae > Colocasia > Colocasia esculenta. The sequence continues at coordinate 72,536,680 of CM024762.1, read as the reverse complement.
GGCAGGTCCATGAGGAGGTGTCAGCAGAGGAGTCAGTGGCATAGCCTCAGGTTGCACTGGCAGCAGCAACAACGGCAGGTGGGCAGCAGCAGTAGGTGTACCAGCCTCAGCCGCAGCAGTACGTAGACTGGTTTCCCTTGGAAGAGCAGTTCCTTAGGAACTTGTACCAGGGAGCGTACCAGCCCAGGCAGGTAGCAGTAGGTGTTCAGCCTTCGGTACCTCCCCCTATGGTGCCGGAGCAGCAGGTAGAGCCAGAGGTGGAGCAGCCAGAGCGCTAGCAGCAGTCGGGCACTGGGAGTACCCGAGCCGGGCAACAGAGGATGGCGGTTACGGAGGATAGGACTGCTCTCCTTGAGAGGTTCTTGCGCCTCCGGCCACCAATGTTCTCCGGTGAGTATGATCCAAAGAAGGTGGAGAGCTGGACCCACGAGTTAGAGCGCATCTTTGAGACCATGGAGTGCGCCGAGGAGGACCAGGTTAGGCTGGCGGTGTACCAGCTCAAGGGAGCAGCCCATGAGTGGTGGAGAGTTCAGAGGCAGACTCACTTTCAGGGGTAGTGGTTGGATCATATCACTTGGCAACGGTTCTTGGAGGTCTTTCACGGCGAGTACTTCCCCGACTACGCTCGACGTGAGAGACGGGACCAGTTCCACATGTTGGTTCAGGGCGACCTCATAGTTTCTCAGTACCACCAGCGGTTCGTCAGGTTGTTGAGGCATGTTCCTCATGTCGCAGGTAGCGAGCAGGCGTGTGCAGAGAGGTTCATAGCAGGGCTGAGGCCAGACTTGAGGTGGTGTGTGACAGCTCACATGTGTACCACTTGGGAGAGGCCGTGGCGAAGGCCACCGCCTTGTCATGGGAGATGTGGCAGCCCTAGCAGTAGCAGCAGCAACAGGGAGGAGCCACTTCTAGGTCCTCGCTTTACCAGCGTCCCGCCGGGAGCGGCGATAGCATGACTTCCTCTTCCTCAGGCTTGGGCAGTTCTGGCAGCTCCAGAATTCGCTCGGAGTTTACGAAGTTGTCTACACGCGGGGGTGGACGGAGCCGGCAGTAGAGGCATCGGTCCAAGTTTGCAGAGCAGTCAGTGCAGCAGGGTGCTGAGCAGGGCAGTCAAGAGGCAGTTTGCTATACCTGTGGCTTGCCGGGCCATTTCTGGAGGGATTGCCCCATGGGGCAAGCCCCGCAGCAGTAACAGCCAATTCAGTACGTGCAGCAGCTACCCTAGTACCATTACCCTCCCAAGTAGCAGGCACCTCGTCAGCAGCAGCAGGGGCAGCACTAGCGTCAGGCTCAACAGTTTCCGCAGCAGTACCAGTCGTACCAGCATCAACAGCAATTTCCTCAGCACCAGCGCCACCACAGCAGTAGCAGCCCCAGCAGGCGCCGCAGCTTGGGCATGGTCATGGTCACGTGATGGCACTCACCCGAGAGTAGGCAGGGGCATCAAACCTAGTTATAGGTACTCTACCTATCCTTGGAAGAGCTGCTCGTGTTTTGGTTGACCCCGGTGCTTCTTTGTGTTTTGCTTCCGAGGGGTTTTATGAGTCCCTGGCTTGTCACACACCTGAGAGGCAGTGTGACGTGATGGTCGATCTCCCGTCCGGTGACTACATGCGTTCTTTTGGTTACCTGGAGGGTGTGACAGTCAAGGTTGGGGGGCACTAGTTGCTGGCCAGGTTGTACGCGTTGCAGCTTTGTGACTTTGACGTCATCCTGGGCATGGACTAGTTGGAGGCTCACTCAGCCGTGGTTGATTGTCAGCAGAAGACCAGTCAGTTCGAGATACCTGGAGCGCCCATTCTCTGCTTTTGAGGTATCAGGTCTACCTGTCGACCATTCATTTCCCTATGTAAGGCTCGTCGTTTGATCTGTGATGGCTGTGTTGCCTACCTTGCTTAGGTTTGTTCCTTGGAGCCTAGCAGATCTTCAGTTTTTGATGTGCCGGTTGTTTCTGAGTTCTCTGATGTTTTCCTGGACGATCTGTCTTGTTTTCCGCCTGAGCGGGAGGTGGAGTTATCCATTGATTTTTTGCCCGGAACGATGCCTTTGTCTAAGGCACCTTACCAGATGGCTCCGGCGGGGTTGCGTGAGTTGAAGCACCAGCTACAAGAGTTGTTTGAGCTAGGGTTCATTCGCCCGAGTCGTTCGCCGTGGGGAACGCCAGTTTTGTTTGTGAGAAAGAAGGATAGTAGTCTGGGTTTGTGCATCGATTATCTACAGTTGAACCAGGTTACTGTGAAGAACAAGTATCTGCTGCCGAGGATCGATGATTTGTTTCATCAGCTGCAGTCGGCCTGGGTTTTCTCGAGGATTGACTTGAGGTCCGGTTACTATCAGATGCGGATCAGAGAGTCAGATGTTGGCCTGACAGCTTTCCGGTCCAGGTACGGTCACTATGAGTTCGTCGTGATGTCGTTTGGGCTGACGAACGCACCCGCTGTATTTATGGATTTGATGCATAGGGTGTTCGGTGAGTACCTTGATCGTTTTGTGGTTGTCTTTGTTGATGATATTTTGGTCTACTCGGCTTTTGAGGAGGAGCACGAGGAGCATCTGAGGATCGTGCTGGAGACCCTGCAGAGTCACCACCTTTATGCCAAGTTCGACAAGTGCGAATTTTGGCTGAGGGAGGTGCACTTCCTCGGGCACGTGATCTCGGGTTCCGGTGTGGCAATGGATCCTACCAAGGTGGATGCAGTGCTGTCGTGAGAGCAGCCCACGTCAGTGTCCGAAGTTCACCGTTTTTTTGGGCTTGGCTGGTTAATACAAGAGATTTATTCAGGATTTCGCTAAGATTGCAACACCGTTGACCAGGTTGATGAGGCAGGACGTCAGGTTTGTTTGGTCAGAGGACTGTGAGTAGAGCTTCCGAGAGCTGAGGACGAGGTTGACTTCAACGCCAGTGTTGGTCTTGCTGTCGGGCAGTGGAGGCTTCGTGGTCTACACCGATGTGTTGGATCGAAATGGAAAACAAACAGTCCTAGAGGGGGGGTGTGTAATGCCCTCAAATTTTAAATACGATGATTTGCTTAAAAATTCTTGTTTATGCAAACCGATTAGGTTTAAATTGTGATATTTAGGATTAAGGGTATGTTTAAGACACTTTATCATACCCAAGTATCACTTTCGGTCGTGCGCACCCCGACAGGGCGACACCAGAAAATTGTAACGAAAATAAAATCTGAGAACACCATAATTCTTAGAAAAATATGGTGATATCAAATATGTAATTATCGGGAATATTTGACGACCGGATTTTGAGATTAAGTCGACGCAACTATTTTTCGGGCGATTTTTCACCCAGTAGAGAATAAATTTTAAAAATTAAATAAAAATCATGAAAATTTGTAAAACCTTCCTATTAGTCTATGGTTGAAATTTCATGTTAACCAGATGTCATTAGGACACCTAAACATAAAGATCTTTGGCCCAACTAATTTATGGGCTATTTACAGTGGTGAATTTTCTGGGAATTTAGTTTGGCTACGTGTTGGGTGAGGAGCAAGCCACTTGATGTGAGGAGGAAGCCTACACATCTTACCATAGGTGTCAGTTGGGGAAGCTATGCATGGTAAGGGTGTCAATGGTTAAAATTCCATGGCCCTTACTGTGACAGCTTGAGAGTTAACGTGTCATCGTGCATGGCTTGCCTGAAGAACTATAAAACTTTCTTGCGGCGGAAGTCTAACTTTTTCCTCCTCCCATCTCTGTTGCACTTGGCATTTCTTACCTTGAGGAACGTTGCTGGTTCTGTCATCGTAAGGAAGGTGCTGCTATTGGAGCTATTGTTTCCTCTTCATCTGAATTACCAATTCCAAACAGCACCTGGTGAAGCCCTGCCTTAGCAGTTTTCTTTAAATTTCCTCATCTTGTTGCTGTGTTGATCTCTATACTAAGAAGAAGAAGAAGAACTTTTTTTCTCTTTCAGATCAAGTAGGTTCTCATCCTTTCCTTGAACTTCTATTCTCTATTCATGTTGAAAGAATTTAGCCTCATACGAGATTGCCTTTGAGCCGGCTAACCAGTCTCGATTAAGCTTGTATACGAGATTGTAGCCTCAGATTCTTTGGTTTGATTTTCCCAATTACCTTTGGAGTCATATATTTATCAAGGAGCATCTTCACTTCTATTACAAATTAAGTAGGTTTCTAACTTCTTCTTCCACCCTTGATTCATGTTTATGTTATAGAGCCTTGCAAGAAATTTCGATATCTTAGAACATTGTGATTTCTTTCCATTTATATGTTGTACCTAAAACCTTGATTTGAAACATTAAATACCTGGTGTTCTAGTGTCCATCTTGTAGGAAAATTCCATTAGACTATTGTTATCAAGGCTATACTTCCACTACTACATCATGTTAGCCTTTAGCTAGACAAGTTCGAATTGCAAGCCTCTTGTTACATCTCTCTTGTTTAGCTTATAAACCACTAAAAGATATACAATTAGACTCTTCTATTTTGATATAAATCATGCCTTGACTCATAGGTTCCATAGTTAGAGTTTTTAGAGTGAATTCATAGTTCCTTATGAGTAAAGAATAGGCGGCTGTCGACAGGCAGCTCATAGCTGTCGATAGGTCGGCCTGCCTGAACTCTGGATAACTGGGACTGTGTGCATCTGTCGACAGCCATCTTGTTGCTGTCGATAGATACATACAGTCCAGAAAGTTAAAGCTCTGTCTGCAGCCATCTGTCGATAGGCCCTTCTTGGCTGTCGATAGGTACAACCCTGAATTGAATTTCTGCACTCTTTCATGTCTAAATCCATGCTAGAACTTCATCCTAAAAGCCAAGGAAGTTACCCTCTCATTTATCTTAGTATTTACTATCATACAAATGCAAAGTTTACCCACATTATGTACCTTAACCTCCCTTTGAGTTATTCTTAAAGTTGGCAATTACGAATAGTACTCCGATTGAGTCTATTCTCCAGTATTCGGTAACTGAATTTATAGAACTTGATCACTTGAGAGTTCATATGTTTGAACACCCTATGAGATATGAATAATTTGTGACAACAATTGTGGACCTTCATTTTCTTGGGTTCTTATGTGATTTAAATCTTCTGAAGTTATTGGCTTTGAGTCATAACCTTGTCTCAACCAATTGTCTTTCTTATAATCTTGAACTCTGAACTACTTTGTCACCAAGATATTTGTATTAATCCTCAATCAAATCTCCCTTTAGATTTCCAATTTCTATTATGCTCATGAAAAGAAATTTATGATTTGTAGACAGTGCTCTCTTCAAAGAGGGTTTAGGATCACTTGTAGTAGCACCAGCTACTTGTGATCAGCTGAGGGCGACAGTTTGTACGTATGTAAATCCAAGTCAATGGACTGACGATGGTGGGGAATAAAAAAATTATACCCCGTTCTTGCGCAATGAACATGATCTAAGGTGCTGGAATCGCCTAGGCTCTGAGGATGGTATATTACGTCTATATAGTAACCTCTTGAGAGCAGTGGTGCTTGTCGAATTTGTTTCCAAATTAAGTTATGGTCTGAATTCTGAAAGACAAATATGACTTTTATTCTTTGATTTGTTAGAGCTCTTTAAGAAATCAATTTGAGCTATATGTTTCTGTTAAGTATGAAGATTCATGAGCAATTATGTTTGTCCCATATATGCACTTTCTGAATACTCTTGAAGTTCTGCAATTTGAAACTCCTATCTTTATATTTACTGTCACCTACTGAGTCCTTCCGACTCACGCCTTTGTTTCCTCCAACCCTTTTAGATTGAAGGTGTGTATAATCTCAGCTACATGTGAATCCTAATTCCGCTGCGAATGATGAAGAGATGATGAAGAAGAATGTAGTTTTAGTAGTTTCTTTTAGTTGATAATGTATTAAGTTAGAAAGAGAGAAACTTAGCTTTTATAAATAATGAGTGTTGCTACTTTGACACTTTGTGTATTATAATGTGTTCGAAGATACCTTTGTGGAATGATTTGCCAGATTAGTGCATTACACGGATATATCTACCCATAAGGATAGTTTGTCAGCGTAACTCCTCTACCGATCAAAGGTTACGTATGTGTTTGTGTGAGGTCGGAGGAGGGTGTTACAGAGGTGGTATCAGAGCAAAGTTATGGGTGATAGATATCTCTGTGATCATTTTCACAAAGGAAATAAATAAAACATCTGTATGTATTCTAGAATCTCTAAAGATCATTTTGGTTCTTAAATTTAAGTAGTTAGCATGAATTAATTGGATGTGTGTGATGGTGTTCCAGAAAATGGCAGACAAAGGAAAAGCTATCGACACATCTAATGAAGATAGGCATGAGGAAATTGAAGAAGGTTCTAGGGGGGAAGTTCCCAATATACTACCGGTCGGAAATTCTCAATAAGGAAGTACTGGGACTCCTGATTTTGCTACTTTTATGCAGTCATTTCAGGGGTTAGTGAAAACTTTGATGAACCAACAGGACATGAGTGAGGGAAGGATTTCTGGAACATCTTTGTTAGCAAAATTTAAGAAGATGGGACCTCTAGCCTTTAAAGGAAGTAGCCAACCTGAGGCTGTAGAAGGATGGGTTAGAGAAATGGAAAAGATATTTAAGGCCATAAGATGCGAAGAAGAAGACAAAGTCACGTTGGCAACTTACATGCTTCAGGATAGAGCAGATGAATGGTGGCAATCTGACATGAGAAAAGCATTTAGAAATAGAAGGGATAATATTAGTTGGGAAGAGTTCCTAAGAGAATTGTATGAGAAATACACTCCACCGCACGTCAAGGATAGGAAAGAAGTGGAATTTTTACAGTTGGAGCAAAAAGACATGACTGTGGCAGAGTATGAGACAAAATTCACTGAACTGGAAAAGTATGCACCTCATATTTGTGACAATGAAATCAGAAGGGTAAAGAAGTTTGTGAGAGGATTGAAACCCGGTGTGTGGAGCAGGGTAGCTCCACTAGATCCCCAGAATATGGCTATGGCACTGAAGACTGCATTTATAGTGGAATCTGAGTTTGAGGAGTATATGAAAAACAAAGAAATCAATGGGGGTAAGAAGAAAAATGTGTATAATAAGGAAACGAAAGGTCAGAAGTGAAAAGTTGATTCAACCAAGCCGCAGGGAGAACAGAAAAAGAGTTGGCCCGTGTGCGCTCAGTGTGGAGGAAGACACCCTGGTAATGAATGTTGGAAAGTGGCGGGAAAATGTTATGGATGTGGTCAGAAAAGGCATATGATTAAGGACTGTCCAGTTAGAGCAGACCAGTAAAAGACACCAAAGCCACAACCTTACTTCCAGCAAGCCCCAAGACAACCACCCAAGGGACTAGCTAGAGTCTTTGCTCTGACAAAGGAAGAAGCCCAGGACACCCCTACAGTAGCTGAAGGTATTCTCCTAACTGAAAATATGTATGCTAGAGTGTTATTTGACCCTGGAGCTACACACTCTTTCATTTCTCAGGTATTTGCTAATTTTATGTCTCAGAAATCGGAGAAATTAGTAGGAAGCATGATACTTGACTATCCTACTGGTCAAATAGCCACACTTACCTCTGTTATTCCAGAAATAGGTATGAAAATAGGAGAATGTGAACTTACTGCATAAGTATATGTACTAGATAACATGCAAGATTTTGATATTATAATGTGAATGGATTGGTTAGCAGAAAATCATGCCATATTAGATTTCCATAACAAAGTTTTAACATTTAAAAGACCGGGATTAGCAGATTTCAGCTATATATGTCCAAAGAATAATGGAAATAAGAAGACTATATCAGCACTTAAAGCTATGAAATGGTTGTCAAGGTTATCTGGCCAGTGTGATGGCCATATCAAATGAGCATAAACATGTATAAGTTCAAGATATCGATGTTGTAAAAGAATTTCCAGATGTCTTTCTTAATGATTTATCTAGATTACCTCCAATTAGAGAAATTGACTTTACCATTAAACTTTTACCTGGAACTTTACCTATATCCATAGCTCCTTATGGCACCAGCCGAATTGACAGAATTAAAGAGACAGTTGCAAGAGTTAGATTTTTTTAGGCCAAGTGTATCACCATGGGGAGCTCCGGTATTATTTGTTAGAAAGAAAGATGGATCCCTCAGATTATGCATTGATTATAGAAAGTTGAATCAAGTCATAATCAAGAACAAATATCCATTACCTAGAATTGATGACTTGTTTGATCAACTCCGGTCCGCTACAGTACTCTCCAAGATCGATTTAAGGTCGGGTACCATCAATTGAGAGTTAAAGAAGATGATATTTCTAAGACTGCATTTAGAACCAGATACGGACATTATGAGTTTCTAGTACTCCCCTTTGAATTGACTAATGCACCTGCAGTATTTATGGATTTGATGAATAGGGTATTCTAGCCTTATTTGGATAATTTTGTGGTAGTATTTATAGATGATGTGTTGATATACTCTTCTAATGAAGAAGAACATAAGGAGCATTTGAGAATTGTACTACAAACTTTGAGGAAACATCAATTGTATGCTAAATTAAGTAAATGTGAGTTTTGGCTCAAGGAAGTGAAAATTTTGAGTCATGTGATTTCTGGAAAAGGTGTGGCAGTAGACCCGAGTAAAATTGAAGCAATTCTAAATTGGGAAAGACCCAAGAATCCATCAGAAATCCGAAGTTTCTTAGGATTAGATGGTTACTATAGGAGATTTATTGAAGACTTTTCTTCTATAGCTATGCCTTTGACTCAATTAACCAGAAAAGAAATACCTTTTGTGTGGAATGAGAAATGTGAGGCCAGTTTTCAGAAATTAAAAGAGAAGCTTACCACAGCTCTGATTCTTACCTTACCTCAAGGATCGGGAGGATTTACAGTCTACACGGATGCATCTCAAAGAGGAATTGGATGTGTTCTTATGCAACATGGGAAAGTGGTAGCTTATGCCTCTAAACAATTGAAAGATCATGAAAGGAATTATCGGGCTCATGACTTAGAATTGGCAGCAATCATACATGCTTTGAAGATCTGGCGCCACTACTTATATGGGGAACAATTTGAATTTTATACTGACCATAAGAGTTTAAAGTACATATTTTCTCAGACGGAACTAAATCTAAGACAAAGGAGATGGTTAGAATTTTTGAAGGATTATGATTTTACAGTAAATTACCATCCATGTAAAGCTAATGTAGTTGCTGATGCTTTGAGCAGAAAGAAATCAAGAGCATTACAATTGCACCAACAGTGGAAAGAAATAACAGATTTGATCGAATACTCACCAAGATGTGGTGCAGGAAATTTGATATTGGCACAATTGATAATAAGGTCAGCACTGATAGATAGAATTGATGAAGCATAGAACCAAAATCAAAAACTAAAAGGAATGGTAAACAAACCAGGATATGTTAAAGATAACCAAGGAATAATCAATTTCAAAACAGAATATGCATACCAGAGAATGAAGAAATTAAAAGTGAGTTATTGAAGGAAGGGCACAAATCTCAGTATTCGATTCATCCTGGAAGCTCTAAAATGTATCAGGATTTGAAAAAGCAGTTTTGGTGGCATGGAATGAAAAAGGACATAGCAAATTTTGTGAGTAAATGTCTGACATGTCAACAAATAAAGGCTGAGCACCAAAAGCCAGCAGGGCCTATACAACTAATTGAAATTCCAATATGGAAATGGGAGTAGATAACTATGGACTTTGTGATGGGTTTGCCAAAGACAAGGAAGAAGCATAATGCTATTTGGGTAATTGTGGATAGATTAACTAAATCGGCTCATTTTCTAGCAATTACGAAGACACTATCATTAGAAGATTTGGCTCAATTGTATATAAAGGAAATAGTAAGACTTCATGGAATTCCTTAGTCAATAATTTCAGATAGAGATCCATGATTTACTGCTAGATTTTGGAAAAGTCTTCAAGCAGCCATGGGTACACATTTAAAATTTAGTTCGGCTTATCATCCACAAACCGATGGCCAATCAGAAAGAACTATCCAAACACTCGAAGATATGCTAACAGCATGTAGTTTGGATTGGCGTGGTAGCTGGGATGAATACCTACCCTTGATTGAGTTTGCATACAATAATAGTTATCATACAAGTATTGGAATGGCACCATATGAGGTATTATATAGTAGACCCTATAGACCACCCCTCTGTTGGGCAGAAGTGGAAGAAAAGAGTCTCATTGGGCCAGAATTAATTCAGAACTGCTCAGAGAAAATTAAATTAATCAGGAAAAGATTGCTAATAGCTCAAGACAGACAGAAGAAGTATGCGGATAGAAGAAGAAGGCCACTGGTATTTAACATAGGTGATCATGTATTTCTAAAGATCTCTTCAACCAAAGGTATCATGAGATTTAGAAAGAAAGGAAAACTCAGTCCAAGATATGTAGGGCCTTTTGAAATATTGCAGAGAATAGGAGAAGTAGCATATCAGTTAGCTCTACCGCCCTCTTGGTCGCATATTCATAATGTATTTCACATATCTATGTTGAGGAAATACATAATGGACCCCTCTCATATGATCAGTTATGAAGATGTGGAAATACAATCAGATTTAACTGTACAAGAGGAACCGGTGAAAATATTGGACAAGAAAGAACGAGTCCTCAAAAACAAAGCAGTTTCTATGGTGAAGATCTTATGGAAGAGCGCGTTCATCGAAGAAGAAACGTGGAAATTGGAGTAAGAGATGAAAGAAAAGTATCCACAGCTATTTGGTAGATAAATTTTGCCAATTTCGAGGACGAAATTTATTTTAACAAGGGGAGAAATGTAATGCCCTCAAATTTTAAATACCATGATTTGCTTAGAAATTCTTGTTTATACAAACCGATTAGGTTTAAATTGTGATATTTAGGATTAAGGGTATGTTTAAGACACTTTATCATACCCAGGTATCACTTTCGGTCGTGCGCACCCCGACAGGGCGACACCGGAAAATTGTAACGAAAATAAAATCTGAGAACACCATAATTCTTAGAAAAATATGGTGATATCAAATATGTAATTATCCAGAATTTTTGACAACCGGATTTTGAGATTAAGTGGACGCAACTATTTTCTGGGCGATTTTTCACCCAGTAGAAAATAAAATTTAAAAATTAAATAAAAATCATGACAATTTGTAAAACCTCCTATTAGTCTATGGTTGAAATTTCAAGTTAAACAGATATCATTAGGACACCTAAACATAAAGATCTTTGGCCCAGCTAATTTATGGGCTATTTGCGGTGGTGAATTTTCTGGGAATTTAGTTTGGCTACGTGTTGGGTGAGGAGCAAGCCACTTGATGTGAGGAGGAAGCCTACACATCTTACCATAGGTGTCAGTTGGGGAAGCTATGCATGGTAAAGGTGTCAATGGTTAATATTCCATGGCCCTTACTGTGACAGCTTGAGAGTTAACGTGTCATCGTGCATGGCTTGCCTAAAAAACTATAAAACTTACTTGCGGCAGAAGTCTAACCTTTTCCTCCTCCCATCACTGTTGCACTTGGTATTTCCTTCCTTGAGGAACATTGCTGGTGCTGTCACCATAAGGAAGGTGCTGCTATTGGAGCTGTTGTTTCCTCTTCATCTGAATTACCAATTCCCAACAGCACCTGCCGAAGCCCTACCTTAGCAGTTTTCTTTAAATTTCCTCATCTTGTTGCTGTGTTGATCTCTGTACTAAGAAGAAGAAGAAGAACTTTTGTTCTCTTTCAGATCAAGTAGGTTCTCATCCTTTCCTTGAACTTCTATTCTCTATTCATGTTGAAAGAATTATCCTCATATGAGATTGCCTTTGAGCCGGCTAACCAGTCTCGGTTAAGCTTGTATACGAGATTGTAGCCTCAGATTCTTTCATTTGATTTTCCCAACTACCATTGGAGTCATATAGTTATCAAGGAGCATCTTCACTTCTATTACAAATTAAGTAGGTTTCTAACTTCTTCTTCCACCCTTGATTCATGTTTATGTTATAGAGCATTGCAAGAAATTTCGATATCTTAGAACATTGTGATTTCTTTCCATTTGGATGTTGTACTTAAAACCTTGATTTGAAACATTAAATACCTGGTGTTTTAGTGTCCATATTGTAGGAAAATTCCATTAGACTATTGTTATCAAGGCTATACTTCCACTACTACATCATGTTAGCCTTTAGCTAGACAAGTTCGAATTGCAAGCCTCTTGTTACATCTCTCTTGTTTAGCTTATAAACCACTGAAAGATATACAATTAGACTCTTCTATTTTGATATAAATCATGCCTTGACTAATAGGTTCCATGGTTAGAGTGTTTAGAGTGAATTCATAGTTCCTTATGAGTAAAGAACAGGCGGCTGTCGACAGGCAGCTCATAGTTGTCGATAGGCCAGCGTGCCTGAACTCTGGATAACTGGGACTGTGTGCATCTGTCGACAGCCATCTTGTTGCTGTCGACAGATACATACAGTCCAGCAAGTTAAAGCTCTGTCTGCAGCCATCTATCGACAGGCCCTTCTTGGCTGTCGATAGTTACAACCCTGAATTGAATTTCTGCACTCTTTCATGTCTAAATCCATGCTAGAACTTCATCCTAAAAGCCAAGGAAGTTACCCTCTCATTTATCTTATTATTTACTGCCATACTAATGCAATGTTTACCCACATTATGTACCTTAACCTCCCTTGAGTTATTCTTAAAGTTGGCAATTACGAATAGTACTCCGATTGAGTCTATTCTCTAGTATTCGGTAACTGAATTTATAAAACATGATCACTTGAGAGTTCATATGTTTGAACAACCTATGAGATATGAATAATTTGTGACAACAATTGTGGACCTTCATTTTCTTGGGTTCTTATGTGATTTAAATCTTCTGAAGTTATTAGCTTTGAGTCATAACCTTGTCTCAACCAATTGTCTTTCTTATAATCTTGAACTCTGAACTACTTTGTCACCAAGATATTTGTATTAATCCTCAATCAAATCTCCCTTTGTATTTCCAATTTCTATTATGCTCATGAAAAGAAATTTATGATTTGTAGACAGTGCCTTCTTCAAAGAGGGTTTAGGATCACTTGTAGTGTAACGACCCTCTTCATACCGGTACGATTATACCATTCCCCATCGGTATAAAGGGCGTCGTCACAGTGGGACATGTACCCAACACTAGTCGATAGGTTGATATGTACCTGGATAGCAATAGAGTACAGTGGAATAAAATAATCAACTCAACTCTTACCTATCACTAACACACATTCCACAATCTAAATTGCGAAATTGAAAGACAATGTCCACCTTAATACAAGATAAAAGAACTACATTGTCCAAATATTGTCCATATAATAATCCTTTTTCATACTATGAGAAAAGAAAAGTACAACTAGTAACAGCTCCACAAAATATTCTTCTAATGACGATCCTCACCAAGCTTCCTTCTAGAAGCCGTTACCTGTCAACCTATACGCCGAAGCAAGAGTGAGTCCAAAGACTCAGCAAGCAAACCAAAGTCTTAAACTTAAACATGTCGCACTCACAATATGACATTAACATTAAAGAGATGCACACTATCAACAAATCACGAAGGTACTCATGGTCCTTACTCTCAACTAGCAATACATATTATCTTCACAGGAGCATACTTTTGTCTACCATAATTCTATTCTAAGTCATGAGCATTGCATCATACACATGCACTTATTTAATACACTTAACATGTAACATGATTCGTCCACACATTCTTTTAACCCATAGATATTTCTACTACTAGAGCATACAATTGAGCGTAAAGAAAAGAACAAGCTAGCACGATGACTACTTGCTTTTTACATGACCTTTTTATATTTATTTATACAATTTGCTTGCTGTTTTAACATAATAAAATCACATGCACATGGTTCACATTTGTAGCATGACTTGAAGGTTAAAACATGGTGAAACCATTTAGCAATCTATGAGCACTTAAGTATGAAACTTTTATACTAATTGAGCCTCTCAACTAGCATGGAATCCAAATATTTTTCATGCATTTGCCACATTCATAATCAACCTTTTGCAAACGGAAAAATCCTATTACATGCTCACTACCATTTCATTCACGTGAGAGCTATATACATATACAATTCAATCACAACATGATAGCAATTATCGTGAGATTCTCATATGTTTGAAAGGAAAGTTCCTAATATGGATTCTACTCATTCTTACACGTGTGAAACATCGTTTTGCATACATTTAGGTTGCTGTTTGGATATGCATTCAGCACTTTCATGACATATATCATAAGTTCACAATCTAACACACTTACCCCACATGATTGCACTCTTACTCATTCACATTGTTCACTTTTACACATTTGACATGTACACCTGCTCACACTTACACCATTTACACGTTTCCACATCATTTACTCTACCACTTCCACTTATCACGTATCACATCGGTTGCACTTACCACGCGCATCATGGGCACTTACCACGTGCCATGTTCACATATTTCACACTTTATTCATTTTTCATTGCTTAATAATTTGCCATGACACATAGTCCTAACCACCAGTAGAGGACACTAACAAATATCTCATAGCTCGTGCTCATCCCTTAGCACAGCTCTCAACACAACTCATAACACAACTCATATCACAACGCATGACACAACTCATACACATACTCACCACCTAGGCAATACAACGGTGAATCTTAGTAACTGCGTAGACCGGGAGAAGCCCTCTCCACCCTATCCAGTGGTACTTGTCCACCTCCGGGGTTTTCCCAATGCCGTTGGGACAAACTTATATCACATGGAGCCTTCTATAGGGACTTTTCTATATACAGCTCCCGATGCCTCTAGGGTAGCAGTGTCACATAGGCACAACTTTTACACTTTACTCATGCCGAGTTTTAACACGTATTTTACACATAACACTCACTTCTCCCTCATTTTCTCATGCACAATGTGACTCTGTTTTTCTCCTAACCATGCTACTACAGATGACCATAATTAACATTCTAGAAGTTCCATTAATCAGGTTAAATTGTTCAGAAACCAAATCATTTCATAATAGCTTGCATTAGTCACGCATTTTACATGGAATTTCATATTGCACTGTATAATTGTTCAAATGTCCTGAAACTTTAACCACATACTGGTTTCAGGTTTAGGATTCTGCATGCAAGTTTTCAGATTTTTTTCGGAACTAAAACGAATTTACAGAAAATCAAACATCCATTTCACATGCTATTTAAAATCCCTATTAGCATGGAATCTAGCATGAATAATTGATTTAACATGCCTCAGCCCTGACCTAACATACATGTATTCGCACGAAATTCTACCCGTATTTATTGCACAAAGCACGATTTACTAGAGAATTTAATAGTCCTACACATGTTCTCTATTTTCCAAAACATAACTCTAACATATCATATAAACATGGGAAAAATCATAAAAATTGCAGGGGATGACTGATGCATGCATACATGGCTCACAACATTTAGCACTTTCCGACCCTCACTAAATCATCCAAACAGTGGGTCAAGAAGGTCATTGCCTTAACATACATGCATTTTTTTTTTCGCAAAGTAATTAAATTGCATTACTCATACCATGCTCAATAACCCATCCACACATCACAATAGATATCTTACATCACGTATAGGGTTTACAGTATATCCTCATCGCGAGAAACACATCGAAAAATAGTCATTTAAGGGAGAAAACAGTTAACGGTTCTGTCCTGACGAACTCAACGTCAATGACCTGGCCGCGTACAGGGGTTGATGGCATTATCGCATGCCGTTAACAGATGCACTTGACGGCAAGGTCTCTTGCCGTCAAGTTCCTGTCTGTGTAAGAACACAGACCGAGCTTGGAAAAAGATTCAGAATAGGGGATCCAGGACACGAATTAAAATCCACAAAATTTCCTGAGACTTAGGGGACATATCTAGGCTCAAGACCTAGGGTTTACTTGCCTTTGAATAAATCTCCAAATGGATCTAATGGCCGGAGAAGCTCTCCTTGGGCAGTGCCAAGAAGCCTCCCAAAACTCCTTTGCTCCGGGTTCTAGGGGGTTGTAGGCCGCAGTCCAACGCCGGGGAAGCCTTCTCCTATGCTTGGACTTCCTCCTTGTCGAAGAAGATCGCCAGATCCAAGCCTCAGAACGCCGGATCTGAGCTCTCAAGGTCAGTCCCTCATCTCTTCTCTCAGCTAGGGTTTCTTTTTAGAAAATGCCAAGAGAGCTCTCTAGGTTGCAAAGAGAGGTGTTTTAAAGAATAAGGGGGCAAGAGGGGCTCGTGCAGGGGCTGAAGGGACAAGTAGAGACGTTGGGAAGACATCTCCCCAATCAGAGGCCTGGCCCAATGAGTGTTCTCTATGCTCTGCAGAGCACAGAAAATTAGGGATATTGACGTCCACATCCCTGGACGGCTACATAGGGTTGGCGTCCGTCGATATGGACGCTGACATAACATGGGCGTCCATGTATGTTGACGCCAAGACACTCTTCTGCCAGAACTTAAAATCATGCAGAACCATGCTTAACCCACTCATACATGCACATGAAATCTATGTAGTATAGTGTATACACCACTACACCATGTAAATATCCAATAATTACTACTTATCCTACACATAAATACATAGGTACATTTAAGATAACAACACGCACATGAATATCTTCATACGCATACAAAGTATAAGGTATACTATGTATATTACTACACCAGGCAATCAATAGCATTTATACCTAGGCATACACAAGCATACATGAATACACGAAGATAAGATGTACGTAGATATCTACCCATGCATACACACTTGATTTGGCATATATATAGTATACACAGATGGGTGTAGCACACTTGTGTACATTATGCTTGAAATAGATGGATACAACATGCGAACCGATAATTAGATTAACTTGCACAACTTTACCTAACATTGCTTAAGTACTATATGCATAATTTAGCCAATTGACTATCCTCACCTAATTATCATAAAAATACATGCATGTTATTCATGAGGAGTATAGAATCCCAATATAAACTACTAAATACACCTACCATGCTTGAACTCTTTATGTACATGCAATGTACGAAGTACAATGTACGCATTAACTAAACCATGCAATGAACCATGTTTACAATTAAACATACACATGCATATATAAGTACACCAAGGTGTTATGCGTGTAGAATTAGGTATACAATTGTCACACGCATAAGATAACATACATACGTACATACACATATGTACTTCATATGCTCTCATACAAAATTCCATGAAATAGGTAGTATAGGGTATTCTTCAATATTTAGAAAATACTTACATAATATTACTCAAATATTCTGAGTCTAAAATTATTGGAAAAGAAAAGAGAATATTCATATTACTTCTTAATTTAGCTAATTGCTCACTTTTACGCGAATAGACGTATACATATATATATATATATATATATATATATATATATATATATATATATATATATATATATATATACTCATGCTCAAGAGAAGTATAAAACTTATAGTAGGCACAATGAACTACGCATGCCATGCACACAATAAGCGAACTCCCAACACACCATTCATATACATACATATATATAAAAGAGAATAAAAAAAAAATCGGGGTCTAACATGTAGTAGCACCAGCTACTTGTGATCAGCTGAGGGCGACAGTTTGTACGTATGTAAATCCAAGTCAATGGACTGACAATGGTGGGTAATAAAAAAATTATACCCCGTTCTTGCGCAATGAACAAGATCTAAGGTGCTGGAATCGCCTAGGCACTGAGGATGGTATATTACGTCTATATAGTAACCTCTTGAGAGCAGTGATGCCTGTCGAATTTGTTTCCAAATTAAGTTATGGTCTGAATTCTAAAAGATAAATATGACTTTTATTCTGTGATTTGTTGGAGCTCATTATGAAATCAATTTGAGCTATATGTTTCTGTTAAGTATGAAGATTCATGAGCAATTATGTTTGTCCCATATATGCACTTTCTGAATACTCTTGAAGTTCTGCAATTTGAAACTCCTATCTTTATGTTTACTGTCACCTACTAAGTCCTTCCGACTCACGCCTTTGTTTCCTCCAACCCTTTTCAGATTGAAGGTGTGTATAATCTCAGCTACATGTGAATCCTAATTCCACTGCGGACGATGTAGAGATGAAGAAGAATAATGTAGTTTTAGTAGTTTCTTTTAGTTGATAATGTATTAAGTTAGAAAGATAGAAACATAGCTTTTATAAATAATGAGTGTTTCTACTTTGTCACTTTGTGTATTATAATGTGTTCGAAGATACCTTTGTGGAATGGTTTGCCAGATTAGTGCATTGCACGGATATATCTACCCATAACGAAAGTTTGTCAGTGTAACCCCTCTTCCGATCAAAGGTTACGTATGTGTTTGTGTGATGTCGGAGGAGGGTGTTACAGGGTGAATAGGACATTTTATCTTTAAAAACTTCTTCTGAAAAACACAACACTAAATGGATATGTTAGTACTTAGTGTGATGTGTGTGATTCAAGTGTAAACTAGGAGGAAACAATCACACAAAGAAATGCACAAGGATTTTATCCTGGCTCGGCCCTTCCCACATGGAAGTCCTACATCCAGTCCTCAAGTCAACCACTTGAGATTTCCACTAACTGCCGGCCTTCTCTCACCCTTGAGAGGAATTACAAACCCACTTGCTCCCAAGCAAGTCTTCCCTAAATAGGGGTACAATGACTACCTTTCACAAGGCCTTCCCTTCACAAGAGAGGCAATGCAGAACTACCTTCTGCAGAGATTACAAAGGAAGAAGAATTAAAACACTTGTGTGTTTGCCTCAAATCTGAGCACAAACACACACTGACTTCAGTAGGATTAAAAGATCAAGAAATGAAACTAAATCCTATCTGAAGCAACAAGGGTTGACTTGAAGAAAATATGACAATTACAATTCCCACCCAACACAAAACTTCAGAAGAAAATTTTCGGAAGTGGAGCTCTCTGACTGTTGCTAGTAGGAAGGCTTGAGAGAGAGCTTTGAATGATTCAAATGAAGCTTTTCAGGAGAATTGGCTTGTGTGCACTTCTGTGTATATGGAGTGTATCTATCTATTGTAGTCTCTCTATTGAGCTTCTTTTATAATCTTCAAAATATAGACATTTGAAGATAGCAGTTGGAGCTTGGTGACTGTTTACAATTTAGCCGTTTGAGGAGAGTTTCTGGGATCCTTTGGATCTTGAAGACTTTGTCTAGGAGATCTTGAAACTTGCATCTTCCCAAGGTCTTCAGAAGAGGAGCAGTTGTCCACAGCTAGAAGATAAGCTCTGTAGTAATAGACTGTGAAGAAGACATGCTGAAAACATGCTCCATTTAATGCCTGTTACAAGGACAAGACAAAGAGAAATGTATCTCCATACCTTTGTGGTAGGTGGGTCAGTTTTAGTACGAAAGAAAGTATGGAACCTAGTATCCCACAAAATTTTTAGAAAAGAAAAGCAGACAGACAGATTATGCTGAAAAGGTGAAGCATGGGTCTGTCAGTGGTAGGTGAGATAGCCAGATGCCATGCGCCTGAGTTATTCATAAATGCTTTGTGTCTTATGAGTCTAATAAACTGAAGCAAGGACATCAAGACTTATAGAGTTCAGAAAAAAGCATTTTAGAAAAAGTTTTGCACATGATGAATATTTTTAAATATAGTATGTCATGTCCTGTCAGAGGAATATAATAATATTATGAGGTTTTAGTAAGATACAACAAACGTCTTACAAAGAAGTTATGTCTAGGATATTTAAGAATCAAAATAGATTTGATAGTCTTTTATATTTCAAGACACTACAAGCACAAAACTGACAGTGAAGTTGAATGCATAAGAACAAATAATTCGACTGAAGAAATAGGAATGATTCGACTTCAGTAGAGAAAAGATCAAGTGATTTGACTTATGAGAAAACAAGGTAATTCGACTACAGCAGTCGAATACTATGTATTGATTTCTAAGGTATTCGGTTGTGGCAGTCGAAGATATCAGTCGAACCAAGCGTAAGAAAACATTCGGCTGTATGAGCTGAAGGTAGCAGCCGAATGGAGTGCTAAGGATTTATGAAGCATTCGACTGTACCAGTCGGAGTCATCAGTCGAATACAGAGTAAGGAAACATTCGGCTATATGAGTCAAATGTTATGCAAAGTTGTGGACTTAGAAAATTTTCAAGACTTTTGACTGAGTTTCTGAAGGAGTCGGATTTTGCAGTCAAAGGCATCGGTCGAATTCAGTAGGCTATAGAAGTAGTCTGTGGCCTTAGAAAATTTTGAGTTTTCATGGATTTTATCCGTATAGAATTTTGTGGTATATCTACTTTGAGAAACATATTTTTAAAGATTTGTCATAACAAAAACATTGTTTATAAATATTAATAAAATCTCTAAATTTCTTAGGGGTAGTTCTCAACAATTCTCCCCCTTTTTGTTAATGACAAAAATATTTAAATAGGCTAGCAAATAAACTTGTTCTATACCTTTTCTCAAATAAGCTTTTATTATACCTTTTCTCCCCCTTTGTGGCATTAACATAAAGGATAGCAAAACATAAGATAATGCAAAGGCAGGAAGAGAGATATTTCATATATAAAAAAAAATACAAAGTTCAGGACCTAACTGAACGGGGTAGATACAGGGATTGAGGGATGATAGCTAAAAAGGGTTGGATGAGCTCCCAGAGCTTCATCTCATTCTTGGTAAAAGAGTTGTCAAACAAGCTAGAATCAATATTGTAAGTTGGATTGGTGGAGGGTAATTTCTTAACGGATTTGATGTGGAGCCTCCGGTACCATCTAACTCTATTATGATATCTGTCACTGTCTATTCTTATCTTGAGGGGAAGAAACTCTTTAGTTGCAGGCATATGGAGAAACTCGTGGAGAGTGATATTCCAGTAAAGACCATTTGACACAGCTGCATCTTTGGCTTGATAGAAAATAAGATATCTCTGTGCCCATCTATGACCTATGTGCTTTTTCAAATCCATGAGACTCTTAGAGTGAAATTCATCAGGGGAGAGTTTCATCTTCTGACACTGAGAGTTGTAGGAGGAATAAGTTGCTGCCCATTGCTCAGGAGTGAATCTCTCAGATTCAGCAAAGTTTAATTGAATGTCAAGAAGGTGATGAGAGTTATTGGACAGTTAAAGAAATATAAACCTTTGGAAGCTCAACTTGGACTCGTACTTGATTTTGAATCTAGTGGCAATTCTGATGAATCTATTGAATACAGCTTCAGCAAAGGTTCCTCTGTAGGAGACTGCGCCTATGAGGGGAGGATGGAGTCCAGAGGGCAATGCTGGATAGAGATCAACAAATTCTTTAGGTGTGAGGCGGTGACTCTTTTGAGAAATAAGTTGAAGATCTGGAATGGAAAGTTGTGAGGTTTTCGGCAAAATAGGAAGCCAATGTTCAAAAGTGAACCTTGGCATCCCATGGACTTCAAGAAATGCTCTAATGGAAAGATATTCTCTGAACAGGTTCAGGTTTTGTTCAGAGTGATAAACAAAATCATACCAAAATGGTGGAAGTAATAAGGAGGGTTTGTCTCCAAATTTATGTCCACTAGAAGCTGAAAGTTGGATACTAGGAAGTATCTCAACTAGATGAAGGATGGTTTTCTTGGAGTTAGTTTTGGAAGCAGTGGGAAGAGAAGAAGAGTAGTGTGGAAGTTGAGTGGAGAGATTTAGAGTGATCTCCTTAAGAGGTTTGGCTTGATGTTTCATAGGATAGATAGAGAACTGGACATTGTGATAAAATGGATCTATGGGAATAGCTGCAGGAGGAGGATCCGGAGAAGTGGAGTATGAAGGCTGTGCAGGAGTTGATGTTGAGGGTGCAGAAGTTTGAGGTGCAACTGGAGTGGGCTCAAGATGAGGGTTAACAGGTGGAGCAGGTGGAGGATTAGGCCTAGAAGGAGGAAGAGGGAAGACAGGGTCACCCTTTTTGACTAGTCTTCTCCTTACTTTCCTTTTGAAGGTTTGGAGGTTCTGAGAGGACTCAAGGGTTCTCTTGGCCTTGGATTCCTTCTGGGATTTCAGACCATCATTCCTGGATCCTTCTACAGCTGCTGCCACTTCTTCTGACTGCTTCTCAAGTACTGGCTCTTGCTTCTGCACATCTTGAGACTGATAAGCTACTACTGCTAACTGGGCTTCTTGGTCTTGAACTTGCTGCTGCTCAGCAGGCTGCTCATCTTTCTGCTGGGATTCATCCATCAAAGGTTGCTGCTTAGCCTGACTCTCAGATTCTTTTTCAACTTCAACTGGTTGCTCAATAACTGGATCTTCAGGTGCAGGCACTTGAGGATCTACTTGTTGTTCTTGTTCTTGAGCAGGGATTTCTTCTTCTTGCTGCTGTGAGGAAGCAGGCCCTGATGGCCTAGAAGTGCCATGTTGGCACACTAACTGAAGCAATAGATCTTTCATTTGCTTGACCTCATCAGACAAGCTGTCAAACTTGACATCAATCAACTCTACTTGCATTTGGAAAATAGAAAGGTTCTCATGCTGACCTCTTACTAAATCCAAAAGGGTATTAAGACTATTGTTGCTCTCCCCCTGAGACCTTGGCCGGGTCTCAAACTGAGGAGGAGAGAAGTGAGGCTCTCTCTCTTCAAAGGTCTGCTCCAAGGGGGTGAAAGCTGGAACAACTTCAGATGCTACTCCTTTGCCTAGAAGGTCTCTTAGAACTTCACTGATAGTGTCTTCAGAAGCATCTTGCACTGGAAGGGAGGAGAAAACATTGAATTGATCTTCTTGCTCAGGGATCTGAACTGAGGCTTCAGATCTGATTTGAACTGCAAGGGCTTCTAATCTTTCTTCTGATGTTGGAACTTCATGTACGAGTAGAGAAATAAGAGGTTCATCAGGAATGATGTCATGCTCACACTCTGGCACAGCGTCCTTGAACCACAAAATTTGCTTCTTTCCAACTAAGGAATAGTGACTTCTTCTTAATGTGAAAATGCCAATTTTCTCTTTGGTTCCTACCAACAACTCTTCAGATAGATCTACTGAGAATCTTTTGAAAATGAGAGTGAGCAGAGATCCATAGGGAAGGGATTCCTGCAGGTCTTTGGAAGCAATAATCTTTTCTAATATTACTGTTGGCAAATTTACTTGGTGCCTCTGAACTGCCCAAAATAAAAGATTTCCATCTCTTGCAGTAATAGAGGAGTGAGTTCCTACTCTAGGAGTCACAATGTTGGTGATCACTGAGTGGATTAGTCTCTTTTCAGCAGACAACTCATTCACTTGGAGTCCCGTCTTGCTGATATTCCCCAGACTGCCAATAATCCCAAATTTCTACTTTTCTAAGGGAATGAACTCACTAAGCCTGAGTCCAGAACTTGGACAGTCCAACATCTCAACCAACAACTCTTCTGAAATGGTGATCTTTGTACCTTTGACATATCCTACCACAGTATTTCCGGATGAAACTTGTAGTGAGGCATAGAATGATGTAATTGCATTTCCTACAAAGGGCTCGAAAATCTGACAGAGCTTGGTCCATCCCATAGCATTCAGGGTCTCTTCTACCCAAGAAAGGTTTCCACTGAGATGGGAAAACTCAACAACCTTTTCAGGACAGATTGGTATCTTGGCCAGGCGTTGGAGTTGATCAGGGGTCAACTGGACAGACTCTGGAACCCTAGATGAAGCCATCTAGAAGATAGGAACAGAAAAGGCTGAGGGAATCATCAAAGGAGAGAGAGAAATACATAGGAGAGATGAAAGAACCTACCTTTCTTCTGGAGAGATGAGGTTCTTGATGGTTCCTGGGAGTCCTTCGCCGGAGAACAGTGAAGGCGCGAAGAGCAGAAGAGGAAAGATTTCGAAAGGGTGTCTTTGAAAGGGAGAAGGGGTTTGCTTATATGGAAAGAGAAAAGTAACTGGCCTGAGATTTCAGGATGAACGGTCGGAATTAAGTGATTTGACCGTTAAGACATGAAGGGACGCGTCTTAATGAGGTGTTAGTTACATAATTTTAAATATTAAGCACCTTTTCACGACTTCTTAGAGAGTTGAATTATGTATTCGACTGCATCAGTCGAATGCATTGTTACTTCATCAATCGAATGTAACAATAATACATGAGTCGAATGCATGAGTCGAATGTCTGAGACTTAGAAATTTTTTAGGATGATTTTTCATAGACAATTCATACAACAGTATTTTAGCATACAATTCAAGCAGAATTTTGATTTGGTAATTTTAATCCGGGTTGCACATACCTATTTCTCTTCTAATAGATATGAATCTATCCTCAGGAAGAGGTTTTGTAAAAATATCTGCAAGTTGATTTTCTGTAGAAACAAATTCAAGTGAAATATTTCCATTAATTACATGGTCCCTGATGAAGTGATGTTTAACCTCAATATGAGTGCTAGATTGGATTCTTGGTAAAATTTATTGCACTTGTGTTGTCACAAAGCATTGGAATTTCTTGGAGCTAATGACTATAGTCTTCCAATTGATGCTTGATCCATAAGATTTGAGTACAGCAACATCCAGCTGCAATGTATTCAGCTTCTGTGGTGGATAAAGCTACAGAGTTTTGTTTCCTAGAAGACTAAGATATTAAACAACCTGCAAGAATTTGACAAGTGCCACTGGTGCTTTTCCTATCTAATTTGCATCCAGTATAGTCAGCATCACTATAACCAATTAACTTGAAATCTGAGCATCTGGGATACCATAGACCTAAATTATTGGAATTTATAAGATATCTAAAAAATCTTTTAACTGCATGAACATGTGATTCTTTTGGATCAACTTGGAATCTTCCACATAGACAAACACTGAACATTATATCTGGTCTACTAGCAGTGAGATAGAGCAGTGATCCTATCATTCCTCTATAGAGCTTCTGATCTACCTTTTTACCAAGAGGATCACTATCTAACTTAATGCCTGAGCTCATGGGTGTTCCTAGTGGCTTACATTTGTCAAAACCATACTTAGAAAGTAAATCTGAAATATATTTGGTTTCACAAATGTGAGTTCCTTCCTTGGTCTGCTTGATTTGCAATCCAAGAAAATAATTAAGTTCACCCATTATGCTCATTTCAAATTCACTTTGCATTAAATTTTCAAAGAATTTGCAGAGTGATTCATTAGTAGAACCAAAGATAATGTCATCAACATAAATTTGTACAATTAAGATTCCATCTGAAAATTTCTTTATAAATAAAGTGCTATCTATTTTACCTCTTACAAAATCGTGTGATATAAGATAATAACTTAATCTTTCATACCAAGCTCTTGGAGCTTGTTTTAGACCATACAATACTTTCTTTAAACGGAAAACATGATTGGGATACTTAGTGTGACGGCCCTCATTATGCCGGTACGATTATACCAACCCACGTCGGTATAGCGAGAGTCCTCACAGTGGGACATTTACCCAAACGATACAAACAGCTGAGATACATGCGAATATACAACAGAGTAGCGGAAGTAAAAGACAACTATCTTCATTTATTCATCATCCACATTAAGCATACATGAAATTCGCAATTAACATTAAGAGCTAAAAGTTCACATAATTTAAATTGCTGAAATTTAAATACATAATGTCCACACTTATACATTCTTTTCATGATAACTCTATTACAATGTTCAAATTACATACTATGAAATGCACAAGTCACAAAGAACTCCAAAGACTAATCTCCGCGCTCGGAGTCCGTCTCCACTGTCTCCTCCAACGGTGCCACGTCACCAACTACACCTGTACGCCGAAGCAAGGAGTGAGTCTAAAGACTCAGCAAGCACCACTACTCATAACATGCACGTATAAGTCATAGCGGTTTCTACATGCACATTCAAAATTTTCAACAAATGGCATGAAAGTTTTACAAATTAATACATGGATCATGCTTTCAGATTTCTAAGAATAAAACATACCTATCACATGCTCTCTATTCAATTTACTCGTGAAATTTTGCCTTTAAAGATCCAAGACATGAGAGCTACCAACATGAACACTGTGCATATATGAAATGAAAACACAACTAGCATGAGTTTTACATGTTCTTAAGCATATACATAGACATTTTCACATGCTTTAAGTTGCTGGTTTCACATGGTTTAACGGCTGTAAACCTACACATGAGAGCTACAATGTTGTTTAAAACATACCACGTGAACAACCAATCATGCTATTTTGTACACGTGCTCATCAATTATCCCTAACATGAATTCTAGACATTTTTGAACATATAAACATGATGATAACAACATGAATTTACTGATTTCACATGGTTTCAGATTTGTCTCACATGGATTTCAATGTCATATTCTCACATTTTTAGTTTCACATTTTCTTTACACAAATTTCCAATTCACATGGTCACACTTTACACATACACATTTCACATGGTTCACTTACACATTAACACATGAACACATACACATTACACATTACACATTCACATTTTAGGTGCCGTGACAGATAGTCCAAACCACCAAAGAAGGATATATACACATCACATTACACATAGACGCCATCTAGGCATTTCAATGGCGACTCTTGGACTGCGCAGACCGGGAGAACAAGTCTCTACCGTAACCAGTGGTACTTGTCCACCTCCAGGATTTCCCCCTAATGCCCTTAGGGTCACTTACACATTGAACTTTCTCAGGGGACTTTTCCCTGATACAGTTCCACTGCCCTCTACGGAAGCAGTGTCACATTGGCACAGTTACACATTTACACATTTTACCGATTTTACACATGGTTTTACACATATCACTTTTCATCTCATTCATTTTCTCACTCACATGCATATCTCTGTTTTTCCTGACATGGCACTACAGATTTTAGGAGTTTAACACACAGTAAATTCACTAATCAGGTTCGGTTTAAACAATATCTAACCACCTTACGATATCATACATAGATTTTTACATTTCACATGGAAAAATACATAACTCCTTATATACTGGTCCAAATGACCTAAAATTTTAACCACATGCTATTTTCGGGTTCTAGATCATACATTCAATTTTTCAGATTTTTCTGAGCCAAATGGGATTTACAGTAAATAAAACACCTATTTAGCATGCCATTCATAATTTAAGTTGATATGGACTTATACACACAAGTCAAAATTTTAGCAAGCTACTGTCTGAACAGAGACTACTGTTATATGCATGATTTGAGAATACAGAATTACCCTAAATCATACAACTATAGATTGATCACCCCAAATCTTTCTTGCATGCCCTTTTTATTTACCGAACCGAATTTATTAGCAATTTATGCAAGCATGGACAATTTACCAAAAATTGAGTATACATATACTGATCCACTAATCTTCATGATCTGACAAAACTGAGGCATTCAGACTAGTCCTAATCATAAAACATGGATTGGCAAGATTATCAACAAATCATGCTTACCAATTCATGGGATAAAATTTTCTAACATTCACCACCACACATCACACTCATCCACACACCACATTTAACAGTATACATAGTGTATAGGGTTACCATATATCCTCATCACGGAAACCATACCGAAAATAGTTGTATAGGAAGGGCAGAACAGGTCACTGTTCTGTCCAGATGAACTTGGCGGCGGTCTCTGGCCGCTAACTCAGTGTTAGCGGCATGGTCGATGGACGCCAAGCATAATCTCAGCGTCCAGTGACCTTGCCGTCAATGCAGGTCTGTGCAGAACACAGACCCGAGCTCTCAAGATTGGGTGAATGTGAGGGTCTAGGACTCGAGGGAAAATTCATAAAAATTGTAGAATCGACCTAGACACATACGGGGACATTATGGTTAGGTCACTTGCCTTTTAGAAATTGCTCCAATGGATCTAGGGTGCTGGTGATGCCCTCCTTGGGTAGTCCCAAGAAGGTGCAGAATGTCCTCCTAGATCTCCTTCCTCCGGGCTCCTGGATGATCTCCACAGCAAGGGAATGTCGGGGAGGTCTTCTCCTTCAATCCAGCTAGCTTCTTGTCGAGGAAGATGGCCGGATACAGCTTCAGGGGGTCAGATCTTTGGGTGCAAAGTGGGGGTTTTCTCATAGCTCCCTTCTAGGGTTTTTCTCCTCTTGTTTCTCTCTTACAAAGGTGAAGAGAGGGGTGGGAGAAGGCAGATCCGGGTTCAGACATATGGGGAGGCCTCTCTCCCACTCACAGGGTGACAAGATAGCTCTCAGAGCCATTGGGGACAGCTCCCCAATAGCTGAGCTTTCTTGTTTCCGGAATTTCTGGCTCTGCAACGCATGCAGGTCAGAGAAATAGGCGTCCACATCGTTAGACGCCAGGATTAGTGTTGGCGTCCATGTCTGGACGCTGACACCACCTCAACGGCTATGGGTTGACGCCAATATGGCCTTCGGTCAGAACTCTAAAATATGCAAAAAACCATGCATACCTTGCATATATACATGCAATATGTATATGGTAGTGTATCCATACTATCACCATTCAATACATGCATTATTTACATCTAATATAGACACATGCACACGTAATTGTACTAATTAATACGTATGTAAATATGTATATACATACACAAGCACAAATATACACACACAAATACAAATAATGCGACGGAAATTCGAGGGCCTTACACCCTCTCCCCCTTAAGGAAACTTCGTCCTCGAAGTTAGAACGACACTACTCAAACAAAAGGGGATACTTCTTCTTCATCGCATCCTCAAGCTCCCAAGTAGCCTCCTCTCATGAGAAGTTCCACCATAGAACTTTCACCGACGCAATACTCTTGTTCCGGAGATGCTGAACCTTCCGGTCAAGAATGGCTAGTGGTTGCTCGACATACGAAAGATCTGGCTGGATCTCCACTGGCTCATGACTAATCACATGAGACGGATCTCGGACATACTTCCTGAGCATAGATACGTGGAATATAGGGTGAACGCTAGCCAAAGCTGGGGGTAATGCTAGCTCATATGCCACGCTGCCCAAACGTCTGAGAATCTCATATGGGCCAATGAACCTGGGGCTTAGCTTGCTATGCCTGCCAAATCTGACGACACCACGAGTAGGCGATATCTTCAAGAAGACATGATCGCCAACCTCAAACTCCAAATCCTTCCTTCTGTTGTCGGCATAACTCTTCTGCCTATCCTGTGCCGCAACAAGCCTCTTCCTGATAAGCTGGATCTTATCCGAAGTTTCCTAAACTAACTCCGGTCCGATCAACTGCCTATCACCAGTCTCCTCCCAACATAAAGGAGATCTGCAGGGCCTACCATACAACGCCTCGAATGGAGCCATACCAATACTAGCATGAAAGCTGTTGTTGTATGCGAACTCCACAAGAGGTAAATGACGCTCCCAATCATCCTTCCAATCCAGAACACACGCTCTCAGCATATCCTTGAGCGTCTGGATAGTCCTCTCGGACTGTCCATCGGTCTGGGGATGGAACGCCGAACTGAGCTTAAGCTCCGAACCTAACGCATCCTGAAGACCCTTCCACAGCCTCGAAGTAAATCTCGGATCTCGATCCGAAATGATCGACTTCGGCACACCATGCAATCTAATGATACCACTAACATACAATCTAGCTAAACTCTCTACTGACTGCTTCTTCTTCATAGGAAAGAAATGAGCAGTCTTCGAGAATCTATCTACAACTACCCAAATCGAGTCATTGCCCCTTCTAGATCGAGGCAAACCCGAAACAAAGTCCATAGTGACAGCTTCCCACTTCCAAGTCCATCCTCTGCATAAGGCTGGATGGTCGCTGTCGCTCGGCCTTCACTTGCTGACATACCAGACATCTAGACACATAATCCGCAACATCCTTCTTCATGCCGGACCACCAAAATGATCTCTTCAGGTCTTGATACATCTTAGTGTTACCCGGATGAATAGAGAATCGCGATCTATGAGCCTCCGCTAACACATGCTCACGGAAATCTACTACATCAGGGACACAGACACGGTGCTGAAATCTAATCACACCGTCCTCATCACGAGCAATGCTCGCCTTACCCACTAACTCTAACAATCTAGGGTCGGCTTTCTGCTGCTCAATCACCTCATCCAAGACTGAGGATCTAAGGGATAGCTGAGCTACAAAATCCTGACACAGCGATGGCTCTAACTCGGTCATAGAGCACGCTGCATCCTCCAACATCTTCCAATCCTGCTGGAGCGAAGACCTCTTTCTACTAAGAGCATCTGCTACGACGTTCGCCTTTCCAGGATGATACTGAAGGTTGAAGTCATAGTCCTTCAAGAACTCGATCCATCTCCTCTGCCTCAGGTTTAATTCCTTTTGGGAGAAAAGATACTTCAAGCTCTTGTGGTCGGTAAACACCTCAAATCTGACACCATAAAGATAGTGCCTCCAGATCTTTAGTGCATGAACCACAGCTGCGAGCTCCAAATCATGAGTCAGATAGTTCCTCTCATGCTCCTTCAACTGACGAGAAGCATAAGCCACTACCCTATCTTGCTGCATGAGCACACAGCCTAAACCATTCTGAGATGCATCCGTATAAATGGAAAAACCTTCTGGACCACTAGGCAATACCAATACCGGAGCAGAAGTAAGCTTAGCCTTCAATAGGTAAAAGCTACGCTCACATGCCTCAGACCATACGAACTTCTCACCCTTCCTGGTCAGCTTTGTTAAAGGGGCGGCGATGGATGAGAAACCCTCAATGAATCGCCGATAATAACCAGCAAACCCAATGAAACTACGAATCTCCGAAGGAGTCTGGGGAATCTCCCAATCCATAACTGCTTGGACCTTTGCTGGATCAACAGCTACACCAGCGCCGGAGATCACATGCCTCAGAAAGTGAACCTCGCGCAACCAGAACTCGCACTTGCTGAACTTCGCATACAGCTTGTGCTCACAGAGAACCTCTAAGACTAACCTCAAATGCTGACGGTGCGTGGCCTCATCCGGAGAATAGACCAACACGTCATCAATGAACACAACAACAAAGCTATCTAAATACGGACTAAACACCCGGTTCATGAGATCCATGAACGCTGCAGGGGCGTTGGTCAATCCGAAAGGAAGAACCAAGAACCCATAATGTCCATAACGGGATCTAAATGACGTCTTGGACACAGCCTCACTCCTAATCCGCAGCTGATGATAACCAGATCGCAAGTCAATCTTGGAAAAGACTGATGCATCCTGCAACTGGTCAAACAGATCATCAATCCGAGGTAAGGGGTACATGTTCTTCACAGTCACTTGGTTTAGCTTTCTATAATCAATGCACAACCTAAGTGACCCGTCTTTCTTCTTGACGAACAATACAGGTGCGCCCCAAGGGGAAACACTAGGGCGAATGAATCCCTTATCAAGCAATTCTTGTAATTGCTTTCTCAACTCGGCTAACTCTGCAGGGGCCATCCGATATGAGGCCTTCGAGATAGGAGAGGTGCCCGGAAGCTACTCTATAGTGAACTCTATCTCCCTATCCGGTGGCAATCCAGACAAGTCATCGGGAAAGACATCTGGAAAATCCTGCACCACATCGATCTCTGCAAGAGTCAGTGACGAACCAGCATCGGGTACTAGCATAACGCTGGCAAGAAATGCGTCATAACCCTTGTTCACCATGCGCATCGCCTTCATGGCGGAGATAACTAACTTTCCTGCTAAGTTCATTGGCAAGGGATGAGAGAACTCGTCCTCACCAGGAATGCGGAAAACAATCTTCTTCCGACGACAATCCACTAACGCATAGTGCTCCTCTAGCCAATCCAGACCAAGAATAGCATCATAGTCCTTCATCTTTAGCAAGAAGAAACACCCATCTAGGATTTTATCCTCAATGCACACAGGTAACGACGGAATGCACTTCCTAGTCGATACCGTACCTGCAGGGGTGTGCACAGACAAAGGGACCTCTAAATCCTCTGACTCTACACCTGACTCTAGGGCTAACTGCCTAGCGAACCGCTCGGAAATGAACGAGTGAGTAGCACCCGTATCAAACAAAACCCGAGCGTGCACACCTAATGGAAAAACTGTACCTTCGGTGACATGCTCCGCCTGCTCGGCATCCTCGCGTGCTAAAGCAAACACTCGAGCTGGGGCTCGAGGCCTTCCTAGTCTTCCTGTAGCTGGCGCGGCTGCCGCTACTGCTGGGGTTGGTGCTCCACGCTGAGCTCCCTGCTGAAGTCTTGGGCAGTCTTTGATCTTGTGGTCGCTGCTCCCACACTTCAAGCATCTACCTGCTACCAACCAACACTCTGAACCACCGTGTGTCTTCCCACAATGGGGACACTCTTTCTTCACACCGGGGGAACGTACAGAAGGTACCTGAGAGTTGTTGACTATCACAGATCGCTGCGGTGTCTGGTACACCATTTTCTTCTTATCCTGCCGCTGGAATGTCGCTGCCGGCCTCTTTTGCGAAGCCTTCTTTTCCTCCAGATATTGCTCCATTTCTCCCTCCTGCCTGCAGGCAACACTGAGGGCCTCGTTCAGCATGCGGTGGTCAAACGCCACGAGTCTCGTCCACAGTGATGGCTTGAGTCCCATCACGAATTTCTTCGTCTTCTTGCGCCCATCCTCTACGATATGCAGTGCATACTTAGAAAGTTCAGAAAACCTTGCCTCGTATTCTAGCACGGTCATGGAGCCTTGCGTCAGGGAGAGAAATTCCTGCTCCATTTTGTCCTGGATATGCTCTGGGACGAACTTGGCTCGAAAGAGTCTCACGAACGCGTCCCACGTCACGTCTACTGCTCCGTCCTCAAAGCGTGTACGTAGTAGGGAGGACCACCATACATCCGCTCTCTCCTGCAATACACCTTCATAAGTACCAACTAACAAATTCTAAATTAAGCAGAACACACAAACATACAAAATTAAAAGTCTACCTGTAGCATGTAGGTGGCTAATGTCACCTTATCCTCATCAGGGCACCTGATGGCTCGGAAGATTTTCTCTGTCTCCCTTAACCAGCTTTCTGCCATTAATGGATCACTCTCCCCCTTAAAAGAGGGTGGGGTCATCCTCTTGAATCGCTCCATGATCGGAGGTCCACTATGGTCCTGAGCTGGTGCCTGAGCCTGCTACATTAAACAATAAACAATATACGATAAACACAATATCATGCAATTTAAATAGCAAACTACTTAGTTGTTTCATTATTCTACCTGGGCCTCCAACTGTGCCTGGAGTGCTGCCTGGGTATGAGCCTGCGTCTGCATGGCTTGCACCAGACCTTGCATGAATACTCCGTAATCCACAGGCAGCGGTGGGGGAAGTACAGGACCTGGCGGTGCCGGGGCCTGCTGCTCCACCCGCTCGTCACGTCGCGGCTCGTCCTCACGGGCCGACGCTCCACCACGCCTACCTCTCGAAGCCATGGATGTAATAAATTTCAGCCAACATTAGAGCTAGGTTACTAAGTTTTCTAACCATTTTCTTATCTATATTTCACTTCTTATTAGTGTTTTCTACACAAGTGGACATACTTAGCATGCAATGGGGATGATGACTTAAGTATATTCATGTGCAATCTCAACTGGTCGCTCTGATAACAATCTCTGTGACGGCCCTCATTATGCCGGTACTGTTATACCAACCCATGTCGGTATAGCGAGAGTCCTCACAGTGGGACATTTACCCAAACGATACAAACAGCTAAGATACACGCGAATATACAATAGAGTAGCGGAAGTAAAAGACAACTGTCTTTATTTATTCATCATCCACATTAAGCATACATGAAATTCGCAATTAACATTAAGAGCTAAAAGTTCACATAATTTAAATTGCTGAAATTTAAATACATAATGTCCACACTTATACATTCTTTTCATGATAACTCTATTACAACATTCAAATTACATACTATGAAATGCCCAAGTCACAAAGAACTCCAAAGACTAATCTCCGCGCTCGGAGTCCGTCTCCACTGTCTCCTCCAACGGTGCCACGTCACCAACTACACCTGTACGCCGAAGCAAGGAGTGAGTCTAAAGACTCAGCAAGCAACACTACTCATAACATGCACGTATAAGTCATAGCGGTTTCTACATGCACATTCAAAATTTTCAACACATGGCATGAAAGTTTTACAAATTAATACATTGATCATGCTTTCAGATTTCTAAGAATAAAACTTACCTATCACATGCTCTCTATTCAATTTACTTGTGAAATTTTGCCTTTAAAGAA
This sequence comes from Colocasia esculenta, assembly GCA_014218235.1. Lineage (NCBI taxonomy): Eukaryota > Viridiplantae > Streptophyta > Magnoliopsida > Alismatales > Araceae > Colocasia > Colocasia esculenta. Next base: position 72,502,555 of record CM024762.1, on the reverse strand, counting down.
CCAAGACATGAGAGCTACCAACATGAACACTGTGCATATATGAAAGGAAAACACAACTAGCATGAGTTTTACATGTTCTTAAGCACATACATAGACATTTTCACATGCTTTAAGTTGCTGGTTTCACATGGTTTAACGGCTGTAAACCTACACATGAGAGCTACAATGTTGTTTAAAACATACCACGTGAACAACCAATCATGCTATTTTGTACACGTGCTCATCAATTATCCCTAACATGAATTCTAGACATTTTTGCACATATAAACATGATGATAACAACATGAACTTACTGATTTCACATGGTTTCAGATTTGTCTCACATGGATTTAATGTCATATTCTCACATTTTTGTTTCACATTTTCTTTACACAAATTTCCAATTCACATCGTCACACTTTACACATACACATTTCACATGGTTCACTTACACATTAACACATGAACACATACAAATTACACATTACACATTCACATTTTAGGTGCCGTGACAGATAGTCCAAACCACCAAAGAAGGACATATACACATCACATTACACATAGACGCCATCTAGGCATTTCAATGGCGACTCTTGGACTGCGCAGACTGGGAGAACAAGTCTCCACCCTAACCAGTGGTACTTGTCCACCTCCAGGATTTCCCCTAATGCCCTTAGGGTCACTTACACATTGAACTTTCTTAGGGGGACTTTTCCCTGATACAGTTCCACTGTCCTCTACGAAAGCAGTGTCACATTGGCACAGCTACACATTTACACATTTTACTGATTTTACACATGGTTTTACACATATCACTTTTCATCTCATTCACTTTCTCACTCACATGCATATCTCTCTTTTTCCTGACATGGCACTACATATTTCAGGAGTTTAACACACAGTAAATTCACTAATCAGGTTGGGTTTAAACAATATCTAATCACCTTACGATAACATACATAGATTTTTACATTTCACATGGAAAAATACATAACTCCTTATAAACTGGTCCAAATGACCTGAAATTTTAACCACATGCTATTTTGGGTTCTAGATCATACATTCAAATTTTCAGATTTTTCTGAGCTAAATGGGATTTACAGTAAATAAAACACCTATTTAGCATGCCATTCATAATTTAAGTTGATATGGACTTATACACACAAGTCAAAATTTTAGCAAGCTACTGTCTGAACAGAGACTACTGTTATATGCATGATTTGAGAATACAGAATTACCCTAAATCATACAACTATAGATCGATCACCCCAAATCTTTCTTGCATGCCCTTTTTATTTACCGAACCGAATTTATTAGCAATTTATGCAAGCATGGACAATTTATCAAAAATTGAGTATACATATACTGATCCACTAATCTTCATGATCTGACAAAACTGAGGCATTCAGACTAGTCCTAATCATAAAACATGGATTGGCAAGATTATCAACAAATCATGCTTACCAATTCATGGGATAAAATTTTCTAACATTCACCACCACACATCACACTCATCCACACACCACATTTAATAGTATACATAGTGTATAGGGTTACCCATAATACCGACCTTGCCGTCAATGCAGGTCTGTGCAGAACACAGACCCGAGCTTCAAGATTGGGTGAATGTGAGGGTCTAGGACTCGAGGGAAATTCATAAAAATTGTAGAATCGACCTAGACATACGGGGACATTATGGTTAGGTCACTTGCATTTTAGAAATGCTCCAATGGATCTAGGGTGCTGGTGAAGCCCTCCTTGGGCAGTCCCAAGAAGGTGCAGAACGTCCTCCTAGATCTCCTTCCTCTGGGCTCCTGGATGATCTCCACAGCAAGGGAATGTCGGGGAGGTCTTCTCCTTCAGTCCAGCTAGCTTCTTATCGAGGAAGATGGCCGGATACAGCTTCAGGGGGTTAGATCTTTGGGTGCAAAGTGGGGTTTTCTCACAGCTCCCTCTAGGGTTTTTCTCCTCTTGTTTCTCTCTTGCAAAGGTGAAGAGAGGGGTGGGAGAAGGCAGATCCGGGTTCAGACATATGGGGAGGCCTCTCTCCCACTCACAGGGTGACAAGATAGCTCTCAGAGCCGTTGGGGACAGCTCCCCAATGGCTGAGCTTTCTTGTTTCCGGAATTTCTGGCTCTGCAACGCATGCAGGTCAGAGAAATAGGCGTCCACATCGTTAGACACCAGGATTAGTGTTGGCGTCCATGTCTGGACGCTGACACCACCTCAACGGCTATGGGTTGACGCCAATATGGCCTTCGGCCAGAACTCTAAAATATGCAGAAAACCATGCATACCTTGCATATATACTTGCAATATGTATATGGTAGTGTATCCATACTATCACCATTCAATACATGCATTATTTACATCTAATATAGCACACGTAATTGTACTAATTATTACGTACGTAAATATGTATACATAACAAGACAAATATACACACACAAATACAAATAAGCGACGGAAATTCGATGTAAATATGTATATACATATACAAGCACAAATATACACACACAAATACAAATAATGCGAAAATTCGATGGCCTTACACTTAGTATCTTAACCAGGTGGTTGCTCAACATACACTTCCTCTTTAATAAAACCATTCAGAAAAGCACTTTTAACATCCATCTGAAATAAATTAATTTTAAGAGAACAAGCATATGTAATAAAATTCTAATTGCCTTTAATCTAGCTACTGGAGCATAGGTTTCATCAAAATCTATGCCTTCCTCTTGGGAGTATCCTTGAGCCATAAGTCTGGCTTTGTTCCTAGTAATTACCCCTAGTTCATCCATTTTGTTTCTGAAAACCCATCTGGTTCCAATAACTGGATGGTCAGTTGGTCTAGGTACAAGAGTCCAAACATCACTGCGTTAGAACTGATTTAGTTCCTCTTGCATAGCAAGGATCCAAGACTCATCATCTAGTGCATCATTGATTATCTTAGGCCAATTTGTGAAACTAAAGCAGAAAAATCACAAGGAATTTGCATACCTCTGTTCTTACCCTATCTTGAGGATTACCTATGATGTTTTCTCTAGGATGGTCTCGATGGTACCTTAATTCCCTAGGTAGTCCTTCTTGTGGTTCTTCTTGTTGTTGAAGATCTTCTAAAGGAGGATCTCCCATTTCTTCATCTTTGCCTTCTTCTTCAAGAGATGTCTTTTCAAGATCCCTGCATTGATCATCAACACATTCTTCTTCTTCTTCTATCCTTTTGATAAAAGGGTTAGTTTCATCAAATAATACATGCACAAATTATTCTATGGTAATGTTCTTCTATTGAACATTTATAGCCTCTAGGTTTTGAAATATATCCTAACAGGAAACCTTCATCACTCTTAGTAATCTAATTTCCCTAAATTATCCTTACCATTATTTAAAATAAAACACTTACAGCCAAAAGGTCTGAGATGACTGATGTTGGGCTTCTTTCCTTGTATAGTTCATAAGGAGTCTTCTTTAGAATAGGTCCGATCATGCATCTGTTGATAATGCAGCAGACTATATTAACTGCCTCTGCCCAGAAATATTTGGTAAATTATACTCATTCAGCATTGTTCTGGCCATATCCAGTAGTGTCCTATTCTTTCTTTCTGCTACTCCATTCTGTTGAGGTGTTCTAGGTGCTGAAAAATTGTGTTCAATTCCATTTTCTTCACAGAATTCCATGAATTCTTCATTCTTGAATTCACCTCCATGATCAGATCTAATGCTTGTAATCTAAAATTTCTGATTTTTCTGAACTATCTTACTGAATTTCAGAAATGCTTGAAATGCTTCAGATTTTGCTTCTAGAAAGGATACCCAAGTGTACCTTGAGTAGTCATCAACTAATACATAGCCATAGATTTTTCCTCCAAGACTAACTGTCCTCATAGGTCCAAACAGATCTATGTGAATTGATTCTAAAGGCTTGGAAGTTGTAATAATTGTCTTGGACTGAAATGAAGTCTTGGTCTGTTTCCTTTTGCACAAGCTGAGCATACTCCATATTTCTTGATTTTCATTCTAGGAAGACCTTCAACCAGATCATGCTTTATTAATTTCTTGATTACTGAGGTGCTTGCATGACCTAGCCTTCTGTGCCACAACTTAGACTCTTCACTTTTGGTTGTTGCAAGGCACAAATTTACTTCTCTTAATTCTGCTAACTGTAGAGTGTACAGATTCTTTACCCTTTGAGCTTCAAAAACTATCTTGTTATCTTTCTGGATGATACACTTATCATTCTGAAAATTCACTGTATACCCTTTGTCACATAGTGGCTAATACTAATTAAGTTATGCTTAGTCCTTCTACATACATAACATCTTCAATCAGATTCTTTTCCTTAGTACCAACTATTCCACATCCTAGTATTTTTTCTTTTCCATTGTCACCATATGTTACTTGACCAACTTCACTTCTAAATGTTGTAAATAGCTTTCTATCTCCTGTCATGTGCCTTGAGCATCCACTATCTAGATACCATTTGGATGCCCTCAGCCGACCCCGCAAACAAAGCTAGAATGTAACTTTTGGTACCCAAATTTTCTTGGGTCCTTGATGGTTAGTTTTAGGAATCCATCTCAAGTGCCTAGTGGTACATGTGCTAACAGTGTGTCCTAATTGGTTACAATGAGTACAACACAGATAAAAAGCATTTCTCTTATGTATATTATTGCTGAATTTCTGTTTTTGTAAACATGCTGGTTTACCTTTTTAGGATTTTTTATTTCTTTTTCTGCTACAAACGTAGGAGTTGGACATTCCTGAGGTCGAATAATTTCTTCTTCGTTTGGTGGAGGTGTATACCCTAATCCATACTTCTTCTTTCCTGACCTACCTTCTTTGATTCTAACAAATAATGAGGTTTTGCAGTTGGAAATTTTTTCTATCGTAGCTTTTACATAATTATTTTCCTCTTGCAATTTTTCTTCATCTTTAAGTTCCTTAAGATTTGATTCAATTTCTAGGATTTGCTGTTTTTATTTTTTAAGTCTTCACATAGTAACTCATTAGCTCTTTTGGTATCATTTAAACTGTTACTTAACCTTTCTGCTTCATTTTAAGAAAGGTATTACTCTTTTTTGTTCAATAGATTTAGTTTAACTATTTTTCTTTGTTTCACCACTGTTTTATTTTTTTCATAAAGTTCATTAAAAGCATCTTCAAGACTATCAGAATCAGATTCAGAACAGGAAGTGAATGAGGTTTCTGAAGGTACCTGTTCTAGTCCTGCCATGAGGGCTAGATTTGCCTTCTCTTCTTCTTCTGATTCTGAACTGGATGATCCTGAACTTGTTGCTTCTTCATGATCCCAGGTTGCTACCATTGCCTTCTTTTGAACTTTCAGAATTTCTTTTCCTTGCCTTTCTTTTATCTAATTTTTCAGCTTGATCCTTCTTCTTAAGCTTGGGACATTCTGACTTGTAGTGTCCTGGTGATTGCATTCATAGCAGGTAGGTTCCTTCTTCTTTCTTTCTTGAAGAACCTCTTCGACCCAAACTTCTCTTTCTTGCCAGAATTCTCTACAGCTTTCTTGAGAGCTTTGCCTCATCATCACTGTCATCTGATTTTCTTTGGAATCTTCAGATGAGGAGGAATCTGCAATCTTCAAAGCATTTGACATTTTTTTTTTCAAAGAATTTTCTTAGAATCTTTCCATATTAATTTCATGAGCCATAAGGGATCCTATTAATTTATCAACAGATAATTGTGTTAAGTCATGGGCTTCCTCTATGGCTGTAACTTTAGGGGTCCATACATTAGTTAGAGATATTAGGATTTTTCTAACTGTTTCTTCATTGTTAGGACTTTTCCCAAGGAACTTAGTCCGACAATTATGTTTGAAAATTTGTTATACATTTGAGTTATATTTTCATTAGGAAGCATTTTGAATTGTTCATATTGGGATACAAGTATATCTATTCTTGTTTGTTTAACCCTATTTGTACCTTCATAGGTTACTTGAAGTTTATCCCACATTTCTTTAGCTGTTTTACATGTTGAAAGTTTGTTAAATTCTCTTTTAGACAAAGCACAACAAAGATAATTTTTTCCTTTGTAATTTAAAGACATGTTTCTTTTATCTGCCATTGAAAGACCAATAGAGGAGGACTCACCAAGAATTTGATAATGACCTTGCTCTATTACCTACCATAAGTCGAAATCAGTACCTCTGATGAAGCATTCCATTTGCATCTTGCAGTATTGGTAATCTTCACCATCAAAGAATGGTGGCCTTGTAACTGATTGGCCTTCATAGTTGTGAGCTTCGGATGCCATTTTTTCTTAAATGTCTTAGATTCATTCTGAGAAAACCTTGATCTAATACCACTTGTTGGATCGAAATGGCAAACAAACAGTCCTAGAGGGGGGGGGGGTAAATAGGACTTTTTATCTTTAAAAATTTATTCTGAAAAACACAACACTAAATGGATATGTTAGTACTTAGTGTGATGTGTGTGATTCAAGGGTAAACTAGGCGGAAACAATCACACAAAGAAAAGCACAAGGATTTTATCCTCGTTGGCCCTTCTATATGGAAGTCCTACATCCAATCCTCAAGTCAACCACATGAGATTTCCACTAACTGCCAACAAATTGGCCTTCTCTCACCCTTGAGAGGAATTACAAACACACTTGCTCCCAAGCAAGTCTTCCCTAAACAGGGGTACAATGACTGCCTTTCACAAGGCCTTCCCTTCACAGAAGGGGCAATGCAGAACTACCTTCTGCAGAGATTACAAAGGAAGAAGAATTAAAACACTTGTGTTTGCCTCAAATCTCAGCACAAACACACACTGACTTCAATAGGATTAAAAGATCAAGAAATGAAACTAAATCCTATTTGAAGCAACAAGGGTGGACTTGAAGAAAATATGATAATTACAATTCCCACCCAACACAGAACTTCAGAAGAAAATTTTCTAAAGTGGAGCTCTTCGACTGTTGCTAGCAGGAAGGCTTGAGAGAGAGCTTTGAATGATTCGAATGAAGCATTTCAGGAGAATGGCTTGTATGCACTTCTATGTATCTGGTGTGTATCTATCTATTGTAGTCTCTTTATTGAGCTTCTTTTATAATCTTCAAAATATAGCCGTTTGAAGAAGATAGCCGTTGGAGCTTGGTGACTATTTGTAATTTAGCCGTTTGAGGAGAGTTTCTGGTATCCTTTGGATCTTGAAGACTTTGTCCAGGAGATCTTGAAACTCGCATCTTCCCAAGGTCTTCAGAAGAGGAGCAGTTGTCCACAGCTAGAAGATAAGCTTTTGTAGCAATAGACTGTGAAGAAGACATGCTGAAAACGTGCTCCATTTAATACCTGTTACAAGGACAAGACAAAGAGAAACATATCTCCATACCATTGTGGTAGGTGGATCAGTTTTAGTACGAAAGAAAGTATGGAACCTAGTATCTCACAAAACATTCAGAAAAGAAAAGCAGACAGACAGATTATGTTGAAAAGGTGAAGCATGGGTCTGTCAGTGGTAGGTGAGACAGTCAGATCCCATGCGCCTGAGATATTCATAAATGCTTTGTGTCTTATGAGTCTAATAAACTGAAGCAAGGACATCAAGAACTTATAGAGCTAAGAAAAAAGCATTTTAGAAAAAGTTTTGCACAAGATGAATATTTTTAAATATAATATGTCATGTCCTGTCAGAGGAATATAATAATATTCAAAGGTTTCAGTAAGATACAACAAACGTCGTACAAAGAAGTTATGTCTAGGATATTTAAGAATCAAAATAGATTTGATAGTCTTTTATATTTCAAGACAGTACAAGCACAAAACTGACAGTGAAGTTGAATGCATAAGAACAGATAATTCGACTGAAGAAATAGGAATGATTCGACTCAGTAGAGAAAAGATCAAGTGATTCGACTTCTGAGAAAACAAGGTAATTCGACTACAGCAGTCGAATACTATGTATTGATTTCTAAAGTATTCGGCTGTGGCAGTTGAAGATATCAGTCGAATCAAGCGTAAGAAAACATTCGGCTGTATGAGCTGAAGGTAGCAGTCGAATGGAGTGCTAAGGATTTATGAAGCATTCGATTGTACCAGTCGGAGTCATCAGTCAAATACAGAGTAAGGAAACATTCGGCTGTATGAGTCGAATGTTATGCAAAGTTGTGGACTTAAAAAATTTTCAAGACTTTTGACTGAGTTTCTGAAGGAGTCGGATTTTGCAGTCAAAGGCATCAGTCGAATTCAGTAGGCTATAGAAGTAGTCTGTGGCCTTAGAATTTTTGAGTATCATAAATTTTATCTGTATAGAATTTTTTGGTATATCTACTTTGAAAACATATATTTAAAGATTTGTCATAGCAAAAACATTGTTTATAAATATTAAGAAAATCTCTAAATTTCTTAGGGGTAGTTGCTCAACACGATGCATCGAGATCAGGTTTGGGTGCCGTGCTGATGCAGCATGGTGGGGTTGTTGCCTATGCTTCTCAGAAACTCAAGAAGCATGAGGAGAACTACCCCACCCACGACTTGGAGCTAGCAGCAGTGGTGTTTGCTCTCAAGTTGTGGAGGCACTATTTGTATGGAGAAGCATTTCAGATCTTCACCGACCATCAGAGCTTGCAGTATATCTTCACCCAGAGAGATTTGAACTTGAGGCAGCGCCGATGGATGGAGTATTTGATGGACTACGACCTTACCCTCTACTATCATCCAGGAAGCGCTAATGTCGTGGCTGATGCTTTGAGCAGGCGCGTTCACTTGAGTTCGCTGATGGTCAGAGAGTGGAGGTTGTTCGAGGAGATGTCCCAGGGAGCATTGTACCCGTCCAGGAGCAGAGATCATGCTGTGGCGTCCAGTTTGTCAGTTCGGCCATCAGTGTTCTGGCAGGTGTTACAGGCACAACAGGTAGACCCACAGTTGGCAGACGTTTTGCAGATGCCAGATGTTGAGCTTGACGAGGACAGCGAGGTCAGATTCAAAGGCCGCTTGTACGTTCCCGAGGAGGTGCGCCAGGTGCTTTTGTCAGAGGCTCACAGGTCGAGATATGATGTTCATCCTAGCTCCACCAAGATGTACCATTGCTTGAGGAAGTTTTGCTGGTGGCTAGGGATGAAGAGGGGTGTGGCAAAGTTCATCACTTGGTGCCTTAGCTGTCAGCAGCTGAAGGCCGAGCATCTGTGTCCTGGTGGTGAGTTGCAACCGTTGGCCATTCCCGTGTGGAAGTGGGACGACATCACCATGGACTTCGTGGTTGGTCTGCCCCGTACCCCGCAGAGGCACGTGAAGGATCGAGAAAAGATGTGGACAAGATCTAGAAGGGGGGGTGAATAGATCTAATACCAATTAACGAGGAAGCTTAAGCAATTTAAAATTACTTCGAATTAGAGATCAAATCACCTAAACAATTACTGATCTGAAGTGTGATTAGAGTGTGTGAGCAAATCAATTAGCAGTGTGAACGAAATCCTATGCATGCATCTAGCGAGATACAAAGGCAAACCACAATTCAAACCAATGCACAGAGGATTTTTAGGTGGTTCGGAAATCACCTCCAGTGACTCCTACGTCCACCCCTCACACAGTGAGGCCACACTACTCAAAAACCCTGAGTACAACTCACACAGGAGCACGACGACTCCAAACACCCTTGAGCACGACGACTCAAGAAACACCTGGAGCGCGACGACTCCAAACTGAGCACGACGGCTCAAACAACAACTGGAGTACGACGACTCCAAATTGAGCACGACGGCTCAAACCACACAGTGAGTACGATGACTCACAAACTACTGAGCACGACGGCTCACAAACAACTTGCTTGAAAAACACAAGACTCAGATCCTCTAGCAACAGATCTAGTGCAACAAGAGTTAATTCATGAGACTCATGCAACAACCATGCACAATCTCAGAATCACTCAGAAGAACAAAGGTACATGAGGAATTGTTTAAGAAAATCCTTGCTCTTCAATTATACTCCCTGTAGAAGATCGAATTGGGAAAAGACTTGAGTTCATGAAGTCCCAGGCCGATGTTCTGTACTGAACTTTGGGATCTTCCTTGAGGTCTTCTCAATCGATGGCTTCCACTTGATCTGCTTCCTTGAGGTGATCCAATTGCTTTCAACGATCAATTTCCACTTCTCATACTTGAACAGATGAGAATTTGGCTTGAGGAAGCACCAGGAAGGCATGAACAGGGAGGAGAACTCTTCTAGCCGCCAACGGGATTTCTGGGAGGCTCTGAAAGGGTTCTTGCATGTGGATAGCCAGTAGAAGGGTATTTATACCCCTAATAGTCCAAATGTACCCTTGGGGGCGTGGGCACAAGATCCAAGGCTAATCCAACAATTCCCTAGGGTGCCACGTGTCCAGGACAAAATTAAGTCACAGAGATCCGGAGTGTGTCGACCTGCCCATGAGGTGTGTCGACACACTGTCCCAGACTGGCAAATCAATTCCCTGGGAGAGGTCTCTAGTGTCGACCTGAGATGATTCAGTGTCGACACCAAGTCCCAGACAGCAAAACAGGCCTTCTGGGAGAGCCATCTAGTGTCGACCTGCCTGCATTTGGTGTCGACCTGCTTTAGCCATCTGAAAAATAGGCCTTCTGGGAAGGCTCTCTAGTGTCGACACTATCTGATTTAGTGTCGACCTGAGATAGAAGCTGTTAACATATTTCTCTGGGATCTGTCTCTAGTGTCGACCTGCCCTGGACTAGTGTCGACACTAGTTGATCATTTCTTCACCTTTTGCCTTAGATCTGGAACATTGTGTCGACACCAGTGTGAGGTGTGTCGACACCATCCTTGCAATCAATGTTTGTCCCTAAGAAATAAACACATAAATCATTAGTTAAATATATTGTCATGAATATCAATGATAAATGTGCTTGGAAACATGCTTTTTGAATATTGTTATTTCAGGTGTAATGTATTTCACATGTTCCAATTGTTATGCATTAAAATCACAGCTTGTCATCATCAAAATGTGAGGAGAGATGTATTATATTCACACTCAACCCAACAGCACGATGGTATTTGGGTGATCGTGGATCATTTGACAAAGACATCACACTTTCTGCCAGTCAGGATGTCTTGGTCAGTGGACAGGTTAGCAAGGCTGTATGTGGACAGAGTCATTCCATTGCACGGTACTCCAGTTTCGATCGTCTCCGATAGAGAACCGAGGTTCACATCAGGGTTTTGGCGTAATCTGCAGAGAGCACTGGGCATAGAGTTGAGGTTGAGCACAGCGTATCATCCGCAGTCAGATGGGCAGTAAGAGAGGACCATTTAGACTTGGAGGATATGCTAAGAGCGTTATGTTTGGACTGGAGTGGCACCTGGGAGTCGCACTTTATGATGGTAAAGTTCACCTACAACAACAGTTACCATTGGATCATCGGAATGGTGCCATACGAGGCTTTGTATGGCCGCCCATGCAGTACACCCCTTCACTAGTTCGATGTTGGAGAGAGGTAGCTGTTGGGACGAGAATTAGTGCAGTAGTGTGCAGATACAGTCAGGCTGATCAGGAAGAGGCTACAGATAGTGCAGAGCCAGCAGAAGAGTTATGTAGACAGCCACAGGAGATCGTTACAATTCCGCATTTGTGACCTTGTTTTCATACGGGTCTCGCCGACCAAGGGTGTTATGAGGTTTGGCAAAAAGGGGAAGCTTAGTTCCAGGTACAATGGGCCTTTCCCTATCTCAAAGAGGATCGGCGAGGTGGCGTACAGGTTGAGTCTTTCGGCAGAGCTGGCAGGTGTGCACTATGTTTTCCACGTTTCGCAGCTCAAGTGGTACATCGCAGATCCATTGCACATGTTGGACTACTCACAGCTTGAGGTAGCGCTAGACTTGTTAGTACCAGAGTACCCGGCCAGAGTTCTCGACCGTAGAGTGCAGCAGTCGAGCCGAAAGCAGATCCCACTGGTAAAGGTTGTTTGGCAAAACCGCGTCGGTGGCAAGGCCACCTGGGAGTGCGAGGATTAGATGCAGGAGCAGTTCCCCTATTTGTTTGATTGATTGGCATGTCTTCTCCCTGTACTGCTTTCCGGTTTAACACCAAGTTGTTTTTATTTCGAGGACGAAATGTCTTAAGGTGGGTGGGATGTAAGACCCGGCCCCCTTGGGCCCTTGGCCCTATCCTCAGGGTCGCGACAGGAGCCCTGGCTGTGACTTGGTCATGGCAGACCGGCCTGCCGCGATAGGGTTGGGTCGCGCTGTACCCGGCTGCCGTATTCTTGTCGCGGTAGGGGTGGCTGACGCGTCCTGGTCGCGGCGTCTGATCGGCGTCTCGACTGCTTTTCTGACAGATGTGACCGCTGTCATTTCTGTCAGGATGGCCTTGTCGGGTGTCAGGCACGCGCAGTGTTGATGCGTCCTGGTCACCCGTCATGATTAATTTTTTGGTCTTCGAGGTTTGACTGCCTTTTTGGGGTCACACCGGGGACGGCCGTCGCGACATGGTAGTTGTCACGCCGGGTCGGCCAGTCGCGTTCTGGGGGCAATCAGTTTAAAACCGAACGTCGCGCCCCATTCCCCCCCTCACCCTCTTCCTCTCCTTCTTCTCCCCTCTCTTTCCCACCGAGCTCCCCTTGCGTTTCCTTGGCGTTTCTTCGAGCTCGAGGTGTCTGGGCTGAAGAGGGTGTCGTTCCGTTCGTGTAGGGGACGTGGTCGTGTCGTTTGGAGCGAGGAGGAGGTGGCCATTCCTACGAGAAGGCCCCAACGGGTTTGCTCTTCACGTGGAGGTAGGGACCCTTGATTCTGTCACCCTAAGCATGCTCCACTCCCCTAAAAATGATGTCCTCGTAGTTGTGGTTGTGGGAGAGTGAGGATCCATGCTCGTGGTGAGTGAGTTTCCCCTTCGAGCGTAGATTCTTGTTAAATCCATGTTTGTGGGGTGTATGAGTGGTTTGCATGATTTACAGCTTTCCATACTGTTAAGCATGCCCCTCCCCTGTGGAATGCTCGTTTGGTGTTTTTGGGGCGGTCTCCGGAAGAAGCGCTCCGGAACCACCCTTCTGCTGAAGACACGACCATTATGGAGGTCACGATCTTGTCGTGATCGCCTAACCAGTCGCGACAGGATCGCGGCGCTCTGAGGCGTCGCGACCTGGTTGCGACGGCCCGTCGCGTCTCGACTTCAACCGAGAGACAGGTTTTGGTCTTCGCCGTTTTCGTTTCTTTTACTGTACCCGTGGCACCTGTGCTAGTTTCCTAGTACAGTCCTACACTAGTCTTTCTCCCGGTGCGCAGCACTTGCGGGCTTGTCCTGTGTGAGAGGTTGTTACCATTGCTTGGGACCCCCGTCCTCAAGAGCCTATTGAGGGAGTACTCCGGACTACGAGTGTGCTCGAGTTGGCAGCCCAATAGGCAGATTTTGGAGCTGAGGGGAAAACGGTGGTTAGGACAGTGGCGTTGAGTCGCTTGCAGAGCTCTCGTGGTTGGTCTGGGACGCGGAGGACAGTTAGGAGTTCTACCCAGCGAAGGCCAGCCAGTCCTGTTTCTCACTGCCTCGCTCCTTGCGGCCCGAAACCGCTTGGAGAGGTTAGGCGTGGGACCATAGTCCGGCCAGACTACGGCGGTTACTATGCGTACTTTGTGTCCTACCTCGCTCTAACAAGACGTAAGGGTCAGGACTCGGGTCGAGGGTAAGATGTCGGTGGGCGCACTGACCTTTGACTAGTGGTAGTGTTTCCATAGCAAGTGCTCCTTGTCCAGGCGAAGTCCCCTCTGTCTGTTTGGACTAGCAGTGTGGTGGTCACGACGAGCAGTCGTACGGAGTTTCTGGACTGCGTTGTGTTCCGTACCACGCTAGTTGTAGCTTTGCTTCCACACTTCCGTCGTAGGAGAAGATATAAATGTTGTTATTTAATTGTTATATATATCCTTCTGCCTGTTAGAGCCAAGTAGGAGATTGGTAGTCCCTACTAAGCTTCTGTTGTGAAGCTCATCCCCTTTTTCCAGGTGAGACTTCTCAGCAGCGGCAGGGCGTGCGCTGGGCGGAGGAGACGGGGGCAGTAGGTGAGACCTTGTAGCTAGCAGCGCTTCCCTTTTTCCAATGTACGTCACCCTCAGGGATGCCCTTAAGGGATCTCTTCTTCCCTGCTTTTTACTTGTACTAGAGTGCGTGCATTGGGGCTGTACTTTAGAGCGGTATGCAGCGATCACGCCTCTTTCCTGTTTCTACTTGTACGTTCTAGTTTAGCAGTTGACATTTACTTCTGTTACATATCCTATTAGATATATATTATAGCCCTTCCAGGTCTCCAGATCCGTGGGCGGCGACTGTAAAAATTGGGTCCTCGGCGTGGGCCGAGGGTCGGGTTTTCAGGTCGTTACACGTGTACAATAGAGTTGGCCATTTCATATATAATAGTTAAATCAATCAATCAACATTCAATCATTCAATAACAATGTGGAAATTACCCAGATAAATCTTGCATTCAATTATTTGATTGCCAGACCCTCAATGGATCAAATACTCTCGTGATTATAAGTATTTCAGGTGCTCCTCCCAGGACCAGACTGGGCCCTTATATCCACAGGCATGGTTATGAACCGAAGTCCCAATAATTTCTGGTAATTCCATTCATTCATTTATGGCCAATATGATTTTTAAACAATGGACAATTATGAACTAAAGATCATGTCAATGATAATAAGGAACAAGGCATGTGGACATGATCCGAAGTGAATTTCGACAGCATCATGGCTTAATTTCGTTAGTTCAATCATTATACTTAGTGGCTTGGTTTCCATGTATCAAATCACTCTCACGAGAAGTTGGTACAACCAACTCGGTCTCCATGAGGGAATCCACAAAGTACGGAGATTTACAGAGGTCTTAGAGAAAAGGCACTAGTCTATCGATACGGACTGATTCGCGAGAGTTTCCAAATCCCCAAGAGAGGGCTGCGTATATGTGCAATGTGTTGTGTAGAACATGTCTCAATATTACAATCCATCGGTTTAAAACAAGACAGAAAGCTTATACAAGCAAGCATGACATGGTATGCAATACAGTCATAACATGGGTGCTGTATTTTTGACATATAGCACTTTCAGTTATGAACAAGATACAGTATGGACAAGCACAATGATATTCACATGGCACATAGAATCATCTATCATTACGAGCATTAGAATAAAAGTTCATATACTTACAGCTTTCATGTAGGTTGATAACTTTAGGCCATTGACTAAACTAACTGACATGATATAACATTAAAACATGCATATGGTTGACTGTACAACTCAAGAAAACAGTCTCGGGTTGGTCTTTAAATCGCGACAGGTTCAATCGTCACACTTAGGAAGACCGTACGTGGTTCGGAAATACCAGCACTCCGTGAAACATCAAATTGTGACGGACCTATCCGTCACCCTCAAGTCGTGACCGGCCGATATGTCGCAATGGCTTTTAAAACACGACGGTCTTGTCAGTCGCCTTCATAATGCGACAGGAAACAGGTCTCCACAACCCTGAATTGCGCCGGTTCGACACGTCGCATTCAAGAGGTGTTTTCAAAATTTGATATAAAAATTGTGCGAAATGCATGAGTGGGCAAAACCAGTCAAATCGTGACGTCATGTTCTGTCACGTTCAAGAATGGCACTGAAATCCACGTGACAAATACTTTTATATGCCAGAACGGTTGAGTCAAAGTCATAATCGTGACGGGAGGTTTGGTCACCATTCATGTGAATGTGACGGTCTAGTACGTCACATTCATGCAGTAAAGAACGCGACATTTGGAATGGTCGCATTTTAGGGATTCAACCGAAACCAGTAAAAACGGGGTAGTCATGCATGCAACGCTTATAACTTAAGATATAGGGCTCCTGGAACAAAAGTATGAACATGAAAAATGTTGGGTACGATGAGTAGGAGAGAACTATGATTTTGGTTTCACATGATTTGGCCTCAGAATGCGTTAAAATCGACGGACGAACACTAAAAACCCTAAACATGCGCGATGTTGGGAAAATGCTTAATAGTCATAGAGCAATCGATCAAAATTAGGGAAAAACAAGTGCATATGAAACTAGACACGATGACCTTTATCTTGGTATGATTTGTTCTTGTTTGGCCTGAGAACACCTTCCTTGGTTGGTTCTAAGAGAGGTCTTCTTCACAGGTTGTACAGAGCACGAATTGAGGAAGAAGCCTTGGGTTGGGGATGAATTCCTCCTCTGGTGCCCTAGCTATCCTCCTCACGACCCCAGCATGATGGTAACCCTTCCCCTAAAGTCTCATGATGATTATTTATAGATTTAGGGTTAATTCAAGTCCTAATGAGACTAGGAAAGTTGGGTTGCGGTTCTAGCATGGTACCTTCCATGATTTGGGGATTCTCCTCCCAATTGGAGTATTAATGCTATTAGAAAACATCCTAACATGGTTGGGTACGTATTTGTGTTGCTAAGTATGGCTAATTGCCTTTGCTTTTGTCCTAATTGCCCCTTTCTATTTTCTGCTCAATTAAGGTTACAAATTTTTGGGATTTAATGTCATTGGGTTTTGCACTTTGTTATAATAAGAGTTGTTTTGGCCCAGAATAATTTAAACGGTTGATTCCACTTCATGAGAGTTTAACTATGATTTTTACTTTATTTTTATTTGATATTTCATTTATTTGTTTTTTTCCTACATTTTTAATCAATTAAATTTCTGGGGTGTTACATCCTCCCCCATCTATGAAAATTTGGTCCCCAAATTTATACATGATGGTACAGTGCCATACCTGAGAATAATTCTGGGTGGTTTTTCATCATTCTTTCCTCTGATTCTCAGGTAGCATTTGTAACTCCTTCTCGACTCCACTAGACCTTAACCATAGGTATTCTACTATTCCTTAGTTGTTGTAGTTTCCAATCCAATATCTTGATCGGTTTCTCATCATAAGTCAAGTCCTCTCGAATCTCCAGGTCTTCATGGTGAATCACGTGGTCAGCATCGAACACATACCTCCTCAGCATGGATATGTGGAAGATGTTGTGTACATTTTCTAGTTGTGGAGGTAATGCTAGTTTGTAGGCTACCTGTCCAACCCTTTCAAGAATTTCAAAAGGGCCGATAAATTTGGGACCCAGCTTACCCTTGTGTAGGATCGAATAGGTGGATGGATCAGATCTAGAAGGGGGGGTTGAATAGATCTAATCACCAATTAATGCGGAAGCTTAAACAATTCAAAATTACTTCGAATTAGAGATCAATTCAGACAAACAATTTACTGATCTGAAGTGTGGGTGTGTGTAGATGATGTGTGAAGCAATTAAACACTTAGTGTGAAAGTGAAATCCTATGCAAGCATCTAGCGCAGACAAGCAGATCAAACCATTGCACAAAGGATTTTTAGGTGGTTCAGAAATTACCTCCAGTGACTCCTACGTACACCCCTCACACAGTGAGGCCACACTACTCAAAACCTTGAGTACAACACACACTGGAGCACGACGACTCCAAACAACTTTGAGCACGACGGCTCGACCCAGAACCTTGAGTTCAACAACTCACAAACTAAGCACGACGGCTCAAACAACAACCAGAACACGACGACTCCAAATTGAGCACGACGGCTCAAACCACACAGTGAGTGCGACGACTCATAAACCAGAGCTCGATGGCGCACAATACAGAAGCTAGATCAAACACACAAGAGATCAGATCCTCTAGCTGCAATGATCTGATTCATAAACTCAATAAACTCAGAAATTTGTACAGAACTTCATGTACAGATCTCACAGGAAGAAATAAGATGAACACTCCAAGAATTAGGTGAAAGAAGTATGAATTGGATGTTCTTCGGTGAAGAGGTCCTGCAGACGCTTGAGGTGAGGAGCCTTGATGGAATTCGATGGAGATTCTCCTCAATCGGCGATGCTCTGCTTTATGGCATCTAAAACGCCAGAAATCCTTCTTCTACTGCTCCTCTTCAGTTGGATCTGCTCCCTTTCCTAGCACAACAAAACTTCTCTACAAGAGATCCCCTTGATTCCCACGTCTTCGCTTGAAAGGATGGTCTGCAGCTTCTGGAGATGGAGTAAGATCTGGAAACCCCATTTTGCCGCCAAAAAGCTTCTTCTGGAAGTGTATGGGCTCTCTTGCCTTGGGATAGGAGAATCATGGGTATTGATAGCCCATATGTCCATAAAGTGCCTTGGGGTGCAGGGCACGAAATCTAGGTCAAATCCCTTGATTCCAAAGCAGCCACGTGTCTAGAAAATCACGTTTTTGAGTTTTTTCGAAGTGTGTCGACACCATAGGGCACTGTGTCGACACCACAGGCAACTGCTTCAAAACAGGCTTCTGGGACAGTGAACTAGTGTCGACATGTAGGTGGACTATGTCGACACCACTAGCAGACTATGTCAAAACACAGGCAGACTATGTCGACACCACTGGCTACTGCTTCAGAACAGGCTTCTGGGACAGTGATCTAGTGTCGACACCACAGGCAGACTGTGTCTACACACAGGTGGACTGTGTCGACACCACTATGACAAATTTGTGTAAACCTGAAAATATAAATTGTAAACCATTAATACAAGATATTATCATTAAAATGTGAAATATTAAACATCAAAAACATGTTGTTTAAGTATTGTTGTGATATGTATAACATGTTCAATTCGTCATCATTTTAATATGTACAAAATGTCATCATCAAAATTAAATTATGAGTGATATCAATTAGTCATGATTAAAGTCATCATTAAAAGGTTTCAAATACACACTCAACCCAACATTCTCCCCCTTTTTGATGATGACAAAATATATGCACAATCTCCAATAGCCTGACTCCCTTGACTGCAATAACTCCCCTTGACCATATTCACCCTTTGAACAACTTTCTCATAAGAAACTTTCTCCCCTTAAAGAACTTTCTCCCCCTTTTTGACAGCATCAAAAAGATAGATAAGATATAGAAACAAGGATTGTAGGAGATCAAGAAATGAAATGTAGGAAATGAATGATCAGGAATGATCAATATAAATGAGGAAAAGTAATATTGTCAAATGAGAGAAATTATTGTGTTTTGGTTATTGTGCAACAAAGTTTAATCACAAAGACACACTCAACACAAAGTATAGCAAAATATAATGATCTGAATGTAGTTAAAATAATGATGCAAATGTGAAGTAAAGTGACCTATATGAGTAAGTAGAAATATTTAACAAGGATGTTAGGAGCTTTAATTTTTACACAATGTAGAATAATAGGTCTAAACTCAGTATGCATGAACTTTATTAAGGTCTTAAGCTTTTCCATCCTATTAATTGATTTTTTCATTTTAACTGGAAAGAATACAAGAATAAATTAGTTAAATCTCACTTTTCAGTGCAAGAGATCACATGATCAGATGTAAGACCTCCTGATTACTCAGTGGTTTAACTTTCATTATCTTATACAGAGTTGAAAACTTTGATTTCCACTTTTGACGCGAAACAATTCACTTTTAGGTAAAATGACCTGGTTACTCAGTGGTCAAGAATTTGCATTGCTTTGTTTGTATCTTTCTAGATTGTTGATCATTTCTTTTAATGTTTTGCAGGAATATGTTTGCTTGACAGACAAGTCATGACTACGAATTTAGAAAAACTATCTTTAACATGTGGTAAAAATGAAACTTAAACATGCACATGTTAAATAGTAAAGCCACTTATGTTCTACAAGTGTTTTGCAAGTCATTTAAACACATTCAGTATTAAAATACTTAACCTTGAAATGATAATGAATCTTTGAATTAATCTAAATGCCAAATGAGTTTAGTTTCAATGTCTTAATTCTCTCATAAGAAAATAGCACAATGACTCAAACATTCTGATGAGTTTGGGGTTCAAGATAGACAAGTAAAGTTAAGGAATGGGAATGACTCCCCCATTATGTATCTCCCCCTCACAAGGTGAACATGAGGATTATTGAAGAAATTGGAATGAAATGAAGTGAAATAGAATGAACAAGAATGTTTTATTAAAAGACAAGGACTCCCCCTCAACAATTGCATACAAGACTCTTGATACTGGCGGAGACATATACTCAGCATAGTGAAAGTGTTCAGACAGACTAACTTGTCTTTCTTAAATCACTATTTGATATACCAAGAATGCCAATGCAATGTGAGAGTGAAGAATTATTTTCAAGAACGGGGAAGACTTTTATTTGCAAAAGAGATATAAAAGATATCAAGAATGTGGAAATTTGCACAAACCAAGCTCTCTTCTTAAAGATGAGAATTTGTTTTCTGGAAGAGGCTTAGTGAAAATATCTGCAATTGTTTTTCGTTTCAATGAAGTGAAGTTCAAAAGATTTTTTAGCAACCTCATCCCTCAAGAAATGATGCCTGATATCAATGTGTTTTGTACGTGAATGTTGAATTGGGTTTTTAGACAAATTAATAGCACTAGTGTTATCACATAAAATAGGAATGCATCCTAACTTATGATTATAGTCTAGGAGCTGGTGTTTCACCCAAAGAATTTGTGTGCCACAACAACCAGCTGCAACATACTCAGTCTCTGTAGTGGATAGAGCAACTGAGTGTTGCTTTTGGAAGCCCAAGAAATCAAGCATCACCTAGATATAAGCACAAGCCACTAGTACTTTTTCTATCAAGCTTACAACCCGCATAATCAGCATCACAATACGCAATCAAATCTTATTTACAACCAGCAGGATACCAAATGCCAAGTTCGCATGTTCCAACAAGATATTTAAAAATTCTTTTGACAGCTAACATGTGACTTTCTTTAGGATTAGCTTGAAATTCATTGCATTTTTTCAAGAACATTTTTGCACTTTTTCAAATATACTCCCCCTTAATATGTGCATGGAATGAAAAAGCAAGCAAGTAATTCACACATGATTATTCACACAATTAGCCTTAACCATAACATGACTTCTGATACTTGGTGGAGTATTTTACTCACGCATAATGATAACTTCCAAACAAGTATAACATGTTTTTCCACATGTCATCATTTGATATAACAAAAAGTCAAAGCAGTTGATATGCACATAGAATCATGGGCACAGTTAGGCCAGCATGATAATACAAACATGATTCCATTGTTATAAAACACAAAGTTATGTTGGGAGCAATATCAAAAACACACTCTTCATTGTTCAGATAAGACTCTAAGAACTTTCTTTCGCTTAAGCAGTTCAATCTGGCAATGATATGAGATTTTATAACCTGATAGTCTTCATTGGATTTTACCTGTGGTTCCAATTTTTCTTGCCTTGCATAGCCATTGTTAGATTTCAGATGGAAAGGTATGGCTACAAGGCTCATCAACTTTCTGATCAGGTTGGCCTTAGGACCCTTACCTTCTTGGGTCCTACAGTGGAGCAAGAGTTAGATTGTAGCAGTGAACCTTTTTTGAATCCATGAGAATTTTCTTTTTAGTATAGATGCTCTTTTGTCATTAATGGAACTATGGGCAACATTAGTTCCATAACACAAATATTCTTTGTTTAATGCATCTATGTTTTTCATGAAATGTTCAATTTATATTCACATGGAGTTTCTGAGCATTTTCAAAAAAATCATGATTCTTAGTTACATGTGCATGATGTGAAAACTTGTTCAAGTAATTCAGTAAAAATCATCATGGAAGAAATGAAATAAACAAGCAGTCATCTTTCAATCACAAGCATTTGTTTTTTTTTTAATAATGACTCTTACACAATGAAGATCATTGGTACTTGGCGGAGGTATTCCTCACACATAATGATAGTTCCAGACAAGCCTGACTTTCTTCCACAGTTCACCATTTGATATACCAATTGATCTTTGCATAAGAGTCCCATTGATTTCAGTTTTTATTAGCAAGGAATCTCTCAGAAGTATTTACTTGGTGAGATTTTCATTTTCTTTCATTCTCTTCACTACTTTCCTTGTAGCCTTAGTCATGAAGCCTTCATCTTCAAATGACTACAAGGATCTCTGCATCGAGCATTCAAGCAGCACATTTCAGAACCCAAACATGTTTTGGTCCTAAGGATCTTCCATGAATCTACAACAACAATTTTTGAACCAGAAGGATTGATATTGGGTGCATTTTTCTGAAGACTAGAAACACTAGAATCTTAGTTTCTAATCTTAGAGTTATTGGTATAGAATGCACCACTAGCATACTGAACATTTGTTTCTATTTTTTAGATTTTTATCATGAGATTTTTAACATGGATTCATAAGAGATATTTTGTGCAAACCGTTCTTTTTCATGTATATAGAATTTCTGAGTGTTTCAGCATGAACATGATCTTTATTCTTATGTACATTAACATGAAACATGGGAGCATGCACAAGATTATCAATTCTATGTCAACATTCCCTAGAAGTATGCCAAAAATTTATGACATGTGAAGCATGGACTGATTGGCATATTTATTGAAATGTTGATCTCTATTCCAGCAAAATTTGGCTAAATGACCAGGTTTATTACAATTAAAGCAAATGAGATCATTTCTTACCTGGTACTTACCTTGGCATGTATGCATTTGCTGGAATCTCCTTTTCATGTGAGGAGGCTTACCATGAGGAGAATGAGGTACCTTTTGGTGGTTCTGGCATGATGTGGATTTGGCTTTCCATGGAGCTTTTGAACTGATGGAGGTAGTAGATGAATCTTCTTGACAGTAGCATTTTCTTTTTCTCTATCATTTCGAACAAGAACTTTCACTAGTTTTTCATTAGAATTATCAGAGTTCTTGTTCGCAGTAGCTTTAACAAATGTTAATTTGTTTTATTTTTATTGTCTTATCTCTCACAGAAGCAAGACTTCTGTATTAGTATTCTTCAATTCATGTTGAAGCTTCTGTTTTCAACTTTTAATGAAACAACTTCTTTTCTAAAATTTCAAGTTTATTTAGCATGACATCTAAATATTTTTCATCTTGTTCTTTTCATTTTCAAATTGAGCAATTGTTTTTCCAAATCAGGAATTTTATTACTTAAATTGCTACATCATTGTCCAATAGTTTGTCATGCAACAAGCATTCAATCTTCTCTTTAAGTGACAATTTTCTCAACAAGTTGTTTGCATCTTTCATTTATTGATGATCATGAGCCATGTTAGAAATCTGTTTGAATTGATCATTATAAAATTTGAAGTTTTCATTGAGATCAATCAATTTTTCATTTTCATCCTTCAAATAAAGATTTTCATATTCCAACGATCATGTTTTTCTTTCAACTTGGACAACTGTTTTCACAAATTTTGATTTTATCTTTCAAACTTTCTTTTTTAGAATTCAGTTTCTAAACTTCAATTTCAAATTCTCAGTTCTTGTAAAGGATCTTTATCATTGTTCTGGGGCAATTCAAGGGTATTTTCAATTTTTCACTTTCTTATGGCAATGTTTAAAGTCTTTTTCAAATCATATTTTTAGTGTTCAGCTTTGCATTAAGATTTTGTATCTTCTCACATAATTCAATCAATTCAATATATTACATGCCTTCATCTGATCAGAATCATAATTAGAATACATAAATGGATCTGGAATTGATTACCTGACCTTGTAGACCATTTGAACTCTTGTGTTCTGAAGAGGATGAAGAATGCTCTGAGCTCATGGAATGTGCTGTTAGAGCCAAAGTCTTTTGATGTTGATTTTTTGGATTCATTGAAGCTCTTCTTTGCCATTGAGCATTTGAGAATTCCTTTTGCTCCTTTTCTTGTGCTTCCTCTGAAAAACTTGATGAAAGTGAGATTGGGGATTTCTCTGAAATTATAACAGGAAATTCATGCAGATTAAAGCAATTTGCCATTATACCAAAACTCAAAAGACTATTAGATCTAATCACAATGAATCAATGTAACAAGAAATTAGATCTAACAATTAGAGTGGTAACCGCTCTGATACCAATTGTAGATCGAATAGGGGATGGATCAGATTTAGAAGGGGGGGGGGATGAATAGATCTAATCACCAATTAATGCGGAAGCTTAAACAATTAAAAATTACTTCGAATCAGAGATCAATTCAGACAAACAATTTACTGATCTGATGTGGGGTGTGTAGATGATGTGTGAAGCAATTAAACACTAGTGTGAAAGTGAAATCCTATGCAAGCATCTAGCGCAGACAAGTAGATCAAACCATTGCACAATGATTTTTAGGTGTTCGAAAATCACATCAAGTGACTCCTACGTCCACCCCTCACACAGTGAGGCCACACTACTCAAAACCTTGAGTACAACACACACTAGAGCACAAAGACTCCAAACAACAACCAGAGCACGACGACTCCAAATTGAGCACGACGGCTCAAACCACACAATGAGTGCGATGACTCACAAACCATAGCTCGATGGATCACAATACAAAAGCTAGATCAAACACAAAAGAGATCAGATCCTCCAGCAATGATCTAATTTATAGACTCAATAAACTCAGAAATGTACAGATCTCACAAGAAGAAATAAGATGAACACTCCAAGAATTAGGTGAAAGAAGTATGAATTGGTGTTCTTTGGTGAAGAGGTCTTGCAGACACTTGAATTGAGGAGCCTGATGGAATTCGATGGAGATTCTCCTCAATCGGCGATGCTCTGTTTTATGGCATCTGAAATTCATAAATCTTCTTCTACTGCTCCTTTATTGGATATGATCCCTTTCTAGCACAGCAAACTTCTCTCCAGAGATTCCCCTTGATTCCCACGTCCTTCCTCTTGAAAGGATGGTCTGCAGCTTCTGGAGATGGAGTAAGATCTAGAAAACCCCTTTTTTTCCGCCAAAAATCTTCTTCTGGAAGTGTATGTGCTCTCTTGCCTTTGGGGTAGGAGAATCATGGGTATTTATAGCCCCATATGTCCATAAAGTGCCTTGGGGTGCATGGGCACAAAAATCTAGGTCAAATCCCTTGATTCCAAAGCAGCCACGTGTCCAGAAAAATTCACGTTTTTGAGTGATATCAATTTGTCATGATTAAAGTCATCATTAAAAGGTTTCAAATACACCCTCAACCCAACACCTTGATCCCAAATCTTTGAATTCCTCGTGAAGGTGAGACCTTTAGAAACACATGGTCGACAGCTTGGAATTCTAATTATCTTCTCCTTTTGTCTGCATAACTTTTCTGCCTTTATTGGGCTATCTTCAGATGTTCCCTAATAATTTGAACATCCTAACAGTCGCTTCTACTAAGTCGGGTCCAAACAAAGAAGGTGAGACCTCCTCCCAACAAAGAGGTCATCTACAACTTCTGCCATGTAAGGCTTCAAACGATGTCATCTTGATGCTTGCCTGGTAGCTGTTGTTATATGCAAACTCAATTAAAAATAACTGCTCATTCCAGCACCCCTTAAAATCAATCACACAAGCCCGTAGCATGTCTTCCACTATCTAATTGGTTCTTTTAGTTTGTACATCCATCTATGGATGAAAGGCAGTGCTAAACTTTAATTTGGTACCCAGTGTTGCTTGTAACCCTTTCCAAAAAGGTGAGGTAAATCTAGGATCACGATCGGATATTATAGTAGATGGAACCCCATGAAATGAACCACTTCTTTAACATAGAGTGTAGCTAACACATCTACTATCCACGTGCTCTTTATTGGCAAGAAATGAGCTGACTTAGTCAATCTGTCTACTATTATCCATATTGCATCCATACCTCCTCTAGTCCTGGGCAATCCCATGATCAAATCCATACCAATACTATCCCACTTCCATTCTGGGATGTCCAGTGGTTGTAATCCACCAGCAAGTCTGAAATGTTCAACCTTGACATACTGGCAGGTTAAACAATGTGCCACAAAGTTGGCCACATCACTCTTCATATTCGGCCAGCAATAAGACCTTTTTAGGTCTTGATACATTTTTGTTGATCCGGAATGAATGGTATACTTTGACTGGTGAGCTTCTTTTAGCAGCTTCTTTTTGAGGTCTTCTAGATCAGGTACACATGTTCTGCCTTGGAATAACATCCTTCCATCATGTGCTAGACAAACATCCGGTCTATGTTCAAGCTTCTCTTTAATATCAACTAAGAAACGATATGCTACTTGATTCTCTTTGATTTCAGTAAGTAGGTTGGACTGTACCTTGATGTTAGAAACTATCACTTGTTCCTCGTTCTCATCAATATCTAAATTCAAACTTGAAAATTGCTCTAGCAACTTCCATTCACCCAACATGATACTAGCTAGAAAATCTCCCGACTGTCTACTTAGAGCGTCTACCACCACATTGGCTTTCCGGGTTGGTATTGAATGGAAAAATAAAAAGTCTTTGAGATACTCTAACACCTTCTTTGCCTCATGTTGAGATCCTTCTGAGAGAGATATTTCATACTCTTGTGGCCAGAATAGACTTTAAACTGTTCAACATATGTAGTGCCTCCATATTTTCAAAGAAAACACTACGGCTGCCAATTCTAGATAGTGTACTGAGTAATTTGCCTTGTGGGTTTTTAACTGTCTTGAGGCATATGCTATTACCCTTCCTTGTTGCATTAGGACACATCCTAAACCTGTTCCAGAGACATCTGAATGTATCTTGAATCCTCCCTCTTCAATAGGTAGGGCGAGAACAGGAGCAGAGGTGAGACACTTCTTTAAGCTATTGAAGCTCTCCTCACACTTGTCAGACCACACATATGGGTTTTCCTTTCTGGTCAGCTTGGTTAGTGGCACTACAATCTTGGAGAAATCCTTTATGAATCTTCTGTAGTACCCTGCTAATCCCAAAAAACTTCTGATCTTTATGGCATTTGTTGGTCTTTCCCCTTTCAGTACAGCCTCAACCTTTGATGGATCCACAGTGACACCATCCCTGATTACTACATAACCGAAGAAGGATACCTCTCTAGCCAAAACTCACACTTACTCAGCTTGGCGTACAATTTATTATCCTCAAGATTGCAATGCTATCCTCAAATGTTCTTCATGTCTTCCCTGTTTTGGAATAGATCAGTATATCATCAATAAACACCACAAAAAATTTGTCGAGGTATGGTCGATAAATACTATTCATCAGCTGCATGAAAATTGCAGGAGCATTTGTTAGTCTAAAAGGCATCACAACGAATTCATAATGCTTATACTTGCTTTGGAAGGCTATCTTGTGCATATCTTCTCCTTTGATCCTCAACTGATGATAGCCGGATCTAAGATCTATCTTAGAGAAATATTGAGCCCCAGAGAGTTGATCGAATAATTCATCAATCCTTGGCAGGGGATATTTGTTTTTCATTGTTAAATGATTCAGTTGTCTGTAGTCTATGCATAATCTCATCGACCCATCGTTCTTTTTGACGAAAATAACAGGTGCATCTGATGGTGGTGCTTGGTCGGATAAACTTTTTCTCTAGTAGTTCCATTAGTTGTTCCTTCAGTTCTACGGGGGACATTCTATAAGGTGCCCTAGATACTGGTGTTGTTTCAGGGATCAACTCAATAGTAAAGTCCACCTCTCGCTTTGGAGGAATACATGGCAAGTCTTCAGGGAATACATTAGCGTATTTGCTGACAATAGGGATGTTCTTGATGATCAGTTCATCCCCATATAATTTCATTTATTATATGTCTATTTTGGTGATTAACAAAACTTCAATAAAGTATTATCTAACAAGTTCTATGAAGCTTAGTAGTCACAGGAAATAAATCAGGCAAAAATCATGAAAAATCTGTAAGAACTCGTACACTGTAGCATTTAAGTTAGAGATATAATTTTTTCAAAGTACATATGATTCCTAAGTTTCATATCCATTCATTAGAACTATAATGATTTTCTATACCTTTATCGATTTCTGTAAGACCCGACGCCGGACCTCGGCTCCCACCAAGAATCTGACCATCAGGACCGCAGCCCACAGGATTGGAGCCCGGAAGGGCTAACGGATCGGTCTAACAAGATATGTAATAGAAATAAATAACAAAAACGTACTAAAGTGCAACCACAATGTGACGAAAAGTGTCCAACACTAAGTAACAGTTAGTACAGTCCCAAAGTAAATAAAGTACAAGTGTTGAATAGAAAAGGGAAAGATAGGTCCCTGGGGCATACCTCGAGGGTGAAGTACAACTGTTGGGGGAACACTGCTCACTAGAGATGATGACTACTGTGAGCCCATCTCCTCAGTCTGCCGCGGAGGGAACTGCTGTGAAGTCTCACCTGCAAAAGAGGGAGTGAGCTTCATGAAGAAGCCCAATAGGGACTACCAATCTCCCACTGGTTCTAATAGCAGAATAGAACTAAGTGTAGTAATTAAATAACGTAGTAAATTCTATTCTACTAAATAGAGTCAAGTGCGGAAGAGTGAAAGAAACTACATGGTCGTCAGTATAGGCTACACAGCAGGACCGGAAAACCCATGTAAACCAAGGCACCACAAGAACCAGCTGTAAACATAGACAGTAGACACTGTCTGGACAACACACTAGCTACAGAACGCTACATAGTAGCTGGTCAGGTGCGCCACGCGCTTATCCTCGACCAAACAGTCCATGTCTAGCCTCCCGTCAGAGTGAGCGCGGAACTAGAACAAACACAACTAACGTAGTCGGGCGGACTACGGTCCCACGCTGACCCCTCTAAATGGTTCCAGAACCACGTAGAGTGAGGCGGTGAGAAAGGACTAGCTGGTCCGCACCGTAAGAGCACCACAACCACCTCGGAGACCCAGACCAGCTAAGAGAGCTCTACAAACGACTCCATACCACTGTCCCCACCATTTTCCCCTTCTACTCCAAGTCTGTGACTTGAGCACGTCCGCTGCCCGGAGAACTCCCTCTAACAGACACGCGAAGCTAGAGGTCCTAGGTAATGGTAACAACCTGTCTCGCGGACAAGCCCTCAAGTGCCTAGCACCGGGCGAAGAGACTAGAGTAGCACTACACTAGGAATCAGCACAGGTGCCAAGAAAACAAGTCGCAGTGGGAAGTGGAACGTCAAAACCTATCGCCAGTCCTCTCGGTCAGATGAGCAAATGCAGCGATGAGTCCCACCAGATCGCGACGATCTTGTCTGTGTGACAAGAACACCAGAAGTCGACCCTTGAGCCCTCGCGCGATAAGAACACAACGGCTTGAGGGCGCAGCACAAGCCTGGTTCAATCTGAACGCGACACGTACACCATCGCGATAGAGGGGTCGCGTTCTGACAGAACCTGAACTCCTGGATGCCGCCACATACCCCGTCGTGTTTGCTAGATGCGGCGGGGGCTGGGGCACGTTCAAGAGAACGCGAAGCAACGATACATCGCGACTTGTTCGCGACTGGGAAACCCATCGCGACCACAGCCGAGTGCTCAAACAGAGCAACACCCAACTGTAGACGCTCGTTCTCGTGTCATCCCCGGCCGACTGGTGGATCTTCCGGGAGCTCGCAGATGTCGCTGGTCTCTCGTTGGCGATGATGGGTCATATGGTTGCTTGTTGACTAGGTTGACTGAGGGGGAAACAAAGAAACCCAACCAGAAAGAAGGGAGTTTTGTGATCGCTAGGGCCTTACCTATGCCCAAGGAATGATGTGAACACACAGCGATGCAGCAATTCTTCGCGCGGATGGAGATGGGGGCTTCGTTTTTCTCTCCTACAGCCAGCAACAAAGAAGAAGAGCCTCTGCGGTCTTCTACAGTTCATTCACCTACCACGAAAAGAAGCTCTATTAGCCTAAGAAAGTATAGTAAATGATCAGGACACGAAGAGAAGAAGAGAAACACCCAAGAGGTGAGTCCCGTACAGGATGCGGGCTTGAGAAGAGGGGTGGCAAAGTGCTATGGACCACCTCTTCCCTCACGTTTTTGGTTGGGAAACCCTTTCTAGTGTGTAGAAGTGGCCTACATGCCTAGAGTGTGGGAAAGTGTGTGCAATATGCAAAGAACTAAGAGAAGAGTAAGGAAAGAGAGGAAGAGGTGGGTGTTGATCCTCGTTGTGGTGGTTAGACTCCTTGAGGGCTCATCCAGCTCAGAATGAAGCCTCTGAATGTCCCAATTGATGAGAGAAAGAGAGGATGAATGGTGGAAGGTAGGGTGCAAGTTTCTCTCTCTTCTCTCTAAGGTGGCAGCATATGGATGTCCAGCCTCTCTCCTCTTTTTAGAAGGCTCAAGGGGGAGTTATATAGACAGTGGGGGCACAGCTTGGGTGCCTTGGATGCTCGGTGTGAAGAAACACACTTTGCACACTTGGCAATCCATGCATAAAGGCTCCAACCAATGGGGGGAGGCCAAGTAGGATTTTTACTTGGTCAAGGGGGTGCCAAGGTGGCCCATTTGCCTATTGGGAATGGCCCCATGCGCTACATAGGCGAGAGAATGGCGCAAGTGGGCTAGATTCTCAGGGTAGTTGCACAGACCAAGTAAACCAGGTTGACGTCAACCGATCCTGCTGCCAACCTCATGCAGACGTCTAGCGATGTGGATGTCAATATGGGTCAACGTCTAGGGGGCTTGCCATACAACATGCAGATGGCGGAAATCAATGTTGCCGTCTACATGGCATCTAAGGTAAGTCAACAATTATTGGGCCAAAGAGCCACGTGGGGATGGGTCAAATCTCACGTCTACAAATGCCCATCCGAGACATTCGATCTTGCAAGGGAGCAGAGCGTACTAAAAGATTGGTGTCTCGGTAAACAAATGACGTGGAGATTTGATGAAGAGCCATCTCCGAGGATAGGAATTCTAGCAAGCCAAATGAATTAGTTAGGCTAGAAACAGATGACGAATCGTCTGAGAGACAAATGGGGATAAGAGGAAGAGTGATCTACCCGTGTAACTACAACTGCAACCCAACGGTAGGGTCCCTGGCGTGGCCGTGTCGGACTTTGACTGGTTTCTGGCATGTTTGAGTCAAAGGAGTTGTAATATGATGGTTGAATCAAGAGGGTCTCATAACCGGAGCTCATGGGCTCGCTGGCCTAATGAGGACGTCTGTCCCGAATTTAGGGGGTCATGGAGACAAGGTGTTGGTTGAACTCTCAAAGGATTATCAAAAGATTCTAATTGGAATCAGTGTTCGGAAAGCCTGAAGTCCGGAATTAAGCTTGCGACTGGCGAAAGCTCTGATGAACTCAATAAGGCTACTTGACTATTTGTGAAAGTCACGGTGGGACAACTTGGAACATGGGCAACAAAGACCTGATATCAACTTGGATAATCATGGAGAACGGACTCGGTAGGCTACCTGAGCTGGGGAGCCATGGAGCAATCAAACGATCGAGGAAAATCACCATTTTGGTTTTTTTTGAGTTAGTGAGAGAATATTAGCAGTGAAGACCTAAATGCATGCTAGTGTGGGTTGCTTATCTATAATGCAAGTTAGAACCAGAGGAAAATTCTAAAGGCCAACAAATAACTGAGAGATCGCAAACCCATCATGGTTTTTGGTAAATGGGAACTCAGGGTTCACGGTCGCCAAGTTATTCGCCTCTAGTGGGGTCCTATGTTAGACATACCTGCAACACTCAAGGTCGCATCAGTGTTCCGAATCTGAAGTGCAGCTCGTGCTTAAAATATCTACAAAACAACTTGAAGCACAAGATCAAGGATAATGGCCATATGAAAAATAAGACTTTGAAAATTTCCGGGCAGTAAACGTCCACATTGATTGCCGCCAATTACCAGTTAACCCCAACAAAGGTTGCCTCTAACCTGACACTGACGTCAACCGATCTGGACGTCTACTGGCCAGCATATCAGGCCAAAAATATAGGTGGTGGGAGTCCATAGGGACTCATCCATCTTCTTCCTCCATCCCTCTCTGTTCCTGCTGCGAACCAGAGTGTCTGGAGACAACTTGAAGTAGTTAAATGGCCTCCTCATCGACCGGGAAATCTACAAGCATGAACCCGGGGATCCTGAGCGAGGTTCCAAGGCATCTGAGCACTCGATTGGCCAACGGGGAGGTAAGTGATGCTCATTTTTAGTTCTCCTTGGGCTGAAAACGCCCCAAACACCTTTCTTACAGCACCCCTTCATGCATGAGGTGCCCGCCTTCCCGAGCCAGGGCCAGGTACGGGCCTTCTCTTGGCTCGTCAACGTGATGAACGCCATCACTCTAGACATGCGAAGCTACATCAGAATGCGGAACCTGAGCTCCAAGGTGGTGCTGGCGAAGAACATGAAGGAGATGTGATGGGGGTTTGATGCCCTGGGAGCACTGGTGGAGCGGTGGCACCCGCATACGCACACTTTTATGTTCGAGGCATTCAAGGCGAGTGTTCTGCTGGAGGAAGTGGAGCTGTTCTTGGGGTGGAGACGATGTTTGGAGTACGATGCGGCGAATCCTCTCCTCCCATGGGAAGAGATTCTAGAAAACATCGTTCAAGACAAGAAAGAGGTGCTGAGGATGACGAACAAACACGGGATCTTCCTGGACCGACTGGCCTGGTGGCTGATCCAGCATGCGAGGGAGATTGGCGGAGAGAGGGCGACTCAAGGACTAACACTCTGCCTAGCTGGAGTTTTCCTGTTCCCTACGAGTGGCGACTTCATCCTTTACAAGCACGTGGGAATTTTGTCTCTGCTATGGCGTTGGCAGTCACTTGCCCCTGCAGTGCTGGCACACCTGTATAGTTTGCTCACCACGATGAGCCTAGGCGGACGCACATGCGGGAGCTTGTTTCTGCTTCATGTATGGATGGAGGCTCATTTGAAGTTTGATTTTGCTGATACACAACCTTCCCCCTACAGAATCTTCCTTCGGAGTTCAGTTCATTGCAGCAAGGCATGGTATGAGCCAGAAGATGAAATCAAGTGTGTGACTGTACACTTGAAGAGCAGAGATGCTTCGAGAGATCACTTGGCCTATCTAGTAATGGACGATTTCATAGTGAGGCCACTATTCATAAGGACTATTGAATTCAAAGTTCGAACCAGGGAGGACGGAGACTTGTGGTTAATTGGGGCTGATTGGATGGTGGTATACCAACCACATCGGTGCCATTGTCAGCTTGGAATTCCCCGGGGAATTCCCACTTCATCCAACTGCACTGATATGATAGTTATCGGGCGGAATGAGAAGCTGATGAAGAATGCCAGGAAGACTTGGGCAAGGTACACAGTGAGCAAGAAGGTGGGACTGGCAGTGCAGGAAAATCAGGAAGACATATGGAAATATGAAGAGTTTAATGACACTATTCGCCCCATTTCTTGTGATTTTTACATGGCCCGTAGGGCAAAGTGATGTACTTTCTTGATTCCCACTAAGTGTAACACAGACTTAGATGAATAAAGAGTGATTTGCATTGTGTTCAATGACTTAAATTGTGTGGATTGTGGATTGTGAGCAATGAATGGAGTGAATGGGCCTCAAATGTGTTTAATGGGGTGTACTGTGAAGACTGAGTGTGCAAGTATTGTCGTCCACATCGATGGCTATCAAGAGCTGGTAGACGTCCAGCTGGTGGCCGCCAACGAGCAGAGAGAAGGATAGACGTCCATATCGATGGCCGTCTAATTCAAACCTGGCGTCTAGACCATGGACATTGACCGTACTTCGAGGTCTGACACAGACGGGTCATTGGAGACAATACCCTGGACGTTGACGGTACGTCAACGACCACAGACTTGATGTCTGAAAAAGATTGATGGCCAGACCTGGACGTTAATTTTGAAAAACAACTTTTTTTTGAACCGACGCTTCATCCCGGCGCCATTTGGTCTTCCAAGCACCGGGAGCCTCCTTTCCCACACCCTTTCACTCTTTCTCTCACACACCTCTCTAATCCCCTAAACCTCTTGCTTTTCTTGCCTCTCCTCAACCCTCAACCCTTGAGAGCCCTTTCGATGAAGACGAGAGGGAAGTGGACTGTCCTCCAGACCCGCCGCCAACTGGGGGAGGAGGAGGAGGATGTGAGCAGCTCCCGTGGGCCGAGGCCTAGCAAGGGGGAGAGGAGAGAGGAGTGACACTTGTACCACCAGGGGTATGCCCCTATCATGATATGTACAGAATTTGATCATTATAGTGAATTTTTGTGGACTTTTGTCATTTGTGTGCTTGAATGGTTTGACTTTTGTACTTTGGTTCCTGCATCCACAACACTGAAAGGAAAAAAGGTTAGTGAGATCTATCTTTAGCCCCTTGCCTAAATGATGTACCTTTCTTGAGATCTGGTCAAGGGGCTAATGTCTAATCAAAGATGAGAACATAAGAAAAATAACCGAAGGGAAATATGCACATGCAATTTTTTTTTGTTGTTTTCTTATTTTCTTGATTTTTTTTGTTGTTTTTGGTTTTGGATAAGAAAATAAGGAGAATGTTAGTATATATACATGGTACCACTAATTTTTTTTTTATCTTTCTGATTTTTGGCTTTTTGAAAATAAGAGGAAAATATGGACATGGTGAAAAATATATACATCAAGAGACTCTCTTTTTGTTCTTTTCGCATTTTCCTTTTTTTTTTTTTTTTGGACGCTAAGACACATATCCCTCACATGTCAATGCATAGGGTCCGCATGATCTACTTAACCACGGAGGTCATGAATAAGGAGGATCGTGCATGAAATTCTTGATGTTGGAAATTGCCCCTAGCCTTCTTGAATTTTCCACCACGGAAGGTCTTATACGGTCAAATTTGCCCTAGGGGGAGGAATTGGAAGAAATGAGTAGGAAGTCGTGTAAGGATTTTGGTTCAAACTACTTTATGTTTCCAAATCAACATCTCATACTAAAAGACTTGGTCAACAATTATTTTCAGGGGAATCTTTTCATCTTATTTAATTCTTGGGGTGGAGGCACGTACTTTTTGCTACCTCCTTGAGTTGGTCAACCTTTTTCTGGGTACGTACTTTTTGCTACCCTTTTTGACCTCTTGGCTTTTCTTTTCCCCTTGAGGCTTGATTTAGCATTCTGCCCCTTTTTTTT
Organism: Colocasia esculenta; assembly: GCA_014218235.1. Lineage (NCBI taxonomy): Eukaryota > Viridiplantae > Streptophyta > Magnoliopsida > Alismatales > Araceae > Colocasia > Colocasia esculenta. The sequence continues at coordinate 72,467,779 of CM024762.1, read as the reverse complement.
TTTATTGCCCTGTTTATGGTGACTTTGTCCTTTAGATGGGAGTATATGGTCCCCTACTCGTAGTTTGCTCTACTTCCAGACGCGACTAAGTGGGAGAAGAATGGGGGAAAACATTGACCGGATTAGACTACCCAAGTGTACTTATGATTTTCCAGCTAAAGGGTAATATCTCAACATCGTGTGGTGTGTGGATAGACCCTACCTTACTAATGACCAAGTGGAAATGTAGGGAGTTAAACCCATACTATTGACAAATGATGAATGACTGACTAAGGGTAGAATTTCTTGAGGTAGACTGTGTTCCACGGATGTGACAACTCTACTCCTTCGGCATTTATCAACCTATAAGCATTCCCTGAGTATGTTTCTTTGACAACGAATGGACCTTCCCAATTTTCTTGCAATTTGCTCCTAGGGCCTGGTGCCTTTATGATTTTGCACTTTAGGACCATTTAACCCACTTTAAATTTTCTCTCAAGAACTCTTTTAGCATAAAAACGTGCAATTCTCTGACAGTAAACTTGAGCATGATCAGCCGCTATCATTCGTCTTTCATCTAAGAGTTCAAGCTGTGCCAACAAGGCCTCCCGACGTTGATTGGGGTGAAGCTCGGAATCCAGTTGAACTCTAAGTGAAGGGACGAAGATCTCATATGGGAGTATTGCATCCGATCCATATGTCAAAGCATAGGGGGTTTGCCCCGTAGGAGTTCGGACCGAGGTGCGATAAGCCCAAAGAGCTTCAACTAAGCGGTCTGGCCAGTCAGCATTGCTATGAGATTTGCATGTTTTCTTTATGATTTTGATGAGAGTTTTATTAGTAGCTTCTGCTTGTGCATTACCTTGTGGATAATATGGGGATGAATGATGCAAATTAATGCCATATTGACCACACATGTCCCGAAGCTCTTGTGAGTTGAATTGAGGTCCATTGTCGGTGACGATGTCCCGAGGCACGCCGAACCTTGCAAAAATGTTGCGCTTGATGAATTTGACCACTGTTGAAGCTTTGATCTCTATGAATGCTTCTGCTTCAGCCCACTTCATGAAGTGCTCCGTGGCGGTCAGGATGAAGGACTTCTTACGGATTTCTCTGGTTCTGTCCCCGAGTGGACCGACCACGTCGAATGCCCATATAGCGAAAGGCAATGGAGCGATGAGAGGGTGAAGAGAAGAGGAAGGAGCATGAATTTTGTCGCTGTGCAATTGGCATTTAGCATAGTGACAGACAAAGTGACAACAGTCTTCTTCCATGGTAGGCCAATAGTAGTGTCTTAGCAACTTTTGGGCAATTGCTCTACCATTAACATGACCACCACATTCGCTAGAGTGAGCGACTTCAACAACATCTTGAGACTCGATTTCATCGAGGCAATGAAGATAGATCCCACTGAGAGATTTCTTGTACAGAATACCACCTATGATCTTGTAACGCTCCGAGACACGGCGAATGGTCCGTCTATCGGCAGAGGTGGCATAATCGGGGAAGGATCCATCTCTGAGAACGTTTTCGATGTCAAAGTACCAAGGATGGCCATCTTCGAGGTCAATTTCTGGCTCTTTTGAGAGCGCATGGACCCGAAGGGATGGAGAAGGAGACGTGAGCTGAGAAAACCAAGGATCGATATGGGAAGGGACTCTTAACCTTTGGATGGAAACAGCTTCAGAAGATCTTCCCAAAGGAATGGGAATGGAAGAAGCTAGGGAAGCAAGTGAATCTGCTTGGATGTTCTGAGCCCTAGGGGTGTGGACTAATGTGAGCTTCCTAAATTGCAGGACTACCTTTCCTACCAACTTTTGGTATGGTTTCAACTTAGGATCCTGGGTCTGGTACTTGCTAAGAGATTGCTGGAGTATCAACTACGAATCACCAATTATCCTTAACTCCTTGACTCCGAGCAATAGTGCCATTTTCAGCCCAATTAGGAGCGCCTCATACTCGGCCACATTGTTCCTGGCGCGGAAGGTTAACTGATAGGCGTGCAGAATGACTACCCCTTCCGATGAGAGGAGGACTGCCCCTATTCCACACCCTTTGGAATTGAGGGCCCCGTCGAAGTAAAGCACCCATGAAGGTTCACCATGGATAATGGCTCCTAACTCTTCATAGGGAAAGCTTTCATCAACGGGAGAGCATGAAGGTAACGGATGGTGGGTCAAATGTTCAGCAATAGCATGACCCTTGATTGACTTTTGGTTGATGTAGGTGATGTCAAATTGATTGAGGAAGCTTTGCCACCTCATCAACCGATCAGTCAGGACAGGCTTCTCAAGCAAGTACCGAATTGGGTCCATACGCACCATAAGTTTCACCTCATGAGCCAGGAAGTAATGCTTCAACTTCTGGGCAACCTAGACGACGGCCGCACACGTTCTTTCCATGGCGGTGTACTTCTTTTCATCCTCATTGAACAACTTGGTTAGGTAGTACACCGCTCTCTCCTTCTTCTCATCGTCGTGTTGGGCCAAAACTGCTCCAGTTGAATCTTTAGTGGTTGACACATAGAGCAGTAAAGACCGACCCGGGACCGGAGGAGCGAGAATAGGGGGATTGAACAAATAACTTTTCAACTAATCAAAGGCCTTTTGACATTCATCATTCCAATCAAACTTAGCCTCTCCTCTAAGCATCTCATAGAAAGGCTTACAACAAATTGAATGCTGGGAGAAGAATCTCTTAATGAACTAAAGTATGCCAATTGGCCCTCTAACTTCTCAAATATTCCTAGGAGGAGGCATGTCGATTATTACTTTGGCCTTGTTGGGATCAATTTCAATTCCCCGCTTGCTAACTATGAACCCAAGCAACTTCCACGAGGAGACACCAAACACACACTGCTTGGGGTTCATCTTAAGGTTGTGTTCTCTAGACCGCTGGAGAACTGCCCGGAGGATCTCAGCATGGCCATGTCGAGTCTTTGATTTAACCAAGACATCATCCACATAGACCTCCATGTGCACATGCATCATGTCATGAAAAATTGTCATCATCACCCTTTGATAGGTTGCTCCCGCATTCTTCAGTCCGAAGGGCATGACAACATAACAGTAAGTCCCCCAAGGCGTTGTAAAAGAAGGTTTCTCCTAGTCTTTCTCCGCCAGACGGATCTGGTTATACCCAGAGAAACCATCCATGAATGACAACATCTCAAAGCTAGCAGTGTTGTCCACTAGGACATCTATGTGTGGGAGAGGGAAATCGTCCTTTGGGCAAGCACAATTAAGGTCACGGAAATCAATACAGATTCTAACCTTACCATCCTTCTTCATCACAGGGACGATATTAGCTACCCATTGTGGATACAACACAACCCTAATGAATTTGGCTTTATGCAACTTGTCAACCTCCTCTTTGATCTTGAGTGCAAGCTTAGGATGTAGCCTCCTCAGTTTTTGTTTGACGGCCTTCGCGTCAGCTTTTAGGACCAACCGGTGCTCGACCAAAGAGGTGTCAAGTCCCGGAATGTCCTCGTAAAACCAAGCAAAACCATCAGAGAATTCTTTGAGAATAGCTACTAGAGCTCCTTCTTCTTCAACACTCAAGTTGGCACTAATTAACACTATCTTCGGGGATTCTTCAGTGCCAAGGTTGACCTCTTTGGTGGGCTCGTCCGCAGCCATGGTTGGCTCGTCGAACTTCTTCGTGCCATCCACATAGGAGTTCACTTGGTCCTCTTCTCCCGACCCAAGATCTCCTGGCTCACCCTCCTCATCAAAATCTAGCAGGTAAACACCTAAACCATCGTCTACAGAGTCACCTTCCTCAAAATCAGACTCAACAAGGGCAGGATCCTCAAGAAACTCTAAGACTTGACTTAACTTAGCACACCTCTCAGCCAAGGCCATAACAAAATGGGCAGGAACTTGCCTACCCTTCTCCTTGAGAACGCATGGCTGAGGGGGCCTAGATTCTTCTAATCCTAGACTGGACCCTAGACTAGACTCTAAACCCGACTCTAAACTAGAATCTAGACCACTATGCACATGACTGCTATGTACAAAACTATGTACAGGGGAAGTGCCCCTAGAGGGGTGAGAAAGGGAATCTAGGCTGGAAAGCGTCGGCCCCTGGCCGAGCGGAAGAGACTCCAGAGCGGAAGGGTGCTCGATGGAGCCCTCACATTCCCACCTTTGAGAATTGGCATTTTTTTGGGGAGTCATGGCCCAGAACCATGAGTTGTTGACTCAAGGTGGCCTCGACCAACCAGGAGAGGAATGGCGAAAGAACAGGTGGAGTAAGCAGGGAGAAAGAAGGAGTTGAAGGAGGAAGGGAGTCAAGTGCCGGGCACACCTTAGTTGGGAGAGATTGTGAAGGATATGTAGAGGGAGATTGTGGAGATGGAGAGTTAGAACCAAAGAGCGAGAGAAGGCCGAAATCTTTGGAGATTTCTTCTAATTGGGCAACCTCTTCTTCGTCGCTCTCTGAGTCGGACAACTCTTCTATCACCGGTTCCCGAGTTCCCGGTTGAGGAGGTCCCCTAATGAAATGCCCCTTCAGGGTCCAAGTGAGAGGCTGATAGGGAATAAATGGATCCAGATGAATGGGGTACGGATGGAAGCATAGACCAGCCCTATCTAACGGCCTCTTGATTTGGATGCTATGGACAGGACCCTGCTGGTTCTTACCCAACCCTCGGCATGTATATAGCCGATCCTAGCCATTACCTCCCAACCTTTCCGTTGGAGACATGGGATGTGTTCAAATTCTTCAGCTGACTGGGGAAGTTGATTGAGATCACAGGGCAAGGGGAAGTCAAAGATTGACATGATAGGCTTCTTCCCCTTGTCTGGAACGAACAAGTGCGGCATCTGCTCCGAGGTGATTGAGTTGAGAGTTTCCAAGGTAGGAATGCTCTTAATTTTGATAATCCGCCCATTGAAACGAAATTTGAAACATTGATGGGCGGTGGAAGGGACCCCTAAGGTTTGTTCTAGCCAGGGACGACCGAGAATGGCCTTATAGGCCGGATCGAGGTCAAGAACTAGAAACTCGGAGGACATGGTGACGGGTCCGATCTCGAGCTGAAGAGCCATCTTACCTTTGGCAACCCTCTTGGAGTTGTCGTAGGCAGCGATGGTGGAGCATATTTTCTCCAGATTATCCTCTCCCAAACCCAGTTGCTTGAGGGTCTTCATCGGATAGACATTGATGGATACCCCGGTGTCGATGTGGGTAGAGTCTACTGAAACCCCATTGAGGTTAATGGTAAGACAGAGAGGAAGCAAACGACACTCGGGAGCGGCAAGATCCTTGTCCGAAAAGAAGATTGATGGTCCTTGGGTGAGGGAGAGAATGGCATTGGTGACCCCACTGGGAGGAAGGTCACATTGACCATGATTTTCTGGAGAAATTGGAGGAGGGTGGACTGATGAGATGGCGACCTCCAAATCAATTCTAAAATAGACACCCTCGCAGGCGTCTTATCTAGGTGTTGTAGAATGTCATATTCGGTGCCGGAAGGTGGTGGAGGTCCACTATCCTCCTCATCTTTCAATGGCCGCGGGGGTGGAGGAACAATCCGATTCCGGAGTGTGACATGAATGTCTTCCTGAGACATAGGGAGAATCAACTGGAGAGGTCTGGTCTCAGGGGTAGATGACTCACGGACAGGGAAAATAGGAGGGTAGGCCTCTTGACGGGTAGGTCGGATAAGGACTAAAGGCCGTTCCTCTAAAATGGCATCTATAGTGGCAGAGGGTTCCTCGGACTCTACATAGGGACATGGGTACCATTATTCAAAACCTTCTACCCCCCACTTTTGTTCTCTCCCCACAACCCGGGGTTCTGAATGCGTCATGGTGTGGACATTTTCCTGGGATTTAGAAGAGGAGGGACTGTTACTTTGGTAGTTGGGGAGAGGGTTTTGGACAATACCCAGCTCTTTCTTTGTGTATCTAGACTTCTCTATGGCTACCTTGACATCCTCCCAGTTAATCCTTCCCTGATCGTTCATGTCGTACACCCAGTCTCGGAAGGTGAAGCAATTGTGGAGCTGATGACCATGGGCCCTATGGTAAGGATAGTATTTGGAGGTGTCCACCCTCGGATTGATGTTCTCCCTTTATGGGGGGAGCCGGATGGCATTACAAGACATGAGGGCGAAGAATACGTCCTCGACGGTCTCAGGCAGAGGAGGGTAATGAGACCTCCGGGCCGGGCCGGGAAGGAGTGTACTGCAAGAGTAGGGGGAACTGGAGAGTGTGCTTGGAGGGGTGTGACGGGAACTGATGAGGATTGGGAGGATTGGAAGGTGGATTGGAGGGCTTGTTTGGAGGCCTTAAGGGCTGACTGCAAGCATTTACGGACTCGTTGCCGATCACCCCCTCGGTAGTAGGTGCCGCGGGAGCCTTGTGTCCCTTGGGTTTCCCTTCAAAGAAATGTGGCAAAGAGGAGTCCTTGATCTGGTTTTGGACCACCTTGGCTCGGTTGTAGAGATGTGCAAATGAGGGGAACTCACTGAGCATCAAGATAGAGCGGAGCACAGGGGTGGTGTTGGTAACCAACATGGTTATGGCCTGGGACTCTGGAATGGGTATGTCTGCCCTTGAAGCCATAGATCTCCATCGATTGGAAAATGCGACAAAATCTTCGTCCGGCTTCATCTTTTCCGCCACCAAGTCAGGAAGTGTAGGGACTTGGGTGGCCATATACAAGAAATGCGAGATGAATCGCTCGGAGACAATGTCGAAGTTAATGAGGTCCGATGCAGGTAAGGAAGTGAACCACCTCAAAGCTTCCCCTTCTAACGATTGTTGGAAGAGGTGAACTAAAAGAACCTGATCGTACAGCCATCGATGGGAATCCATGGTAAACCCGGCAAGATGGAATTGGGGATCGGAGGTCCCATCATACTTACGGTATTTCGGGGCCTTGAAACCCAGGGGAAAATAAGCATTGGGAAGCTTGCAATAATTATGGAGGGAGTGAGGCTTGGAGAGGGACAGAGATTCAGCCAAAAGCTTCCTAATAAGACCCTCCATCTCCGAGCAGGAGACGAATTCAGATTGAGTGGGGGGTGCGGGCTGAACATGAGGTGGATAGGAGAAAGAAGGAGTTGGGACAAGAGTAGGTAGAGGAGTGGAAGGATTTGGAGTGGAAAAGGGGACAGGGAAGATGGGAACCCGTGAAGGGGTAGCAGGCCTAGGAATGGGCCTAGATGAGGAAGCTTGGAAAGGAGAAGGGGAGGGAGAGGAAGGAGAGACTGCTGCCCGGACAATATGCTTAGAAAGCATTGAAATGATGTCCTCGGGCGAGTAATGGGAGAGGAGCTTGGAGAATTCAGGGTCTTCTTGAGTGTCTTGAGCATAGGTGGGGTTGACCCTTAGACTCACACTCCCCTCAAAGTCAGCTTGAGAGGAAGAGGAGGAGTAAACTGATTGTTCGGGCTGATTGTTGGTGTCAACCATCCCGACAAATTCATGAACATTATCTTCATACTCAAAAGCCGGATTATTCGCCATATTCAAGGAACTCAACCAAGCATCCATTAGCACACAACCTACTGATTTTAGAATGGTTAAAGTTGAATTAATTACACTATTTTAGGAGAAATGTGGACTTCTACCAAACAATGTTATCAAACAACGTCCCCAAGATTTTAAACGTCAAGGTTATGTGTTAATTAGACTTGCAACAGGCCGGTTCTCTCAAATCTGACTCAAACCTGGGTGAGTAGGGGATCTAGACAGGGAGGGTAAAGGTCCCCCTGCCCCGTACCATGAGGGAATCCACAGAATTTAGGGACTTACAGAGTTTTCTTTGGAACCAACCCGATTTACCCGAGAGGGAATCCTCGAGTAAAAGGTTGTAAACCAAAGAATGGCTGTCCTAAAAAGTGAGGGGAGGCTAGAAAAGATGAGAAGAATGACCCCCCAGTGACTGAGGACCATTAGTAGACAATCAGGAAGCAAACAGAAAACAAAATCAAAGCAAAACAGTCAAAAATAGGCTTCTATAAAACTAAACGGCATGCATGTTGACGCACAGTTCATTAGAAACAGACAGACAGCAAGATCGACTGACGCTAACAGGAAGTAAACGACAACCTATATGGATGCTAATAACAAATAAATGGCAAGATGGGTGGACGTTTACCTGGGTAAATGGCAAGATCTCTTGTCGTCTACCTGGATGCAAACAGACCACAGTGGCAGAAGCTGTCCCACCGTGATCGCCAGAAGAGAGGCTATGGGCGCTCGTTCTTGCACCGTCCCCGGCCGACTGGTGGATCTTCCGGGAGCTCGCAGACGTCGCTGGTCTCTCGTTGGCGATGATGCGTCACTGGTTGACCTTGGTTACTCTCCAGTTGACTAGGTTGACTGAGGAGGAAACAAAGAAAACTAGAAAAGAAGAAGGAAGTTTGTGATCGCCAGGGCCTTACCTGTGCCCAAGGAATGATATGACCACGTCGATGCAGCAACCCCGCGCAGCGGATGGAGATGGGGGCTTCGACTTCTCCTCCTTCAGCCGGCCAAAGAAGAAGAGCTCTGCGGTCTTCTACAGTTCATTCCTGCCACGAAAAGAAGCTCTATTAGCCTAAGGAAAGTGTAGTAAATGCTCCGGAACGAAGAGAAACAGCCCAAGAGGAGAGTCTCGTACCGGATGCGGGCTTGAGAAGAGGGGTGGCTAAGTGCTATGACCACCCTACTTCCCTCTATTTTTGGTTGGGAAACCCCTTTCTAGGTGTGTAGGAAAGTGGCATACGTGCCTAGAGAGTCTGGGAAGGTGTGTGCAACATGCAAAAGACTAAGAGAAGAGTAAGGGAAGAGAGGAAGAGGTGGGTGTTGATCCTCGTTGTTGGCGTTGTAGACTCCTTGCAGGGCTCCTCCAGCTCGGGATGAAGCCTCCTGAACGTCCCAATTGATGAGAGAAAGAAGAGGATGAATGGTGGAAGGTAGGGTGCAAGTTTCTCTCTCTTCTCTCTCAAGGTGGCAGCATATGGACGTCTAACCTCTCTCCTCTTTCTTAGAAGGCTCAAGGGGGAGTTACATAGACAGTCAGGGCGCAGCTTGGGTGCCTTGGATGCTCAGTGTGAAGAAACACACTTTGCACACTTTGCAATCCATGCATAAAGGCTCCAACCAATTGGAGGAGGCCAAGTAGGATTTTTACTGGGTCAAGGGGGTGCCAAGGTGGCCCATTTACCCCGTTGGGAATGGCCCCATGCGCTGCATGGGCGAGAGAATGGTGCAAGTGGGCTAGATTCTCGGGGTAGTTGCGCAGACCAAGTAAACCAGGTTGACATCAACCGATCCATCCGCCAACCTCATGCAGACGTCCAGCGATGTGGATGCCAATATGGGTCAACGTCCAGGGGGCTTGCCGTTAACATGCAGTCGGCGACAATCGATGCTGCCGTCTACATGGCATCCGAGGCAAGTCAACAAACGGTCAAACGATTCTTATTGGGCCAAAGAGCCACGCGAGGATGGGTCAAATCTCGCGTCTACACCAACAACCTAAAAACCACACAAATTGATACAAATGGGAGGGGAAGCATGGAGACATGGGAAACATGCTAAATATCATCCAAACCACCCCAACAACCCCATGCATGCCAAGGAAGGTAAAGCTACACTCTAATCCTCAAATGCACAACATGAAACCCTCTTCATGAACTGCCCAAACCAAGCATGAATTCAACAAAACCAACATCATGCAACCATCACACAAGGATCATGAAGCACAGTACACATCCTAAACAAGGATTCTAGGCTTAGAGAAGGGGGTTTGGCCCTATCATGTTAAAGCTAGGGGAAGAATTGAGTTCTCTACCTCCAAACGAAGATCTACCAAATTAGGGCCTTCTCGTAGGATAGCACCCCTCCACCTCCGAGCTCCAGGATCCGCCAACGAGCCGGGCACAACCTCCTTCAAGCACCAAGTGAGGAGGATCCACCAACAAGAAGAGGAATACACAGTGAGAAAGTGACAAAGAGGAGGAGGAAAAGCCCAACCAAATCCCCAAAGCAAAGCACAACCCATATCACACAACTTACCAAGCAAACCACACAACACTCCAAGCCACAATGATGTCCACCCAAGCTCCTCATAGATCCACCAAGCACGGAGTCGCTGGAGGGGAAACACACAGCCAAAAAGGGGCGAATGGGGTTCTGCTCTCGGGCTGAAGCACTTAAACACAGACGTTAAGAATGCGACGGACTTGGCTGTCGCGTTACTAATGCTAATGCGATAGCCACCTACGTCGCGATCTAGAACAGTCAGCCAGTCAACCCACCAATCGATGTGCATGCAAAACTGACAGTAAGAACGTGACGGCCAACCATGTCGCGTTCATGCATGCACTTCGACACGTGGTGCAACTGTCCCGACAGCAAGACGACAAGAAGACAGTCTGCTGTCAGGATCCTATCGCGATAGGGGCGGCCGGCGCCTTCCCAACCAGAACGTGACGGTCACCTATGTCTCCTTCAGAACGTGACGGGTCGCTATGTCGTGACCACAGCCGGGAGAGCTAACCCTTAAAGGTAATGGGATACAACAATTTCAGTCTCACAAGGATTTCATAAGTTGTGTTAATGATTGTATAGCATAACGATTTCATAAGTCATTGCAAAGCATAACGATTTCATAAGTATCATATCGATTTCAGTTTAACAACGATTTGCACTCACAACGATTTGTTAAGTGAGAACAACGATTTGCTCTCACAACGATTTGTTAAGTGAGAACAACGATTTGCTCTCACAATGATTTATTAAGTAAAAACAACAATTTGGTCTCACAACGATTTGCTTTCACATCGATTTGATAAGTCACAACAACGATTTGGTTGCCGTAACGATTCGATAAGTTACACAATGATTTGGTTGCTGTAACGATTCGATAAGTCACAAAATCGACTTGGTCGCCGTAACGATTTGATAAGTTTCACATCGACTTGGTCACCACAATGATTCGACAAGTTACATAACAATTTGGTCGTTGTAATGATTCGATATGTTACACAAGGATTTGGTTGTTGTAACGATTCGATAAGTCACAACAACGACTTGGTCACCGTAACGATTCGATAAAGCATATAACAATTTGGTCACTGCATTGATTTGATAAGTAGCACAATGATTTGTGTTCACAACGACTTTCTTATAATGATTCACTTATAACGATTCGCTTATAAAGATTCTCTCTCAACGATTTGCTTTCACTTAAAGAACGATTTGATCATTGTTTCGATTCGATAAGTGAAACAACAATTTACTTATGTTTGTATAACGATTTGCTTACCAACATACAACGATTTGTACACACAATGATTTCATAAGTTGTACAACTATTTCTATGTCATAACGACTTCATGGATTACATCGACTTGATATTCAAATATTTTTTCAAATATTGAGTCAAAGTTTCCTACGTGTTTCTCTAATATCCATGCATTTGATGGGACTGTACATTTCACTGCACGATGCATATCTAGATATCTTCTATTCTCATGAAACCTTTTTCGGAAAGCAAAATAACTTTTCTATTATGGTGAATAGTCCTACTACATGGATTCTAACGTTGACTAACAACCAGAGATAGCATAGCTGTCTATAGTTTGATATTTATTGTGTGCAGGTCTCTGATAGCATAACCTCATACAACGATTGGACAAAATAGAGGTTGAAGGATATCTAGAAGAATCTACTCTTCGCGTGCATGGATCGAAAAGGTGTTTAACGAAAAGCGTACCTGGTTCTCACGTATACCATGCAGTCTAACGTATAGCAAGAGAAAATATTTATACAAGACTCAAGACTCCTGGCAAGACAACTTTTGAAGTGTTCAAAAATCTCAACAAAAAATCCTGGAAGTGATAGAGTCTTAGCGAAAGAGCTTCTAGTTTTTCATTCCAATCAGCTGTAGCTCTTGCACTCCATTCTTTCTGTTCTTAACCTTGGAGAGCCCTTGAGTCCCGAGAGACTTTGCTTTTGTAGATCTTTCTCTCTCAGTCTTTCCCTCTGATCGAGCATTTGTTATAAGCTTGGTCTAGTGGCATTACGCCTGTTTTTCACACTCTTGTGAAGTTCCTCTTCGGGTTGTGAAGAGAAGACCTGTTAGAAATAGGTGCTGTGTATTCCCTTAGTGTTGAAGGAAGACTTGTGTATCAGGGTGTTGTATACCTCTTCAGGTTGTGAAGAGAAGGCCAGCTATGGCTGGATGTGTAATTGTCCTTGAGGGAGGCTGTACCCTTGGGTAGTGAAATCCTGAGTTGTTGCTCGGGGACTGGACGTAGGACTCCTTGGGATAGGAGATCCGAACCAGGATAAAAAATCTTGTGTTGTGTGAGTGCATGCTTGTGTTTGTTATCATCTTTATTTCTAACACTAACAATCAAATTAGTGTTTTATGTTGAACTTTTTTATTGATAGGTTTTAACGCTATTCGAAATTTAAGAATCCCATTCACCGCCCATCTGAGCTTGCTAGCTGGGCAACAAGTGGTATCAGAGCCAAGTCTCTTCGACAAAGAAGATCTCACGATCTGAAGAGAAAAGATTAAATGGCAGCTCGAGGTCACTTCGAGGGTCAGTCCATCAACCGACCACCATTGTTCGATGGTGAAGACTACAACTACTAGAAAACCAGAATGGAATTCTTCCTTCAAGGGCTTGATTATCGAATTTGGTCAATCATAGAAGAAGGAGTTCTCCTAGTCACCAACGATAAAGACAAATGGATAGATGAGGACAAGAAAAAGATATTTCTAAATTGCAAAGCGAAGAGCATTATATGTTGCGCTCTTAGTAAGAAGGAGTTCAGCAGGATATCAACCTGCAAATCTTCTATGGAGATGTGGGAAAAATTGAGGATCACCTATGAAGGCACAGATAAAGTGAAGGAAACCAGAATAGATATTTTACTTGCTTAGTATGAATGGTTTCAGATGCAGCCAAGTGAAACAATCATAGAAATGTATAGCAGATTCACCAACATTACAAATGGCTTGGCTGGACTTGGAAAGAATTGCGAAATGGGAGACATGGTAAGAAAAATCTTGAGATCTCTACCAGCATCTGATGACCAAACTGTCCCCATAATAAATATTTCCATTTATTTATATATTAATTTTGATGATTAACAAAATAACACTAATGGATTTCTTGAGCCTTGAGAACAGGAAGCAAAAGAAAAATGAAAGATCAAGACAATCTGGTAAGTCCCATCATTTCTATCCAAGTCCCTGTAACGACTTCTTTGATAAGCAGAACGACTTCCTCTTTGACCGGAACACTCAAATCGTTACCGTAACGATTTCTTTAGAACTCGCAACGACTCTCTAGCCGTAACGACTTCTTTAGACCTCGTAACGATTTCTTTAGAACTCGCAACGACTCTCTAGCCGTAACGACTTCTTTAGACCTCGTAACGATTTCTTTAGAACTCGCAACGACTCTCTTACCGTAACGATTTCTTTAGAACTCGCAACGACTCTCTAGCCGTAACGATTTCTTTAGACCTCGTAACGATTTCTTTAGAACTCGCAACGACTCTCTAGCCGTAACGATTTCTTTAGACCTCGTAACGATTTCTTTAGAACTCGCAACGACTCTCTAGCCGTAACGACTTCTTTAGACCTCGTAACGATTTCTTTAGAACTCGCAACGACTCTCTAGCCGTAACGACTTCTTTAGACCTCGTAACGATTTCTTTAGAACTCGCAACGACTCTCTAGCCGTAACGATTTCTTTAGACCTCGCAACAACTTGATAGTCATAACGATTTCTTTACAACTTGATAGTCATAACGATTTCTTTACAACTCGATAGTCATAACGATTTCGTGTAACGATTTCTTTACAACTTGATAGTCATAACGATTTCTTTACAACTCGATAGTCATAACGATTTCGTGTAACGATTTCTTTACAACTTGATAGTCATAACGATTTCTTTACAACTCGATAGTCATAACGATTTCGCGTAACGATTTCTTTATTAGTCATAACGATTTCTTGCAACGATTTCTTTAGAACTCGCAACGACTTGCCTGTTGTAACGGCTTCATAAGTTATCACAACGATTTCTTTACAGTTCATAACGACTTGCTATAATTCATAACGATTTCATAAGTTATGAAGTCAGCAAGATTCTTTTTATCGAATTTCTTGATGCATCAGTATAATGCTTTTTAATAGCGTTGAAAAGTCAAAGTCATATCTTGTCCGTTGACTGCTATGCATTAAATGCTCTCCGATCGTATCTCCCATGCATGCAGACAATATCTTCCATTTCTATGCTACTCTGTCTACGTACTTTTTGGGACAGAAAGGAGCTTTGCTATATACTGCAATATCTGTTCCCTCTCAACTAACAATAGACAGCAGTCCTAGCTGTCTTCTATTTATTGATGATATGCTTACAGATATCTGACAAGACTCATCTGGACAACGTTGGACACAAGATACAAAGTTCTGTGACATCTCTTTGGCGTGTACACCAGGATAAAAGACTGACGATCAGAAGCTTCCTAAGTGACCAGTCTAACGTACACAAGGATAAGAGACAACGGACACTTCAACGTTCGAATTTGAATCAGCAGTTTAAATAGAAGACTCAAGACGAAAAGAAAGAACATATAGAGCAACATCGCTTGATTTTAGAAGTAGAAAGAAATCCATCTCTCACAATCTTTAGAACCTTGAAGAAGAGCGAAGCCTCCACTCCAAACCTAGTTCTAAGCTCTTAGCTCTCTGTGCTCAAAAGGAATCTTCTCTTTTGTAAGAGCCTGTGTGGTCCTTGGAGAGAAAAACCTTGTTAAATCTCTCTCTCTCGGGGCTTAGGAGCTTCAGTGTGTAGCTGGTCAAGCTAGAGTCTGAAGCCTGTTTCCACTCTCTTTTCTTATTAGATTGTGTTCCCTTCTGGACGAAGGAAGACCTGGTGGTATCCAGGGTGGTTGTTGTACCCTTCTGGACGAAGGAAGACCTGGTGGTATCCAGGGTGGTTGTTGTACCCTTCAGGCTGAAGGAAGACCAGTTGAGGCTGGGTGTAAGGATCCTTAAGGGGGATTGTACCCTTGGTAGTAAAATCCTGAGGTATTGCTCAGGGACTGGACGTAGGTCTCCTGTGGAGAGGAGTTCCGAACCAGGATAAAAATCCTTGTGTCTTGTGGTTGTGTTTTGTGTGATTGTTGTCTTGTTTGCTCTAACTCTAACCTTGTTATTAAGTTGTGCAATCTTTTCAGTAAACAGGTTTTAATCAAAGATCGAAGTTTTAATAACCCATTCACCCCCCCCTCTGGGCTAGCTAGCTGGGCAACAAGTGGTATCAGAGCCCGTCTCTTCGACAAAGAAGAAGATCCAACGATCTGAAGAGCAAAGATCAATGGCAGCCCAAAGTCACTTCGAAGGTCAGTCTGTCAACAGACCTCCTTTGTTCGATGGTGAAGATTATACGTATTGGAAGACCAGGATGGAATACTTTCTACAAGGCCACGATTATCAAATCTGGTCAATAGTGGAAGAAGGTGATCTGGTCGTCACAAATGAGAAAGCACAATGGACAGATGAAGATAGAAAGAAAATCTCCTTGAACTGTAAAGCTAAGAGCATTCTATGTTGTGCTCTAAGCAAGAAAGAGTTCAACAGAGTTTCAGCATGCAAATCCTCCATGGAAATGTGGGAAAAGTTAAAGATCACATATGAAGGTACAGACAAAGTAAAGGAGACAAGAATCGACATTCTTGTCACTCAGTATGAAAGATTTCAAATGCAAACAGGTGAGTCTATTACCCAAATGTTTAGTAGATTTACTGACATTACTAATGGCCTAGCAAGTCTAGGAAAGTCATATGAAAATGCAGATATGGTAAGGAAGATTCTCAGATCCCTGCCATCTTCATGGACGGCAAAGGTCACAGCTATCGAAGAAGCTAATGATCTTAAGAGAATGTCAGTAGAAAAACTCATTGGGTCTCTCATGGCCCATGAAATAAACATGGAAAGACTAGGAGAATCCTCCAGTAGAAAGAAGCAGTCAAATGCGCTTAAAGCTAATGGGGACTCATCAGAAGAATCCTTAGATAACAGTGAAGATAGCAAAGATAGTGATGATGAAGAAGCCATGCTCTCAAGAAGATTGCAGAGAATCTTGGCAAAGAAGAAGAAGTTCCAGTCTGGTAGGAGGTACTTCAAGAAAAACAAAGATCTCAAGAGACCAGATGGAAAAGATCAGAAGAGGAATGAGCCACTTTGCTATGAATGCAAGAAACCTGGACATATCAAGGCAGACTGTCCAATGTTAAAGAAAAATGATCACAAGAAGAAGGACAGCTCCAAGAAGTTCAGAAGATTCAAAAAGAAAGCCATGGCAGCTGCATGGGACAACAGCAGCGACTCAGATAGTGAGTCAAGCTCGAGCAGTGAAGGTGAAGAAGCCAACTTGGCTCTCATGGCGAATACCGAGGATAAGGTAACATCTGATTCTTCTTTCGATTCCTGTAATGACTCAGATTCGGATAATTTGGAAAGTGCATTTAATGAACTCTACGATAAGTATAAAGAAGTGTGTAAACTACTTAAGCTAAGCAAGAAAAATATCACATGTCTCGAAAATACCAACTCAGATTTAAAATCTGAAAACGAAGAACTAGAAAAACAAATAGTTGAGCTTAAGAGAAGAAATGAACTATTATGTGAAAACTTAAAAGACAAGAACAGAAAAATCACTGACCTAGAAAAACAGGAAAACTCAGATGATTTAAGAAAAACTGTAAATGAATTAAATGAAGAAAACAATACACTAGCAAGCACCCTAGAAAAATTTACCAATGGTAAAAACTCTTTAATATTAAAAGGTGCTAGGAGATCGGGTAAAAAGAAAAATGGATTAGGATATACACCCCCAGATAATGAAGAAACCATAATATACCCTAAAACATATCCAACACCAAAATTTGTACCCGAACAAGATGTAGCATACAAAGCTGATTTCAAATACATAGAAAAAGTAACTAAGTTATCCTGCTGCAGTCACTGCAACAAGTTAGGACATATTAAAATGACATGCCCAACAAGACATAAAAAATGGATATTAAAAGGTAAAGTTGATGATACTAACCAATCAGGACCCAAAAAGAATTTGGGTACCTAAAGCTTGATGTTCTCATTTCAGGTTAACCCTCGAGCATCCAAATGGTATTTGGATAGTGGGTGCTCAAGGCATATGTCAGGCAACAAGAAGATATTTGTTGATCTCCAAGCTGAAGAAGGTACAGTCACCTATGGAGATAATGGAAAAGGGACTGTGATAGGAAGCGGGTCTGTGAACATCAAAGGAAAATCAGTCATAAAGGATGTAATGCTGGTCAAAGGGTTAAAGCACAATCTCATCAGCATCAGCCAGTTGTGTGACAAAGGCCATCAAATTCAGTTTCAAGAATCAAAATGCAGTATCTTAAAGGATGGTGCAGTCATATTTGAAGCCTACAGAGAAAGAAATTTGTATGTTCTATATCTCGATGAACTCAAGGATCAAGATGTGTGTTTGGCAGCTAGCAAAGATAAATCAACTGAGTTGTGGCACAGAAGATTGGGCCACTGCAGCTTGGATGGGCTGAACAAGCTCAGAAAAAGAAAACTAGTTGAAGGACTGCCAAAGGTAAATTTCAGATTGGATAGCATTTGCAGACCTTGTGCAAGAGGAAAGCACACCAAGAGCTCCTTCAAATCAAAGACTGTAGTAACCACCTCAAAGCCCTTAGAACTACTTCACATGGATTTATTTGGGCCAATGAGGACTACCAGTTTGGGAGGAAAGAATTTTGGATTTGTAATAGTTGATGATTATTCAAGATTCACTTGGGTATCCTTTTTAGAGCACAAAGATGACACATTTGAAAATTTTGTCAGCTTCAGTAAGAAAGTTCAGAAAGATCAGAAATTCTCAATTGTCTCTATTCGATCAGATCATGGTGGTGAGTTTCAGAATGAAAAGTTTACGAAGTTCTGTGATGATCAAGGAATTGAGCACAACTTCTCAGCTCCAAGGACACCTCAACAGAATGGAATTGCTGAGAGGAAAAACAGAACTCTTTTGGATATGGCAAGATCAATGTTATCAGAATATGATCTGCCAAGATATTTCTGGGCCGAAGCTATCAACACTGCATGTTATATCATAAATAGAGTGATGATCAGGCCAATTCTGAAAAAGACTGCTTATGAACTCTACAAAGAAAAGAAGCCAAAGATTAGCCATTTCAGAGTATTTGGATGTCCTTGCTTCATCCATAACAATGGAAAAAGGGACATTGGTAAGTTGGATGCCAAATCAGATGAAGGCATTTTCATGGGGTATTCCTCTAAACCTAAAGGTTATAGAGTTTTCAATAAACGTTCCTTATTAATTGAACAATCAGTACATGTTATTTTTGATGAATCTAACCCTTCCTTGAAAAAGGAAGAAATTAGTGACATTGATGATGCAGATGTCTTGTCCGAAAAATTAAAGAAAACTTCAATTAAGGACAAAGAGGATCCAACTCTGGAAGAACTGCAGCAAACAGAAATCCAACATAAAGATCTTCCAAAGGAATGGAGACATCAGAAAGATCACCCTCCTGAAAACATCATTGGTGATCCATCTGTAGGGGTAAGAACTAGAGGTAATGTAATTCCATGCGACTATTTAGCATTTGTCTCTCAAGTAGAACCTAAGACAGTCAATGAAGCTTTATCTGATGAATCTTGGATACTAGCCATGCAAGATGAACTAAATCAGTTCAAGAGAAACCAAGTATGGTCACTTGTTCCTAGACCATCCAATCATTCAGTTATTGGCACCAAATGGGTGTTCAGAAATAAACTGGATGAGTCTGGAATAATCTTAAGGAACAAAGCCAGATTGGTGGCTCAAGGCTACTCCCAAGAGGAAGGCATAGATTTCGATGAAACTTATGCACCTGTAGCTAGACTTGAGGCCATTAGGATTTTACTTGCTTATGCATCTGCACTTGATTTAAAACTTTTTCAAATGGATGTCAAATCAGCCTTTTTAAATGGTTTCATCAAGGAGGAAGTTTATGTTGAACAACCTCCAGGTTTTGACGACTCTGAATTTCCAAATCATGTATTTAAACTACATAAGGCTTTATATGGTCTAAAGCAAGCTCCTAGAGCCTGGTATGAAAGGCTCAGTAATTTCTTATTAAATCATGGTTTCACTAGAGGTAAAGTAGATAGTACATTATTTATAAAATCTAAGGTTAAACATATACTTCTTGTACAAATCTATGTGGATGATATTATTTTTGGATCTACTGATGAATCTCTTTGCAAGTACTTTGAAAAGCTTATGCAGGGAGAATTCGAAATGAGCTTGATGGGGGAGTTAAGCTACTTCCTTGGATTGCAAATCAAGCAAGGGAAGGATGGCACTCATATCTGTCAAGCAAAGTACACCAAAGAGCTGTTGAAGAAATTTGGATTTGAAGATGCAAAGCCATTATCAACTCCAATGAGCACATCAACCAGAATGGACAGTGATCAAAAAGGTAAAAGGGTAGATCAAAAGAATTATCGAGGTATGATAGGATCATTACTTTACTTAACTGCCAGTAGACCAGACATTTTGTTCAGTGTATGCATGTGTGCTAGATATCAGGCAGACCCTAGAGAGTCTCACTTAATCTCTGTAAAAAGAATATTTAGATATTTAGCTAGAACTCATGATTTAGGTCTCTGGTATCCTAGATCTTGTGAGATAAATCTAATAGGATATTCAGATGCTGATTATGCTGGTTGCAAAGTAGATAGAAAGAGCACCAGTGGATGTTGTCAGTTTCTTGCAGGATGCTTAATATCATGGACATCCAAGAAACAAAATTCAGTAGCTCTATCAACAGCTGAGGCGGAATATGTTGCTGCTGGAAGTTGCTGTACACAACTTCTTTGGATAAAGCAACAACTTGAAGATTTCGGCATTCACATCAAATCAATTCCTCTATTGTGTGATAATACTAGTGCCATCAACCTCACCAAAAATCCAGTTCAACACTCAAGGACGAAACACATTGAGGTAAGATATCATTTTATTCGAGACCATGTAGCTAGTGGTAATTTAGAAATTTCGTTTATAGATACAAATGGTCAATTGGCAGATATCTTCACAAAAGCCCTACCTGAAGAGAGATTTACATCTCTTAGAAGGGAACTAGGGATGTGCAATTTGTGAAAGAATTTCTGTGATTTTATTGACATATAAATTTTTCAGATTAAATGAAAAGTTCTCTCTCCGTTAAAGTTAAACAAAACTCAGTTATCTATATGCTTTGACCGCTTCTGTGTAGAAAGTTGTTTGACTTGTCAAACCTTTTTGTCGCTTTCTACCTTTGCCGCCTTTTGGCGCTCCTCCTGTCATTAAAGTAATATTATTTTATCCAAATCGCTTTGAGATCGATTCGTCTTCTACCTTTACCCTTTTTATTCTCTATCTGTTCACCCAAAGCTGATGCCCTAACGATTTTGGGATCGACTCTCTGCATCTTTCGAAGCCTTCTTCTCTTCCCGCGAAGAACTCCTTCGAGAACTTCCGTCCCTTCCATCATCCTCCCTTCCAGAATCTTTTCTTCTCTGCACCCATGGCCGCTCCGTTGATCTCCGGAAGTGTTGGGGGCTACAGTGCTGAGTATTTATCCCCAAGGGAGCAAGAAAGATTTACATTTGTGAAGACAAAGATTTGCGGAAATAAGGCAGTGGATGTTCAGAATCTTGAGAAGAGTGGCATGGCCAGGCTAGTTGATACTCTAAGAAGATCGCAGTGGATGGATGTGGTCACCTTCAGTGAGGTAAGCTACCCGGACTTGGTAAAAGCCTTCTACATCTGTCTGAAGTCAGAAGCAGATGGATCCCTTGTTTCCTCTGTCAAGGGTATCCAAATCAGAATAACCCATGAGCTTTTGCGTGATCTGTTTGGAGTAAAGACCTCTGGATTTAGTGGCATTCACTCTGTGAATGATGAAGTCAAAGGTCTCGGGATTATCGGTCCAGGATTTAAGTTGAAGGATGGGAAGCTTGATATTAATCAGATGTCCGCGTTCAACCGATTGCTTCACTTTATAGTCTGCCAAATCTTAGTTCCCCGTAGTGCTACCTTTTCCTCATGCACTAGGGCAGATTCGGACATAATGTTCTGGGCAATCCAGAACAAAGAGATAAACCTGGCCGCAGTGATGATTGAGCGAATGATGTTTGCACATGCTCAGTTATGGGAAACAAAGAGCAAGTTGAATGTTTCCCTTCCGTATGCCCATCTTCTGACCAAGATTTTCAAGCACTTTGGAGTAGATCTGTCAGGTGCGGTAGCTGAAAAGATGGGCCAGTCTATAAGGTCCAGAAACCTGAAGAAAAGTGGTTTTTCAGTGCAAGAAGGAGTTTGGTCGAAATCCTCTGTGGCTGAAGGAGAAGCAGTTATTGCAGATATTCCAGAAGCAGTAGAAGTAGAGCAAGCAGATCCAGCAGAGCAAGCAGCAGCAGTCCAGCAGAGCAAGAACCAGTTGAGTCAGCTGTGGGATGCCAATCCGAAGCTCAATTGGAAGAGGGTGCAGCTGGTGTGGCAGATTCCTTGCCCACCACCTTAGTCGCCTCTATTTTAAAAGAAGTATTGGACTCCATTCCCTCCATCTCAGTCTCTTCTAAGGCAGGTGGACCTGATGAAGATGTTGTCTTGGAAGAAGCTCCTGCTCAGGGGGAGCAAGAAAGTATTGAAGTCCCTGCTCCCATTCAGGGGGAGCATGCTGAGAGTGAAAAGCCAGAGAATGAAGCCTTTTCTGAGAAAGCTGCACCTACTCAGGAAACTCCAGCTCCAGCCATGGTTGATGTTAGTGAAGGCCCAAGTGCAACTATAAATCTTGAGGAGCCTGTCTCTCAGCCAGGTAAGCAGAAAAGAGTTGTTCACAGGAGGTCAAGGAAGGGCCATAGGAAAGTAAAGTTGAAGCATGTTATGGCCTTGTTAAAAGCCCAAGGAGAGATCTTGGCATCAGTTCAGTCTGGCATACAAGGAATTGTTTCAAATCAAGTTTCAACCTCCTCAGACGTATCCTCAATAAGAAATGCAATGAGGTATTTCAATAAAGAAATGTCTGATATGAAGAATTTGCTGGCTAATCTTTCAAAGTCTAGTGGTGTCCCTCCTGCACCTACTCAGAGCAGTCCAGCTGAAGTTCCTAGGCCACCAGGGCCTCCAGCTGAAGTTCCTAGGCCACCAGGGCCTCCAGCAGAAGTCTCTCGGCCAACAGGGCCGCCAGTTCAAGGGTCAGGGCCATCAGGGCCATCAGTTGTAAGGTCACCCGGACCAGTGGCAGCCTCAGGGTCTTCAGGACCCTCTCCTGCAGTCAGAGAAAGTCAGGCCAAAGGAAAAGAGCCAGTGTCAGTCTCCAAGGCCCCTGATACTTCATCTCTTGCCACTCCAACCCTCTCCACACCTTCATCTCCTCCTACTGCACCTCCTGCTCCACCAACCATAAAACATCCCATGCCTCGCACCCAACCTTCCTCATCCTCTACTTCCTCTCAACCCTCCTTCTCACCTACTCCAGCTCTCATCTCAGCTTCATCCTCATTAACTCCTCAACCTTCACCTATTAAAATTCAAACATCTCATCCTCAACCAACCTCTTCCTTAATCCTAAACACTTTTTCTATCCTCCTACTCCTCCTAATTCTGTTATCTTTCCTCCAGTGAAACCTCTGCCTCTTGGTATTTTGACACCAATGTTCCAGACAATTTTGAAAGGAACACTCTCCTCACCATTCTTTCCACAGCCTCTCACATTCACAGGACTGACCCTCCTAGTCCTGTCTTGAAAAAGAGAAAAACCTCTTCCTCTCTAAGCACTCCTTCTGCTTCTCTCTACCCTCCTTTATGGTACTCTCTTACCCTTGATCCTAAGAGAAGACCTATCTACAAAGAATACCTCCAGAAATGCATTCTTTCTACCATTTATGGTATTCCTTTTCTCAACCTCTCCGAACACCTGGACATTGTTCTTCCTTTTACTCAGATATCTCAAGCTTTCAAATCCAAAATCTTTGAGGGCACTGAGTTCAAGACTGAAGATCAGTGGGCAGCTATCAAAGGAAACAAGGCTCAGTACTCAAAATACCTGACTGCAAGGGCCGAATCTCTCTCTCTCAGAGCTCACCCACTCACCTTCTCTGAGTGGTTTATCTTCCAGCACAAGAACTCTTGGGGATCCTTCATTTTGAAGGAAATTCGCGTTGCCAGAGCCTTTCAGCTGTACAGTGACTTCTGTTACTTGAACAAAATTCCAGAAGTTCAGTTTTGCCAGTTCAACTCGCAGATTACTGTGCTGCAATCAGAAACCCCTCTCAACCTTCCTCTTACAGTAGACTTTGTCTCCTTCAAGGTTGATTTTCCAGTTCTTCTGCCGAAGCTGCACTCTTTAGTGTTTAATTCAGATGCTGGGTCTCATGCTTTAGATATGTTTGCAAGCAGTTGGGCCGGATGTCCGCCAAGCAGGGCCGATCTCCTTCTTTTTTGCGGTTCATCTTCAGAGAATATCACTCTGGCCGCATGTCTTCTCAGACCTTAGCTCCACTCATTTCTGAGTGTGAAAGACTCACCTCATCAGAATGGGAGCTTCTCTATCGGGCATCTTATCAGCAATTGGAAGCTATCAATCAAGATCTAGTCAGTCAGAGGAAGCCTGCTCTTTCTGCCGAAGCCTTTATGGATCTAAATTCCATCGCACCCATACCAGAGCTCTATGCTGTATGGGCATCTAGATATTCTGCTTTCTATGCCTTAAAGCAGGATCTGTTAAATCAAAAGATTCACTATCCAATTTCCTTGGACAGATTTCTCCATAGGGCCAGTTTTGGCAAGAGTACTTACTACAGATTCATTTTGGACAAAACTCAGTATGGAGAATTCTTAGAGCAGCAAAGGCAACTCTACATTCAGAGGAACATCCCTTCCATGGGACCCTCCTTCTCAGTTGCTTTTGGAGTTTTTCTACAACTTTTTGAGGATCTTGAGATCAAGGCATGGGCTGTTATCTCACAGCATGCCTCCTTGTTATCTCCTCTGTATTATCTTTCTCCATCTTAATAAAAATCTTTCTCTCTTCTTTGTCTCACAGCTTATCTTTTTGCCTAATGACAAAATGGGGGAGACAACTAACGTAAATCTGAAAAACATATTTCATTCTTTGTCTGATGTTTAGTATATTTTGTCATCATCAAAAAGGGGGAGATTGATGACCAAACTGTCCCCATAATAAATATTTCCATTTATTTATATATTAATTTTGATGATTAACAAAATAACACTAATGGATTTCTTGAGCCTTGAGAACAGGAAGCAAAAGAAAAATGAAAGATCAAGACAATCTGGTAAGTCCCATCATTTCTATCCAAGTCCCTGTAACGACTTCTTTGATAAGCAGAACGACTTCCTCTTTGACCGGAACACTCAAATCGTTACCGTAACGATTTCTTTAGAACTCGCAACGACTCTCTAGCCGTAACGACTTCTTTAGACCTCGTAACGATTTCTTTAGAACTCGCAACGACTCTCTAGCCGTAACGACTTCTTTAGACCTCGTAACGATTTCTTTAGAACTCGCAACGACTCTCTACCGTAACGATTTCTTTAGAACTCGCAACGACTCTCTAGCCGTAACGATTTCTTTAGACCTCGTAACGATTTCTTTAGAACTCGCAACGACTCTCTAGCCGTAACGATTTCTTTAGACCTCGTAACGATTTCTTTAGAACTCGCAACGACTCTCTAGCCGTAACGACTTCTTTAGACCTCGTAACGATTTCTTTAGAACTCGCAACGACTCTCTAGCCGTAACGACTTCTTTAGACCTCGTAACGATTTCTTTAGAACTCGCAACGACTCTCTAGCCGTAACGATTTCTTTAGACCTCGCAACACTTGATAGTCATAACGATTTCTTTACAACTTGATAGTCATAACGATTTCTTTACAACTCGATAGTCATAACGATTTCGTGTAACGATTTCTTTACAACTTGATAGTCATAACGATTTCTTTACAACTCGATAGTCATAACGATTTCGTGTAACGATTTCTTACAACTTGATAGTCATAACGATTTCTTTACAACTCGATAGTCATAACGATTTCGCGTAACGATTTCTTTATTAGTCATAACGATTTCTTGCAACGATTTCTTTAGAACTCGCAACGACTTGCCTGTTGTAACGGCTTCATAAGTTATCACAACGATTTCTTTACAGTTCATAACGACTTGCTATAATTCATAACGATTTCATAAGTTATGAAGTCAGCAAGATTCTTTTTATCGAATTTCTTGATGCATCAGTATAATGCTTTTTAATAGCGTTGAAAAGTCAAAGTCATATCTTGTCCGTTGACTGCTATGCATTAAATGCTCTCCGATCGTATCTCCCATGCATGCAGACAATATCTTCCATTTCTATGCTACTCTGTCTACGTACTTTTTGGGACAGAAAGGAGCTTTGCTATATACTGCAATATCTGTTCCCTCTCAACTAACAATAGACAGCAGTCCTAGCTGTCTTCTATTTATTGATGATATGCTTACAGATATCTGACAAGACTCATCTGGACAACGTTGGACACAAGATACAAAGTTCTATGACATCTCTTTGGCGTGTACACCAGGATAAAAGACTGACGATCAGAAGCTTCCTCAGTGACCAGTCTAACGTACACAAGGATAAGAGACAACGGACACTTCAACGTTCGAATTTGAATCAGCAGTTTAAATAGAAGACTCAAGACGAAAAGAAAGAACATATAGAGCAACATCGCTTGATTTAGAAGAGAAAGAAATCCATCTCTCACAATCTTTAGAACCTTGAAGAAGAGCGAAGCCTCCACTCCAAACCTAGTTCTAAGCTCTTAGCTCTCTGTGCTCAAAAGGAATCTTCTCTTTTGTAAGAGCCTGTGTGGTCCTTGGAGAGAAAAACCTTGTTAAATCTCTCTCTCTCGGGGCTTAGGAGCTTCAGTGTGTAGCTGGTCAAGCTAGAGTCTGAAGCCTGTTTCCACTCTCTTTTCTTATTAGATTGTGTTCCCTTCTGGACGAAGGAAGACCTGGTGGTATCCAGGGTGGTTGTTGTACCCTTCTGGACGAAGGAAGACCTGGTGGTATCCAGGGTGGTTGTTGTACCCTTCAGGCTGAAGGAAGACCAGTTGAGGCTGGGTGTAAGGATCCTTAAGGGGGATTGTACCCTTGGTAGTAAAATCCTGAGGTATTGCTCAGGGACTGGACGTAGGTCTCCTGTGGAGAGGAGTTCCGAACCAGGATAAAAATCCTTGTGTCTTGTGTGTTGTGTTTTGTGTCTTGATTGTTGTCTTGTTTGCTCTAACTCTAACCTTGTTATTAAGTTGTGCAATCTTTTCAGTAAACAGGTTTTAATCAAAGATCGAAGTTTTAATAACCCATTCACCCCCCCCTCTGGGCTAGCTAGCTGGGCAACAGCATGGACTCCTACTAGCCCATGAAATACATGGAAAGTTTAGAATCATCCAGCAAAAGCAAAGCAACACTCTCAACCGCAGAAGAGACATTTGGTGAAGAATCAGATGACAATAAGGCATGGGAAGTAGTGAAGATGAAGAAGCTTTCCTCTCCAGAAGATTGCAAAGGATACTAGCTAAGAAGGTTCCAGTCTGGAAGGAGATATTTTAAGAAAGGAAAAGACTTTAAGAAACCTGAGGTCAAAGATTCAAAAGAGTTGAACCCATTTGTTATGAATGCAAGAAGCCTGGACGCATCAAGCCGAGTGTCCAAAGTTGAAAAAGACCGAGCTTAGAAAGAAAGATAGCTCGAAGAAATTCAGAAAGTATAAGACAAAGGCCATGGCAGCAGCATGGGACAACGACAGCAACTCAGACAGTGAGTCAAGCTCAAGCGAGGAAGAAGAAGAAAGGCCAACATGGCCTTCATGGCAAATATTGAGGAAAAGGTAACCTCTGACTCCTCATTTACTTCTTGCAACGAATCTGATTCAGATAGTTTAGAAGATGCCTTCAATGAGTTATATAGCAAATATAAAGATGTATGTAAAGTATTAAAAATTACTAAGAAAAATCATGCTTGTTTAGAAATTACCAACGCAGATCTAAGATTTGAAAATGAGCAATTAGAAAAACAAGTTTGAGAGCTAAAAAGAAGGAATGAATTATTATGTGAAGATTTAAAAAGTAAAAATGACCAGATAGCTAATCTGGAAAGCCAGGAAACTGTAAGTAAGCTAAAACAAGAAATTAACACATTAACAAAAGAAAATGAATATTATCTAGTACATTAGAAATTTTACAAATGGTAAATCCACATTAATACTAAAAAGAGCTAGAAGATCAGGGAAAAAGAACAATGGCTTAGGATACACTCCTCCTGATAATGAAGATACAGTAGTGCATCCTAAAATTTATCCAACACCAAAGTTTGTTGCTGAACAAGACACTGCATACAAATCTAAGTTCAGATATACACAAATTGAAAAAGTAAGTAAAACATCTTGTTGTATTCACTGTAACAAGTTAGGACACATTAAAATAACATGTCCAACTAAACATATAAAATGGATAATCAAAAAGAAAAATGATGATACTAACCAACAAGGACCCAAAAGAACTTGGGTACCTAAATCTTAGTGTTTTTATTGCAGGGAAGCCTAAGAGCATCAAAGTGGTAACTAGATAGTGGATGCTCAAGGCACATGACAGGAAATAGAAGGCTGTTCTCACATCTTGAAGATGAAGAAGGCACAGTGACCTATGGCGACAATGGAAAGTGACAGTGATAGGTTGCGGATCAGTTAGCAGTCAAGGCAGAACTCTCAAAGAAGATGTCCTATGCGTGAAAGGACTCAAGCACAATCTAATCAGCATTAGCCAGCTGTGTGACAAAGGGCATCATATTAAATTTCAAGAGTCAATGTGTAGTATCATGAAAAATGGCACAGTTGTGTTTGAAGCCAGCAGGGAAAAGAATTTATATGTGCTTCATTTAGAAGAATTAAAGGATCAAGATATATGTCTTGCAGCAAACAAAGATCAGTCAGCCGAACTTTGGCACATAAGACTTGGCCACTGCAGTGTGGATGGAATCAGAAAACTGATCAAGAGGAACCTAGTAGAAGGTTTTCTCAAAGTAAACTCAAGGATAGAAGGTGTGTGTGAACCTTGTGCAAAAGGGAAAACACAAAATCTTCTTTCAAATCGAAGATAGTTGTAACCACTTCAAAGCCATTGGAATTATTATATATGGATCTATTTGGGCCAATGAGAACAATAAGTTTTGGAGGAAAGAACTTTGGATTCGTAATAGTGGATGACTATTCAAGATTCACATGGGTATCATTCTTAGAACATAAAGATAACACATTTGATAGTTTTTGTTAGCTTCAATAAGAAAACTCAGAAGATAAGAAGTACAATATTGTCAGTATTCGATCGGATCATGGAGGAGAGTTTCAGAATGAAGATTTACTGAGTTCTGTAATGATCAAGGAATAGAGCACAATTTTTCAGCACCAAGGACACCACAACAAAATGGAGCTGCTAAGAGAAAGAACAGAACTTTATTGGACATGGCCAGAACTATGCTATCGGAATACAACCTACCAAGGTACTTCTGGGCCGAAGCCATCAACATAGCTTGCTACATAATCAACAGAGTAATGATCAGGCCAATCATAACGAAGACAATATACGAGTTATTCAAGCAGAAGAAACCAAAGATCAGTCACTTCAGAACCTTCAGATGTCCATGCTTCATCCACAATAATAGCAAAAGGGATATTGGTAAGCTAGACTCCAAATCCGATGAAGGTATCTTTATGGGGTATGCTTCTAAACCCAAAGGATATAGAGTATTTAACAAGCAAAGTTTATTAATTGAGCAAACAGTACATGTTATTTTTGATGAAACTAACCCTACCTTGAGAAAGAAAGTAGATAGTGATATTAGTGATGCAGAAGATTTGTCCAAGAAATTAAAGAATACATCTATCAAAGACAAGGAAGATCCACCCTTGGAAGAACTACAACAAAAATATATATCACATGATGGTCTTCCAAAAGAATGGAGATACAAGAAGGATCACCCGTTGGATAACATTATTGGAGATCCATGGGTTGGGGTAAGAACCAGAGGTAATGTAATTTCCTGTGATTATTTAACTTTTGTATCTCAAATAGAGCCTAAGACAGTCAATGAAGCACTGTTTGATGAATCTTGGATATTAGCCATGCAAGATGAACTTAATCAGTTCAAGAGAAACCAAGTGTGGTCCCTTGTTCCGAGACCATCAGATCATCCTGTGATCGGCACCAAATAGGTGTTCAGGAATAAATTGGATGAAGCTGGTGTGATCACTAGAAACAAGGCCATACTGATAGCTCAAGGCTACTCCCAAGAGGAAGGCATAGATTTCGGTGAAACCTATGCACTAGTGGCTAGACTAGAGGCAATTAGAATTTTACTTGCTTATGCATCTGCATTGAATTTAAAACTTTTTCAAATAGATGTAAAATCTGCATTTCTAAATGGTTATATAAAGGAGGAAGTCTATGTAGAACAACCTCCTAGTTTTGATGATATCGATTTTTCAAATCATGTTTTTAAGTTGCATAAAGCCTTTTATGGATTAAAACAAGCACCTAGAGCATGGTATGAAAGGTTAAGTGCATTTTTATTAAACCATGGTTTTATCAGAGGTCAAGTAGATATCACATTATTTATTAAGTCTAAAGACAGAAATGTATTGCTTGTACAAATCTATGTAGATGATATAATATTTGGTTCTACTGATAAATCTCTTTACAAGTATTTTGAAAAGCTTATGCAGGGAGAATTTGAAATGAGCATGATGGGGGAGCTCAATTACTTCCTCAGATTGCAAATCAAGCAAGGAAAAGAAGACACACATATTTGTCAAGCAAAGTAGACCAAAGAACTACTAAAGAAGTTTAAATTTGAAAACGCCAAGCCACTGTCAACACTAATGAGCACATCTACAAGGCCAGATAGTGACAAGGATGGTAAGAAAATAGACCAAAAGCTCTACAGAGGTATGATAGGTTCTTTACTCTTTGTAACTGCTAGTAGACCAGACATTCTATTTAGTGTATGCATGTGTGCTAGATATCAAGCTGATTCTAAAGAATCTCATCTAATATTTGTCAAAAGGATTTTTAGATATTTAGCTAAAACTCATGATCTAGGACTATGGTATCCCAAATCATGTGAAGTAAATTTAGTAGGATATTCTGATGCTGACTATGGTGGATGCAAAATAGATAGAAAAGGCACCAGTGGTTGTTGTCAATTTCTTGCAGGATGTCTGATTTCATGGTCATCAAAGAAACAAAATTCAGTAGCACTGTCAACAGTTGAAGCTGAGTACGTGGCTTCTGGAAGCTGTTGCACACAACTCCTATGGATTAAACATCAACTTTAGGATTATGGATTACACATCAAGACAATTTTCTTGCTGTGCGACAACACCAGTGCAATAAATCTCACCAAAAATCTAGTTCAGCACTCAAGGACAAAGCATATAGAGGTTAGATATCATTTCATTCGAGATCATATAGCTAATGGGAATATAGATATTTCTTTTATAGATACTCAAAATCAGTTAGCAGATATCTTCACAAAGGCCTTACCTGAAGAGAGATTTACATCTCTTAGAAGGGAATTAGGCATGTGTAAATTGTGATAGATTTATTTGTATAAAACTTAAATAACCATAATTTCATAATATCAATTATTCTCTCCCATGAAATTAAGAAAATTCCTTAGACTTGTTTGCATCATAAATACCTTTGACGGTTCGTTAATTTAAAAAGTCTTTATTTATCTCAAACATGTCTTCTTTTGTCTTTTTCTACATTTATGGCGCTATCCTTTCAAAAAGTCACTTTATCTTTATCTGATAAATCCCGCAATCTGTGTCATAACGATTCATCTCCCTCTCTCATCTTCCTCTCGAGCAGCAAGAAAGGTTCACTTCCGTGAAGATGAAGCTGTGCGGCAACAAGGCTATTGATGTCGTAGATTTGGAGAAGAATGGCATGCATAGCATAGTGGCAGCAATGTAGAAAATGAAGTGGTCACAGATGGCAAGCTTTTCTGAGGAAAGTTATCCTGACCTGTTTAAGGCTTTTTATGTTTGTCTGAAGTCAGAGGCAGATGGGTCTTTGACATCCACGGTCAAAGGAACCCAAATTCGGATGACTTATGAGTTATTGGAATCCCTATTTGGTGTGTCTACCACAGGTCACAGCGGGGTAAACACTGTCGATATTCAGGCCAAGAGTTTTGGGGATAGTCAGTCCTGAGTTCAAGCTGAAGGATGGAAAGATTGACATCAACCAGTTGAATGCCTTTAATAGAATTCTTCACTTTATTGTGTGTCAAATTCTGATGCCCAGGAGTGCGACCTTCTCAACCTGTACAAAGGCCAACTCCGATATGATGTTCTGGGCCATTCAGAACCAAGGTATCAATATGGAAGAGGTTATCATCGAGCGAATGATGCTTGCTACGACAATGATTTGGGACAAGAAGTGTAAGTTAAATGTGTCCCTTCAATGTTAAATGTGTCCCTTCCCTATGCTCACATGTTGACAAAGATTATTCAGCATTTCAACATAAATTTGACTGGCGAGGTTTCTGAGAAGATGGGCCAGGCAAACAGGAGCAGAAATTTGAAGAAGAGTGGTTTCTCCTTGGTAGCTGGGATATGGACCAAAACCTCAGTAGCTAAAAGTGAGGCCATTATTGGAGAAGCTCAAGAAGTCCAAGAAGAGGTAGCTCAGACAGTGGCAGCAGCAGCGGGTCCAATAGTTCAAGATCAGCAAGAAGATGTCAGGGCAGAGATGCCAGCTGTCCAAGAAGAACAAGCAGCAGCAATAGAGGTCAGAGTTGATGATTTGATGATGAGTGATAGCCAAATTGAGGATATACCTCCAGAGCATATTGAGCTCGTTGGGCAAGTTGAAGCGGTTGCCACCCCCACCTCAATAGTAGCTTCAGTACTAAGAGGTGTGCTGGACTCTATCACCAGC
Source organism: Colocasia esculenta (assembly GCA_014218235.1). Taxonomy (NCBI): domain Eukaryota; kingdom Viridiplantae; phylum Streptophyta; class Magnoliopsida; order Alismatales; family Araceae; genus Colocasia; species Colocasia esculenta. The sequence goes on along the minus strand of CM024762.1, from coordinate 72,435,715 downwards.
ACTCAGGGAGAGTCAGAAAAGGTTTGTGAACAAGTTGCAGAGGTTGTGGCATCAGGCCACAAACAAGATATTCAAATGGAGTGAGCTCTCATTCAGGGGGAGCAAAAAGATTTGGCTGAAGATGTGGCATCAGGCCACATAGACGATGTTTAGATGGAGGATGCTCCTAGTCAGGGGGAGCATATTGCTGAGAAGGAAGTAGAGCTTTAGGGGGAGCACACTGCTAGCCCCCAAGTTGATCAGTTTGAAGAAGGTGTTGTGGAGAGCACCTCTGATGAAGAAAATGTTGATAATGTGGAGCCCGTTGCTAGGGCAAGTGAAAAGGGTAAAAGTGTAGTTCCTGAGATTCCCCTCCTCACAAGGAAGCCAAACCGAAGGCTAAAGCAGAAGAAGTTGAAAATCAATATGAAGCCTATAATTGACAGATTGGATGAACAAGGTAAAATTCTTTGCTCTGTGCAATCAGACATTGCTTCAATTTTCATTAGCCAGAGCACATCATCTAAGGAAATGGGAATGGTTTGAAATGCAGTCAGATGGGTGAGAAGTGAGCTGAGTACCATAAAAGACTCAATAGCTACTCTTTCAGATTTTTTGAGGGTGCAATCCATTCCTGCCTCTCCTGCTCCCTCTCCTGCAGTTCCTGCCAGTAGTACTGGGCCATTAGGGCCAGTTAATGTTGAGCAGTCTGGGCCATCAGGGCCAAGGGTTGTAGAAGAGGTAGTCCGGCCATCAGGGCCTATTGAAGACGAGCAGTCAGGGCCACCAGGGCCAATCTTGGGTGAGTCTGGGCCATCAGGGCCAATGGAGTCTGAGGCTGTTCCCACTAGAGCAGAAGACCAGGTTGTTGCCCTTGAGCCCCCTAGCTCCTCTTCGCTTCCAACTCCAGCACCTCCCTCTCCACCATCATCCTCCACTGCACCTCCAGCACCTACTATCTTCAAACAACCCCTTCCTAGAAACATTTCATCTCCTACTCCATTTCCTTCAGAATCCTCCTCATCTCTTGCTTCCTCCACATCCATTCCTCCTCCTATTGTTAAGGTTCCTCCAGCATCATCTTCAGCTCGAACCTCTTCTTCTAGTCCTTCATCTTATGGACCATCCGTACCACCTCCATCTACCTCTCATTTTGTTCTTCATCCTCCTACTCCTCCCTCTTTTGTCACCATCATTCTAGAGGGTGCCCAACTTGAACATCATATGATCCAGGACATTAAAGATGAGTTTGAAGTAGCAATGCTTTGGGACTCACCCCCATATGACAGGCGCTTCCAGCCCTGCTCCTAAGAAAAGAAAAACATCCTCAAAATGTGCCATCTCTTTTGAACCTCTCTTTCCATCTCTTTGATTTTCTCTCATAGTTGAAAATCGAAGAAGGCCCTTTTACTGTGAATATCTCCAGAAATGCACCTTTGCTACTATTTTTTGACTTCCTTATCTAAATCTCTCCGAAAATCTCAATATCATTCTTCCTTTTTCTTCCTTATCCAAGGCTGAACAGTCAAAAAAAATTTCCATGACTGAAGCGAAAACTGAAGATCAGTGGGCTCGGGGGCACAAGTCTTTTTACAGCAAATTTCTTCAAGCTCAGGCAGCCAGATATCCACCCCGAGATCATCCTTTGACTCTCTCTGAGTGGTTCCAGATCCATCACAAGGATGGATACCTTGGGGCCCCTTGTTCAGATAGAAATCAAGCTTATCCGTCATTTTCAGATGTTTACTGACTACTGCTTGTAGACATGCGAATTCAACTCCACCACGGGCAAGTTTTATATTGCGCTATAACGCCAGAAATGGCCCTCTTTTTTCCTTGCAAGAGCGTTTTCCCCATCATTCTGGATCACCCCCATTCTTCTCCGGTGCTTCCCCTTCATTTCTAGGGCCCCTCGGGAATTATAGGCATCAATTCCATGTCGTGATGGGTTTGGCGGCCGCGTCTCTAAAGGCGTCCCGTAACCCGAACGCGATTTAAGATACCCTGGCTTAACGCAACGACTTTGATGGGTGCGATGTTAACATGACGGGCAAGTCGGCCGCGACTACGCGCTTAACGCATCGGCCCTGCACGACGCGACAATGAATTCCCATTTTATTTACGAAAACTACTTTCTTCATGAATGCGTCTGCCAAGGGCGATGCGATTCTAATTTCACTTCTGGCAGCATTTTAATAAATAAAATTTGAAAACCTTATCGCGTCGTGTGGTGCCGATGCAATTCAGTTTATAGTCACGTCCTTCCTTCCGGGCGCTATTTAAAAGTCGGTTATGCATAGTCACGTCCTGCCTCCAGGACGCGATTCAAAGTCGGCTATGGCCCAAAAAGTTATCGCGCCCAAGCCCATAATCATGAGAAAATCCTAAAATCGTGTCCTTTTCAGTAGACGCGATTCAGAGAGGTCAAATCATAATTCCATGTCAGCAGACAGCGCATGTAAGCCCCATGCCTCGAAAATTACCCCTAAGGTAATCGCATCGGCCATGGCTGCCTCGTTTCAAGTCGCGGCAGCCATGGCAGACGCGATTATGTTCCTTATCGTGGTGTACTGATAGGACGCAATTCGAAAGCATGGCAGCAATCGTGCACCTATCTCATCGAACCGACCTTGCGAATCGTGGACGTGATCCAATTCAAGTCGCAGCCTCCTAGCCCACGCAATTCTAATCGCGGGCTGCCGCTCAGACGCATTTCACTCTTAAGGTCGCGTTCGTTGTACCGGATGCGATTTGAAGTTTTTACCTCTATAAATATACCCCCGAGGGTCATTTGTAGAAGGGGGGTCCACAGAGTGGCAAAGCCCTGCCGGATTCCTGCCTCGACGTCCGAGCCCAGGGGAACCTTCCACTTCGCGGTGATCCACGCCATCCCTCGGAGCCCGGAGCCGGCGTCCCCGTCGTCTTCCTCCACGTGCACTGGAGCAGATCAAGGCGGAAGCGTCTTCCCCTCATTCCTCGTCTAACTGGCAACACCGCCGCACCATCCAACATTCGGGGAAGCACCCCCTCCCCTTTCCTCTTTTCTCTCTCCATCCACCTCCTCCGGGCCCCACGTGGTCCTTTTTATTTTCATCTCCTCCGAGTCCCACGTGGCCCTTATACTCCCTTTTTTTACACACACACATGCATCATACACACACACACATACCTATTCTTTAGGGGTTTAAAAGCCACCAAATGGTAAGTCCTTTTTTTATGCCCTTTATGTCATTCTATTCCTTATTATTAAAGAATTGCATACTATACGTGGCTAATCCTCTTTATTTTTCTTTGTCTTTTTCTTTGTCAGGGTAATCAAACAGAAAACGCTCTATGCCACGGCCGGCCTTGCTCGTAGAGGAAGAAAGGACCCACACCCCCACGCAACCTCCCATGCTCCAAAAGGTATTTCTCGAGATCACATTCTTCCATCCGCACCCCTCGTCGTGCATCTCCATTTGGCACCCTCGTGTGCCTGGCGATCACGATCTTTTTCTTTTCTGTCCTTTTCTACTTTTCCACCTCTGTCACCATTTTCTTTTATCCCCCCCCCCCCTCTTTGTGGGCCATCGTCTTTCTTTTTTTCTTTCTTTCCTTTTCTTCTCCGAGGGCTCCGAAGGAACCTCGCGGAAGTGGGAAAAGAGGTGATCACGATCTTTTTATTTTCACTCCATATCCACACACCACAAACTCTCCTTCACACATTTTCTATTTTTATTTTCCACCCCCTCTTTATGGGCTCCTCGAAGTCTTTGCCCTAAAAATGAACTCCAAAAGCGGTACCTACAGATTGGCGATCACGGTGGGACCTCTTTTGCGCTTTTCCTTTTGATTACCCTCCTCCTTCATGCCCCACGTGGCACTCTCCTTTCTTTTCCTGCTTTATACTGTGTTGCATGCTATAGTTTTTATTTTTTCTTCTTTTTTACACATCTCCTGCTTTCCTGCACTTTTTCTTCTATCCTCGGGTGGCTGTTGGAATCGAGTCCAACACAAGGGACACGTTTATAATGCATCCACTGTACCGGACACATTTCGTTTTGTTGTTGCGGCGACTAAAGCCGATGCGTTCAGCTTCCTTTTTGCAGCGGCCTTAGCCGACGCGTCTTTGTTGTCGCGGCGGCTAAGGCCAACGCGTCTCTATATATCTTAATCCTATTTTCTACACATCTTTCCTGCTTACTGCTTTTTACTACTTTCGTTTTTGTTTTCGGGTGCCTGTTTGGAATCGCGTCCCACCCAGAGGATGCGATTCAGGTTTTTGGTAACGCGTCCGCCTACCCGGACGCATTATACTTTTCTTGTCACGCTGGCGCAGGCTGACACGTTATTGTCGTGGCGGCAAAGGCCGACAGTCCGTCCACAGGGACCAGACGCATCGCTGACAGCCTTCCGGGGCTCTCAGTTCTACGTCCGAGTACAAGCTACATCTAAGCCTCCATGACCCTAGGTTGAGGGGCATCAGAACATGAATAGCTATAAACAAGCACCTCGAAGACTCATCAGCACACGGTCCTGCAGTAGAGGGAGAGACCTAGAAATGGCTAGATCGATCAAAGGACTTTGGTGTAGAGAAACAATCGGAGGGGACAACCCACAAGCAACAAAAGGAGGGGAACTTTACATCCTTAAAGTAGATTAGGTATATGACCCAAAGGAATACTGAGAACAAATGAAGGGGAAGCAAAATGGGGGTGGGTTGTGGCTGCAGGGGTGGGGGTCTAGAGATAGAAATAGAGGCGGTACTATGGCAGAGGAATAAGATTAAGGGGGAGGCGAGGTGGAGATAAGGGGGAGGCAAGGTGGAGGGTTTAAGCAAGCCTAACAGAGGGGGAATTACACTACGGTGGGGGAAATGACATATACACAGGGAGAAAACAAAGGGGATGTGCATTAGGTTGAGATTAGGAAGGAAGACAAATGAAGGGGAGGAGACGCTAAGGTCATGAGTTGAAGGAAGAAGGTGTGGGAAGGCACTACGAAAGGAAGCATAAATAGAGCCAATGTGGGAGATGGCCAAAAGAAAACCAAATGAGGATGGGGATGAACGAGGCAAGGAGGATATGTGGTTAGATCACCGGGGAATGAGGTGGAAGAGAGGGGGGGGGGAGTGTAGTGCCCTAGATTTTTGCTAGATTGAATTATGAAATTTTGTGTGTTTTTCTGCATCTAACATTGAACTGTAAATTTGATGAACTTGACGTCAAGATTTACTGATGTTGACTACTGTTGACGACATAATCGATTGTCGTCTACTGTCTGTTAACGACAGGAGAATGTGTCGTTTATATTTTTCTAGAATATTTTGTTTTTCGGGCAAGTCTTTTGACAGCAAGATCGATGGACATCTACTTCATGGTCGATGACAACGTAGGTTGATGTTAACCTGACTTGCCAATTTTTGTTGTTACCGTACCGGGGAGAAAAGATCGGTCATTTTCATGGGATTTAATCGATGGATCGGGACATTTTTGGTTCAAGGGTCAAGATTGAAGCTTAAACAAACCGTAGGAGTCCTTATAAGACCTTGATTTGGCCTTTAGGAAAGGGTTTTTCCACTGTTTTGGAGGTGAGAAAAGAAGGCCGAAGGAGGAGTTGTTGTGCGATGTTTCGTGCAAACTGAAGCAATCTGGACAGAGGGAGAACTTGAAGGATCGAGTGTAGAAGGTTCTCCGAGTGTGGTTGCTGTTTGGAGGACGGATCGAGCGATTGAAGACAGTGGCAGAGACTGCCTTGTCACCAAGGCGGGTGTAAGGCCCTCAAAATATGTGTATATTATATTTATTTATTTCTGTGCTTATATGTTGTTTGATGTTTTGATGTTCTACCCAAAATCCCTGTTTAACATCAACATCCCTTGACGTTAAGAGCAGGTTGACGGGAACTTGTGTGTCGTTGACTGTATGGCCAGAGGATATTGACGTCAACATCAATTGATGCCTATTTCCTATTAACGGCAGCAAAGTGGCCGTTTACTTCACCGGCTGTGTTAGGGATTCCATATTTGAAACGGCCCCGTTTTCTGCGGAATTTATTTAGGAAATGTTTTCCCCCAATGGTCAAGACTCCTAATACTAGGTTTACCCCAACTCTTAGCCTATATAACCTAGACATCTCGGCTAGGAAAGACCCTTTGGTTCATAAAGAGATTCTAGGGTTCAGGTGAGAGAAAAGGCAGACTTTAGAAAGGCTTGATCGGGCCTTTGGGAGGCTTCTCCAGCAAAGGTTGTTTTGGAGGTGAAGGAGCTCCCTTGACTCCGGGAGATCATCTGTGCAAGCGTGGGGATCGGATTTGGGCTGAAGAAATCACCTCTTTGGCTTGGCTGAGGAGGGCTTCATCACCAGAATTAGATCTTTTGAGGTTTTTCTAAAGGCATGTAACTTAGGGGTTTCATCCCTAGATATGTCCCCTAGAGTTTAGGAATTTTTACAGATTTTTAAATCGTGTCCTGGACCCCCAAATTCTATCTTTTTATGCGTTGAGTCTGCACTTTTCTGCAGACAGGAGGTTGACGAAAACCTTGTTGCTGCCAAGTTCCTGAGTTAACGATAACCGATTGTGCCGTTAACCCACTTTGACGGCAAGACCCTTGCCGCCAAGTTCTTCTGGTTTTACAGAATTGTGAATTTAATCTCTGTGATATGATTTTTGGATTTTTGGATGTTTGCCCATGCTGTAAAAATTATTGATGTTAAGGTATTGTCTTAGGGTTGAACCATGAATTTCTGTTGAATTTTTTATCATGCTTTCATTTAAAATAATTTCTGTTATCGAGAAATATGCCTAATTTGATAGGTTTAAATTCTAAATAAATAAAATTGTTACAAAAAATTTTCATGAACTTAGGGCTTCTGTTTACATGTTTTAAAACTGTGAGAACTGACTGTTTATTGTTTATCATGTTAAAGTGTAATATCTTGCTAAAATTGCATGAAATCTATGTTAAGTGTTAAAAATAGTATATTGTGACAAAAAATCTGAAAAATTAGCCATATGATATATGCTATGTGTAGAGTTTGCCATTAAAATTTGGGACTGTTTTGATATCCGAAGGTACTGATTGCATTTATAAAGTGTATTAAAGCCATGTTAAGCATATTTAATTAAGAAAATGTATTTTCAAGTGATTAGCAGCATGTTTAGGTACTGTTATGCATGATTTGATACTGTTAGACAATAATGACAAGTTCTATAAAGTAAGATGTATGTATTTTAAAGATTTGCACGTGAATGGACCAAATAGTGCATGTAAAATGATGTTAATCATGTGATTAAGTGAGATAATGTGTTTAAGTAAAATATGTGCCGAAATTGACACTGCTACGATAGAAGGCCATAGAGCTGTACTGTAGAAAAATCCCTATGGGGGGCTCAATGTGTATGTGATATTCTGTTGGCATCAGGATGAAATCCTGGAGGTGGACAAGTACCACTGGTTAGGGTGGAGAGGGCTTCTCCCGGCTCTGCACAGTTACGAAGATTTATCACTATATTACCTAGGTGACGAGTATGTGTTATGTGATATGTGTGTCCTTCTTTATGGTGGTTCGAACTATGTGTCACGGAAAATTAATGTGTAATGATGTGAAACATGTGTAAATGTGTAATGTGTTCATGTGAAAGAGATGTGCAAATATGTTACGATGTGAATCAATGTGAAAACCATGTGATTATGTTTTATTTATGTTAAAACATCAAGAAAAATGTGTGATCATGTGATATAAAAGTATGTGAAAAATGATAGATATCATGCTAGGTTTCGTAGTAACTATGTGCTAAATTCCATGATCAAGTTATGTAGAAAAATGTTGTGAATGAGTTGTATTTAATGACATGTTTAAAGTTAAAGACCATGTGTAAAAAGCATGTTATAGGTTATTCATAGGTACTTGATTATCATGACATGAACCATGTGCAAAACTTCACTTATTGTTTCAAAAATAGCATGTTATGTGATATGTGTATGGATGTGCCAATGGGTTACTTGCTGAGTCTTTGTGAAGACGCATACTTGCTTTAACATACATGTGAGACAGGTGTCCCGGTGCTAGAGGGGGACATTGTGAGGAGCGACTTCGAGCGAGAGGAGGAGTTGTGCTTGTGGAGACTACTTGTTTAGACTACAATTTCATTTACTAGTATGTGGACAATGATGTTATTATATGGACTTGTATAATTGTGGACATTGGTTTATTTTCATTACTGCTATATAGACTGTGGAATGTGTGATTGATGATGGAATAAGAGTATCTCTTATTTCCGTTGTACTTTCTTTTGTTATTTATATACATCTCTACCTACTGTGTTGTGTTGGGTACATGTCCCACTGTGACGGCGCCCTTTATATTGATGTGGGTTGGTATAATCTTACTGGTATAAAGAGGGTCATTATAGAGATTGGTATCAGAGTAACAGGTTGAGATTGTACATAAATAAGCCATCATCTACACAATATTTCAAAGTCTTTATAGAATTAGTCCATATATGTGGAAAATATCTAATAATGAATCAAAGATAGTTAAGAAAATGGTTAGAACTAAGTAATTTAGATTCTAACTGAGTTAATTGTTTTATAGGCAATGGTGAGCCATGGTAGGCACAGTACTCAGGCTAGGGAAGACGAGCAGAGGTGTGAGGAGAGGGGTGAGCAGCAGGCCCCAGCACCCCAGGGTCCTACGGTACTTCCTCCACCACCACCTATGGATTATGGCATGTTCATTCAAGGCCTAGTCCAGGTGATGCAGACTCAGCGCAGACACAGGCGGCACTGCAGGCTCAGTTGCAGGCTCATGTTAGAGTTGTTAAATAGGGAGTAGTCTATTTTGTTAAATGTATGATTGCTTATGTGTTGCTTGTTATCTCAGGCTCAGGCTCCAGCTCCAGTTCCTCAGGAGCATGGCGATGGTGGTCCATCCATCATGGAGAGGTTTAAGAGGATGGCTCCGCCTTCTTTTAAGGGGGAGAGTCAGCCCCTTTTGGCAGAGAGCTGGATGAGGGAGGTAGAGAAGATCTTTCGGGCTATCAGGTGTGCAGAAGAAGATAAAGTTAGCCTAGCTACTTACATGCTACAGGTACTTAGGGTATATGTACTTGTGTAAGGTTAAGATTTTAGTTTGTATGGTGCTTATGGGTTGTGTTTTGTAGGAGAGAGCCGATGTTTGGTGGGCCTTCATGCTACATATGAGGTACGAGGACGTTGCTATTGAGGTGACTTGGGCCGAGTTCACGAGGCTATTTTGGGCCAAGTTCATCTTCGATCACATCCAGGATAAGATGGAGTAGGAGTTTCCCTCTCTCACACAGGGCTCCATGACCGTCTTGGAGTATGAGGCCAGGTTTGTCGAGCTTTCTAAGTATGCTCCTCATATTGATGCTGATGAGCGCAGGAAGGCCAAGAAGTTTGTGATGTGGCTCAAACCATCACTCAGGTCGAGACTGGTTGTGTTTGACCACCGTACTTTGGACAAGGCTCTCAGCATAGTATGCAGGCAGGAGAGTGAGATGGACCAGTACTTGGAAGAGAAGAGGGCAGCACAGAAGAGATCAACGCCACATTTCCAGAGGTAGGACAGGAAGAAGGCAGTGGTGTACCAGTCACTACAGCATCTTGTGGCAGCTTCGAGTAAGCAGGCGGTTGTGCCACATCCCCCAGTTTCAAGCCCTGGGACAAGAAGGCATGTCCTCATTGCGTTAGGACACATGGTGGATCCGAGTGCTGGAATCTAGTAGGGAAGTGCCTAAAGTGTGGAAGCACCGAGCACCAGATCAGAGATTGCCTCAGACTTCAGCAGTTTGTTGAGAGAGGAGCGCCAGCCCCAACAGCGGCAACAACAACAGCACCAGTGACAGGAAGACCAAGAAGGCGTCGGGCCCAAGCCCGAGTGTTTGCACTAGCTCGAGAGGACACAGAGCAGGTCCAGAACCTCACAGAAGTTACAGTTCTAGTCATGGGTGTGCAGGCTTGAGTGTTGTTTGATATGGGTGCTACACACTCGTTTATTTTCAAGCGGTTTGCCAAGCAGTTAGCAGCAGAGTCTGGAGTTGAGGCAGAGGAGTTAGAGGTTCCCTTGTCTGTGCACACACCAGCAGGTGCGGTAGTGACCAGAAAGTGCATTCCATCCTTAACTATGTGCATTGAAGACCGAGGCTTGTTCGGGTGCTTCTACTTGCTCAAGATGAAGGACTATGATGCCAAACTTGGTCTGGATTGACTTGAGGAGTACTATGCCTTGGTACATTGTAGGGGGAAGATGATTACTTTCCATATTCCTGGAGAGGATGAGTTCTCACATCCGTTGCCAAGGAATTTAGCGGGAAGATTTGTGATCTCTGCCATGAAGGCTATGAGGATGGTGAACAAGGGTTGTGATGCTTTTCTTGCCAGCATGGTATTAGTCCATAAGGCTGATCAGTCACCTACCCTTGAGGAGATTGAGGTTGTGCAGGAGTTTCTAGACATGTTTCTTGATGATTTGTCTAGATTGCCACCAGCAAGGGAGATAGAGTTCACTATAGAGTTGCTTCCATGCACTTCACCTATCTCTAAGGCTCCGTATCAGATGGCACCTACAGAGTTAGCCAAGCTGAGGAAGCAGTTGTAGGATTTGCATAATAAGGGGTTCATTCGCCCTAGTGTGTCACCATGGGGTACACTTGTGTTGTTCGTGAAGAAGAAAGATGGTTCCCTCAGACTATGTATCGACTACAGGAAGCTCAACCAGGTGACAATGAAGAACAGGTACTCCTTGCCGTGAATTGATGATTTGTTTGATCAGCTGCAGAATGCATCTGTGTTTTTCAAGATAGATCTGCGGTCTGGCTACCATCAGTTGAGGATCAACGGAGATGATGTATCCAAGACTGCATTCAGAACCTGCTATAGACACTATGAGTTCCTTGTACTTCCATTTGGTCTGACTAATGCCCCTGCAGCGTTCATGGATCTAATGAACAGGGTGTTTAGGCCACATTTGGATAGTTTTGTTGTGGTGTTCATAGATGATGTGTTAGTCTATTCTCCTAATGAGACTACACACCATGAGCATCTAAGGATTGTTTTGGAGGTTCTCTGAGAGCACAAGTTGTATGCTAAGTTCAGCAAGTGCGACTTCTGGATGCGCGATGTTCATTTCCTTGGGCATGTTATCTCAGGCGCTGGAGTTGTTGTTGATCTAGCGAAGGTTCAGGTGGTGCTAGAGTGGGAGACACCAAGGACACCATCTGAGATCAGGAGTTTTCTTGGTTTAGCAGGCTATTATGGGCGATTCATTGAAGGCTTTGCCTCTATCGCAGCACCTTTGACTAAGCTAACCAGGAAAGGAGTTAAGTATATGTGGTCTGAGGATTGTGAGAGTAGTTTCCAATCGCTGAAGACAAGGCTTACATCTACACTCGTGTTGATCTTGCCTAGTGGTGTAGAGGGTCTTGATATCTATTCTGATGCTTCCTTGATAGGCCTTGGTTGTGTGTTGATGGAGCATGGTAAGGTAGTTGCCTATGCTTCTTGCCAATTAACGGAGTATGAGCGTAACTATCTGACCCATGATTTGGAGCTAGCAGCTGTGGTTCATACACTGAAGATCTTGAGACACTACCTTTATGATGTCAAGATCGATGTGTATACTGACCACAAGAGTTTGAAGTATCTTTTCTCTCAGAGGGAGTTGAACCTGTGGCAGAGAAGATGGATAGAGTTTCTCAAGGACTACGACTTCGAGCTTCAGTACCATCTAGGGAAGGTGAATGTCATGGCGGATGCGCTCAGCAGGAAGAGGTCATTACTTCGGAAGGATTGGAAGATGTTAGAGGATGTGGCATGTGCTATGACCGATCTAGAGCCAAAGTTGTGCCAGGCGTTTGTCGCACAGTTGTCTATCTGGTTCACGGTTCTAGATGAGGTGATCGAGCAGCAGAGAGTTGACCCCAGGCTTCAACAGATGGTGGGCAAGGCAGGCATTGCTCGAGATGAGGACGGTGTTATTAGATTTTAGCACTGAGTGTGTGTCCCTGATGTTATGGATGTTCGTGAGCGGGTGCTTGCAGAAGCTCACAGGTTGCAATTTTCCATTCACCCAGGCAACACCAAGATGTACCAGGACTTGAAGAGATCCTTCTGGTGGTCAGGCATGAAGAAGGATGTGTCAGAGTTTGTGTCCAGGTGTTTGGTGTGTCAGTAGGTAAAGACCGAGTGACAGAGACCATTGGGCCTTATGCAGAAGATGGAGATACCTATATGGAAGTGGGAGGCAATCACCATGGATTTTGTGATGGGTTTGCCTAGGTCAGCCAAGGGCAATGACTAGATTTGGGTGACTGTAGACCATTTCTCCAAGACTGCTCATTTCATGCCCATGAAGAAGAAACAGTCTATGGAGAGTTTGGCTAGGCTGTATGTTGGCAGTATTGTGAGACTACATGGTGTGCCAAAGTCTATTATCTCTGACCGAGACCCGCGGTTTACATCGAGGCTGTGGCAGGGTCTTTAGGAGGCGTTGGGTTCTCAGTTGTAGCTTAGTTCGGCATTTCACCCTCAAACAGATGGCTAGTCCGTGAGGACGATCCAAACGCTCGAGGACATGTTGAGAGCATGCGTGCTTGATAGGAGGGGCGATTGGGAACGTCAACTACCTCTTGTGGAGTTTGCCTACAACAACAGTTTTCAAGCGAGCATCGGCATGGCTCCATTCGAGGCTTTGTACGGGCGGCCCTGTAGATCTCCTTTGTGCTGGGAGGAGACAGGTGATAGGCAGTTGGTTGGTCCGGAGTTGGTGCAGGAGACTTTGGATAAGATTCAGCTTATCAGGTAGAGATTGGTTGTGGCGCAGGATAGGCAGAAGAGCTACACCGACAACAGAAGAAAGGAATTAGAGTTCGAGGTTGGCGAGCATGTATTTCTCAAAGTTTCGCCTACCCGAGGAGTGGTTAGGTTTGGCAGGCATAGCAAGTTGAGCCCGAGATTCATTGGCCTATTTCAAATTCTCAGGCGGATGGGCAGCGTGGTATATGAGCTAGCTTTACCCCCAGCGCTAGCTAGTGTGCACCAAGTTTTCCACATGTCTATGCTCAGTAGATACGTGAGAGATCTGTCACATGTTACCAGTCACGAGCTAGTGGAGATTCATCCAGACTTGTCTTATGTAGAGCAACCAGTAGCTATCCTTGATCGAAAGGTTCAGCACCTCAACAACAAGGCTATTGCATCTGAGAAGGTGTTATGGAGGAATTTCTCATGGGAGGAGGCCACATGGGAGCTTGAGGATGCCATGAAGAAGCAATATCCCCATTTGTTATGTTAGTATTTCTATTCAAACTTCAGGGACAAAGTTTTCTTTTAAGGGGAGAGGGTGTAAGGCCCTCAAATTCTATGTATATTATATTTATTTATTTCTGTGCATATATGTTGTTTGATGTTTTGATGTTCTACCTGAAATCCTTGTTTAACGTCAACATCCCTTGACGTTAAGAGCAGGTTGACGGCAACTTGTGTGCCATTAACTGTATGGCCAGAGGATATTGACGCCTATTTCCTATTAACGGCAGCAAAGTGGCCGTTTACTTCTCCAGCTGTGTTTGGGATTCCATATTTGAAACGGCCCCATTTTCTGTGAAATTTATTTACGAAATGTTTTCCCCCAATGGTCAGGACTCCTAATACTAGGTTTACCCCGACTCTTAGCCTATATAACCTAGACATCTCGGCTAGGAAAGACCCTTTGGTTCAGAAAGAGATTCTAGGGTTCATGTGAGAGAAAAGGCAGACTTTAGAAAGGCTTGATCGGGCCTTTGGGAGGCTTCTCCAGCAATCTTCTTCGATTGGAAGGTTGTTTTGGAGGTGATGGAGCTCCCTTGACTCCGGGAGATCATCTGTGCAAGCGTGGGGATCAGATTTGGGCTGAAGAAATCACCTCTTTGGCTTGGCCGAAGAGGGCTTCATCACCATAATTAGATCTTCTGAGGTTTTTCTAAAGGCATGTAACTTAGGGGTTTCATCCCTAGACATGTCCCCTAGAGTTTAGAAATTTTACGGATTTTTAAATCGAGTCCTGGACCCCGAAATTCTGTCTTTTTATGCGTTCGGTCTGCACTTTTCTGCAGACAGGAGGTTGACGGCAACCTTGTTGCCTCTAAGTTCCTGAGTTAATGGCAATCGATTGAGCCGTTAACCCACTTTGACGGCAAGACCCTTTCCGCCAAGTTCTTCTAGTTTTACATAATTGTGATTTTAATCTCTGTGATATGATTTTTGGATTTTTGGATGTTTGCACATGTTGTAAAAATTATGGATGTTCAGGTATTGTCTTAGGGTTAAACCATGAATTTCTGTCGAATTTCTGATCATACTTTCCTTTAAAATAATTTATGTTATCAAGAAATATGCCTGATTTGACAGAATTAAATTCTGAATAAATAGAATTGATGCATTAATTGTTCCAGAAAATTTCATGAACTTACGGCTACTGTTTACATATTTTAAAACTTTGAGAACTGACTATTTACTATCTATCATGTTAAAGTGTAATATCTTGCCAAAATTGTATGAAATCTATATTAAATGTTAAAAATAGTATACTGTTACAAAAATTCTGAAAAAGTATCCATATGATATATGCTATGTGTAGAGTTTGTAGTTAAAATTTGGGATAGTTTTGATATCCATAGGTACTGATTGCACTTATAAAGGTATTAAAGCATTATTAAGCATGTTTGATTAAGAAAATATATTTTCAAGTGATTACCAATATGTTTATGTATTGTTATGCATGATTTGATATTGTTAGACAGTAATGACAAGTTCTGTAAAATAAGATGTATGTATTTTAATGATTTGCATGTGAATGGACTAAATAGTGTATGTAAAATGATGTTAATCATGTGATTAAGTGAGATAATATGTTTAAGTGAAATATGTGTCGAAATTGAAACTACTATCATAGAAGGCTGTGGAGCCGTACTGTAGAAAAGTCTCTATGGGAAGACTCAATGTGTATGTGATATCCCGTGGGCATCAGGATGAAATCCTAGAGGTGGACAAGTACCACTTGTTAGGGTGGAGAGGGCTTCTCACGGTTCTGCGCAGTTACCAAGATTCGTCACTATATTGCCTAGGTGACGGGTATGTGTTATGTGATATGTGTGTCCTTATTTATGGTGGTTTGGACTATGTGTCACGGTAAATTAATGTGTAAAGATGTGAAACATGTGTAAATGTGCAATGTATTCATGTGAAAGAGATGTGCAAATATGTTACGATGTGAATCAATGTGAAAACCATGTGATTATTATTTATTTATGTTAAAACAGAAAGAAATTGTGTGATCATGGGATATAAAAGCATGTTAAAAATGCTAGATGTCATACTAGGTTTGTTAGTAACTATGTGCTAAATTCCATGATCAAGTTATGTAGAAAAATGTTGTGAATGAGTTGTATTTAATGACATGTATAAAGTTAAAGACCATGTGTAGAAAGCATGTTATAGGTTATTCATATGTACTTGATTATCATGACATGAACCATGTGCAAAACTTCTCTTATTGTTTCAAAAATAGCATGTTATGTGACATGTGTAAGGATGTGCCAATGGGTTACTTGCTAAGTCTTTGTGAAGACTCATACTTGCTATAACATATAGGTGAGACATGTGTCCCCGTGCTAGAGTAGGACATTGTGAGGAGAGACTCCAACCGAGAGGAGTAGCTGTGCTTGTGGACACTACTTGTTTAGACTACATTTTCATTTACTAGTATGTGGAAAATGATGTTATTATATGGACTTGTATAATTGTGGACATTGGTTTATTTTCATTGCTGCTATATAGACTGTGAAATGTGTGATTGCTGATGGAATAAGAGTATCTTTTATTTTCGTTATAATTTCTTTTGTTATTTATGTACATCTCTACCTATTGTGTTGTGTTGGGTATATGTCCCACTGTGACAGCGCCCTTTATATCGATGTGGGTTGGTATAATCGTACTAGTATAAAGAGGGTTGTTACAGCGGGCGTCTTCAACTCTTTTCCTCATGACTCCAAAAGGAGGGTTAAAGGCAAGTAATATGGGGAAATGGTTTAGGATAGTAGTTTCTATAGAGTTATCATTTTTATGGATTTTTAAACCCATGAATAAAAGAGTAAGAAGAGATTAAAGTTCTGTTATTTCATGTGCGGTTTCTGGGTTTTCTAGCCAGATGAACTAAGCATCAACATCGACTGCCATTTCTTTCATGTAAACGTCAAGCTTTTGGACGTCTAAATATATATTAACAACGTTATGTGCCGCCGTCAACTGATATTAACGACTGGGTATGTTGACGTTAACTTGTGTAAATGACAACATACTTTGTTGTTAAGTTCATCAGTGTTATTTTCTGCAATTCTGATTTTGTGTATATTCTGTGATCTATGCATGTGTAGAGTTTTTCGGTTAGGCTCTGTTATGTGTAAGTCATTACTGTTATGCAGCAGGACAGTCATGGCAATGATGTATGGGCTATGCATGTTTAATTTAAAGAATTTTCTTTGACTAGGTAAATAGAAAATGAATTTTCTGAACCGTGCTGTCTCGGTTGATGGTCGTGTATCGGAAATTGGTATCCATCTAGTTTCTCGCTGCTCATGTTGTCGTTATCATCAGTAAGAAAGTTTAGATCACCTTTTTATTCAAAGTGGCACTGTTGTCACCTTGTGGCAGTGGCTTCAGCCCTTAATTTCGCCCAGAACCCATCTGCATCACCACGTTACCACCCGCCTGTGGAACTGTATTCAGCATGCAAACACTCGATCTCCTTATGGTTTTGTCTCTTTATATGGTGTAATTCTCATCTTATGGGAAATCTGTAAATGCAGATGCTCTAAACGGTTTGATTCTATGCATATCTCTATTGGGGCTATCATAAACAATGTCAAATCTACCATCTATCATTCTCTCTCGAAAGTTATCTTCAAGGCGGCTTCCTCTCCCTTGGAAATGCAGATCCTTCACAGTTTTGGTTTTACTCCTAAATGTTCCTCCTAAAAGCTGAATCTTGTAAGATGGATCCCTCCTTTATTAGAATTTAGTCTCAATGTTGATGGGGCATGCAAGGGAAATCCTGGAGTGTGTGGAGGTGGAGGTTGTATCCGAGATCCTCGGGGCAATGTGTAGGTGGCTTTTGCCCATTTTTATGGCGATGGTACTAGTATGCTTGCTAAAACCAGAGCGCTATATGATGGCCTATGCCTTGCATCTACTCTTGGTTATTAGATTTCAGTTGTATACTCGGACTCTCAGGTTATTATTAATTCCATCAGGGCTAATAAGGAGTTTTCTTGGCGTTCTTTAAGATGGTGGAGAGAAGTGAGAAATCTTCTTATTCCAAAGTGCATACTGCTGGTCCATGTCTACAAGGAAACTAACCAAGTGGCAGATTATCTTGCTAATTTTGCTATTTCTTCTAGACAGAATAATGTCTATTGGGGGGCATTCAATTTACCTCATTATTGTAAAGGGCTAGTTGTTATGGACAAATCTGGTCTTATGCATGTTAGATTGGCCTAAAGGGCTTTTTCTAGACTCGCTTGTTATGGATAATTATTTCTTTATATTTTCGACCCAGGCAGTCTCACTGGTGGTTTGAGAACAGCCTTCCTCTCTGAGGAATGGTGCACTCTCCTAATTTGAGGCCCTGAGGACTGCTTTTACCAAAAAAAAAAAATCTAGTTAAGAGCTTAATCCATGTTATGATGTTATGATTGAGAGTTTGCACTACTGTTAGATGAAATCATAGACCCATTATGCTCAGTTTTTACAGTAATTGTATGTTTCATTTACATTTTGTACCATGTTAATTAGTCCAAGTATATGAGAATTAATCCTAAGAAATGATACGGAACTCAAAAAAATGTGAAAATTTATATGTGTGATGCATGACTAAGAATAAAATTTTTGTCAAAATTTCAAAATTTTCAGAACACTGTACTTACTGTTATCATTTTCTAAATGATAAAAGTATACATGGAAATAAGTAGATGGAGAAAAAAGGGACATCAATGTTGAATTTTGATGAAATCAGTAAAAATAGTATCATGATAGGTTGCTGTTATACAGTGGAAATATGATTTCAAGACTGAGGAAATGTGATGTGAAATTGCACATTGATGTCTTGATAATTATGCATGATTTGTTTTGAAAAAGTATGATATAATTTCATGTAGACATTGATTTCAAGAAACATGTTATTAAATTTCTGATATGACATGGCCAATAAGACATTGCTATTATAGAGATGCCTACATGGAACTACACCATAGAATGCCCCTATGGTAATGGTTCACCTATATGAAATTGACTACATGAATCCGTGGGCAACGAATTGAAATTCTGGAGGTAGACATGCTCTATTGGTTAAGGTGGGAAGGACTTTCCCCAGTATTGCGCAATAACCAAGACTTCATCACTGTTTTGCCTAGGTGATAAGTCAATGTTACACTCTACATGATCTCTATTAATAGTGGGGCTAGGTCTTGGCAACTTTAAATACATGCTACATGATATTGACTACATGCTGCATGATATTGACTACATGCTACATGACATTGACTATATGTTACATGACATTAACTACATGATATAAGAATTTGTCTATATGCCATGCTACATGGTATTGTTTAAATACTTTATCTCATTATATGATGAAATCCACATGTCATTTGAATTTGTCTTACTCTACATGATAGGTAACCATCCTATGTAAACAATGATTGCCAAATGAATTAGAGTATGTTGATAGGTAAGAGCTATGTTGTATCAAGGATAAGTAATTGGATATGTTATCATGTTTTAAAATTAATTATATGATAAATCTTGAACTATCTTTCCTTGTTTCTTGCTGGGTCTAGTAGACTCACACTGGATTAACATTTCAAGAGAGGCGGAGGACACCGAGGAGTTAGCCCATTCTGACTCTAAGCGTGAGGATGTGGAGGCTTAGTTCTTTATATTGAGAGTTTATTTGAGAGACTATGTATGTGAGAATAGATTGTATTTTCAATATTATGTTATTTCTGGACTTATGAACTATTATTACTTGGACTATTGTAGTTCTTCTTGTATGCTTTAGACTTGGTATTTGGATACAATGTTGATGGAAAAGTAAATTTCATATTCCGTTGCAAACTTGTTGGATCTTAATTGTCATTTGTGTATATCTCAATCTGAACCGATAAATGTTGGATGTTTTCCACTATAACACCACTATTAGACTCAATGTGAGTTGGTACAACTGTACCGGGTCTAAGAGGGGCGTTACAGAGATTGGTATCAGAGCGTTCCAGGTTGAGCATGTACAAAAATGAAATATCAGCAATGTGTTCATATCCTTAAGTCTACATAAAGAATTAGTCCAAGATTTATGTAGAATAATAAGTTATCATAACCAATGCTTGTTTTGCAGACTATGGCTACCCGTGTTCGTAGAGGAGTAGGCTTGGCTCGAGGCGATGAGCTGGTTGGAGGTTCACAGGCTCCAGCTCAGCAAGCGCCAGATCAGGTAGACATACCATTACCACCCCCACCACCACCTGTAGACTATGGAGCATTGATGCAGGGACTTGTGCACATGATGCAGACTCAGGTAAAGATGGCAGCTGCCTTGCAAGCGCAAGTGCAGGTTCATGTTGGTACTTAGGAAGTAATTATTAGGTTGTTTATTTGAATTAAACAACTAAGGACTCGACTTGGATGTAGGCGCAGGCACCTACTCATGAGGCAAACATTGGAGGTGTATAGATGATGGAGTGGTTCAGGTGGATGACTCCACCTTTCTTTTAAGGGGGAGAGTGATCCAATCATGGTGGAGAGTTGGTTACGTGAGACGGAGAACATCTTTCGTGCTAAATGATGTACGGAAGAGGAATGAGTGACTCTAGCCACTTATATGCTGCAGGTAATGAAGATCTTAGAAGTGTTGTGTGTTGTTTTTAGTACACCCTTAGATTCATCTACCTTCTTTTGCAAGAGCGTGCCGACGTGTGGTGGTCGTCAGTACTACGCACATAGTTTGGGGATGGAGCTACTGAGGTTGCATGGACCGAGTTTGTTTGTCTGTTCAGAGGAAAGTATATTCTAGAGCATGTGCAGGATCGCATGGAGCAGGAGTTCTTGACATTGACCCAAGGGTCAATGAGTGTGTGAGAGTATGAGGCTAGATTTGCAGAGCTGTCGAAATATGCACCTCACATAGTGGCTAATGAGCGGAGGAAAGTGAAGAAATTTTTCATGGGATTGAAGATGTCCTTGAGGACTAGACTTGTGGCTTTTGGGCATCGTTCGATGGATGAGGCATTGTCAGCAGCATGTATGCAAGAAGCGGAGATGGAGGTGTATCTGGAGAAGAAGAGGGCTTATTTGAAGAGGCCTGAATCAGCATTTCAGAGGCAAGACAGGAGAAAGAAGACTCCAGTGTTTCTTCCTAGGGCAGTAGTACTAGCGAGAGTGGCTACACCGACTACGAGCAGTGGTATAGTTGCAGAGAAGCCTTTGTGTTCTCATTGTGGGAAGCGTCACGGGGGAGACGTTTGTTCGGTGACTTCTGGTAGGTGCATGAGGTGTGGTGACAAGAACCACAAGATCCATGATTGTCCGAAGATGGCACAGCAGACTGTAGCGGCAGCAGCACCAACAGCAGCTAGACCAGCACCGAGAGTAGCAGAGAGACCTAGGGCTCAGGCTCGAGTTTTTGCTTTAGTGAGAGATGAGGTTGAGTTGGCAGAGCACGTCACAGAAGGTATGGTTTTGATTATGGGTATGCATGCTCGTGTTTTATTTGATACTGGTGCTACGCATAGTTTTATCTCTGAGAAGTTTGCAAAGGTCTTAATGAAGGAGTGTGATTTAGTTCCTAAGGTCTTGGAGGTTTTGTTATCTATTCATACCTCAGCAGGAACCATGTTGACTGGGCAGTGTTTTTCTTCCCTCCATGTGCGTATTGAAGTGTGACGGCCCTCGTTACACCGGTACGGTCATACCGACCCACGTCAATATAACGAGTGTGCTGCCACAGTGGGACATTTACCCAACGATACAAACAGTTGAGATACACGCGAATATACATAACAGAGTAGCGGAAGTAAAAGAGAACTATCTCCATTCATTCATCATCCACATTAGACATACATGCAGTTTACAATTTGCAAAGAAAGAATTAAAGTTCTCATAATTTAAATGCTGAATAAAATACAAAATGTCCAATGTCCACATAGTACATTTTCTTCATGATACTTCTAATATAATGTTTCAAGTACATACTATGAAGATTACAACAAAAGGGATGCACAACTCCACAAGCTAAACTCCGCGCTCGGAGTCTATCTCCACTGTCTCCTCCACGAAGGTCTCGTCACCGTCTAAACCTGTACGCCGAAGCAAGAGTGAGTCTTAAAGACTCAGCAAGCAACACTATATATGATATTCACGTACAAGTCCTAGTGGTTTCTACATGCACATTTACAGATTTCACACACAAGCATGCTAGTCAATGCAAGTTTTCAACCTATCATGAAGGTTCTACAGTTTTATACATAAGGCATGCTTTCAGATTTTTAAGATGAAACCCACCTATCACATGATCTCTATTCAATTTACTCATGGGACTTTGATCAAAACGTGAGAACTATTCACATGAACAATTGACATACATGCACGGGGAACGTAATTAGCATGGATTCCACAAGTTCTTAAGTACATACCAAACTTTTCAACATGCTTTAGGTTGCTGATTTTTACATGGTTCAATGACTATAAACCTACACATGAGAGCTACAATGTTGCTTAAACATCACATGTGAACAATCCATCATGCCCTTTTCACACACATGTTCATTAGTTGTCTCTAACATGGATTCTACGCACTTTTGCATACATAACATGAGAATAATAACATGCATTTTCAGAATTTACTTGGTTTCAGATTTAGTCTCACATGGTTTCATTACACATTTACACATCTAGAATTTCACATTCCCTTTTTACACAATTTCCTCTTTTCACATGGTTACACTTTACACATATACATCCACATGTCACTTACACATTACACATGGTCACATACACTTTACACATTACACTTTACACATATTTACACAATTTAGGTGCCGTGACACATAGTCCAAACCACCAAAGAAGGACACATTCACATCACATAACACATAGGCACCATCTAGGCAATGCAATGGTGACTCTTGGACTGCGCAGACCGGGAGAACAAGTCTCCACCCTAACCAGTGGTACTTGTCCACCTCCAGGATTTCCCCCTAATGCCCTTAGGGTCACTTAACACAATGAACTTTCTCAGGGGGACTTTTCCCTGATACAGTTCCACTGCCTTCTCGGAAGCAGTATCACATTGGCACAATTTACACTTTTACACAATTAGCGTTTTACACATGGTTTTCACACTTTACACTTCCCATCACATTCACTTCCTCACTCACATGAACTCCTCTGTTTTTACTAACATGGTACTACAGAGTTTCAGGCTTTAACACACAGTGAACATCCAAATCATGCTGATTTAAACAAAAATCTAGTCACATTGCGATCATATGTACGAATTATTCACATTCACATGAAAACTCATAACTCTCTATTTACGGGTCCAAATGGTCTGAAAATTTAACCACAGGCTGCTTTCGGGCTCATGATCATACCCTCAATTTTTCAGATTTTTCTGAGCTAAATAGGATTTACAGAAAATCAAACACATAATTAGCATGTTATTCACATTTTTCATCAACATGGAATTCACACATCATGTAACTTATCACTTGCTGTTTAAACATAAACTACCAATGTATACACATGAATTTAGAGTACAAAATTCCCTAATTCATACATCTATAAATCGTTTACCACAACCATTTTTACATGCTTTCATATTACCGAACCGACTTATTAGCAATTTCACAAGCATGTATAATTTCCAAAATTTCAGAACACACATACATGTCCCACAACTCTTCATGAATAGACCGAAATCAAGGCATTCACATTAATCTAAATCATGAATCATGGATTTTGCAAGATGATCTACAAGTTATTCTCACATGCTTACAAGACATCATTAGCCACATTCACCCACACAACTCACATACATCCACAACCACAATGTACCATATACATAGCTTATAGGAATACCATATATCCTCAACGTATAAACATACCGGAATTAAATGTATAAGAGGGACAGAACAGCTCACTGTTCTGTCCTGAAGAACTAGGCGGCAGTCTCTGGCCGCTGACTCAGAGTCAGCGGCACGGTCGATGGACGCCAAGCTCATCCTAGGCGTCCAGGGACATTGCCGTTTACTCAGGTCTGTGCAAAAACACAGACCCGAGCTCTGAAATTTGGGTGAAATGGAGGGTCTAGGACTCGAAATAAATTTCATAAAAATGATAGAAACATCCTAGACTCATACGGGGACACCATGGATAGGTCACTTGCCTCTTTAAAAATCCTCCAAGAGATCTATGGCTCGAAGAAGACCTCCTTGGGCAGTCCCAAGAAGTTGCAGAAGCACCTCCAAGAACGCCTTCCTCCGAGCTCCTGGGTGATCTCCACGCCGAGGAGATGATGGGGAGGCCTTCCCCTTTGCTTCAGCTCCCTCCTTGATGCAGAAGATTTCTAAAACCAGCTTCCAAGGGTCGGATTTTAGGGGTTCAAACTGGGGTTTTTCTCACAGAATGCTCTCTAGGGTTTTCTCTCTTCTTTTCCTCTTCTCACAAGGTGAAGGGAGAAGTGAGAGGAGCCAATTTCGGGTTGGACCCTAAGAAGAGCCCCTCACCCACTCACCATACCGATTTGACACCTTCAGAGCCGTTGGGGGACATCCCCCCAATGGTTGCCATGCCTTGTTTCAGAAGATAGCAGCTCTGCTGCGCATGCAGGTCAGAGAGGTTGGCGTCCAGATCGCTGGACGCCGGATCTAGTGTAGGCGTCCAGGGCTGGACGCTGACACCACCTCGACGGCCTGGGGATTGACGCCAATAGGGCCTTCGGCCAGAACCCTAATTTATGCAGAAAACCATGCATACCGGACATATATACATGCAATGTACATATAGTATCGTACCCACACTACCATCATGCAATAAGTACATTATTTATGTTCAATATAAACACATGTACACGTATTTATACTATTTTAATATCCACGTAAAATACGTACATATAGACTCAACACAATATACACACATAAATACGAAAAAAATACGACGGAAATTCGAGGGTCTTACACCCTCTCCCCCTTAAAGAAACTTCGTCCTCGAAGTTAGAACGACACTACACAAACAAAAAGGGATACTTCTTCTTCATCGCATCCTCAAGCTCCCAAGTAGCCTCCTCACGCGAGAAGTTCCGCCATAGAACTTTCACCGACGCGATACTCTTGTTCCGGAGATGCTGAACCTTCCGGTCAAGAATGGCTATTGGCTGCTCGACATACGAAAGATCTGGCTGGATCTCCACTGGTTCATGACTAATCACATGAGACGGATCTCGGACATACTTCCTGAGCATAGATACGTGGAATACCGGGTGAACGCTAGCCAAAGCTGGGGGTAAAGCTAGCTCGTACGCCACGTTGCCCAAACGTCTGAGAATCTCATATGGGCCAATGAACCTAGGGCTTAGCTTGCTATGCCTGCCAAACCTAACAACACCTCGAGTAGGCGATATCTTCAAGAAGACATGATCACCAACCTCGAACTCCAAATCCTTCCTCCTGTTGTCGGCATAACTCTTCTGCCTATCCTGTGCCGCAACAAGCCTCTTCCTGATAAGCTGGATCTTATCCGAAGTTTCCTGAACCAACTCCGGTCCGATCAACTGCCTATCACCAGTCTCCTCCCAACATAAAGGAGACCTGCAGGGCCTACCATACAACGCCTCGAATGGAGCCATTCCAATGCTAGCATGAAAGCTGTTGTTGTATGCGAACTCCACAAGAGGTAAATGACGCTCCCAATCATCCTTCCAATCCAGAACACACGCTCTCAACATATCCTCGAGCGTCTGGATAGTCCTCTCGGACTGTCCATCGGTCTGGGGATGAAACGCTGAACTGAGCTTAAGCTCCGAACCTAACGCATCCTGAAGACCCTTCCACAACCTCGAAGTGAATCTCGGATCTCGATCCGAAATGATCGACTTCGGCACGCCATGCAATCTAACGATACCACCAACATACAATCTAGCTAAACTCTCTACTGACTGCTTCTTCTTCATAGGCAAGAAATGAGCAGTCTTCGAGAATCTATCTACGACTACCCAAATTGAGTCATTGCCCCTTCTAGATCGAGGCAAACCCGATACGAAATCCATAGTGACAGCTTCCCACTTCCATACGGGGATATCCATCCTTTGCATAAGGCCGGATGGTCGCTGCCGCTCGGCTTTCACCTGCTGACATACTAGACATCTAGACACATAATCCGCAACATCCTTCTTCATGCCGGACCACCAAAATGATCTCTTCAGGTCTTGATACATCTTAGTGTTACCCGGATGAATAGAGAATCGCGATCTATGAGCCTCCGCTAACACATGCTCACGGACATCTACCACATCGGGGACACAAACACGATGCTGAAATCTAATCACACCGTCCTCATCACGAGCAATGCCCGCCTTACCCACTAACTCTAACAATCTAGGATCGGCTTTCTGCTGCTCAATCACCTCATCCAAGACTGAGGATCTAAGGGATAGCTGAGCTACAAAAGCCTGACACAACGATGGCTCTAACTCGGTCATAGAGCACGCTGCATCCTCCAACATCTTCCAATCCTGCTGGAGCGAAGACCTCTTCCTACTAAGAGCATCCGCTACGACGTTCGCCTTTCCAGGATGGTACTGAAGGTCGAAGTCATAGTCCTTCAAGAACTCAATCCATCTCCTCTGCCTCAGGTTTAATTCCTTTTGGGAGAAAAGATATCTCAAGCTCTTGTGGTCGGTAAACACCTCAAATCTGACACCATAAAGGTAGTGTCTCCAGATCTTTAGTGCGTGAACCACAGCTGCTAGCTCTAAATCATGAGTCGGATAGTTCCTCTCATGCTCCTTCAACTGACGAGAAGCATAAGCTACAACCCGCTCACACTGCATGAGTACACAGCCTAAACCAATCTGAGATGCGTCCGTATAAATGGCAAAGCCCTCTAACCACTAGGCAATACCAATACCGGAGCAGAAGTAAGCTTAGCCTTCAATAGCTGAAAGCTATGCTCACACGCCTCAGACCACACGAACTTCTCACCTTTCCGAGTCAGCTTTGTCAAGGGGGCGGCGATGGATGAGAAACCCTCAATGAATCGCCGATAATAACCAGCTAACCCAATAAAGCTACGAATCTCCGAAGGGGTCCTGGGAACTTCCCAATCCATAACTGCCTGGACCTTCGCTGGATCAACTGCTACACCAGCGCCGGAGATAACATGCCCGAGAAAATGAACCTCGCGCAACCAAAAATCGCACTTGCTGAATTTTGCATACAGCTTGTGCTCACGGAGAACCTCTAAGACTAACCTCAATTGCTGACGATGTGTGGCCTCATCCGGAGAATAGACCAATACATCGTCAATAAACACAACAACAAAGCTATCTAAATACGGACTAAACACCCGGTTCATGAGATCCATGAACGCTGCAGGGGCGTTGGTCAATCCGAAGGGAAGAACTAAGAACTCATAATGTCCATAACGGGTTCTAAACGCCGTCTTGGACACATCCTCACTCCTAATCCTCAACTGATGATAACCAGATCGCAAGTCAATCTTGGAAAAGACTGATGCCTCTCGCAACTGGTCAAACAGATCATCAATCCGAGGTAAGGGATACCTGTTCTTCACAGTCACCTGGTTTAGCTTCCTATAATCGATGCACAACCGAAGTGACCCGTCTTTCTTCTTGACGAACAATACAGGTGCTCCCCAAGGGGAAACGCTAGGGCGAATAAATCCCTTATCGAGCAATTCTTGCAATTGCTTCCTCAACTCGGCTAACTCTGCAGGGGCCATCCGATATGGGGCCTTCGAGATAGGAGAGGTGCCTGGAAGCAACTCTATAGTGAACTCTATCTCCCTATCCGGTGGCAATCCAGACAAGTCATCGGGAAAGACATCTGGAAAGTCCTGCACCACATCGATCTCTGCAAGAGTCAGTGACGAACTAGCATCGGGTACTAGCATAACGCTGGCAAGAAATGCGTCACAACCCTTGTTCACCATACGCATCGCCTTCATGGCAGAGATGACTAACTTTCCCGCTAAGTTCCTTGGCAAGGGGTGAGAAAACTCATCCTCACCAGGAATGCGGAAAACAATCTTCTTCCTACGACAATCCACTAACGCATAGTGCTCCTCTAGCCAATCCAGACCAAAGATACAATCATAGTCCTTCATCTTTAGCAAGAAGAAACACCCATCTAGGAACCTATCCTCAATGCACACAGGTAACGACGGAATGCACTTCCTAGTCGATACCGTACCCGCAGGGGTGTGCACAGACAAAGGGACCTCTAACTCCTCAGACTCTATGCCTGACTCTAGGGCTAACTGCCTAGCGAACCGCTCGGAAATGAACGAGTGTGTAGCACCCGTATCAAACAAAACCCGAGCGTGCACACCGAAAAGTAAAACTGTACCTTCGGTGACATGCTCTGCCTGCTCGGCGTCCTCACGAGCTAACGCAAACACTCGAGCTGGGGCTCGAGGCCTTCCTGGTCGTCCTGTAGCTGGCGCGGCTGCCGCCACTGCTGGTACTGGCGCTCCTCGCTGAGCTCCCTGCTGAAGCCTAGGGCAGTCCTTGATTTTGTGGTCGCTGCTCCCACACTTTAGGCATTTGCCCGCTATCATCCAACATTCCGTACCACCATGTGCCCTTCCGCAATGAGGGCACTCCTTCTTGTCACCAGAGGAACGTACAGAAGGTACCTGATAGTTGCTGGTTGTCGATGATTTCTGCGGTGTCTGGTACACCGTCTTCCTCTTGTCTTGCCTCTGGAAAGCTGCTGCCGGCCTCTTCTGCGAAGCCTTCTTCTCCTCCAAGTATTGCTCCATTTCGCCTTCCTGTCTGCAGGCTGCGCTGAGGGCCTCGTCCAGGGTACGATGATCAAACGCTACGAGCCTCGTCCGCAGTGATGGCTTCAAGCCCATCACAAACTTCTTCGCCTTCCTGCGCTCATCTGCCACAATATGAGGTGCATACTTAGACAGTTCTGCAAACCTGGCCTCGTATTCAAGTACGGTCATGGAGCCCTGAGTCAAGGTGAGGAACTCCTGCTCCATCCTGTCCTGGATGTGCTCGGGGACGAACTTGGCCCGAAAGAGCCTCACGAACTCGTCCCAAGCGACATCAATCGCGCCGTCCTCAAACCGCGTACGCAGTAGGGAGGACCACCATACATCAGCTCTCTCCTGTAGCATGTAGGTGGCTAAGGTAACCTTGTCCTCATCCACACACCTGATGGCCCGGAAGATTTTCTCGATCTCCCTCATCCAACTCTCTGCTAGCAACGGATCGCTCTCTCCCTTAAAAGAGGGTGCGGTCATCCTCTTGAACCGCTCCATGATGGATGGTCCACCATGGTCCTGAGCTGGGGCCTGAGCCTGCTGGGCCAACTGGGCCTGAAGTGCTGCCTGAGTGTGTGCCTGGGTCTGCATGGCCTGCACCAGACCTTGCATGAACACTCCATAGTCCACAGGCGGCGGTGGGGGAAACACAGGGCCTCGTGGTGCTGGGGCCTGTTGCTCCGCCTGACCATCACGTCTCTGCTCATCGTCGCGAGCTGGCGCACCTCCACGTCGTCCACGGGAAGCCATGGCTGTCATAAAATTTCAGCCACTAATTAGAGCTAGGTTACTAAGTTCTCTAACCATTTTCTTATCTATCTTTCACTATTTATTAGTGTTTTCTACACATGTGGACATACTTAGCATGCAATGGGGATGATGACTTAGTTATATTCATGTGTAATCTCAACCGGTCGCTCTGATACCAATCTCTGTGACGGCCCTCGTTACACCGGTACGGTCATACCGACCCACGTCAATATAACGAGTGTGCTGCCACAGTGGGACATTTACCCAACGATACAAACAGTTGAGATACACGCGAATATACATAACAGAGTAGCGGAAGTAAAAGAGAACTATCTCCATTCATTCATCATCCACATTAGACATACATGCAGTTTACAATTTGCAAAGAAAGAATTAAAGTTCTCATAATTTAAATGCTGAATAAAATACAAAATGTCCAATGTCCACATAGTACATTTTCTTCATGATACTTCTAATATAATGTTTCAAGTACATACTATGAAGATTACAACAAAAGGGATGCACAACTCCACAAGCTAAACTCCGCGCTCGGAGTCTATCTCCACTGTCTCCTCCACGAAGGTCTCGTCACCGTCTAAACCTGTACGCCGAAGCAAGAGTGAGTCTTAAAGACTCAGCAAGCAACACTATATATGATATTCACGTACAAGTCCTAGTGGTTTCTACATGCACATTTACAGATTTCACACACAAGCATGCTAGTCAATGCAAGTTTTCAACCTATCATGAAGGTTCTACAGTTTTATACATAAGGCATGCTTTCAGATTTTTAAGATGAAACCCACCTATCACATGATCTCTATTCAATTTACTCATGGGACTTTGATCAAAACGTGAGAACTATTCACATGAACAATTGACATACATGCACGGGGAACGTAATTAGCATGGATTCCACAAGTTCTTAAGTACATACCAAACTTTTCAACATGCTTTAGGTTGCTGATTTTTACATGGTTCAATGACTATAAACCTACACATGAGAGCTACAATGTTGCTTAAACATCACATGTGAACAATCCATCATGCCCTTTTCCCACACATGTTCATTAGTTGTCTCTAACATGGATTCTACGCACTTTTGCATACATAACATGAGAATAATAACATGCATTTTCAGAATTTACTTGGTTTCAGATTTAGTCTCACATGGTTTCATTACACATTTACACATCTAGAATTTCACATTCCCTTTTTACACAATTTCCTCTTTTCACATGGTTACACTTTACACATATACATCCACATGTCACTTACACATTACACATGGTCACATACACTTTACACATTACACTTTACACATATTTACACAATTTAGGTGCCGTGACACATAGTCCAAACCACCAAAGAAGGACACATTCACATCACATAACACATAGGCACCATCTAGGCAATGCAATGGTGACTCTTGGACTGCGCAGACCGGGAGAACAAGTCTCCACCCTAACCAGTGGTACTTGTCCACCTCCAGGATTTCCCCCTAATGCCCTTAGGGTCACTTAACACAATGAACTTTCTCAGGGGGACTTTTCCCTGATACAGTTCCACTGCCTTCTCGGAAGCAGTATCACATTGGCACAATTTACACTTTTACACAATTAGCGTTTTACACATGGTTTTCACACTTTACACTTCCCATCACATTCACTTCCTCACTCACATGAACTCCTCTGTTTTTACTAACATGGTACTACAGAGTTTCAGGCTTTAACACACAGTGAACATCCAAATCATGCTGATTTAAACAAAAATCTAGTCACATTGCGATCATATGTACGAATTATTCACATTCACATGAAAACTCATAACTCTCTATTTACGGGTCCAAATGGTCTGAAAATTTAACCACAGGCTGCTTTCGGGCTCATGATCATACCCTCAATTTTTCAGATTTTTCTGAGCTAAATAGGATTTACAGAAAATCAAACACATAATTAGCATGTTATTCACATTTTTCATCAACATGGAATTCACACATCATGTAACTTATCACTTGCTGTTTAAACATAAACTACCAATGTATACACATGAATTTAGAGTACAAAATTCCCTAATTCATACATCTATAAATCGTTTACCACAACCATTTTTACATGCTTTCATATTACCGAACCGACTTATTAGCAATTTCACAAGCATGTATAATTTCCAAAATTTCAGAACACACATACATGTCCCACAACTCTTCATGAATAGACCGAAATCAAGGCATTCACATTAATCTAAATCATGAATCATGGATTTTGCAAGATGATCTACAAGTTATTCTCACATGCTTACAAGACATCATTAGCCACATTCACCCACACAACTCACATACATCCACAACCACAATGTACCATATACATAGCTTATAGGAATACCATATATCCTCAACGTATAAACATACCGGAATTAAATGTATAAGAGGGACAGAACAGCTCACTGTTCTGTCCTGAAGAACTAGGCGGCAGTCTCTGGCCGCTGACTCAGAGTCAGCGGCACGGTCGATGGACGCCAAGCTCATCCTAGGCGTCCAGGGACATTGCCGTTTACTCAGGTCTGTGCAAAAACACAGACCCGAGCTCTGAAATTTGGGTGAAATGGAGGGTCTAGGACTCGAAATAAATTTCATAAAAATGATAGAAACATCCTAGACTCATACGGGGACACCATGGATAGGTCACTTGCCTCTTTAAAAATCCTCCAAGAGATCTATGGCTCGAAGAAGACCTCCTTGGGCAGTCCCAAGAAGTTGCAGAAGCACCTCCAAGAACGCCTTCCTCCGAGCTCCTGGGTGATCTCCACGCCGAGGAGATGATGGGGAGGCCTTCCCCTTTGCTTCAGCTCCCTCCTTGATGCAGAAGATTTCTAAAACCAGCTTCCAAGGGTCGGATTTTAGGGGTTCAAACTGGGGTTTTTCTCACAGAATGCTCTCTAGGGTTTTCTCTCTTCTTTTCCTCTTCTCACAAGGTGAAGGGAGAAGTGAGAGGAGCCAATTTCGGGTTGGACCCTAAGAAGAGCCCCTCACCCACTCACCATACCGATTTGACACCTTCAGAGCCGTTGGGGGACATTCCCCCCAATGGTTGCCATGCCTTGTTTCAGAAGATAGCAGCTCTGCTGCGCATGCAGGTCAGAGAGGTTGGCGTCCAGATCGCTGGACGCCGGATCTAGTGTAGGCGTCCAGGGCTGGACGCTGACACCACCTCGACGGCCTGGGGATTGACGCCAATAGGGCCTTCGGCCAGAACCCTAATTTATGCAGAAAACCATGCATACCGGACATATATACATGCAATGTACATATAGTATCGTACCCACACTACCATCATGCAATAGTACATTATTTATGTTCAATATAAACACATGTACACGTATTTATACTATTTTAATATCCACGTAAAATACGTACATATAGACTCAACACAATATACACACATAAATACGAAAAAAATACGACGGAAATTCGAGGGTCTTACATGAAGAGTGGGTTTTGCTTGGTAACTTTTATCTGTTGAAGATGAAGGACTACAATGCCATTTTGTGTTTAAACTGGCTTGAGGAGCATTACGCCCTTATGGATTGTAGGAAGAAGATCATTATTTTTCGGATCCTTGGTGCATACGAATTTTTCCTTCCGTTACCCAAGAATATGACGGGTAAATTTGTGATCTCAGCTTTGAAGGCAACCCAGATGTTGAGCAAGGGTTGTAGTGGTTTTCTTGCTAGTGTTGTGATGTCTGTGGATTCGAAGAAGGCACTGACTGTGGAAGATATTAAGGTTTTCCGAGATTTCAATGATGTTTTTCTTGAGGACTTGTCTGGTTTGCCACTTGAGAGGGAGATTGAGTTCGTTATTGAGTTAGTACCTGGTACTTCACCTATATCTATTGCTCCTTATTGTATGGCACTAGAGGAATTGGAAGAATTGCGGAAGAAGCTCCAGGAATTGCTAGACAAGGGTTTCATTCGACCAAGTGTATCACCTTGGGGAGCACCTGTACTCTTTGCGAAGAAGAAGGACGGGTCAATGAGGCTGTGCATTGACTACCATAAGCTGAATCAGGTGACTATTAAGAACAAGTATCCCTTGCCACGTATTGATGACTTGTTCGACCAAATGCATGGAGCTTCTATGTTTTCTAAGATTGATCTTCGTTCTGGCTATCATCAACTCCGAATCAAGCCGGATGATTCTTCTAAAACGGCTTTTAGGATGAGATATGGCCATTATGAATTTCTAGTCTTACCATTTGGTTTGATGAATGCTCCAGCTATTTTCATGGATTTGATGAACAGGGTTTTCTGGAAGTATCTTGATTCTTTTGTTGTGGTTTTCGTTGATGATATGTTGATCTACTCACCTGATGAGGAGTCTCACCGAGAACATTTGAAGAATGTGCTTGAAGTCTTAAGAATGCACAAACTATATGCCAAATTCGGTAAGTGCAATTTCTGGATGAAAGAGGATCATTTCTTGGAGCATGTTATTTGAGGAGATGGTTTTTCTGTGGATCCGGCGAAGGTGGAAGCAGTCCAAGATTGGGAGACACCAAGATCGTCTACCGATATCAGGAGTTTCCTTGGTTTGGCAGGTTATTATAGGAGATTCATTGATGGGTTTTCTTCTATTGTGGCTACATTAACAAGGCTGACGAGGAAGGGAGTCAAGTTCGAGTGGAAGCTTGTGAAAGAAGTTTCCAGGAGTTGAAGACTCGGTTGACTACAGCACCAGTGCTTGTGTTGCCCATTGGTATGGATTCTTTCTCCATCTACACGGATGCTTCGAAGATTGGACTTGGTTGTGTTCTAATGCAGGGTGGAAGGGTTGTTGCATATGCTTTTAGGAAACTTAAGGAGCATAAGCGCAACTATCCGACTCATGATTTGAAACTTGTGGCGGTGGTCTTTTCTTTGAAAATCTGGAGGCATTATCTGTATGGATTGAGGTTTGAACTTTTCTATAACCACAAGAGTCTTAAGTATCTGTTCTCCCAGAAGGAGTTGAATTTGAGGCAACGGAGGTGGATCAAATTCTTGAAAGACTATGATTTTGAGCTTACCTACCACCCAGGAAAAGCCAGTGTGGTGGCAGATGCCTTAAGCAGGAAAAGGCAGATGTTGCGACAGGACTGGAAGATGTTGGAAGATGCAACGGATTCATTATCCATTCTGGAGCCACAATTGTGTAGCATGTTCTTGGCTCAGTTGACCATTAGATCTTTTGTGCATGATAAGGTTCTTGCATTGCAAAAGGATGATCCATTATTGCAAGAATTAGTTGGGAAATCTGGCATAGTAAGAGATGAAGATGGTGTGATTCATCTGAATCATTGGTTATGTGTCCCTAATGATGTGGTCTTGCGAAAGGAAATTTTGGAAGAAGCTCATAGGTCGCAGTTCTCTATTCACCCAGGCAGTGGAAAGATGTATCAAGATTTGAAGCGTTCATTTTGGTGGTTCGGTATGAAGCAGGATCTTACGGATTTTTTAGCAAGATGTTTGATATGTCAGCAGATAAAGGCAAAGCGGTAGCGACCCTCAGGTTTGATACAGAAACTGGATATTCCTCAGTGGAAATGGGAGCAGATAACGATGGACTTTGTGTCTGGATTGCCAAGATCCGCTAGAGGGAATGACTCTATATGGGTGATTGTTGATAGATTTTTGAAGAGTGCTCATTTTCTTGCTATGAAGAAGAAATAGTTCACAGAGAGTTTGACTAGGTTGTACATTGATGGTATTGTGAAGTTGCATGGTATTTCGAAGTCGATCATCTCAGATCGTGACCCGAGGTTTACATCCAGATTTTGGCAGAGTTTGCAGCAAGCTTTTGACAGCCAATTGAAGTTGAGTTCGGTATTTCATCCACAAATGGATGGACAGTCCAAGAGGACTTTTAAGACGTTGGAGGATATGCTTAGGGCTTCTGTTTTTTATGGGAGAGGAGATTGGGAACGCCACCTAGCTCTTGTGGATTTTTTTTTTTTTTAATGTTCCTCAAGTTCATAGTCTAAGAGAGTGCACCCTCCCCTAGAGAGGGAGAATGTTCTCACGCCACCAGAGAAGACCTAGGATAGGGATATATATAATAAGGAGAATAGTACAAGAGGACAAGCCGGTCATAGTAATCTAACATGAAAGAGACCGATTTTATCCAAGACTGAAAAGCCTTTACATATATGAGGAATAGAACTAGACCCCCAAAACACATTGTTCTCCTTAGACAAGCAACTAAAGTTAGCTAAAGCATCTGCCACTTGATTTGTCTCACGATAAACATGGTGAAGTAAAAGGTTCTTCCCTTGAAGCCTAGCATCTACATCCCGCCACCAACGATAAGGTTGCCACAAAGGACATCTTCCAGCTTTGAAGGAGTTAACCAAGGCTAAGGAATCTGAATTAACCATGGATATTCGAAGCCCAAGGAAATCTGCCACTCGTAGGCCATCACAAAGAGCTCTTGCTTCAGCAATCATACTATTTCCAGGACCATAATAGTGTGCAAAGGCCACCAAAACTGATCCCCACCTATCTCGGATACATCCTCCTCCCCTACAGTCACCTGGATTTCCCTTGCTAGTGCCATCCACATTCAAACAATAGTCACTAATAGGAGGAATCCAACGTATGACCTTGAGCTGCTTGCTTAAACATTTGGGAAAGAAACCAAATAGCTGTAAAACCTGCAAATCTTGAGCTGAAGGCTCCACTTTAAATTGATTATTATCAAGAGAGTGAGCAACCATAAATTTGATGTTTTTAATCGCTGCCCCAGCTGAAGGCCTTTTGTTTTCAAACCTGGACCCACATCTCAACTTTTAAATCTCCCACAGCATGAGAAGAATGCAGTGAATAAAGACAAAACCCAATGGTGAAGATATATTAGTAGCTATAAGAAAACTCCAAATTCTTATCGTAATGTGACTATGGAGTTGAATGTTAGAACTGATAAGTGGTAAAAACCAGTTCCAAAGGGAGACAGCCAGATCGCCATCAATGAAAAGGTGGTTATAATCCTCAATAGTAGGAGACCTATAGCAAGAGCAACAGGAAACCATGTGAATACCAATTTCAGCAATTCTTTGGTCCACAGGCACCACTCTATTAAGGAGTTTCCAACAGAACAAGAAGGCTCTTCTATAAAAGCAAATGTGCCAAAATTTATTCAGAGCATATCTTTTCACACCCATAGACCGAACCAAGTTATAAGCAGACTTCACAGAAAAATTCCTATCCTGAGAAGGCCCCCATACACATTTGTCATTCTGCTCATTAAGTACAACCCCATTGAGAACGCCAGTTGGAAGAAGGTGCCTGATCGGATGTTGAGGGTTTGAAATATCCTCCATAAGAGGAATACTGACCCCTTCATAAGGTGTACTCAGTAGATCTGCAAGTGGCCTCTCCCCAAGCCAAACATCTGATAAAATATCAATATCCTTACCATTCCCATGAATCCATCTAGTATTATCATGAACTAGTTTCTGAGCAACTATCCATATTTTAGAAGTCATACCCATGCATCTGGAGTACCTGCCAGAAGTATAACATTTCCTAGCATACAAAGCCTAGCAGGAGGAACCATGGTAAACATTTCAAATAGACTTCACAGCTAAAGCAATCTGCACTTGTTTAATATTGTGAACCCCCAAGCCTCCTTCAGCAGTAGGACATTGTATAGTAGACCAGGCTACCAAATGGCGTTTCCTCGTGCCATCAAAGTTATTCCAGAAAAATGCAGCACAGGTTTTGTCAATATAATTCAGAATACTAACCGGTATGGAGGAAGAAGCAACCATGTAAACCGGTAAGGAGGTGAGCACCGAATTGATGAGAGTGACTCTTCCAGCTTGGGAGATAAGTCTGGGCTTCCAGGATGCAAGTTTGCCATTAATTTTCTGAATGGGCAGGGAGAAGTCTGAAGCAAGAACCCTGCTTGGACGCAATGGAACACCAAGGTAGAGAAGAGGACCCCTTTGCCTTTTGAAACCAGTCACCACTTTAATCCTGTTGACTGCATGATTAGAAGCTTTATCGGATATCATGAAGCTACTTTTAGCAGAGTTTATATGTTGCCCCGAGGAGGAAGAATATTTGTTCAGGAAACCAATCAATCTCTTCACATTTTGTAACCCCTCATTAAGGAAGATAAGGGTATCATCAGCATACAGAAGGTGGGAGATCGGCGGGCAAGCTCTTGGACCAGCATAAGGATGTAGAAAACCCGTGTGGACTAGGTCCTTGATACCTCTACTAAGAGCCTCTTCCATGATGATACAAAGAGCTGGGGCAATTGGATCACCTTGTCTGAGACCCCGAGTGGAATGGAAATAACCGGTAGACGAACCATTGAAAAGAACAAAAAACCAACAGTTACTAATCATCATACCAATATATGAGATAAATCTGTTGGAGAAACCAAAATTTTTCAGCACCGGAAAGAGAAAATCCCACTCCAGACAGTCATAAGCTTTCTTTATGTCAAGTTTAAAAAGTACATTATGACCTCTGACTTTTCTGCTTATGTCTCTAACCAGTTGTCTAGCAAGGGATTGTTGACGTTTTTTTTTTTTTTCAAAACACAATCCCACAAAGAGATTGATTTAAAAAGTAAGATATAAGTGAGATATAAAATGAAAATAAGATAGAAGGCGTGGGGGGAAACAAAAGAAACAAATGTGGGTGTGTGCACAGGATGGAGGTGTGATCGCCAGACACACGAGGGTGTCGAAGGAAACAGGCGAAGAGGAGAAGTGTGGTACTTACCTTCACCCGAACATCGCGTGAGTGTTGATTGTGGGCTCTTCTTACTCCTTCCACCGGCTGGCCGGCGAAGAAGATTTAGCTCCAGTAGGGTTACCTTATATAACATAAACAAGTAAAACAAGTGAAAAGAAGATTAGACTATGATGGCGTAGCAAACGATCAAAAGAAGTGAAACGAAAAGGCGTTAAATGGGCATTAACACACCTCGTGGGGTGGTGTTAAACCCTTAAAAGATGTGGGAAGGGAGAAATGATATGTAGTGTGTGAGAAGATAGTGTGATGAATGCACTACGTGAAGTAGAGTAAAAAGTGAAGGGGAAGAGAGTGAAAGATGGCGATGTAGCCCGCTACTTGGACAGACGAAGTGGACGAAGAAGCCATCTCCCACCTTGCTCTGATGCGCTTAGGCGAACATCGACTCCGAACTCTAGGAATTGGTCGGATGACGTGGCTTGGAATGGGGGGTGCTTCTCCTTGGTTCGAAGTTGGGTTTACAATCCGGCAGGGCTTCGCCGTGATGCATGAGTGATGATCAAAATAATGGCCTCGGGGGTCTATTTATAAGGAAACAATTGCTTAAATCACGTCGGAGACAGTGGACGCCTATATGATGAATTGCATTCGACTGAAGCGCCACAATTTAAAAGATCCGCTTGATTTGCCAATCATAGCCTATAGCTATGATTTAGAATCGCGTCTAGTATAACTGCCGCGTTTTCTAACAGAATCGATCTTCTGACATAATCGATCTTGATGTGACAGATGGTTTGAAACGCGGCGGCTTGAGTCGACGTGATTCTATTTGTCATGATTCAAGACATAAGAGCTCTTAAATGCAGCGGCGTGGGGTTAAGGGCTTAGGTTTGGGTTTGAATTGCGGCGGCTTTATCGGACGTGAATCAAAATAGAGTAAGTGATAGAACAATTGTGATACGCATCAGCTTCACCCATCGTGGATCAAACCCTCCTAAATGGCGTCCACTGTATCAGACGCGAATAAATGAAGTTCAACAGACCCCCTTCAGGCCCCTTAGGAAAAATTCCTAAAAATCCTAGAAAAATCTGGAAAAATAGGAAAATCACTGAAGAGGTTAATTGAAGAGAGCCACTTTGGGGCATTGCGATGTAACATGAAATTTGCTCGATATGATGTCAGAATGGTGTGTCTATAGCTGCCTCGCCTTGGCATCTGCTTTGCAAGAAAAATGGAGCGGAGGAACACGAAGTGAAAACGATGGGATGGTGTGAATGAAGTGAAGTGAAGCAGAATGACTAAAAAGTAGACGCCAAGGTGTGATGAGACGCGCCTCAACAACATATGACTTGAGCCATTCTTGAATTCAGAGCGAAGTGGCTTGTAGAAAACCTCCAAAGAAACTCAATGTCTTAGACGGAAGGAGAAGGAGTGTGCACGTGGGCACGGAAGGGAGAAAGATCAACTTCCAGCGTCGGGGAAGTACCTAAGGACACAATCTGTTAGGTTGCACCATTGGGGGCATCTGCCACTGCCTTTGGTGGAACTTAGGGAAAATAAGGATGAACTGATAAGGAATCCAAGATAACTGAATTTCTCAAAAGTTGATCTTCATACAACAACAAAGTGAACTGAGTACTTGACTCGAAATGGAATATTTCATGTTAATTGGAAACGAGGAATGAGTGGTTCTCTTCAATTAAAACGAGAGTGATCATCCGGAATTAAGATCAAAATCCTACATAATACATGCTGGGCTAAAAGAAAAAGATTAGAACAAAAGAAAATATAAGATAATCAAGGATAATATTGCTATGATGACGAAGTCAAGATACCGGATGGAACCATCGTCCTTCTGCAACGCAACAGCCTTTCCTTAAGTCATAAGAATCCTCTGGAATCATCATTGTTTTTGGCGGAGGAGGGAAACTCAAGTTCCAGATTCATCAGAGCCTCAAGGTCCTTGATATGCTCTAATAAGGTATACCATATAGTAGAATGCAATATATGCAATACCAGAAAGGGATCGCCGAAAATGATTGTGAATTGCACGGCGAGCAAGGGGTCCAAATCCTACGCTCAAAGATTCATCAGCATTGACAAGTAACAAATAATATGGCAAAATATGAAAATAATGCTATTTGTAAATCGCGGCGGGAATATTGGACGCCTTTCATCTCATGAATCGAATCCACTGCATTGGACGTGATTTAGGCCTTCCATCCGAGACTTGATTTCCTGCACTGTTTTTGTCCTTTCCTCCTTTGTTGCATGTGCTTGTGCGACTGGGGAGGCTATAAAACACTGCTTTTCATGATCTTTTCATGCTCTTTTTATGCTCTTTCCTTCCCCAAGTTTAAGGATTAAGCATTTGAAGCAAAGAAGAAGCTTGGAGAAATGGCGCATGGTGATGCTCCCCAACCCAAGAGGCCAAGAGGGGAAGGATTTCAAAGGTTGAGTCAAGTAGAGGGACACATCTGCAAGTTGGTTCAAGCTAAATTGTTGAGTAGAATTGATCTCTAAGCATTGACTTGATGTGTTCTTCATGTTCTTGCTACGTTCTTAGTGTGTTCTTTATCACTTCTTCGTTTATTTCTCTTTTATTTCTCTTCCAATGCCATGGTCGACTCATGTCTCCCATGACCCATGCGCCATCATCACCTCCCATGTCCATCTCATATAACCATGACCCATGCGCCAAATCCATCATGTATGTGTCAATCCATGCATATACCCATCTACTCCACAACACTATACACTTTTCCTGGGCAACCGGCGCTTTATGCGCTGCCCCTGGCGTCAAAAGCTCACTTCCACCATTAGCCTTGACATGACCAATATTCTTAAGAAATGGGGGATCAACAACCTCACTGTTCATGCCAAGAGATATCATGAAATCCATCTTGATTGGGCAGCCCTAGGGGCACTAGTAGAGCTCTGGCAGCCTCAAACTCATACATTCCTCTTCAAGACTTTTGAGGCCACCATCCTACTAGAAGAGGTTGAATTGGTTTGAAGCAGATGAGGCAAGGTGAAGAAGATGAGATGACGATCATGCCGAGGAGCTTTACAAGCAGGGCGGTGCTGGAAAGCTTCATGGACACAAGGGTGGCCCAAGGTCTCAGGACCGAGAAAGGTATAAACTTGCAAAAATTGGCAGCATGGACCATGAAGGAGATACCTAAAGTAGAAGACGATGAGAGGTTGGAGCAAGTGATGAGGGGATTCGCCATCTGCGTGGCGGGCGCACTCCTCTTCCCTTCAATTGACAATGTGCTGGAGGAGGATCAACTGAGCGCAGTGTGTGGCATTTGGGAAGGCAAGAGATTGGGACTGGCGGTGCTAGCTTTCCTCTACAGTGGACTCACGGCAGCGAGCTTGGGTAGGCCTCCCTACAGTTCTATGCTCTTACTCACTTGTTGGACTGACCTACACTTTAAGTTTGATCTAAGCAACGAAGTCTCTAGCTCGTCTTGGATTTTCTCCAAAAGTCCACTCAAGCACTTGGACAACTTAGTGGGCATAGAAGGGCACGTGGCCAACCGAGCGCCACAACTCAAAACGCGGTCGGATTGGCGTGATCACTTCCGAAGCATGCTCAGAAACGCCTTTACTTGTACTCCAGTGCCACTTCTTACCAGAGACTTGCAAACTCAACTAGTGCCCGATGTTGATTTGCGATTGATCAAGGCATCCGAGTTCATGCTTTACAATCCACACCGTTGCCTCCCTCAACTCGGGCATCCGCGGTGCAACTTTGAAGGGCCTTCTCACCTCTTGCCATTCAAAAGATGGAAAATCGGATCGAACAATGATGGTGAAGAGGTGGAAACAATTAAGGCTCTGTGGAATGTTTGCTCTTTCAGGAGGCCGGTCCCACATGTGGAGGAAGTGGAGGATGGCTGCGTTGCTTGTGTTAGGGAACTCGGGAAACTCTGGCCCAAGGTGGCCGTTTGTAAACGCCGGGATTGATTCTTCAATAAGAATTATATTATGTCCTTTACGTGGCCAAATTACACTTTTTTACATGATTGTATCATCCAAACACCTTGATTTTTCTCCTCAAAATTAAGCTTCGGGTGGGCATTTTGAAACGCGTCCACTACAGACGCCACAAATATCTTTTTGATCCGCGTCTAACATGACCGATGCCTTTCACTTTAATCGCGTCCACTGGACCCGACGCATTTCGATTGTACTTCAAATATTTGAAAATCGCGCGGCTTAAAGTCAGCGTCGGGGCAATGATGTCGCTTTGAATCATGTCGGCTAAGCCAGACGCAATTAAAACAACTGGTCCAAATTCACGTCCACTGAACCGGACGCGATTTCTAATCTTGCCAGAGGCTACAAAACGCCCGAGGGCACCTCCTTCCTGCTCTTTTTGCCATTTGAGCTCTCATTCCTCTACTCTTTTGCTCTCTCTCATCTCACTCCCTTGACTCTCTTGTTCTCTCTACTCCCTGTCATCTTTCCAATGAAGAAGGCGGCGGCGTCCAAACGGGTGGAGCAACGCTTCACCATCGATGAAGGAGGCAATGACGCCGACCATGACGAAGACATCGGGAACGAGCGCGATGGTGGCTGAGTTATTGGTCGCTCCTGGCGAGCTCACCGTCGTAATGGAGGAAGAAATGGCACCGGAAACGGAGGAAGGTGGCGGCGCTGCGACGATGGAAGAGGAAGAGGAGGCAGCGGATGCGGGGGAAGAGGCGAGGAGATGGCGGTGCGGTCACCTCGGTCGGGAGGCTCCCCCATGGCCAGATTCAGTAAGTGCCCAACCTTAGCCTTTGAGGTTTGAGAGAGGAGGAAGAAGGGAAATGCCCCGGAGAGGAAGAGGAATGAATCGCGTCGATCCAGTCGATGCGGTTCACGCAGTTGAATCACGGTGGCTAAAGCCACCACGTTTTGGCTTTAAAATGCGGCCAACATAGTGGACGCATTTCAAACTAAACTGCGGCCACTGTGTTGGACGTGATTCAAAGAGATGTCTAAGGAGGTGAGATTTAGGCTTGATTTGCACAGTTTTTGATCCTTTAAGTGTTTTTAACTTGCGCTAGCTTGTTTGTGCTTTGTGCAGGGGATCATGAAACCGAGGACTCAGTGGTCTTTAGTTCTAGCAGTGTATCAGGGGCTCCCGGACTTCCAGAGGGAGCGAGTCTGGGGGATGGGGTTTGGGCCAATCTTGGAGATCTAGCCATTTTATGTTAATAGCCCCCTAATACAGGCCCTGATAGAGAGGTGGGATCGGGTGAGCAGAGCTTTTTGTTTCTGTGGGGGCACAAGGTGCCCAGTTTAGAGGACGTGACACGGATCACGGGGCTGAGGGTAGCTGGAGAGG
This sequence comes from Colocasia esculenta, assembly GCA_014218235.1. Lineage (NCBI taxonomy): Eukaryota > Viridiplantae > Streptophyta > Magnoliopsida > Alismatales > Araceae > Colocasia > Colocasia esculenta. Next base: position 72,392,796 of record CM024762.1, on the reverse strand, counting down.
CGGTGACAGGGGTCACCTATGCGGATTACACGGAGTTTGCACAGGATTTGTTGGAGCTAGAGCCCAAGGGTGACGAGCTCGGTGACTGGAGGATGGTCTACCGAGTGGAGCTGTTAGAGAGCTTGGGCCTCCGGGGTGTAAGGCAGAGAGGGGAGGAGACACTGCAGGAGTTTGTGCAGCAGGCAGTGGGGTTGGCCAAGCTGTGTACGGCCAGGACCCCGAGGACCAGGAGTGGGTGGATCAAGACTGAGGCGATTTGCAACGACCCACTTCCACCCGGTATGGTTATACCAACCCACGTCGGATGAGAGCAAGCCGTTACAGGGGAGAATACCCCAACAAGTAACAAATGAGCTGAGATATACACAAATAGAATTAAATAAATGCAACGGAATTTAAATGAATCTCATTCCATCAACTTTTAAATCCACATACCACAGTCTGTATAGTTCAACAAGAGATAACATAAGTACAAAATGTTCCAATTACATAGCCGACTCCAAGTACATTTGAACAAAATCCAAATTTCCAATTGTAGCATTACATACTTATGGAATATCAACTACAACTCTTCCATCACTTAGTCCAACTCCACTTCAATTCCTACTAGCTCATCCACTGCTAATTCCTGAAATGATTAGCAAGAGTGAGTCTATGCAATAGACTCAGCAAGTAACTTAAGATTCAATACATACATGCTTTTTAACAATTTAACACAATAGAATTTCAGCAATTTAATCATACATGCTTGTGCTATAAACAAAATAGGTTCACATGGGATTGTATTTAACATCTATTCTAACACATGTAAAACTATAATCTAATAAGATTTCTAATAACATGGCGTCATTATCATAAGTACAAATACACATTTACATACCTTCACACTTTACTCACATCATTGTAAAACTTCATAACTAAGTCGCGGAAAAAACATATACGAGATAGGTTTCATTGCTAGCATGATTTCTAACTCACTTTGCATACAACCATAACAATTTACTTACATTTAGCTTGCTGATTTTCTATAAAATCTATGACATTCCTTTTACCCTTACATAGGGATCACTTTTAACTATACAACATGATACTACACACATGTGCATCCAATCATTCAAATTCCATGAATATGAAAGCATATACTTACATTTTGGTACTAGTAGTAACATCACTTTTAGCAATAAGTTATACATAAGCACATACACATACACATTTGTACACATCAATAAACAATTTATCAATCAACACTATTGTCATTTACACTTATACTATTTTCTCATTACACATAACCACATGATGAACCTTGGCTTTCACATACACTCACTTTGTTCTATCACACAATACTCATACACATTTGCCATTAATTCCTCTTTCACATTCACACACTTCTTATCACTTCACTTTTGCACATAACCTGTGCCACCTTTACACATATCTCGCACATACCTTGTGCTATTGAACACATGTCACTTTTCACATCACACTTATGGTTATTTTCACTTAAATGCCAAGACACAGCCCAAACCACCATTAGACGGTCACATACACACACATTCACTTTCACTTACTTAATCACCGGCACAGTGATAAGTCTTGGTCTCTGCAGAAACCGGGGAAAGCCCTTCCCACCATTACCAGTGGAACTTGTCCACCTCCAGGATTTTACAAGACCCTTTGCCAGGGTGTACACTTTATCAAGACCCTTTCCTAGGGTGTAACACTTTGAGCTTTCCCGTAGGGGCACCACTACAGTACAGCTCCAAGCATCTAAGGTGGCAGTGTCTTATGGGCATATTTGGTTATCTTTATCACATTAACCGTTTTACACACTTATACCACTTGTTTTCCCCATGTCTCATGCATACACACTCATGCAAAAATTCACACACACATAAGTCCTCATTCACTGATTTTAACTTCACTGTTGCAACTACCAAATACTCATAATACAGATATAACTATACCGAAATCTACTGAATCACATCAAATCACAATTAACACGCTCACATAGTCGTTTTTCTCATTAAAAGTCCATAACGATACTTACTGTTATCAAAACAACCTGAGATTTTAACCACAGACACATTTCAGGTTTATAATCACACACGCAAATTTTCATATTTTTCTGAACCATATTACATTTACAGAAATTAAAACATGAAATCTAATGCCGTTCATAATTTGATTTAACATGGAACATAACATGAACATCGGGTTTAACAGTTCACAGACCCGAACCTAACATATTTGTCAACACAAAATTTTCCTCGGATTTATTGCACAATGCACAATTTACTGTAGATTTTACAACTCCTATGCATGTCTCCTATTTCCAAAACGGAATTTTCAGTAAATTCCACAGTCATGGAAAAATTCTCAAATTTTCAGGGCATGGACTGATACATATACACATGGTATAGAAAAATCTAGGGCATTAAATTTTCAGGAATTAGGTAGACAGTAGATGAACATGCATAATCCATTTTTTCCAACATGTATTTCAATAATCAAAAGAATTCATGCCATCCACAGAAAATGCAGAAATTTCCACACACACACCACATTATCCATTTTACATAGCATATAGGATTACACTATATCCTCATGGCGAAAACATATCGAAAATAATCATCTATCAGGAAGAACAGCTCACTGTTCTATCCTGAAGAACTTGGCGGCAACCTCTGGCCGTTCAAGAGTTTTGACGGCACGATCGCTGGACGCCTATGGGAGACCTTGGCGTCAATGGCATTGACGCCAAGTTCCTGTCTGTGCAACAGCACAGACCGAACCCCAAATACTCAGTGAAAAGGAGGGTCCAGGACACGATTTAAAATCCATAAAAATTACTGGGACCTAGGGAACATGTATGGGATTGAGATCTATGGGTTACTTGCCTCTGAATAAATCTCCAAACGGATCTAATGGCCGGAGAAGCTCTCCTTGGGCAGTGCCAAGAAGCCTCCAAAACTCCTTGGCTCTGGGTTCTAGGGGGTTGTAGGCCGCAGTCCAGCGCCGGGGGAGCCTCCTCCTACGTATGGTCTTTCTCCTTGTCGTAGAAGATCACCAGGAAACGCCTCCAGTCGCCGGATCCAAGCCCTCCAAGGTCAGTCCTTCCTCTCTTTCTCTGTTAGGGTTTCCTTTCTAGTAAAGAGCCAAGAGAGCTCTCTAGGTTGCCAAAGGGGTGTGTTTCATAAACTAGGGAACAAGAGGGGCTCGTGCAGGGCTGAAGGGACATGAAAGGGCCGGTGGGAAGACATCTCCCCAATCAGAAGTCTGGCCCAATGGGTGTTCTCTGCGCTCTGTTGCGCACAGAAAATTAGGGATATTGGCGTCCACATCCATGGACGTCTACATTAGCGTTGGCGTCAGTCGATATGGACGCTGACATATTATGGGCGTCCATCCATGTTGACGCCAAGACATCCTTCTGCCAGAACTTAAAATCATGCAGAACCAAGCTTAATCCACACATATATACACATGAAACCTATGTAGCATAGTGTATACACCACTACACCATATAACCATCCAATATTTACTATTAATCACACACATGCATACACAGGTACATCAAGATAATAACACGTACATGAATATCTTCATACGCATACAATGTATATATATATATATATAGCATACGTACACGGATGTAACATACTTACGTATATTATACACGAATAGATAGATACAATAACACGCACACCGGTAATTAGACTAAGCTTGCACAACATTACTTAAGTACTATATGCATGGAATTCCTTAATATGTACTCTATGCACAATTTAGCTAATCGCTTATTCTCACCTAGTTATCACAGAATACATGCATGTTATTCGTGAGGAATATAGGATTTCCATATACACTACTAAATACACCTACCATACTTGCACTTTATATGTATATTAAAATGTACAAGTACCATGTACACCTTAACTACACCATGCAAATGAACAACGTTTACAACTAAGTATACTCATGCATACCTAAGTATACCAAGGTGTTACATATGTAAAATTAAGTACACAATTATCACATGCATATGATAATCTACATACGCACCTACACATATGCACTTCATACATTCGCACACAATATTTATGAAATGGGCAATATAAGGTATACTTCAATATTTAGATGGTACTTGCATAATATTTGAATAGATACCTTATACACAAAATTGGTCAATTACTTATATTCACATATATAAACATACATCTTCGAATATACACATGCAAGATTTATATCTATAATAAGCATCATCTTCATGCATGCCATTTATGCAAAAATAAGTAAACACCATATACATAAAATAGAAGTGGGAAAAGAAATTCGGGCCTTACACGATTCTTAGTATTTTTCTTACGCAAGATGCTACTGACCACCAAGGGAGACGGCATCCATTGCCGATTTCTAGAGATCCTCGAGGACCTAGAGAGGGTGGGTCACTACGCCTGGGGTACGGCCTTCTTGGCGCGCACCTTTGCAGACCTTTCTAGCGGCACTAGGAGGGAGACAATGGTGGGCAGATTTGTGCCCTTTCTTCAAGTACTGCTTCCTTCCCTTTGCACTTCTGTTCAATTCCTGCACTTTGAAATTATTAGTAAACTAATCAGTGTGTGCATGCTTGCTGGTGTGGAGCTATTTTTACATCCCCTTGGACAGGGCGACCGAGGTGCCCCCTGACGCGGTACCCCTTGCTCAGAGGTGGCTTCTTGTCGTGACATCTGCCACCTTCTCACTACAGCTCGACACCCTTCGTTGAGATATTCGGGATTTCCCGACACTCCTAGTATGTGCTACATTTATTTCATGCATTTGATATGGATGATTGTATGTGACTAACCCATGTATGTGTGCAGGTCGTGTGGCAGCCCTACGTGGGCATGGGTGATGACGGTCAGCCATGGGTGGAGAGCGGCCGACCTCGGTTCAGACGTGACCTTTGGGTTCACTGCCTGAACGAGATCGAGCCACTCCACCTCCGACTTGCCGCCCGCACCCTGGGGTTGCACTAGGAGTGGCACGACGAGACGGAGCGATGGGGTATCGGGAGGAGGATGCAAGGAAAGGCGAAACGGGTGGACTGGCATCTCTGCTTCCCCAACCAGTACGCTGACTGGTAGCGGGGCAGCCAGCTAGTGGAGTCAGACACACGTGACAGCGTCGCGTACCTCCTGTGCTTCAAGGAGGAGTATGGGGGTCGAGACTTCATGAGACCGGAGAGGGTATGCACTTCTAACCTTTGACCTTTCTCATATGATATGCATGGTATTACAACTAACATGTGCATGTGCAGGATGCTCGTGACGACCTCATTGACATGCTGCGTGCCCTACTGGCGGGCACGGAGGCCCAACTAATTGAGGCGCGGGCAGCATTGGATGCACTGGTAAGTTTAGAGAATTATACCTTTAGTTTATTTTACCTTACCATGTGCTGATTGGTTTTCTGATTTGTGCAGCAAACGACCCAGGTGACCGTGGGGCGCACCGACATGGCAGATGCCTCCACGAGTCGTGGTGTTCCAGACCTAGAGATGACTTCACTCTGGGAGCAGCTAGCGGCAGCGGTGGCCAGGGCGGAGGAGGCAGAGTGCGACCTCACTGCACGGGTAAGTAAGCTGATTAAATATATATGTGAATTGACTTGCATTATACTTACTTGTGCTTGTTCTGCATGCAGTCAGATGAGCTTCAGAGCACCCTCATACGAGAGATGCGCACCAGTGCCGAGATGACCGAGCTCTCGCAGCAGCTGTTCGAGCTGTGGACTCAGGTCTCTCAGCAGGACTCGAACCTGCCCCGGGAGGCGGTGGAGCTGCACGCGACGCTCTCCCTGGAGTGCAGGGACTGCGAGAGGGAGCGTGCCCGATCGGAGGGGAAGCGTGAGCAAACGCATAGCCGTTGGGAGTAGGTGTGCGGCCGTTGGGTCCAGGAGCAAGAGAGAATGACGCAGAAGGTCGTGGAGGCACGTACGAGCCTGGGCATCTCCGAACGCCTGCTGAGAGAGGCGGAGGACCAGTACTGGCATGGACGCAAGCGGGCCGTGAGGGAGGGGCGAGCCAGTGCCTACTCTGGGAGATACATAGTGACGTCTTCTCAGTACCAGAGGAACGTCGAGGAGGGATGCACCTCCCAGGGCTCTACTTCTTCTCATGCCTCCATGAGGCCTCCTGCCCCATGCTTGACAGCAGACCCTGGCGAGGCCGAGAGCAGCCAACAGCACCGCCCTGCTAAGAGTGGTGGCGAGAGTTAGGCCACCCACTATGATATGTACCCTTTTTTGTCCTTTTGATGATGTGTACCCAGTGTGGTACTTCATGATGTACTTGGAGTTGGCCCCCCTTTTGGCCGTGATATATGACATTATGCTTTCTTCACCTCCTTTCTTTCTCGTGTCTGAAAAACACTTGAACAAACAAGTTAAATGTCTGTTTTGGCTCAACCTCCTGCCCATTAGGCGGATTAGGCTTCATGATCTTGTCAAGGGGCTGAGCCTTTATTAAATAAGGTGAAAAATAAAAGAACTCCATATGCAAGCAAGCATATGCTAACAGGAAATTACACATGAGCATGAGTTTGATTCATTCAAGCAGATGGAGTGACAAAATTTTTGGGTTTTTGAAGTATGTGATTTTATTTGGATTTTGAGATATATGATTTTTTTTTTATTTTGAAATATTCTATTTTTTTGGATTTTGAAATATTCAAAAAAAATTGGTTTTGAAAATATTCAAATTTTTTGGGTTTTGAATATATTCAAATTTTTTTGGGTTTTGGGATATTCTATTTTTTTTGCTTTTGAAAATATTCAATTTTTTTATTTCAAAATATTCTTTTTTTATATTCTATTTTTTGGATTTTGAAATAAGGGCCGCAACCCGGCATAGTCCCTTCCAAAAAGACGCGCGGAACGAAGGGGATCCACTCTAATTGGGAAATCATGGTGCTTGGATCCTTCAATTACTTGGCCATCATTAAGAGTTCATTAACAAGTCTTAGGCATGCCAGACTGAGGTTGGACGTGCTTGAGTGGTGCCTTCACCCGAGGTGGCTTTTGACGACGTCCTCTTCAGTTGATCGTTGCCTTGCCTTGACCCTAGGACATACCCATGGGGGAGGAGGGAAGAGAATTTTTAGGAAGTCTGCCAATAGCTTGGGCGACCGGGGAGACACTCATTCCTCTACCCTGCACTTAGTGGGGTTCGATCTTTTGGCTTGTGGGGTTTCTAGCACGCTTACGACCAGGTCCATTTGGATCTCTGACGTGCTTTTCATTTAATTTGCCTGGTTTTGGCTCTTTTGCTTTTGGATTTGGCATTTATTTTTTTTCCTTTTTTCCCCTTATTGTGCCTTGACCTACACCCGTTTGAGCTTTGGGTGGATTCCGAGGTCGATCCCTCAGGTTTCCCTTTCTATTGGCGGACCGAGTGGGAAAGAAATGTGTAGCGCCATAGACTCTTGATATGGCATTGACCTTCCTTAGATTTCGTGCTTCTAGCTTTCAAGGGGTGGGCGTGTAAGTGTGTGGGTGTCAACACCTCAGGCTAACCCACCAAGAATCAGAGATGAATTAAAAATGATGGCCTTCCATTTAGGGGTCTGCGTACCATGTTAACCCATAATGCTTATCTAAGGGTAGTACTTTATAAGATGAAGCCCATTCCAAGGATGAGACAGCTCCTCACCCTCTGCATTCACTAGCTTGTACGCATTGCCTGGATATACTTCCTTAACTATGTACGACCCTTCCCAATTTGATTGGAGTTTAGAACGGGTACCTCCTAGTTTTACAAAGATTCTTTTAACGACCATCTCACCGATTTTGAATTTCTCTCAATTACTTTCTTCTGATGAAAACATGTGAGTCTATTTTGATATGATCTCGTGTGTTCTGCGGCGACTAGACACTTCTCATCTAGGAGTTCCAATTGTGCTAGGAGTGATTCACGCTGCTCGTCGATTGACAAGTCCATGTCAAGCTAGATCCTTAATGAGGGAATAAGAATCACATATGGTACTACAACCTCCATCCCATGAGTGAGGGCGAACGGTGTCTGCCCTGTGGGAGTACGGGTTGAAGTGCGGTAGGCCCATAGAGCTTCTACGAGCTTTTCTGGCCAGTCCGAGAATTTGTTAGCCTCACAGGTTTTCTTAACAATTTTGATTAAAGTTTTGTTTGTGGCCTCTGCTTGGCCATTGCCTTGCGGATAGTATGGTGATGAATGGTGGAATGCAATTTTATACCTATTGCAGAGGTCACGCAGTTCTTGAGAGATAAACTGAGGTCCATTGTCGGTGATGATGGTACTCAAGATGCGAAATCTGGTGATGATGTTTCTCATGATGAATTTGCAGACGGTTGTTGCCTTGATCTCTGTATATGCTTTGGCTTCCGCCCACTTGGTGAAGTACTCCATTGCAGTGAGGATGTATGACTTTGTTTTGTTTTGCGAGTTGGGATCACCAAGGGGACCAATAATGTCGAAAGCCCACATAGCGAAAGGCCATGGGGAGGATATTAGGTGGAGTGTAGAGGACAGAGAATGAATTTTTTCGGTGTGCAGTTGGCACTTGACACACCAGAGGATAAAGATAGAATAGTCCTCCTCTACAGTGGGCCAGTAAAAACCTAGCCTAACGATCTTCTTGGCAAGTATTTGGCTATTCACATGGCCACCACACACACCTGAATGTGCCTCTTCAACAACCTTCAAGACTTCATCATCGTCCAAACACCTGAACAAAACTCCAGTGAGTCCCCTTCTATAAAGCGTATTCCCAACCAGGGTGTACTTCAGGGACAATCTCCTTATGGCTTTCTTCTCATCACTTGTGGCTTCCTCAGGGTACGTCTGATTCCTGCAATACTTTGCTATCTCGTAGTGCCACGGCTTCTCCTCGTCCTCCAATTCCTCTTCTAACTCCAATAACATGATTTCAGTTTTGCTTTTTCTTTCTAACTTCTTCAACATCTCCTCCTTGATCCAGAGAAAGATGAGGTCCTGAACAGCAGGAGTGTTGTGGCGTGCGATTTGAATGTTGTCAAAATCCCCGAGATAGCACGCATTGAGAGTTGAAGCGATGGTAGCAAGAGCGTCGGTTAGAAGATTCTGACGATGAGGGATATCGACAAAGATCAGCTTGGAGAATAGCTTGGCATAAGCTGAGGCAAGCTCTTGGTATGGCTTGAGCTTAGGATCATGGGTGTGATATTTGGTGAGCACTTGGCGTAGGACCAATTGACTATCACCTACAATCCGCAGATGGGTGACACCATAGAAATGGGCATATTCGAGACCTGCCAACAAAGCTTCATATTCAGTTATGTTTTTGGTGGCAGGAAAATCCAGTTTATAAGCCCGTGGGAAGGTGACACCCTCAGGTGATAGTAGAGCAATCACGATACCCTTTCCATGAGAATTCAAAGCTCCATCAAAATATAATGTCCACATAAGATCAGATTGGCTAAGGGACATTAATTCCTCATCTGAGAACTCTGAATGAACATGATCGAATTGTGGAATGGGGTGATGAGCGATATGTTCTGCTATGGCATAGCCTTTGATAGATTTCTGCTGGATATAGGTGATTTCAAACTGGGAGAGGAAACTCTTCCAACATGCTAGCCTATCAGTAAGAACAGACTTTTCAAGGAGGAATTTGATAGGATTCATGCGGGCTATGAGATGGACCTCGTGAGCAAGAAAGTAGTGCTTCAGTTTCAGCACTACCCATACGAGCGCGGCACATGTCTTCTCCATTGCTGTGCACCTTTGCTCACAGGGGTTGAGAAGTTTAGACAGGTAGTATGCTGCCCTCTCCTTGCCTTCTTCATCTACTTGTGCAAGGATGGCTCCTATAGAGTCTTCCAGGATGGATATATAGAGGATAAGAGGTTTGCCTAGAGTCGGCGGCCTCAGGATAGGGGGATTAGCCAAATACTCCTTGAGTCTGTCAAAAGCAGCCTGACACTTCTCGTCCCAATTAAATTTGACTCCCGGCTTGGTGAGGTCGTAGAAGGGTCTACATCTCTGCGAATGTTGGGAGACGAACCGGCGAATAAATTGCAGTCTCCCGATAAGTCCTCAAACTTCCTTCAAATTCATGGTAGGGGGCATCTCTCTTATTGCCTTTCCCTTGTTGGGATCAATTTCTATACCTCTCTTGCTCACAATGAACCCTAAAAGCTTACCTGATGAAACACCGAACACACATTTCTTGGGGTTCATCTTCAATTGGTATTCCCTGGACCTTCGCAAGACCTTAGTCAGAGCCCCAAGATGCTCAGCCATTGTCTTGGATTTTACTACCAGGTCATCCACATATACCTCGATGAAAATGTGGATCATGTCATGAAAAATTGCCATCATAGCTCTTTGGTAAGTAGCTCCAGCATTCTTAAGTCCAAAAGGCATGACCACATTGCAATAAGTTGTTGGGTTGAGTGAAATTTCATATCATTTTCCCTCCTATTTTGATCATGACAAATGTGATTTAAATGCAAATTATTTGAAACATGATAAATACATTTCACCTGAAATTTATATTCAAAAAGCATGTCTCAAAGCACACTTATCATTTGTACTCATAATAAAACATTTTACTAATGATATATGTGTTTAATTTTCAGGTACAAACACTTTTTGCAAAAGAAGTGTCGACACACTCCACAATGGTGTTGACACAATAACCCAAATTAAAAGGCAAAAAGATGAACAAATGTTGAGACTGTGTCGACACATGTCAAAGAGTGTGTCGACACGAGTTGCAGATTCCGGAAATCAGACTATTCAGGTCGACGCACTCTTAGGGCAGGTCGACACTGGATCCTGCTCCCAGAACAGCAGTTTTCAGAATTGGGGACAGCAGGTCGACGCAACACCAGAGCAGGTCGACACTGGATCCTACTCCCAGAATAGCTGTTTTCAGAACCGGGACAGCAGGTCGACACAACACCAAAGCAGGTCGACACTGGATCAGTTCCCAGAACAGCCTGTTTCAAGATTTGGGACAGTGTGTCGACACCACCACCAGGGCAGGTCGACACACTACGGAAAGTTTGCAACTTAAATTGGATGTTTGCCACGTGTCAGCCTAGGGCGATGGGGTATCAACCTAGGATCATGTGCCCTTGTACCTAAAGGGTATCTTTGGAATCTTTTGGGTATAAAAGGCCCCCAATTGGCCGTCCATCATGAGAAGACCCCAACGAACTCTCCAAGCCTCCAAAAAAGTTCCCTTTGGCGGCGAGAAGAGCTCATCTCCCTCCTCTGCTCTCCTGGTGCCTTCTGAAGACCAATTCTCATCAATTCGATTGTGAGAATTGGAGTTTGATCCCTGAAGAAGCAATCGAAGCGCCTCAAGGAAGCAGATCAAGTAGGAGCATCTGTTGGAGAAGACTTCAAGGAAGATCCCCAACTTCAATTGTGCAGAGCATCGGCTGGGACTTCAAGGATTCAAGCCTCTTCCCAATCTGAGCTTCTACAAGGGAGTACACTGAAGAACAAAGCCTTTTAACACTATTCTCAATGTACTTTTGTTCTTCTGAGACTTCTTGAGATTGTGCAAGTGCTTCTGCATAACTCTCATGAATGTTCTCATGTCTGACATGATCTGTTGCTAGAAGATCCATGTCGTGTGTTGGTGTCTAGCATTGTTATTTGTGAGCCGTCGTGCTCAGTTTGAGTTGTCTAACTCAAGTGTTTGTTGAGCAGTCTTGCTCAGGGATCCAGAGTAGTCTTGCTCTAGAGGTGTGTGAGTTGTAAACTCAAGTGTTGGAGTTGTCTGGCTCCAGTGGGTGTGTAACCCAGTTGTTTAGTGAATCCTCACTGGGTGTGAGGGGTGGATGTAGGAATCACATGGGTGATTTCCGAACCACCTAAAAATCCTTGTGCACTTGTCTATTTGTGGTTTGATTCTATCATCCGTTAGATGCTTTCATAGGATCGATTAAGATTCACTTAATCAACTGGTTTTCATATCTCTTTTATCAACTCACTTAACATTCCATCAGATATGTGTTTTTCACTGATTAAATTGCCTCTAATTCTAAAAGTATTTTAAATTGCTTAAGCTTCCGCAGAAAGTGGCATAGATCTATTCATCCCCCCCTTCTAGATCTTATCCACACCTTTTCCTCGATCCTTCAATTGGTATCAGAGCGGGTTTATACTTGATCTGATTTGATTTGAGCAGTTTTTGAGTATTGTCTGTCCGATTGCTTGTTTGTTTGCTTGTTTACTAAGTATTCTTTCTGTGCTTTCTTTTTATCAATGGATTCCAAAGGGTTCATAGCTGAGGGCATTCCATAAATAGGCCACCATTCTTTAATGGAACGGACTATTCATACTGGAAAAATAGAATGCAAGTCTTTCTAAGAGCCCAGAACTATGAAATTTGGAAAGTGGTTGAGGTTGGTCCCTATGAAAACCAGGGTGAGGAAGAAACCTGGACTAGGGAACAAATAAGAAAAGCCACATTGAATTATAGTGCCATGAACATGATTCAATGTGCTGTTCATCCCAAAGAGTATTCGAGAATCTCATGTGCAAATCTGCCAAAGAGATGTGGGATAAACTCGAATTACTTTATGAGGGAACATCACAAGTAAAGGAAACTAAGGCAAATATTCTTGTTTCAGAATATGAATTGTTTATGATGAAGTCTAATGAAACAATTTCTGAAATGTTTGCCAGGTTCATGGTCATTGTCAATGGACTCAAGGCCTTAGGTAAGGACTACACAGATGCAGACTTGGTAAGGAAAATCTTACGTTCACTCTCTTCTATTTGGCACACAAAGGCCACTGTCATTGAAGATTCTAAAGATTTGTCCAAAATGTCTTTGGATGAATTGATAAGATCTTTAATGACATATGAAATCAATTTGAAAAGAAATGAAGAACATATAATTAAGACCAAGCCAATGGCACTTAAGACCTCTTCAAGTAACAAAGACAAAAGTCAAGAAAAGACAAGTTCTGAGGAGTCTGAGTCAAATGAGGATGAAATTGCCCTCATGACCAGGCAATTCAGAAACTTTTTGAAATATAGAAAAGGAAGAATGTCTAGGAAAAAGAAGTTTTCCACAGGTAAAAGAAACACTTCCTCTTCTAATTTCAACAAGAATCAAAAAGCTGACGAAACTGTCATTTGTTACAGGTGTAACAAGCCAGGACACATGAAGGGAGAGTGTCCTGAGAACAAGAAAGAAAAGCACAAGAAATTCCAGAAGTTCAAGAAGCCAAAGGCCATGGTAGCCACTTGGTCTGACGAAGATTCAAGTGAAGAAGAAGAAGATAAAAAATCCTCAAGCTCTGAGAGTGAGGAAATCTGCTTCATGGCCAACAATTCTGAAGAAAAGGTAAATACCTCTTTTGAAGATTTTACTGTTGAAGATTGGCAGGATGTGTATGCAGAATTAGTTGAAAAATATTCTGAAATGAGAAAAGAAAACAAACACATCAAAAAGAAAATTGAAAACCTTTATCATAATCAATCTTCAAACAACAGAACTTGTGAGCTAGAAAATGAGATAACAAAATTAAATGAAGAAAAAGAAAATCTCATGAATCTAATTGATGATCTGAAGCTTGCCTCTCAAAAGGCCACCCTAGAATTCAAAGACTTATCTGAAAAGCTGGAAATTGAAAAACAAGAAAAACAGCAAAAGATTGAAGAAATTAACACTCTTCAAAACCAGCTAAAAGAAAGGGATGAAGTTATCCAAACCTTCACAAAAGGTAAAGATAACTTGGAGGCATTGCTAGGAACAAATATGACAACAACTTCTCATGGATTAGGATTCAACAAAAAGAAACCAAACAAAGACAAATCTGGTGAGAAAAAGGGCAAAGCACCATTAATTAAATTTGTCAAAGGTCCTAATCTTGAGAACACAGAAATCAAGCAAACATCAGACAAAACATCAAACAAAACACAAAACAAATTAAAAACTCAAAAACAAAAGAAGACAACCAGGTCGACACAGTCTCCTGACAGGTCGACACCAGTCCACAAGAAGAAGACTTATGTGGTTGCTGTGTCGACACCAGTCTTGGAAAGGTCGACCTGCTCAACATCAAAAGCTTCAAACAACTCAATCAAAAATTCAAATAAAAATTTAAAAACAAGAAAAAGTCAAAAGAAATCAGTTTTATAGAACCTTGGACCTCCAAGACAGTATTTCAAGATGATTGGACCAATCCTTGGAGCCAATGGTATGACAACCCCTGTTGGTATCATCCTCAATTCTTTAATCCAAACCTTTGGACGTACCAACAAAATCCATGATTTCCACCTCCTAATCTGAACTCCTATGCTCAAATGAAAAACCCCCCTCCCACTAAAAACAAAAATGTTGGTGATTTCATTCCTAAGAAAAAGAACAAACAGAAAAAGACTGAAAACACCAATTTAACAAAACAAAAATCAAAAACAAGTCAAATTTGGGTGAGAAAAGATTTACTAACAATGTTCAAACATTCTGATGGTCCCAACTCTGTTTGGGTACCAAAATCTTCTCTCCACTGATTCTTGTTGCAGGAAGGTCGTGCACCCAACACCAATGTGTGGTTTCTTGACAGTGGGTGTTCACGACACATGACGGGAGACAGAGCCAAATTCTCATTCCTGCTTGAAAAGGAGGGAGGGTCAGTGACTTTTGGAGGTAAAAATAAAGGAAAGATCTTAGGATCTGGTAAGGTTGGTCATACTTCCTCAAACTCTGTAGATAATGTTTTACTAGTTGATGGTCTTGATTATAATCTGCTCAGTATCAGCCAACTATGTGACAAAGGTCACAAAGTTGTGTTTGAATCTGATTTTTGTAAGATAATTGACTCATCAACTGATAAAATCAAATTCTTTGGAAAAAGGGAAAACAATGTCTACATGATCAACCTAAATAAAAACTTTTCTGAAAATCTTTGCTTTGTTGCAAATAAAGATGAAATTGCATGGACTTGGCACAAAAGACTTGGCCATGCAAGTTTCAGAACAATGAATAAGTTGTTAAGATTGAATTTGGTTAAGGGGCTTCCTGAATCCTTCTCTAATGTTGAAAATCAAGTTTGTGGGATCTGTTCTAAAGGAAAACAAACAAGAAAATCCTTTAAAAACTTCAATGAGGTACTCACATCTAGGCCACTAGAATTACTTCACATGGACCTTTTTGGCCCTACAAGAATTCTAAGTCTAAGTGGCAAAAGATATGGGTTTGTAATCATTGATGATTTTACTAGATTTACTTGGGTTATTTTTTGTCCCACAAAAGTGATACTTGTCTTGAATTCAGGAACTTCTGTACCACTGTCTTAACAACTTATCCATATAAAATCAAAAATATTTTGACTGATCATGGGGGTGAATTTGAGAACACATTTTTTTTTTTGTGTGTGCTGAATTTCAAATATTCCACAAGTTTTCTTCACCAAGAACTCCAGAACAAAATGGAGTTGTGGAAAGAAAGAACAGAACTCTTGTGGAAATGGCTAGAACCATGCTACTTGAGAGTAACTTGCCCAAATCCTTCTGGGCTGAAGCTGTTAACACAGCCAATCATATACTCAATAGAGCATTGGTCAGACCAAAAATCAAGAAAACCCCCTATGAATTATTGAAAAACAAAAAGCCAATTGTTTCCTATTTTAAAATCTTTGGGTGCAAATGTTATGTACACAACAATAACAAAGAAAACATTGACAAATTTGATGCTAAAAGTCAGGAAGCTATCTTTCTTGGCTATTCTGAGGTGTCAAGGGGTTTCAAAGTGTACATTCTTAAAACCAAAACTGTTGAAGAATCACCACATGTTATCTTTGATGAAAATTCCTTTTCAACTAACAATTCTAAATCTTGCAGGGAAAGACAAGACACTGAAGAGGATGAATTTATTGTGGACTCTTCACCAACTGTTGAGGAGTTTGAAAACATTGAAGAGAACCTGAACACACCATCTCCAAGTGGCTCAGGTAACATTGTCCCAGAAGTGGGTACTTCTGAACAGGTAATTTCTGAACATAGGTTTTTAAGAGATCACCCATTAGATAATGTGGTTGGCAACTTGCATGATAGAGTTAGGACTAGATCATCTTTCTTGCATGATATTGAAGAAGACCCACTAGCTCTAATTTCCCAAATTGAACCAAAGTCAATTGATGAAGCCTTATCAAGTTCTGATTGGATTAATGCCATGCATGATGAACTTCATCAATTTGAAAGAAATCAAGTATGGGAATTAGTACCTAGACCTAGTGACCAAACAGTCATTGGCACTAGATGGGTTTTCAGAAACAAATTGAATGAATCTGGTCAGGTAATTAGAAATAAAGCTAGGCTAGTTGCAAAGGGGTACAATCAAGAGTTTGGAATTGATTTTAAAGAATCATATGCCCCTGTAGCTAGACTAGAAGCAGTTAGAATTTTCCTTGCTTTTGCATCCTCCATGAATTTCAAAGTTTATCAAATGGATGTCAAAAGTGATTTTTTAAATGGCTACATAAAGGAAAATGTTTTTGTTGAACAACCTCCTGGATTTGAAAATGAAAAATATCATAACCATGTTTTCAAGCTCAATAAGGCTCTCTATGGTCTTAAGCAAGCTCCAAGAGCTTGGTATGACCGTTTGAGTACCTTTTTGCTTGAGAAAGGATACTCCAGAGGAACTGTTGATCAAACTTTGTTCACAAAAATAGTAAAAAATCAAATAATTGTGGTCCAAATTTATGTTGATGACATAATTTTTGGCTCCACCAATAAAGGCCTATGCACTGAATTTTCAAATCAAATGAAGAATGAATTTGAAATGAGTTTAATGGGAGATTTAACATTTTTCTTGGGATTGCAGGTGAACCAAACATCTGAAGGGATCTTCATCAGTCAAGCCAAGTATGTCAAGGAACTTCTCAAAAGGTTTGACTTTCAGACCCTCAAGCATTCAAGCACACCTATTGCCATAAATGCTAAGCTAGAAGAAGACTCAAATGGTAAGTCAGTAGACCAAAAGACCTACAGAGGTATGATTGGTTCTCTACTTTATCTTACAACTTCTAGACCTGATATTCAGTTTAGTGTGTGTTTGTGTGCTAGATTTCAGTCTAATCCTAAGGAAAGTCACATGTTAGCTGTTAAAAGAATTTTCAAATATCTTGTTGGAACATGTGATTTAGGAATTTGGTATCCTGCTAATTGCAAGTAGATTTGATTGCCTATTGTGATGCTGACTATGCTGGTTGTAAATTAGATAGAAAAAGCACAAGTGGCTTGTGTTTATTCCTAGGTGGGTGCCTTATTTCTTGGGCTTCCAAGAAGCAACATTCAGTTGCTCTGTCAACTGCAGAGGCTGAGTATGTTGCTGCTGGTAGGTGTGGAACCCAAATTCTTTGGGTGAAACATCAACTTCTCGATTACAACCAAGATTTAGGTTGTGTACCCATTCTATGTGATAATACAAGTGCAATAAATCTGTCTAAAAACCCCATTCAGCATTCTAGAACCAAGCATATTGAAATTAGGCATCATTTCTTGAGAGATGAGGTTGCAAAGAAGTCCTTTGAACTCCATTTCATTGAAACTGAAAAACAAGTTGCAGACATTTTCACCAAACCCCTTCCTGAAAATAGGTTTTCATCCTTGAGGAGAGAACTTGGTCTTTGTAAATGTCCACATTCATGATCTCTCTTTAGGTTTGGGTTGAGTGTTATGCATTGTCTAAGGGGGAGTTCTTTTCATATCATAACCCTTTGCTTCTTCAGTCATATTGTCCATATCTCTCTCAATTCCACTTCCATTTCCCTTTGACAATAAATTCTTCAACTCTTATTGTGTTGAAATTTCTTGGTATATCAAATGGTGACTTGGAGAAGGACAGTCATGCTTGTCTGGACACTTTCACTATGCGAGAGTATATGTCTCCGCCAAGTACTAAGAAATGAATATGCAATTATTGAGGGGGAGCTTTTATTGTTTAAAGAGAATCTTTCTTGATTTCATAATCTTGCATATCTTTATTTTGATAGAAAATGATTGAAATCATCATCTCAGGGGGAGCTAGAAAATTCACAAGTCATGACTTTTGCAAAATTCATAACTTTTCTTGCATTTCATCAATTTCCTGCATGATGTCATCATTCAGATGTCTAGAGTCTCCAAATGATCCTTTGAGTGATCTATCATATTTTTTTTAATCAACTGTCAACTATATTTTTCAACCCACAGAAACTCAGAAATCTTCCAAGATTGAAAACAAATTGTGTCTTGAAATTAAAACATCTCTTTGTTTGCAACTGATGTTGGATAAAATTGATTTCTATCTTACAAAACTCTTAAAATTTTGAAAATTCAACAGAGCAATGACATTTGAGCTGAGAAACTGCACACCTTCACAATGAATGAAGTGCCATGCATGTCATGAGGCACTAATGTTATCTCTGTTCAAAGGGGATAAAAATTCAAAAATAATTCAAAATACAGCAAAAATGTGCTATACTTCTTCATGATGACTGAGTAACTGGAAATATTGGCGTCTACAAAACGTATATTTTCATGTCAAAAGGTCATCATTTACCCCTTTGAGACTTAATAATGAATAAATCTTAAGTATCTAGGACTATGGTGTGTAAAAAGCACTAGTACTTGAGTGAAAAAGATTTATATCATTTGATAGTCTGTTAAAAAGACAAAAATATGTGTTGATGGAGTTTTGTTTAGAAAGAATCATTTTCATTCATCATCAAGTTGTTCTTTAAGATTATGTTTTATTTTCAAACCAATTGTATTTAGTCTAGAGGATATCTTTATTTCTTTAACGTTGAGAAATATGGTAGATTATAATTGATTGTTAGATATAATATATCCCTCAAATCATCATTTCATTGACTCAAGTGTTTGAATGCTCATATCCTATTGGAAATTGTTTAAAACTTGAATTGTGGTGAATTTTTGCAAAATATAACAAATGAATTTTTAAGTCTCTTAAACATCCTTGAAATGACTATTTCTCTCATTAGTTATCATTTTAAAGAAGTCCCAAAATTCTCAAAAAATTCTCACACAAAAATTCAAATTTTCTTCAAAGGCCAGGTCGACACACTCCTATCTCGTGTCGACACATACCCCAGGTCAGGTCGACACTACTTTCTTCCTGTGTCGACACTGCCCTCTTGCCAGAACCTTTTAAATCGTGGGTTCCGGATAAGCCTTGTTGTTCCTGCGGGGTATTGCACCACTGCAAACCCCTTTTAGGCATCAGGTCGACCCGACGATGCTCTTCTTCTCATTTCCGGCAAGAAAACCTACACTTTTCTCCCTCAATCAAAACCCTTTCTCAATCATCTCTCCTCTCCTTCATCAACTCCCGATTCCACTCCATCCTTGCCACCATGGTGAGAAAGTTGGGTCCTCGCCGTGGAGCAAGATCTCAGGCATCGTCCAGGCCAGTTCCGGCAAAGGATGATGCTCCTCAGTTCGAAAGGAGAACCAAAAGGAGGAATGACCCGGCAGAGCAACTAGGGTCCTCCTCTGCACCTCAGCCAGCACCCAAGAGAGGTAGACCATCTTCTTCAGGCAGAGGTAGGGTTTCTAGAACAAAGAATCCGGGCTCCCCTTCGGGAGACTCTTCAGAGTCATCATCATCATCTTCAGAGTCTTCCAAGTCTCAAGACACCACCAGTGAAGCCAAGCTTATTCTAAAGCCCAGGATAGTGGATTTATCAGATATTCAGCTAGCAGACACATTTCCAAAAATTCAGACCTATTTCTCTCTTCAGTCTTGGTTGATATTCATTTCTGAGTTTCAAATTAGTTATCCAAGACTTGTTAGGGAATTTTACAAGAACCTGAAATGCACAAATGACAGATATAAATCAAAGGTTAAGGGCATAGTTATTGACATGCCAACTGATACAGCTGCCTCTATTTTAAAAGTACCAGATGAAGGGGCAGATTATCATGAATTTGAATTTGATCTTCATGAAGCCTATTCCATCATGACAGGCCTTCCTACTGATGCCTCTGATCCAAAACAAACCCATGTTACCAGATGCAACACAAATTCCTTTCCCCCTGTGTTGAGAGTCATCCACCACATTTTGACCACAATTATTACCCCTCAAGGTGGTGGAAGGGACAGACTTACAGACATACAGAGGTTCATTCTTTATTGCATGGTAAAAGACATCAAAATCAACCTCCATGTAATAATGTATCAAATCATATCTGAAACAACCAGGAAAGACCTCAAGAGATCTCTTCCATATGCTGCACATCTGACCTCAGTGTTCCAGCACTTTGGTGTGCCCTTGGAGAATGAGAAATCCCAGTCTATCCCTAAGTCCAACATCTATACCTTTAAGAATATTCAAAAATTCATGGGATTTAGACTGGAGGGTACTCAAGTTAGGAGATGGGCAGTTGTGGTTGAGGCCCCTCAAGCTCAGGAGGACCAGCCTCAAAATCAAGGGGACCAGCCCCAAGTTCAAGAGGACCAGCCTCCAGCTGATGGGGACCAGCCCCAAGGTCAGGAGGATCAGCCTCCTCTGAATGAGGATCAGCCTCAAGTCCCAACTGAAGGTGATATCCCAGTTCATGCCCCTCTCTCACCTCAGTTTCAACCCTCATTCATACACTCTGAATCTCCACAACCCACATTTCAACCATCCACATCCTCTGGTGGGCCTTCTGTTCCACCAGAGTTGCTCTCCTTCTTAAATGAAAAATTTGACACCTTGAACTCCTCCATTCAAACCATGTCAGAAACATTTGAGTTGAGGATTCAAAGATTGGAGAACACTATATCTGCCAAATTCATAGAACAAAAAGCTGCCTCAGACTATGCAGCTCAAAGATTCAACAGACTAATTGGTACCATGGCAGATGCCTCAGTTCAACTGAAGGAGCACCAGCAAAAGTTAGAGATAGTACTTCAGGGAATTTTGGCAAATTCCCAAGCTGATGTCTTCAACACCAACCAGACATTACATGAGATCACCAGCACTAGACTGTCTTTTGCTCATTTGTGGATGACTTGGAGAGCATGAGGAACTTCAATGCACACATTGATACACAGATATCTGATTTGACAAGGAATTCAAGATCTTGCAAAGGCCTGGTTGGTCAGCTGGATCTTCTTCCTCTTCACAACCCATTGCAGCTGATCTAGCAAGAATTCAAGCTACCTTGATAGAAAATTCAGACAGAATGGAACACTTCTTGCACACAAAACTCACAACCATTCAAGATCAAATCAAGTCCAGCTTGACTTTTATGGAGAAAAGACTGTCTGACATTGAGACCATCTTACTTCCCCTTCCTCCTCCTCCATCTTCTACTTAATGTAATTTTTCTTTTGATGATGTCAAAGGGGGAGAAGAAAGAAAGAAAGAGAAATGTTCTTTTGTAATCTTTTTGGAATGATTGTAATGGGTCTCTTGAATGAAATGAAATGCATTTTGCTTAGCTTGAATGATTTTCTCAATTGTGACTTCAATGTGATTGAAAATTTTTATGTGAATGTGAATGAATGAATGCTTGTCAAGTTGCTTGACCTTCTTTATGCACTAACTTACTTCAAGTTACTTTGTACTTCTTTAGTACAACCATCAATTGTGAATGAGCCATATTTAAAGGTCTTTAACAAGCATGAACATGAACAAAAATAAGGACATTGAATAACCAAAAATTGCTTAAATCACATCTCATCAAAACCTCATTGACATATGGATTTAATGTTGCCATCATCAAAAAGGGGGAGATTGTTGGGTTGAGTGTAATTTCATATCATTTTCCCTCCTATTTTGATGATGACAAATGTGATTTAATGCAAATTATTTGAAACATGATAAATACATTTCACCTGAAATTTATATTCAAAAAGCATGTCTCAAAGCACACTTATCATTTGTACTCATAATAAAACATTTTACTAATGATATATGTGTTTAATTTTCAGGTACAAACACTTTTTGCAAAAGAAGTGTCGACACACTCCACAATGGTGTCGACACAATAACCCAAATTCAAAGGCAAAAAGATGAACAAATGTTGAGACTGTGTCGACACATGTCAAAGAGTGTGTCGACACGAGTTGCAGATTCCGGAAATCAGACTACTCAGGTCGACGCACTCTCAGGGCAGGTCGACAATGGATCCTGTTCCCAGAACAGCAGTTTTCAGAATTGGGGACAGCAGGTCGACGCAACACCAGAGCAGTCGACACTGGATCCTGCTCCCAGAACAGCTGTTTTCAGAACCGGGACAGCAGGTCGACACAACACCAAAGCAGGTCGACACTGGATCAGTTCCCAGAATAGCCTGTTTCAAGATTTGGGACAGTGTGTCGACACCACCACCAGGGCAGGTCGACACACTACGGAAAGTTTGCAACTTAAATTGGATGTTTGCCACGTGTCAGCCTAGGGCGATGGGGTATCAACCTAGGATCGTGTGCCCTTGTACCTAAAGGGTATCTTTGGAATCTTTTGGGTATAAAAGGCCCCCAATTGGCCGTCCATCATGAGAAGACCCCAACGAACTCTCCAAGCCTCTAGAAAAGTTCCCTTTGGCGGCGAGAAGAGCTCATCTCCCTCCTCTGCTCTCCTGGTGCCTTCTGAAGACCAATTCTCATCAATTCGATTGTGAGAATTGGAGTTTGATCCCTGAAGAAGCAATCGAAGCGCCTCAAGGAAGCAGATCAAGTAGGAGCATCTGTTGGAGAAGACTTCAAGGAAGATCCCCAACTTCAATTGTGCAGAGCATCGACTGGGACTTCAAGGATTCAAGCCTCTTCCCAATCTGAGCTTCTACAAGGGAGTACACTGAACAACAAAGCCTTTTAACACTATTCTCAATAGACTTTTTGTTCTTCTGAGACTTCTTGAGATTGTGCAAGTGCTTCTGCATAACTCTCATGAATGTTCTCATGTCTGACATGATCTGTTGCTAGAAGATCCATGTCGTGTGTTGGTGTCTAGCATTGTTATTTGTGAGCCGTCGTGCTCAGTTTGAGTTGTATAACTCAAGTGTTTGTTGAGCAGTCTTGCTCAGGGATCTAGAGTAGTCTTGCTCTAGAGGTGTGTGAGATGTAAACTCAACTGTTGGAGTTGTCTGGCTCCAGTGGGTGTGTAACCCAGGTTGTTTAGTGAATCCTCACTGGGTGTGAGGGGTGGATGTAGGAATCACATGGGTGATTTCCGAACCACCTAAAAATCTTTGTGCACTTGTCTATTTGTGGTTTGATTCTATCATCCGTTAGATGCTTGCATAGGATCGATTAAGATTCACTTAATCAACTGGTTTTCTTATCTCTTTTATCAACTCACTTAACATTCCATCAGATCTCTGTTTTTCACTGATTAAATTGCCTCTGATTCTAAAAGTATTTTAAATTGCTTAAGCTTCCGCAGAAAGTGGCATAGATCTATTCATCCCCCCCCCTTCTAGATCTTATCCACACCTTTTCCTCGATCCTTCATAAGTGCCCCATGGTGTAGTGAACGAGGTTTTCTCCTAGTCTTCCTCAGCCAGCCTGATCTGATTGTACCCTGAGAAGCCATCCGTAAAGGAGAGGGTTTCAAACCCGGCCGTGTTATCTATGAGCACGTCGAGGTGAGGCAATGGTAAATCATCTTTTGGACACGCGGGGTTGAGGTCATGAAAGTCAATACAGATTCTAACTCTTCCATCCTTCTTCATAACCGGGACAATGTTTGCCACCCGATTCGGATATAGTACGACTCTAATGAATCTAGATTTGTGGAACTTGTCAACCTCACTCTTCATTTTCAATGCTATTTGTGGGTGGAAACGCCTCAACCGCTGCTTAATGGCAATGGACCCCGACTTAAGGGTAAGACGATGTTCAACAAGCACGGTGTCCAAGCCTGGCATATCCTCATAGCTCCATGTGAATGTGTCCTTGTACTCCCTGAGAACCTCAATGATTGCCTCCTCTTCATCCAATGATAAATTACTACTTATGAGGATGGTCTTCAGGTCATCCTTGGTTCCTAAGTTGACTTCTTTGTTGATTTCTTCTATGGCAACTGATGGTTCGTCAAATCTCTTCAACCCGCTTGCGAACGTGTCAGCCTCGTCCTCGAATTCTTCATCACCTTCTTTAGTCGGGTCATCATCATCCATGATCTCATAGACTCCGAACCCACCATCAATTAAGCACGACAGCTCATATTCTATTTCTGGCAACTGCAAAGGCTCCTCTACGAATTCGGAATTTGCTAGACACGCCTTGCACCTACGGGCTAGATCAGCGAGGAATCAGTGTGGGACCCTTATATCCTTGTATTTCTTCTGAGAGACTGCCCCTAGCTTATTACTAACCTAGCCTTGATTCTCACTACAACTACTGGAATCTACAACAGGGGGTGGAGTAGTGGGAAAAGCAGTAAAAGAATCCCGCGTGGGGGAAGATGGAGAAGAATTTAAAGTAGTAAAAGAACTTCCCCGGGTTGGGGAAGGAGGAAGAGGAGGGAAAGCAGTAAAAATCCCCTACGTGGAGGGGAGTGGAGGTCCCTGCGTGGACGGACGCAAGAGGTCAGTCATGGGACCGAAGAGAGGGGGCCCGCAGGTCGGGGCACACTCGGAGGTGATGAAGGAGGTCTCCTCGATGGAGACGACAGAGTTAGCCATTGCGGGGGCCCCCTCGGTGCTTAACACGCACAGAGGGAGAGGTCGAGGTGAGATCGCCAACCTGGACATGTGAGAGACAAGCGCAAGCTCAAGGGAAGAGAGATTGGAGTGAGGGAGTGGGAGGGTGAGCACCCCTTCGTGAGAGTGAAGGGAGATTGCCAAGTGGGCCGTCGGTGCCCAAGGGATGCTTAGAGAGAGAAACAAGGGACACGTAATGGCCTGCAGGAGGGAAGGCGTGATGCCTGGAGAAGAGAGGAAGTTGGGCGTGGTGCCCGAGGAAAAGAGAGGAGTAGGCGCGTTGCCTGGAGAAGAGGGGGAAATGAGCACGTTGCCCGGAGAGGAGAAGAAAGTGGGCACGTTGCCCAGAGAAGGGAGGGGAGTAGGCGCATTGCCTGGTTGGACAGGGAGGTCGGGCGCATTGCCTGAGGAGGAGAGGGGAGTAGGCGCGTTGCCTATAGAAAGGGGGAGAGCGGGCGCGTTGCCCGAAGAGGAAACTAAGGTGGGCGCGGTGCCCAGAGAGGAAAGGGAAATGGGGGCGATGCCAAGAGAGGAAAGGAGAGCAGGCGCGGTGCCCGGAAAGACGAGGTCCCCCTGAGCCTGGTTGTTGCTGGAGCTTCTTGTGCGCTCTGCTCTACCTCGATTGCCTGCTGCCTGCTTGTGGCTACTGCTAGCTGCTCAGCGTCTGCTGGTGTGAAAAGCTGGCGCAAAGTGCTGGCAATGTCACTCATATCAAACCACTTGCTCCATTCTGACTCAAATTCACCCCTCTTGATATGTTTCGGTCGCTCGGAGTTGTCTACAGCTCCATATGTAGTCAGGGTTGGGCGGCAAACAGGTTCAATAGTGATATTGGGTGTCTGCTCACTCTCTGGCCACAATGGACCCCTCTTGAAATTCTCATATAGGGTCCATGTGAGAGGCTGCCCTGGTTGTTGCTTTGCTCTACCTAGCCTATACCCCAATCCTACTTTGGGTCTCATTTTGCTGTCTTTAACAGCTTCTGTCCTCCCCTGCAGTTGTGCCTCCAGCCCTTTGCCTCGCTGGTACCCCATGCGCATCATGATGTGCCACCCTTTCTTGGTGATGATCTTACTTCTCCCAGCAGCGTTGACAGATGAATTAACTAGGTCTGGATACATGTTGGGCGCATCTAGTATAGACATCAGTGGCTGATTGCTAGGCCAGATAGAAGGGACCGAGTTATCAGTCATGGCGTCCACTTCCAAAATATCAGGCTTGCTGGCAACCTTGATGACTCATCCCTTGTAAGGAAACTTGAGGCACTGATGAACAATTGAGATAACAGTGCCAAGTGCCTGAATGAAAGGCCTTCCCAGGATCATACGGATGCTCGGGTCCATGTCTAGAATATGGAAGTCCATCTCTGTGACCGACGGACCCAACCCTATTTTCAAAGTGATGTCCCCCTTAGGCGGCCTACTGGTGTTGTCGTAGGCCGTGACAGTGATAGCAGAGGGTCAGACCGACTGTAATGCAACCCCACCGAAATTTAACGTGTCCAAAGACACAATGTTGATTGATGCCTCGGAGTCCACTAGGCATTGAGACACATGGACCCCGTTGATGTTAACTGTCAAGCATAGGGCGTATCGCTGAGACTCCGCCGGTGCTAGCTCAGATTCGTGGAATTCAATAGCTGGACACTGACTAGTGGGGGTCAAGACAACACAGATCTGATTGACTGGCAAATCTTCATTGACCATGACCTTCTATAAATACTGCATGAGGGCCTCCTGGTGCACCAGTGATCGCTTGATCAGTTCTAAAATAGATATCCTGGCCGGAGTCTTGTCCAGGTGCTTGAGGAGATCATATTGAGTCCCTGGGATGGACTCCTCCTGCTGGGCTTCTTCTTCTTGTGGTAGGGCTGCCTGTTCTTACTGTTAGGGGAAAATTCTGTTGAACATGCATCCATTCCGGAGCACCATCATTGTTTCTGAATTCTTTCCCGTTGTTGTTGTCGAGGCTGACGGTTGAGAAGGTGGATGAGAGGTAGAGGGTTGAGGGGTGAACATTTGGTGCGGCAGTTGGACACTTGCCGCGCTTGGGGGTGGAGTGGAGGTACGGAGAAAGGGGGCTTGGTGATTGGGGGTAATAAGGGGTACGATTGATGGCGTGCGGAGGAGAGGCGGGTTAGATGGTGGTGGTTGTGGGGCAGTGGTGGTCGGAGACGGGCGGTTCGGTTGTGGTGGTATGGTGGAGGGGGTGCGTAGGAAGGGGACTTGTGTGTTGGGAGGTGGGGCATTGTAGTGATGGGGGGTTGGTGGACGAGTAGGTGGTTGGATGGTTGACTAGATGGCATGGGACAATGGGTAGGGATGCGTAAAAAGGAGGGTAGTGGGTTAGAAGGGGTAGGTATGTGGATGAAGGGGGGTAGAGCGAACGATGATTGGGAGGTGGATGCGGCGGGTACTCCCATTGGCTGACCGGGTGTTTCACTGTGGGGAGACGCAGTGAGGGCGTTCACATGCTGATTTAGAGCCTGGTGCTCCAGGAGGGGATTTTCAACGATGCCCATGTTGGGCTGCTGCTGGGGTGCATGGGGCTGCTGCTGCTGTTGCTGCTATTGTTGCTGGTCCTGCTGAGGCGGCCTTCGCTCCTTCGTCTCAGTGATAAACTTCCTCATCTCTTTCCAATCTATACCGCCATTGTCATTCAGATCATAAATGTAATCCTTGAAGTGGAAGCATGCCTCCAAGGTGTGACCCGGTCCCCGGTGAAATGCATAGTAGCGAGATGTGTCAACATTAGGGGGCCATTGTTGCCTTTCCCTTGGCAAGGTGAGCACATTGGCGGCCATGAGAGCATTGAAAACATCAGTGAGAGTCTCCGGCAAGGGGCGGTAATAGGTTCTCCTTAGGCTACGGGGGCGTCGAGGTTGCTGGGATTCATAGTTGCCTGGAGGGGGGACCTGGTTGTATTGTGGAGGAGGAGGAGGAGGTTGCTGTTGCTGGTATTGAGGAGGGGCAGGTTGGCGATATTAAGGATGTTGTGGCTGGCGATATTGAGGCTGTTGGGGTCATTAATAATATTGGTTAGTGGGAGGCTGTTGGTACTGGGGCCGCTGAGGCTACTGATATTGTGGGGGCTGTTGGGGTTGCTGATGCTATTGGGGTTGCTGGGATGGGGTTCTAATCATGGGAGGGTTGTTTGGCCTGACTGAAACTGTTGTGACTGTTGGTTTTTAGGGTTGGTGTTAGGATGATAGGTGGAAGTTCTTGGATTGCCCATGGCGCTCACCTGCTCGTTTTGTATGACCCCTTCAGTTGTGGGATCGCCAGTAGGGGGAGCACCACTACCTTTCTTAAATGTCCAGCCTTTCAGCTCAAACATAGCCATAATGGGAGAGTCCTTCAATTGGGTATGGATGTAACGGGCTCTCTCATACAGCTCCTCCATGGCAGTCAGCTTGTTCATTGCCAGAATGTGCCTGAACTGTGGCATGGCATTTGCCATGATCATCTTCACTTGCTCCAGCTCGACAGTGGATCCCTTAGTCTTTCAGCCATTGCTCTCCATCTATCAGCATAGTGCACGAAGTCCTCATCGGCCTTCATCCTTTCAGCCATCAGATCTGTGATAGATAGCGTAGGACTAACCCAGTCCCTGTACCTCTGTAGGAACTTTCTTTGGACCGGCTCAAAATCTTTAGCATCTGAGGGCTCCAGAGAATAGAACCACTCAAGGGCCGGCCCATCTAATGATCAACAGAAGAGAAATGCAAGAGCATGGTTATCGTTCTGCCAGAAAGAGGATTCGTACATGAATTCCTTAATGTGTACGAATGGGTTGCCGGTGCCGTTGTAGCGGCGGTAGACTGGCAGCTCGGAAGGGGGAAGGTGGAAGACTGGCATGGAAGGGAGAGCCAGTTCGAAAGAATCCCTAGGTGCGGACACCCTTCTCAAGTCTTGCTCCAATCGACTTACCTTTGCTAGGAGGGCTTAGGTAAGTTGGCCGGAAGATGGTTTGGGAGGTACCCCAAAAGAAAGGTGGTGGGGGACATTTACCTGGGTGGAATAGTGAAGGGGAGGAGCACCAGCATGCGTTGGAACATGGGCCGGAGCCCGAGGAGGATAAGTGGGCCTTGCCACATCAGGGCTTGGCCGGACATAAGAAGGCCTCCCAATAGGGGTGTGGGGGTGAGAATGGAGAACAGAGTTGGCCCGCAAGCGGGCAAGAGAGGTTCGGCCCGTTGGGTCATGAGCAGGTTCAGCGTGAATACCCGCGTTTCGGTGAATGGTTTGAATGGGGTCGGGGATTGATTTCCCCTTGAGGGCAGCTTGGACCTCCTGAAGCTGAGAAGCTTGAAGGCTTTGAAGGATGTCCACAAGTTGGGACAGATCAATTGGGGTGGAGGCATTTGCAGTGTCGTGCCTCAGTGAGATGTGAGGGGCCTGAGCATCCATCGCATTGACATGCGAGGTAACAGGACCAGCATAAGGTGCATTAGGAAGGCGTAGAAAGGGTTCCAAAGAGTCATACATCTCCTCATAGGTGTCATCATGGTAGACCATATCTTCGTATTGGGCCATTGGAAGAGATCGGCCTGAACGAAGCTGCATAAACTCGCATAAACAAATGTGATATAACAAGCAACTAGCAAACAACTACTCAAATAAATTTGAGAGAAGAAGTTAATGGCTTTTAAATCACATAGTTGGAGATGCCTACGTCCACTTAATCATTCAATATGATTCAATGTGGGTTTTAAGTGAAGTATGTCACTCCAAGTGGGTATGAGCCTAAGTGGGTAAGATGAGAACTTCGGGCCCACTAAGCAAAACTCCCTCTCACGCAATGGGTGCTCTAACTCGGGTCTCCGGGGTGGTACAACCTGCTCGGTCCACCGTGAGGGAATCCATAGGGTACAGAGACTTACGGAGGGCCCGATGAGGATTCTCTAGCCTAATGAGATGGAATGCCCAATGGGGAGATAGCCCTTACCGAGAGAGGTGTGTGGCTCCTAGGAACTGGAGGGAAGGAGGTCCCTCGGCCAAAGGTATGCCCTACAAATGCACAATGCGATGGGTGGCAGCAAAATCGAGGTCTCTATGATAGACTGAATCACGTCCAGTACAGTGGACGCGCTTAAGTTAAATTGCGTCCGTTCAGTCGGCCGTAGATCTGACAGCTCACAGAAGCTGTAAGAGCCGAGGCGACTCCCTCTGGAGCATGTCACAGAAACGTGTCGGGTATGTCCGCCGCACAAAACAGCCACAAAAACTCGTCGTCTGTACTCGACGCTAATAAGAGATACAATCGAGGACAAAAAATCAAACCAGTAATCAATGGAGCATGCTATCAATTGACCAAATATGATGAAATATAAGGCAAACCCAGACAATTTTTCAGGTGAAGTTGAGTAAAAGGGAGGGGAACATAATGGTGATTTTTTTTTCTTTTTATTTTTTTTAAATCAAACCTTTATGAAAAGTGTAATGAAAATAACAAAACAACTAATTGGTAATGGCGATGGGAACTTTCAAAGAGCACCACATGGGGTGCGAAAGAGGAGAAGTGTACCGCGTGGGGTACGAAGGGAGTGACACACGTGGGTGTAGAAGGAGGGGCACACGTGGGTGCCGAAGGAAAGGTAACCGAAGCTAAAAGAAAAAGCATCCCACTGTGATCGCCAATTTGTAGACGTGTTTTTTTTTTTCAAGACACAATCCCACAAAGACATTGATTTAAAAACTAAGATTGAAGTGAGATATAAAATGAAAATAAGATAGAAGGCATAGGGGGAAAGAAAAGAAACAAACTTGCATGTGTGCACATGATGGAGGTGTGATCGCCACACATACGAGGGTGTCGAAGAAAATGGGTGAAGAGGAGAAGTGTGGTACTTACCTTCATCCGAAGATCGCGGGAGTGTTGATTGTGGGCTCTTCTTACACCTTCCACCGGCCGGCCGGTGAAGAAGATTTAGCTCTAGTAGGGTTACCTTGTATAACATAAACAAGCAAAACAAGTGAAAATAACATTAGACTATGAGGGTGTAGCAAATGATCAAAAGAAGTGAAACGAAAGGGCATTAAATGGGCGTTAACACACCTCGTGGGGTGGTGTTAAACCCCTAAAAGACGTGGGAAGGGAGAAATGATATGTAGTCTTTGAGAAGATAGTGTAATGAATGCACTACGTGAAACAGTGTAAAAAGTGAAGGGGAAGATAGTGAAAGATGGCGATGTAGCCCGCTACTTGGATGGACAAAGTGGATGAAGAAGCCATATCCCGCCTTGCTCCGATGCATGTAGGTGAACATCGACTCCGAACTCCAAGAATTGGTCGGATGACGTGTCTTGGAATGGGGGGTGCTTCTCCTTGGTTCGAAGTTGGGTTTCCAATCCGGCAGGGCTTCGCCGTGATGCATGAGTGATGATCAAAACAATGGCCTCGGGGGTCTATTTATAAGGAAAAAATTGCTTAAATTGCGTCGGAGACAATGGATGCCTATATGATGAATGACGTCCGACTGAAGTGGCACTATTTAAAATATCCGCTTGATTTGCCAATCATAGCCTATAGCTATGATTTAGAATCGCATCTGGTATAACCACCGCGTTTTCTAACAGAATCGATCTTCTGACAAAATCGATCTTGATTTGACAGATGGTTTGAAATGCAGCGGCATGAGTGGACGCGATTCTATTTGTCATGATTTGAGACATGGGAGCTCATAAATGTGGCGGCATAGGGTTTAGGGCTTATGTTTAGGTTTGAATTGTGGCGACTTTATCGGACGCGAATCAAAATAGAGTAAGTGACAGAAAAGCTGTGATATGCGTCAGCTTCACCCGCCACAGATCAAACCCTCCTAAACACCGTCCACTATATCGGACGCGAATAAATGAAGTTCAACAGACCCCCTTCAGGCCCCTTAGAAAAAATTCCTAAAAATCCTAGAAAAATAGGAAAATCACTCAAGAGGTTAATTGAAGAGAGCCACTTTGAGGTATTGCGGTGTAACATGAAATTTGCTCTATATGATGTCAGAATGGCATGTCTACAGGGATATGTTATCAAGAATAAGCCTGCCTTTAACGAACGCCCCTTGTTCATCAGAGATAATCTGAGGGAGGATATTAATCAATCTATCACAAATAATCCTAGACACAATCTTGTGGCAGAAATTACATAAACTAACCGGTCTATAGTCCCCAAAGAAGCTGGGCTCTGAATCTTAGGAACCAGAGCGATCAATGTGGAGGTCACCCCTCTAGGCAAAGGAAAACCGTGAAAGAAGCTGATCACCGCATACACATCCTCCTGTTGAATAATATCCCAGCAAGAAGTGAAGAAATGGCCAGTGAAACCATCAGGACCAGAGGCACCATTAGCATTTAAACTCCAAACCGCCGCTTTGATATCATCCTTAGAGGGGATTGCAGTAAGAAGACAATTTTGATCTTCAGTAACCAATGTGGGGATGACATGAAGAAGGGATTCATCAATAGCATGGTCATATGATTGGAGAAGAGAACCAAAGAATTTACCGCCTTCTGCTTGAGAACCTCTTAGTCCTAAGTCCAGGAACCCGCCACCTAAAGCCTTTTGATAGAATTGCGCCTCCAGTTCCCCTTAACCACAACATGATAAAACACTGTGTTTTTATCCCCATTGTCTAGCCATTGCATACATGCTTTTTGATACCAAAACAATTCCACACAGTTGATAGCATTCCTTAAATTAGCATTAGCTTCACCTAATGCAGAATGATTTTTCGGAGAAGGATCAACATCAAATGCCTCTTGCATGGCCCTGACCTGCTCTTCATGGAGGATAAGGTTGTCATTAATGTTACCAAACGTAACCTTATTCCAAGTACGAAGAGCATTTCTAACCGCCTTCAGCTTCATTTGTAAGATAACAAAAGGATTGTAATGCCACCCGATTGGTTCCTCCCAAGCAGCATTAATAGTTTGCATAAATGACTCATGAGAACACCACATGGAGAGAAATATAAACCTGGCTGGGGGAAGAGATGTAGGAAGGAAAGTGAGCATAAGAGGGACATGATCTGAAGGGCCTCTCGGATAGTGTCTAACCTGGAGGCCAGAATAAGTATCACCACAGGACTAATTGCATAGGAATCTATCCAACCTAGCCCTGACAGACGAAATCCCAGCACGATTGTTCGACCAAGTAAATTTTGAGCCGATGTTACCCACATCCATAAGAGATGCACCAAATATGAAAGCATTAAAGTCCAGCATGCCATGCAGGTTGACAACACTGCCACCATGCTTCTCCGAAGGAAGGGAAACACAATTGAAGTCACCCCCCACTAACCAAGGAACGTCAAGAGTATTGGAAAAACCTAGTAGCACATCAAACAGAAGGCGCCTTCGATCTACATGGCAACTAGCATAAACCATCGTAATAAAAAGGAAAACCCTTTCGTCCTTCACCGCAGCCATAGTGATATGCTGATTAGAGCAATTCACCAGTTGAAAAGGAAAGTTCCTCTAGAAAATCCATAATTTAGCATTATCCCCACTATTACCAATTACGGAATCCATACAAAGATATGAGCGTATAGAATCCACTCTCTCCATTGAAACCATTGGTTCTGTAATAGCTAGGAAATCCACCTTGTTCATATTAACCAATCCCCTAAGCAAACTCCGAGAGGCCAGGTTCGCAATACCCCTAATATTCCAGTATAAAATGGAAAGGATCATGAGGACACGTAACCAGAAGAAGAGCCCACAACCGCCTTCACCTTATAGCGAGTCCTGGCACCCACTTTCTCTCCCTGACCCTCCTTTTTATGTTTAACCATAACAGGCATAAATATATTTTTCGTATTTGCCAGAGTAGCCGCCCTTTGAAGAATAGAATCTGGTGGCTTAAAATTGGAAATAGCATAATTTGGTAGTACTTCATCTTCTCCGGCAGGAGGCATCACCGAAGAAGCCCCACCAGGCACCTCCTGATAATCAGTCCATCCCCATATAATTTTATTTAATTATATACAATTTTGGTGATTAAAAAAACCCTAACAATCATTTTCTAACAAGTTTTTCTGAAGTTCAACCACAGGGAATAAGTCAAGCAAAATCTGTAAGTTATTCTCTTACACTACCATTTAAAGTTTAAAACATGAATTCCTTCTAAGTCCACATCGATTTCCTTTGTAAAAGAACGATTCTATCGCTACAACGATTTCATCTTATAACGATTTGATAAGAGAGTATGAATGATTCTATCGCTTCAACGATTTCGTAAGTGAAACATCGATTTCGGTCTCACAACGATTTCGTAAGCGAAACATCGATTTCGGTCTCACAACAATTTCGTAAGTGATTCATCGATTTCAGTCTCACAACGATTTCAAAAGTGAAACTTCGATTTCGGTCTCACAACGATTTCGTAAGTGAATCATCGATTTCGGTCTCACAATAATTTCCTAAGTGAATCATCGATTTCGGTCTCACAACGATTTCGTAAGTGAAACATCGATTTCGGTCTCACAACGATTTCGTAAGTGAATCATCGATTTCGGTCTCACAACGATTTCGTAAAGTAAAACATCGAGACTCACAACGATTTTGATTTCACATCGATTTCATAAGTAAAACAACGATTTTGTCATCGGTTTCTTAAGAGAAATAACGATTTGATTGTTGTAACGACTTGATAAGTAAAAATAATGATTTGATTGTTATAACGATTCGATAAGTGAAAACATCGATTTGCTTGTACAACGATTTACTTTCTCTTGTACAACGATTTGTTTATGCTTGTACAACGATTTGCTTATATTTGTACAATGATTTGCTTGTATAACGATTTGCTTTCTCTTGTACAACGATTTTCTTATGCTTGTACAACGATTTACGTATATCTGTACAACTATTTTCTTGTACATCGATTTGTTTATGTTTAAACAACGATTTACTAAAACAACGATTTGTTTATACAACGATTTGCTCAAACAATGATTTATTTATGTTTGAACAATGATTTGTTTATGATTGGACAACAATTTTCTCAAACAACGATTTGTTTATGTTTGAACAACGATTTGCCTATATTTGTATAACGACTTGCTTATATAATGATTTGTCTATATTTGTATAACGATTTGCATAAACAATGATTTCATAAGTTGAACAACTATTTCATTGCCATAACGACTTCATGGATTACATCGATTTCATACATGATATTCAAATATATTTTCAAATACTGTGAAAGTCAAAGTCTTCCCATATACATCACTCATATCCTTGCATTTAATGTGATTGTACACATCTCTGCACGTTGCATATCTGGGTGCCTTCTATTCCTATGTTTCTATAGCAAACACTTTTCAGGATAGCAGAATGGCATTTCCATTTTGGTATATATTCTTTCTAACGTTGACTGACAAGCATAGAGATAGTTCAGCTGTCTGTGCTTCAACATTTATTGTGTGCAGGTATTTTCCAGTACATTATCATACAACGTTGGACAACTAGAAGCTGAAGGATATCTAGACGAATCTTCTCTTTGCGTGCATGGCTGATAGAGCATTAAATGGTTGCAGACTTACCTGTTGTACACCTCGGGCCATGCAGTCTAACGTGTTTCAAACTTAGAGACAACGGCCATTTCAATGGCTATATTTTTCAAGAGAAGATATATAGAAGACTGATGTCTCCATGAATCATAACAACTTTTGGTACCTTAGAGCTTTCAGAGAACCAATCTACAACTTGCGAGCATCAGAAACAAGAGCCCCAAAAGCTTCACTCCATAATCTTCTGTAGCCCTTAGCTCTCTGTGTTCATTTGCTTAGCTTTTAGAGAGCCTTTGTAGTTCTGAGAGTTTTCATCTAGTGAAAATCTTTCTCTCTCAGACATTGCCTCAGATCAAGCATTTGTTGTATGCTTGGTCTAGGGGCCATTTACTTTTATTCACATCTATTGTGAAGTTCCTCTTCGGGCTGTGAAGAGAGGACCTGTTGGAAATAGGTGGTTGTAATTCCCTTCTTGAGGAAGGAAGACCTGTTGTATCAGGTGGTAGATGTACCTCTTCGGGGTTAGAAGAGAAGGCCAGCTGCGGCTAGATGTGTAAGGGTCCTTAAGGGGGACAGTACCTTTGGTTAGGGAAATCCCAAGTTGTTGCTTAGGGACTGGACGTAGGACTCCTTGGGATATGAGGTCCAAACCAGGATAAAATCCTTTGTGTCATGTGATTGTTTATTTGCTACCTTGTCTTCATCTATCACTAACACTAATTATCGATCTCAGTGTTTTTCTGTCAAAGCATTTTTGTTGACAGGTTTTTATCTAAATGAATTTTTTAGAATCTCATTCACCCCTATAGGATCGGATATGTGGATGGATTAGATCTAGAAGGGGGGGTTCAATAGATCTGACATCAATTAATGCGGATGCTTTAGCAATTTAAAATTACTTCGAATCAGAGATCAATTCACACAAACAATTTACTGATCTGAAGTGTGAGTGTGTGTAGATGATGTGTGAAGCAATTCAACAATTAGTGTGAGTACGAAATCCTATGTAAGCATCTAGCGCAAACAAGCAGATCAAACCATTGCACATAGGATTTTTTAGGTGGTTCGGAAATCACACCAGTGATTCCTACATCCACCCCTCACACAGTAAGGCTCCACTACTAAACCTGAGTACAACACACACTGGAGCACGACGACTCCAAATAACCTTGAGTTCAACGACTCACAAACTGAGCGCGACGGCTCAAACAACAACTAGAACACGACGACTCCAAATTGAGCACGACGGCTCAAACCACACCGTAAGTGCGACGACTCACAAACCAGAGCTCGACGGATCCCAAAACACAAGCTAGATCAAGGATAACAGAAATCAGATCCTCTAGCAATGATCTGATTCAAGACAAATTCGTACACAAAAATTTGTGCAGAACTTCGTGCACTAATCTCATGGACGAAATAAGGAAGAACAAACTCTGAAGTGAGAGAAATGGATGTAGAATGAGTGTTCTTCGGTGAAGAGGTCTTGAAGACGCTTGAATTGAGGAGCCTTGATGGAATTCGATGGAGATTCTCCTCAGTTGGCGATACTCTGCTTTGATGCCATCTGAAATGCCAGAAAATCCCTCTTCTACTGCTGCTCTTCAGTTGGATCTGCTCCCTTTCCTAGCACAGCAACCTTCTCTCCAGAGATTCCCCTTGATTCCCACGTCCTTCCTCTTGAATGGATGGCCTGCAGCTTCTGGAGATAGAGCAAGATATGGAGAAACCCCTTTTTCCGCCAAACAGCTTTTCTAGGTGTTCTATGGGCTCTCCTTCGTGGTGTCCTCCTTTAGAGTACAAGGATTGGCAGTATTTATAGCCCCATATGTCCATGAGGTGCCTTGGGGTGTGCAGGCACAAAATCTAGGTCGAATCCCTCAATTCCCAAGCAGCCACGTGTCCAGAAAAATTCACATTTTTGAGTTTCAACTGGACTGTGTCGACACCACCAGGGAGTGTGTCGACACACTGTCCCAAACATGAGAGCAGGTTTCCTGGAAGCTGGAACTAGTGTCGACCTGACCATTCAATGTGTCGACATGACTGGCAGGCTGTGTCAACACACAGGCAGACCGTGTCAACACACAGGCAGACCGTGTCAACACACAGGTGGACTGTGTCGACACCACTGAGACAAATTTGTGTAAACCTGAAAATATAAAGTGTAAACCATTAATACAAGATGTTATCATTAAAATATGAGATATTAAACATCAAAAACATGTTGTTTGAGCATTATTGTGATATGTATAAAATGTATAACATGTTCAACATGTCATCATTAAAATCACAATAAGTCATCATTAAAATCACAATATGTCATCATCAAAATCACAATATGTCATCATCAAAATCAAAGTATGAGTGATGTTCATTTGTCATCATTAAAATACAACTTTAGGAAATTCCAAAACACACTCAACCCAACAATCTCCCCCTTTTTGATGATGACAAAACATATGCACAATCTCCCAATAACCTGACTTCCTTGACTGCAATAACTCCCCTTGACCATATACACCCTTTGAACTTTCTCCCCATAAAGAACTTTCTCCCCCTAGAAACTTTTACTTTCTCCTCCTTTAAGGAACTTTCTCCCCCTTTTTGACAGCATCAAAAAGTTAGACAAGAGAGAGAAACAAAGATTGTAGGAGATCAAGAAATGAAATGTTGGAAATGATTGGTCAGAAGTAATCAAAAAAAGTGAGGCAAAGTGATATTGTCAAATGAGAGAAATGATTGTGTTTTTAGTATTGTGCCACAAAGTTTAATCACAAAGACACACTCAACACAAGGTATTGCAAGATATAATGATCTGAATGTGGTTAAAATAATGATGCAAATGTGAAATAAAGTGGCCTATATGAGTGATCAGAAGTATTTAACAAGGATGTTAGGAGCTTTAATTTTAACACAATGTAGAATAATAGGTCTAAACTCAGTATACATGAACTTTATTATGGTCTTAAGCTTTTCTATCCTGTCTTATGATTTTCTTGTAATTTTGGTTGGGAAAGAATACAAAACAAATTAAATAAATCTCACTTTTCAGTGTAAGAGATCACATTGATCAGATGCAAGATCTCCTGATTACTCAGTGGTTTAACTTTCATTATCTTATAAAGAGTTGAAAATTTGATTTCCACTTTTTTACGCGAAACAAATCACTTTTTAGGTGAAATGGCCCGGTTACTTAGTGGTTCAAGAATTTGCATTGCTCTGTTTGTATATTTGCAAGGTTTTGATCATTTTCTTTTGATGTTTTACATGAATATGTTTGCTTTGACCAGAAAAGTCAGGAATACGAATTTAGAAAAACTATTCTTAACATGTGGTAAAAATGAAGCTTAAACATGCACATGTTAAATAGTAAAGCCAATCATGTGCCTATAAGTGTTTTGCTAGTCATTTTAAAGACATTCAGTATTAAGATTGCTTAACCTTGAAATGATACTGAATCTTTGAAATTAAACTAAATGCACAATGTAAGACCCTCGAATTTCCGTCGTATTCTTCGTATTTATGTGTATGATTGTGCTTGTGTAATTATGTACGTATTTACGTAGGTATCAAAGTAGTATAATTACGTGTACATGTGTTTATATTAAATGTAAATAATGCATGTGTTGCATGGTGATAGTGTGAATATAATATCATGTACATATTGCATGTATAGAAGCTTAGAATGCGTGGTTTTCTGCATAATTAGGGTTCTGGCCGAAGGCCTTATTGGCGTCAACCCCTGGCCGCTTAGGTGGTGTCAGCGTCCAGCTCTGGACGCCAACACTAGATCCGGCGTCCAGCGATCTGGACGCCAACTTCTCTGACCTGCATGCGCAGCAGAGCTGCTATCTTCTGAAGCAAGGCATGCCAACCATTGGGGGATGTCCCCCAACGGCTCTGAACATGTCAAATCAGCATGGTGAGTGGGTGAAGGCCTCCCCTACTTCCTGAACCCGAAATGGCCTCTCCCCACTACCCATTTTCACACTTGCAAGGGGAGAGAAGAGGAGAGAAAACCCTAAAGCTTCCTGTGAGAAAACTTGAAGTTGAAGGCTTTAATCCGGCTTCCTGGAGCTTGATCCGGCCGACTTCCCCGACAAGGAGGTAGCTGATATGAAGGGCAAGGCCTCCCCGGTCTTGTTTTGCTGAGGAGATCATCCAGGAGCTCGGAGGAAGGCGTTTGTGGAGGTGCTTCTGCAACTTCTTGGGACTGCCCAAGGAGAGCTTCTCCAAGCCCTAGACCCTTTGGTGTGATTTTCTAAAAGGCAAGTAACCTATCTATGGTGTTCCCGTATGAGTCTAGGAGGTTCTCATCATTTTTATGGAATTTATCTCGAGTCCTAGACCCTCCATTTCACCCAAGTTTTGGAGCTCGGGTCTGTGTTTTCTGCACAGACCTGAGTAGACGGCAAGATCCCTGGACGCCCAGTTCCTCCTTGGCGTCCATCGACCATGCCGCTGACCTTTAGTCAGCGGCCAGAGACCGCCGTTTAGTTCTTCTGGGCAGAACAGTGAGCTGTTCTGTCCCACTTATACATTTAATTTCGGTATGTTTATGCGATTAGGATATATGGTAATCCTATAAGCTATGTACATTATGTATTGTGGTTGTGGATGTGTGTGGGTTGTGTGAGGAATGTGGTTAATGGTGTCTTGTAAGCATGGGAGCATGACTTGTAGACCATTTTTGCAAAGTCCATGATTCATGATTTAGATTAATGTGAATGCCGTGATTTCGGTCTAATCATGATGAGTCGTAGGTCATGTGTGTATGTTCTGGAATTTAGGTAATCCATACATGCTTGTGGAATTGTTAATAAGTGTGGTTCGGAAAAATAAAAACATGTAAAAATAGTTTTGTGGCAAAGGATTATAGATGTATGAATTAGGACGATGTTGTATTCTAAATTCATGCATACGTTAGTAGTTTCTGTGCAAAACAGTAAGTGGATAAATTGTAAATTGTGTTAGACTCATGTTAGCTTAAATTGTGAATAATATGCTAATTTGGTGTTTGATTTCCTATAAATCCTATTTAGCTCAGAAAAATCTGAAAAATTGAGGGTATGATTTTGAACCCGAAAACAGCATGTGGTTAAATTTTCAGGCCAATTGGAACAGTAGATAAAGAGTTATGTGATTTCATGTGAGATGTGAATAATTCGGGCATATGATCGCAATGTGACTAGATTTTTGTTTAAATCAGCATGATTTGGATGTTTACTGTGTGTTAAAGCCTGAAACTCTGTAGTACCATGTTAGTAAAAACAGAGGAGTTCATGTGAGTGAGGGAGTGAATGTGATGGGAAGTGTAAAGTGTGAAAACCATGTG
Source organism: Colocasia esculenta (assembly GCA_014218235.1). Lineage (NCBI taxonomy): Eukaryota > Viridiplantae > Streptophyta > Magnoliopsida > Alismatales > Araceae > Colocasia > Colocasia esculenta. Next base: position 72,352,284 of record CM024762.1, on the reverse strand, counting down.
TAAAACGCTAATTGTGTAAAAGTGCAAATTGTGCCAATGTGATACTGCTTCCGAGAAGGCAGTGGAGCTGTATCAGGGAAAAGTCCCCCTGAGAAAGTTCATTGTGTTAAGTGACCCTAAGGGCATTAGGGGGAAATCCTGGAGGTGGACAAGTACCACTGGTTAGGGTGGAGACTTGTTCTCCCGGTCTGCGCAGTCCAAGAGTCACCATTGCATTGCCTAGATGGTGCCTATGTGTTATGTGATGTGAATGTGTCCTTCTTTGGTGGTTTGGACTATGTGTCACGGCACCTAAATTGTGTAAATATGTGTAAAGTGTAAAGTGTAAAGTGTATGTGACCATGTGTAAATGTGTAAGTGACATGTGGATGTGTATGTGTAAAGTGTAACCATGTGAAAAGAGGAAATTGTGTAAAAAGAAAATGTGAAATTTTAGATGTGAAATGTGTATTGAACCCATGTGAGACTAAAACTGAAAATATGTGAATTTAGAAATGCATGTTATCTTACTCATGTTCGTGTGTACAATTGCTTAGAATCCACGCTAGGAACAACAAAGGAACATGTGTGCAAAATGGCATTATAGATTGTTATATGTGATGTTTTAAGAAACGTTGTAGCTCTCATGTGTAGGGTTATAGCCATTGGAACATGTAAAAATCAGCAACCTTAAGCTTGATAGAAAGTTATGCATGCACTTATGAACATGTGGAATCCATGCTAATTATGTTCCCCGTCCATGTATGTAAGTTGTCCATGTTAATAACTCTCATGTGTGGTTCTTTAAAAGAGTAAAGTTCATGAGTGAATGGATTAGAGACCATGTGATAGGTAAATTTTAGTTTAGAAATCTGAAAGCATGCGTTATGTATAAAATTGTAGAACCTTCATGATAGGTTGAAAACTTAAATGGACTAGCATGCTATGTGATTGCTAATTGTATGTGCTTGTAGAAACCACTAGGACTTGTACGTGTATATCATGTATAGTGTCACTTGCTGAGTCTTTAAGACTCACTCTTGCTTCGGCGTACAGGTTTAGACGGTGACGAGACCTTCGTGGAGGAGACAGTGGAGACAGACTCCGAGCGCGGAGTCTAGCTTGTGGAGTCGTGCACCCCTTTTCGTTGTAGTCTTCATAGTATGTACTTGGATCATTGTATTAGAGTTTATATGGAAAGAATGTATTATGGGACATTTTGTATTTAAATTTTCAGCAGTTTAATTTTATGAGAACTTTAGTTCCCTTTTTGCAAATGATGAAACTGCATGTATGTCTAATGTGGATGATGAATGAATGGAGATAGTTCTCTTTGCTTCCGCTACTCTGTTATGTATATTCGCGTGTATCTCAGCTGTTTGTATCGTTGGGTAAATGTCCCACTGTGACTGGCAGCACTCGCTATATCGACGTGGGTCGGTATGACCGTACCGGTGTAACGAGGGCCGTCACACACAATGAGTTTAGTTTCAATGTTTTAATTCTCTCATAAGTAAATAGCACAAGGACTCAAAAATTTTGATGACTTTGGGGTTCAAAATAGATAAGTAAGTTCAAGAGATATGACACAGAGATATGACAATGACTCCCCCTTTCATGTATCTCTCCCTTACAAGGTGAACATGAAGATTATTGAAGAAATAGGAATGGAATCAAGTGAAAACAGAATGAATGTGAATGTTTTATTTGAAAGACAAGGACTCTCCCTCAACAATTGCATACAAGGCTCTTGATACTTGGCGGAGACATATACTCACGCATAGTGAAAGTGTCCAGACAAGCCTGACTTGTCTTTCTTCAAATCACCATTTGATATACCAAGAATGTCAATGCAATGTGAGAGTGAGGAATTTATTTGCAAGAACATTTGTCAACAAACTGAATGGGAGTTGTTAATAAATCAGATATGAAAGAATATTTCTCCAGCATTTCACACAAAGATTCTTTTAACTCACTTCCCCATAAGATATGCATGATATGAAATGATCATTTAAGCAATTCAAATATGTTCATTCAAAGTAGTTTGCACAGAAAGAATATGAACATGATCAAACATGCATTAACATGCAATTTATTGAAGGAGAAAAGTTTTTCAAAAAACTCAAAATTGTTTCAAAGACTTAAAATAAAGTTTTTGAGATTTTCATTTTTCTTGATGACCTTTATGCAGAAAAAGACTATTGATACTTGGCGGAGAATTTTTCTCACGCATGATGATAGTTTCCAAACAAGCCTAACTTGTCCTTTCACATTTCACCATTTGATATATCACATAGTCACTGCAAAAAGGTCAATTATTCTTTATTGTTAGCATGAAATTCATTGCATTTTCAAGAACATTTTTGCACTTTTTCAAATTTACTCCCCCTTAATATGTGCATGGAATGAAAAAGCTAGTAAGCAATTCACACATGATTATGCACACAATTATCTTTAAGCATAACATGACTTCTGGTACTTGGCGGAGTATTTTACTCACGCATAATGATAGCTTCCAAACAAGCATAACTTGTTTTTCCACATGTCATCATTTGATATACCAAAAAGTCAAAGCTGTTGATATGCACACAGAATCATGGGCACACTTAAGCAAGCATGATAACACAAACATGATTCCAAATGTTAAAACACAATGTTATTGTTGGGAGTAGCATCAGAACACATTTTTCATTTTTCAGATAAAAAATCAAACATCATTTCAATTCAGGCAATTCAAAATTGAAATGATAAAGAAGTTTTACATGAATGGACTTCAATTGCTTTTCAAAGATTTTACCTATGTTCTCTAATCATTTCTTGCCTTGCACAACCAATATCTTGAATCCATTTACAATGTATGGCTACAAGACTCCTCAGCTTGCTGATCAAGCTGGTTTTAGGACCCACACTTACTTGGGTCCTGCAATGAAATCAATGTTAGAGTGCAATGAAAATTTTGAATCCAAAATGATTTTATTTTTGGTATAGATGCATTTCGTTCATTGACAGAACTATGAGCACAATTAGTTCTAAATTTTCTTTTTGCCTTGCTCAATGCATCTATGTTTTCATGAAGTGTTCAATTTATATTCACATGGAGTTTCTCAGCATTTTCAACAAAAATCATGATTCTTAGTTACATGTGAATGATGTGAAAATTTTTGCAAGTAATTCAAGCTAAAATCATCATGGAAGAAATGAAATAAACAAGCAATCATGTTTCAATGACAACCATTTTTAAAAAAAAACATAATAATTAATGACTCTTACACAAGGAAGATCATTGGTACTTGGCGGAGGTTATTCCTCACACATAATGATAGTTTCCAGACAAGCATGACTTGTCCTTCCACACTTCACCAATTGATCTTTGCATAAGAGTCCCAATTGATTTCAGTTTTTATTTAGCACGGAATTCAGTTTTTATTTAGCACGGAATCTCTCAGAAGTATTTACCTGGTGAAATTTTCATTTTCTTTCATTCTCTTCACTTACATTCCTTGTAGCCTTTATCATGAAGCCTTCGTCTTGAAATTGACTACAAGGATCCCTGTATCCAGCATTCAAGCAGCACATTTCAGAACCCAAACTTGTTTGGGTCCTAAGGATCTTCCATGAATCTGCAACAACGATTTTTGAATCCAAAAGGATTTTATATTTGGTGCATTTTTCTGAAGACTAGAAACACTAGAATCTTGGTTTCTAATCTTAGAGTTATTGGTATAGAATGCACCACTGACATACTGAACATTTTGTTTTCTATTTTTAGATTTTTATCATTGAGATTTTTAACATGGAATTCAGAAAAGATTTTTTGTGCAACAGTTCCTTTTTCATGTACATAGAATTTCTGAATATTTTTAGCATGAACATGATCTTTATTCTTATGTACATTAACATGAAACATGGGAGCATGCACAAGATTATCAATTCTATGCCAACATTCCCTAGAAGTATGCCCAAATTTATGACATGTGGAGCACTGGACTGATTTGGCATATTTATGGAAATGTTGATCTCTATTCCAGCAAAATTTGGCTAAATGACCAGGTTTATTACAATTAAAGCAAATAAGATCATTTCTTACCTCGTACTTACCTTGGCATGTATGTATTTGCTGGAATCTCCTTTTCATGTGAGGAGGCTTACCATGAGGAGAAGGAGGTACCTTTTGGTGGCTCTTGGCATGATATGAATTTGGACCTTGTCTTGGAGCTTTTTGGACTAATGGAGGAAGTAGATGAATCTTCTTGACAGTAGCATTTTCCTTTTTCTCTGTCTGTTTCTGAACAAGAACTTTCACTAGTTTTTCATTAGAATTGGCAGAATTCTTGTTCGCAGCAGCTTTAACAAATGTTAATTTTGTTTTATTTTATTTTTCTTATCTCTCACAGAAGCAAGACTTGTGTATTTAGTATTTTTCAATTCATGTTGAAGCTTCTGTTTTTCAGCTTTTAATGCAACAACTTCTTTTTCTGAAATTGAAGCTTGTTTAGCATGACATCCAAACCATTTTTCATCTTGTTCTTTTCATTTTCAAATTGAGCAATTTGTTTTCCAAATCAGCAATTTTATTACTCAAATTGCTACAATCATTGTCCAATGATTTGTCATGCAACAAGCATTCAATCTTCCTTGGTAAATGATGATTTTCTTCAACAAGTTGTTTGCATCTCTCATTTATTTGATGATCATGAGCCATGTTAGAAATCTGTCTATTTAATTGATCATTATCAAATTTGAAGTTTTCATTGAGATCAATCAATTTTCCATTTTCCTCTTTCAAATCAAGACTTTCATATTCCACCTGATCATGATTTTCTTTCAACTTGGACAACTTGTTTTCACAAATTTTGATTTTATCATTCAAACTTTCTTTTTCAGAATTCAGTTTCTGAACTTCATTTTTCAAATTCTCATTTTCTTCTGAAAGATCTTTATCATTGTTCTGGAGCAATTCAAGTGTATTTTTCAAGTTTTCACTTTCTTTATGGTAATGTTTTAAAGTCATTTTCAAATCTTTATTCTTAGTGTTCAGCTTTGCATTAAGATTTTGCATCTTTTCACAGAATTCAATCAATTCAACATAAGACATACCTTCATCTGCATCAGAATCAGAATTAGAATACATAAATGGATCTGGAATTGATTTACCTGATCTTGTAGACCCATGTGAACTCTTGTGTTCTGGAGAGGATGCAAAATGCTCTGAGCTCATGGAATGTGCTGCTAGAAAAAAAGTCTTTTGAATTGTTGATTTTCTGGATTCATTGAAGCTCTTCTTTGTCATTGAGCATTTGTGAATTCCTTTTGCTCTGTTTCTTTGTGCTTCCTCTAAAAACTTGTTGAAAGTGTGATTGAGGTTTTGTCTGAAATTATAACAGGAAATTCATGCAGATTAAAGAAATTTACCATTATACCAAAACTCAAAAGACTATTAGATCTAATCACAGTGAATCAATGTAACAAGGAATTAGATCTAACAATTAGAGTGGTTAACCCGCTCTGATACCAAATGTAGGAATCAGAGCGATTAAGCACACAGAGACAGTGAAAGGTCAAGCAAACAGTTCAAGCAGATAGAGCACAGAGATCAAACAGAACCGATCAAATCAGATCGGAAATAGAAATTAACCTGCTCTGATACCAATTGTAGGATCGGATATGTGGATGGAATAGATACAGAATGGGGGGTTGAATAGATCTGACATCAATTAACGCGAAAGCTTTAGAAATTTAAAATTACTTCGAATCAGAGATCAATTCACACAAACAATTTACTGATCTGAAGTGTGAGTGTGTGTAGATGACGTGTGAAGCAATTCAACAATTAGTGTGAGTACGAAATCCTATGCAAGCATCTACCGTAAACAAGCAGATCAAACCATTGCACATAGGATTGTTTAGGTGGTTCAGAAATCATACTAGCGATTCCTACATTCACCCCTCACACAGTGAGGCTCCACTACTCAACCTGAGTACAACACACACTGGAGCACGACGACTCCAAACAACCTTGAGTTCAACGACTTACAAACTGAGCGTGACGGCTAAAACAACAACCGGAGCACGACGACTCCAAATTGAGCACAATGGCTCAAACCATACCGTGACTGCGAAGACTCACAAACCAGAGCTCGACGACTCCCAAAACACAAGCTAGACCAAAGACAACAAAAATTAGATCCTCTAGCAATGATCTGATTCAAGACAAATTCGTACACAAAAATTTGTGCAGAACTTCGTGCACAAATCTCATGGACGAAATAAGGAAGAACAAACTCTGATGTGAGAGAAATGGATGTAGAATGAGTGTTCTTCGGTGATGAGGTCTTGAAGACGCTTGAATTGAGGAGCCTTGATGGAATTCGGTCGAGATTCTCCTCAGTTGGCGATACTCTGCTTTGATGGCATCTGAAATGCTAGAAATTCGTCTTCTACTGCTGCTCTTCAGTTGGATCTACTCCCTTTCGTAGCACAGCAACCTTCTCTCCAGAGATTCCCACGACCTTCCTCTTGAATGGATGGCCTGTAGCTTCTGGAGATGGAGCAAGATATGGAGAAACCCCTTTTTCCGCCAAACAGCTTTTCTGGGTGTTGTATGGGCTCTCCTTCATGGTGTTCTCCTTTGGAGTACAAGGATTGGGGGTATTTATAGCCACATATGTCCATGAGGTGCCTTGGGGTACGTGGGCACAAAAATCTAGGTCAAATCCCTCAATTCCCAAGCAGCCATGTGTCCAAAAAAATTCATGTTTTTGAGTTTCAGCTGGAATGTGTCGACACCACCAAGGAGTGTGTCGACACACTGTCCCAAATATGAGAACATGTTTGTTGGAAGCCGGAACTAGTGTCGACCTGACCATTGAGTGTGTCGACACGACTGGCAGACTGTGTCAACACATAGGCAGACCATGTCAACACACAGGTGGACTGTGTCGACACCACTGAGACAAATTTGTGTAAACCTGAAAATATAAAGTGTAAACCATTAATACAAGATATTATCATTAAAATATGAGATATTAAACATCAAAAACATATTGTTTGAGCATTATTGTGATATGTATAAAATGTATAACATGTTCAATATGTCATCATCAAAATCACAATATGTCATCATTAAAATCACAATATGTCATCATTAAAATCACAATATGTCATCATTAAAATCACAATATGTCATCATCAAAATCAAAGTATGAGTGATGTTCATTGGTCATCATTAAAATACAACTTTAGAAAATTCCAAAACACACTCAACCCAACAACCCCCCCTCTGGCTTGCTAGATAGGCAACAAGTGGTATCAGAGCCAAGTCTCTTCGACAAAGAAGATCTCACGATCTGAAGAGCAAAGATAAATGGCAGCTCAAGGGTATGCAGAAGGTCAGTCAGTCAACCGACCCCCTCTATTTGATGGTGAGGACTACAACTATTGGAAGAAATGAATGGAGTTCTTTCTTCAGGGTCTCGATTTTCAACTATGGTCCATCATAGAAGAAGGAGACTTAGTAGTTCTCAACAACAGAGAAAATTGGACAGACGATGATAAGAAGAAGATATCGTTAAACTGCAAAGCAAAGAGTATACTGTGCTGTGCACTGAGCAAGAAATAATTTAATAGGATCTCAGTGTGCAAATCAGCAATGGAAATGTAGGAGAAATTCAGAATCAGATATGAGGGAACAGACAAAGGTAAAGAAACAAGGATAGATATCTTGGTAGCTCAGTATGAAATATTTCAAATGCAACCAGGAGAATCAATCACACAAATGTACAACATATTCACAAATATCACCAATGGTTTGGCTGGTCTTGGAAAGACCTATGACATGGGAGATATGGTAAGAAAAATATTGAGATCCCTACCAGCTTCATGGACTCCTAAAGTGACAGCCATAGAAGAAGCTAACGACCTAAGGAGGATGTCTCTTGAAAATCTCATTGGGTCACTAATGGCCCGCGAGAAAAACATGGAAAGGCTTGGGGAGTCCTCCAGCAAAAAGAAACACAAAAATTCTCTCAAGGCTGCAGAAGACACATCTGGTGATGAATCAGATGGTGATAAAAGCACTGGAAGTAGTGAAGATGAGGAAGCATTCCTATCCAGAAGATTGCAGCGCATATTGGCCAAGAAGAAATACCAGTCTGGAAGGAGATATTTCAAGAAAGGAAAAAACTTCAAGAAACCTGAAGTCAAGGATAAAAAGAAAGCTGAACCCATATGCTATGAATGTAAGAAACCTGGACATATTAAGGCTGAATGTCCGAAACTAAAAAAGATGGAGTACAGAAAGAAGGACAGCTCGAAGAAATTCAAAAGGTACAAAAGGAAAGCCATGGCAGCAGCATGGAGCAACGATAGTGACTCAGACAGTGAGTCAAGATCTAGCGAAGAAGAAGAAGAAAAGGCCAACCTAGCCTTCATGGCAAACTTAGAGGAAAAGGTAACTTCTGGCTCAACCTTTAATTCATGCAACGAATCTGATTCTGATAATTTAGAAGACGCATTTAATAAATTATACAGTAAATATAAAGATATATGTAAATTATTAAAACTACTAAGAAAAACTATGCATGCTTAGAAATTACTAATTTGGATTTAAAATTTGAAACTAAGCAACTAGAAAAATAAATTTCTGAATTAAAAAGAAGAAATGAACTGTTATGTGAAGACCTAAAAACTAAAAATGAACAAACAACAAATCTGGAAAAATAGGAAACTTTAAATGAACTGAAAAAGGAAGTTGACACATTAACTAAGGAAAATGAATATTTAAATAATACAATTGAAAAGTTTACAAATAGTAAATCAACTTTAATACTAAAAGGAGATAGAAGATCAGGCAGGAAGAAGCATGGCTTAGGATATACTCCACCAGATAATGAAAAAACAGTAGTCCATCCTAAAATCTATCCAAAGCCAAAATTTGTAGCTGAACAAAATACAGAATATAAATCTAACTTTAAGTACATCCCAACTAAAAAAGTAAGTAGAATATCTTGCTGTAGTCATTGTAATAAATTAGGACATATCAGAACAACCTGTACAACAAAACACCTAAAATGGATCCCTAAAAGAAAAGCTAATGAAACTAACCATCAAGGACCTAAAAGAACTTGGGTACCTAAATCTTAGTGTTTTTATTACAGAGAAGCCTTAGAGCATCGAAGTGGTACCTGGACAGCGGGTGCTCAAGACACATGACAGGCAATAGAAAGCTATTCTCACACATTAAAGATGAAGAAGGCCCAGTGACTTACGGTGACAATGGAAAGGGTACAGCGATCGGTTGTGGACTAGTTGGTAGCCAAGGCAGAATTCTAATAGAAGATGTGTTATGCTATAAAGGTCTCAAGCACAATTTGATAACTATCAGCCAGCTGTGTGACAAGGGTCACCAGATCAGGTTTCAAGAGTCAAAGTGCATAATTATGAAAGATGATGTAACAGTGTTCGAAGCCTGCAGAGAAAAGAATCTATATGTGCTTCATCTAGAAGAGTTGAAGGATCAAGATGTATGCCTTGCAGCAAATAAAGATCAATCAGCTGAACTATGGCACAGGAGATTGGGTCACTGCAGTTTGGATGGAATTAGAAAATTGATCAAGCAAAATCTAGTGGAAGGCTTGCCTAAAATAAGCTCAAGAATAGAAGGTGTATGTGAACCTTGTGCAAAAGGGAAGCATGCAAAGACATCTTTCAAATCAAAGACAGTAGTAACCACCTCCAAACCATTAGAGCTACTGCATATGGATTTATTTGGGCCGATGAGAACCACCAGCCTTGCAGGAAAGAATTTTGGATTCGTAATAGTTGATGATTATTCAAGATTTACATGGGTATCATTCTTGGAGCATAAAGATGACACGTTTGACAACTTTGTTAAGTTCAGTAAGAAAGTTTAGAAGAACAAGAAGTTCAGCATAATTAGTATTCGATCAGATCATGGAGGAGAATTTCAAAATGAAAAATTTGCAGAATTCTGTGATGATCAAAGAATTGAGCATAACTTCTCAGCACCAAGGACACCATAGCAAAATGGAGTAGCTGAGAGGAAGAATAGAACATTATTGGATATGGCCAGAACCATGTTATCAGAATACAATCTTCCTAGATATTTTTGGGCTGAAGCAATCAACACAGCATGTTACATAATAAATAGAGTGATGATCAGGCCAATCCTGAAGAAGACAACGTATGAACTTTACAAGTAAAAGAAGCCCAAGATCAGTCACTTCAGGACATTCGGATGCCCTTGCTTCATCCACAATAATGGTAAGAGAGATATTGGTAAGATAGATTCCAAATCTCATGAAAGAATATTCATGGGGTATGCTTCTAAACCTAAAGGTTATAGAGTCTTTAATAAACAAAGTTTATTAATTGAACAAACTCTCCATGTTATTTTTAATGAATCTAACCCTTCCTTGAGAAAGGAAGTAGATAGTGATGATGAAAATGCAGAAAAGTTATCAAAGAAACTAAGGGATACATCTATCAAGGATAATGAAGATCCACCCTTAGAAGAATTGCAACAGAAAGAAATATCTCATAATGATCTTCCAAAGGAATGGAGATACAAGAAGGATCATCTAAGAGACAACATCATTAGAGATCCATCTGTTGGAGTAAGAACAAGAGGTAATGTTATTCCATGTGATTACTTAGCATTTGTTTCTCAAATTGAGCCGAAGACAGTGAATGAAGCACTGTCTGATGAAACTTGAATAATGGCCATGCAAGATGAACTTAATTAGTTCAAGAGAAACCAAGTTTGGTCCCTTGTTCCGAGACCATCAGATCATTCTGTGATTGGCACCAAATGGGTGTTCAGGAACAAATTGGATGAAGCTGGTGTTGTAAGGCCCTCGAATTTTGCTGCATTATTGCATGTAAATAATTTGTGTCGTATATGTACGTATGTATGTATCTACGTATGTATTAGTGGTATACTTATGTGTGTATGTGTATAGCTTAGGTATAAATAATGTATGTGATGCTTGATGGTAGTGTGTGCACAAAACTATATAGATATTACATGTAAATATACATGATGTGCATGGGTTTCTGCATGTTTTAGACTTCTGGCCGAAGGCCATATTGGCGTCAATAGCATGACGTCGATGTGGTGTCAGCGTCCACCCTATGGACACCAACACTAATCCCAGCGTCCACCGATGTGGACGCCAACTTCTCTGACCTGCATGCGTTGCAGATCCCGGAATTCCGGGAACAAGCTACCCCAACCATTGGGGAGCTGTCTCCAACGGCCTGAATGGGGTTCACATCAGCATTTCGGGTCAGGAGAAGCCTCTCCCATATATCTAAACCCAAAATTTGCTCCCCCAACCCTTCTCCTTGCCTTTTTACAAGAGAGGAAGAGGAGAGAAAACCCTAGCTCGGAGCTGTGCAAAGACTGGACTTTGGAGGCTCCAATCCGGCGATCCAAGGCTTCATCCGGCGTTCTACTGCAACTGGAGGCTAGAGGGAACCAAGGAGAAGGCTTCCCCACCACTGGCTGAGCACCTGCATCGACCAAGAACCCGGAGGAGTGGCGTTTTGGAGGCTTCTTGGGACAGCCCAAGGAGAGCTTCACCAAGCTTTTGATCCCTTTGGAGTGTAGCTAAAAGGCAAGTACCCTACCCATAACGTCCCAGTATGTGTCTAGGTTGGTTTTACAAATTTTATGTATTTTCCCTCGTGTCCTAGACCCCCAAATTCACCCCATCTTTAGAGCTCGGGTCTGTGTTCTGCATAGACCTGACATTAACGGCAATACCCATTGCCGCTAAGATCATGCTTAGCGTCCATCGATGATGCCGCTAACATGAAATTAACGGCCATAGCTTGCCGCCAAGTTCATCTGAGCAGAACAGCAAGCTGTTCTGCCCTTCTATACGACTATTTCTGATATGTTTCACGATGAGGATATACTGTAAATCATTTATATGCTATGTATATTGTTGATGTGATGGATGTGGTGTGTGGATGGATTATCACGAATGATAGGACTTAATTGTTTCATGAAGATACATGTGTGATGAGTTTTAATCTTGTTAAACCATGTTTGCATGATTTAGGACAAGTCTAAATGCCCTAATTTGTGAGGATTATGCATGTGAGGTTCAGTCCCTGTTATAAATTTCTGAGATTATTCCCATGCTTGTGTGAATTATTGCAAAATTTGTTTAGGAAAAATAGAGATCATGCTAGGTCATGATAAATCTTCCATAAATTAATGGATTGTCCAATAAATTCGGGAATGAATTTCGTATTTCCATGCATGCTAGGGTTTAGACAGTAAGCTGCTAAGATGGTGATTTGTGTACAATTCCATGTTAAGTTGAATGGTGGATGGCATGAGAAATGGATGTTTGAATTTCTGAAATTTCGTTTTAGTTCAGAAAAATCTGAAAATTTGCATGAAGAATCCTAAACCCGAAATTAACATGTGGTTAAAGTTTCAGGTCATTTGGACCAGCATTTAATGTAATATGAATTTTCCATGTAAATGTGAATTTATGCATGCCAATGTGAAACAATTCGATTTAGGTGTAATCCGACCTGATCGGTGATATTTACCTGTATGTAGATTTTGAAATCTGTAGTGTCATGTTAGGAAAATCAGAGAAATGTGAATGTGAGAGAGAAAGTGAATAGAATGAGAGTGACATGTGTAAACCCATATGTAAAATCGGTAAAAATGTGTAATGTGAAAATTGTGCCAAATGTGACACTACTTCCGTTAAGGGCAGTGGAACCGTATCAGGGAAAAGTCCCCCTGAGAAGGTTCAATGTGTAAGTGACCCTAAGGGCATTAGGGGGAAATCCTGGAGGTGGACAAGTACCACTAGTTAGGGTGGAGAGTTGTTCTCCCGGTCTGCGCAGTCCAAGAGTTGCCATTGTATTGCCTAGATGGCGTCTATGTGATGTGATGTGTTGTGTCCTTTTTTGGTGGTTTAGACTATGTGTCACGGCACTAAATGTGAAAGTGTAAATGTGAAAGTGTAAATGTGCATGTGTTCATGTGTTAATGTGAAAGTGAACAATGTGTAATGTGTATGTGTAAAGTGCAATTTATGTGAATTGGAAATTTGTGTAAAGAAAATGTGAAACCAAAATGTGAGGATATGATAGTGTAATCCATGTTGTGACAAATCGGAAACCATGTTAAATCAGTAGCTTCATTATGTTAGGATCATGTTTATATGTGTAAAATGGCTAGAATCCATGCTAGGGACAATTAACAAGTATGTGCACAAAATTCCATATTTGGTTGTTCACATGTTGTATTTTAAATAACATTGTAGCTCTCATGTGTAGGGTTATGGTTGCTAAATCATGTGAAAACCAGCAAGTTAAAGTATGTAGCATGTCCGTGTACATGCACAAGAATGTGTAGATTCCATGCTAGGTGTGTTTTGTTTCATGTACGTAGGATAATCATGTTAAGTGCTTTCATGTTTTAGTTAAAATGCAAAGTAGAATTTCATGAGTAGGAATGATTAGAGAACACGTGTTAGGAATTTATCTTGATAAGGAAATCTGAAAGCATGCATCATGTGTTTACTTAGAGAATTATCATGGTTGGTTATGCATTTCAAACGTTAAGCATGATACATGTGGAGTTTTTACAATGGTGTGTGTAGAGCCTACTATGACATGTACGTGTATGGTATGAGTGGTGTTACTTGCTGAGTCTTTAGACTCACTACTTGCTTCGGCGTACAGGTGTAGTTGGTGACGTGGCACCGTTGGAGGAGACGGTGGAGACGGACTCCGAGCGCGGAGATTAGTCTATGGAGTACTTTGTGACTTTTGCGTTTCATAGTATGTAAATTGAACGTTGTATTAGCGTTATCATGGAAAGAATGTATAATGGTGGACATCTATGTATTAAATTTTCAGCAATTTAAATTATGTGAACTTTTAAGTTCATTAATGTTATTGCAATTTCATGTATGCTAAATGTGGATGATGAATGAATGAAGACAGTAGTTCTTTTTACTTCCGCTACTCTGTTCTTATATTCACGTGTATCTCAGCTGAATGTATTGTTGGGTAAATGTCCCACTGTGGCAACGCTTGCTATACCGACGTGGGTTGGTATAACCGTACCAGTATAATGAGGGTCGCTACAGGTGTTATAACTAGAAACAAGGCTAGACTGGTTGCTCAAGGCTATTCCCAAGAGGAAGGCATAGATTTCGATGAAACCTATGCACCAGTGGCTAGACTAGAGGCAATTCGGATTTTACTTGCTTATGCATCTGCATTAGATTTAAAACTTTTTCAAATGGATGTAAAATCTGCATTTTTAAATTGATACATAAAGGAGGAAGTCTATGTAGAACAACCTCCTAGTTTTGATGATGTAGATTTTCTAAATCATGTTTTCAAATTGCATAAAGCTCTATATGGTTGAAAGCAAGCACCTAGAGCATGGTATGAAAGGCTTAGTGCATTTTTATTAAACCATGGTTTTATCAGAGGACAGGTAGATAACACTTTATTTATTAAGTCAAAAATATATTGCTTGTGCAAATCTATGTGAATGATATTATATTCGGATCTACTGATGAATCTCTATGCAAGTACTTTGAAAAGCTTATGCAGGGAGAATTCAAAATGAGCATGATGGGGGAACTCAATTATTTCCCTAGACTTCAAATCAAGCAAGGCAAAGAAGGCACACACATCCGCCAAGTGAAATACACCAAGGAATTTGGATTCGACAATGCAAAGCCACTGTCCACACCAATGAGCACATCTATAAGGTTAGATAGTGATAAAGATGGTAAGAAAGTAGATCAAAAACTTTACAGAGGTATGATAGGATCATTACTTTACTTAACTGCTAGTCGACCTGTTATTCTACTTAGTGTATGCATGTGTGCAAGATATCAGGATGATCCTAAAGAATCTCATTTAATTTCTGTTCAAAAGATTTTTAAATATCTAGCAAGAACTCATTAGGTTTATGGTATCCAAAATCATGTGAAACTAGTTTAGTAGGATATTCTGATGCTGACTATGCTGGATGCAAGGTAGATAGAAAAAGCACTAGTGGAAGTTGTCAATTTCTTGATGGATGCTTGATTTCATTGTCCTCAAATAAAAAAAATTCAGTAGCACTATCAACAGCTGAAGCTAAATATGTAGTTGCTGGAAGCTGTTGCACTCAACTACTATGGATAAAAGAACAACTTGAGGATTATGGACTGCACATCAAGACCATTCCATTGCTGTGCGACAACACCAGTGTAATAAATCTCACCAAAAATCTAGTCCAGCACTCCAGAACGAAGCATATAGAGGTTATATATCATTTAATTAGAGATCATGTAGCAAATGGTAATATAAATATTTCTTTTATAGATACCTTAAATCAGTTAGCAGATATCTTTACAAAAGCCTTACCTAAAGAGAGATTTACATCTCTTGCAAGGGAATTAGGCATGTGTAATTTGTAGTAGATTTTCTGCACATAACTGAAATAATAACAATTTCATAATAATGCTTATTCTCTCCCGTGGAATTAAGGAAATCCTTTAATTGCTTGCTTCATAAATTGCTTTGACGGTTCTTTATTTCAAAAGACCTTATCTATTGCGAAATCGTCTCCTCTTTTGTCGTTTACCGTATTTATTGCGGTGT
This sequence comes from Colocasia esculenta, assembly GCA_014218235.1. Lineage (NCBI taxonomy): Eukaryota > Viridiplantae > Streptophyta > Magnoliopsida > Alismatales > Araceae > Colocasia > Colocasia esculenta. Next base: position 72,336,642 of record CM024762.1, on the reverse strand, counting down.
CCTTTCAAAAGCAACTTTAACTTTTGCTTTTAATCCCGTAATCTATGCCATACCAATTCCACCTTTCTCTCTCATCTCTTTCGACTCGCTTGGAATGATAAACCCTATCGATTCTGGCATCCTCTCTATGTGATTTCGAAAGAATCCCTCTGCTCGTGCCAAAATCTCTTGAGGGTTTCTGTTCTACTCCTTCCTACGATCCTCCAGAACCTTTCCCTGTTCTAGTCCATGGTGGTTTCTGGGGTCTCCGGAACTGTTGGTGGCTACGGCGTTGCATTCCTCACAGCAGAGCAACAGGAACAGTTTGCAGCGGTGAAGACGAAGCTCTGTGGTAACAAGGCAGTGGATGTGGCTGATTTGGAAAAGAACGGGATGCACAGTGTGGTAGCAACAATGCAGAGGATGAAGTGGACAAGGATGGTGACTATTTTAGAGGCGAGCTATCCGGACCTAGTGAAAGCTTTTTTCACCTGCTTAAAATCTAAAGAGGACATGTCCCTGACCTCCACAGTCAAAGGTACTCCCATTAACATTACATATGATCTATTGGAGAGTTTGTTTGGAGTGTCTACTAGTGGTCGCAGTGGGGTGGGGTAGACAGTGTTGACATTCATGCCAAGGGACTGGGGATTATCGGTACTGAATATAAGCTGAAGGATGGTAAAATCAACATCAACCAGTTGAATGCCTTAAATCAGATTTTGCATTTCATAGTGTTTTAAATCCTTGTACCAAGAAGCGCAACTTTCTCCACTTGCCCGAAGGCTGACTCCGACATGATGTTCTGGGTGATTCAGAACCAAGATATCAATATGGCAGAGGTGATTATTGAAAGAATGAAGTTTGCAACTGCGATGATATGGGACAAGAAGAACAAGCCCAACATGTCCCTTCCTCATGCTCACCTGTTGACAAGAATTTTCGAACATTACAACATAGACCTGAACGGTGAACTTTTGGAGAAGATGGGCCAAGCCATCAGAAGTAGAAATCTGAAAAAAGAGTGGCTTTTCTCTTGTAGCCGGAGTTTGGATAAAGACTTCAGTCGCTGAACGTGAGGCCATTATTGGAGAAGCTCAAGAAGTTCCTGTTCCAGAAGCAGAGGCAGACGCAGAAGTGAGGCCTGAAGACCCTATTGCAGAAGCTCCAGCAGCCCCAGTAGTCCGAGAAAAGGCAGCAACAATAGTCAGGCCAGAAGAACTAGTGGCTAGTCCAAGAAGAATTGAAGAAATTCCTCCAGAACACATTGAGCCCTTTGGGCAATCATCAAAGGTTGATACCCCCACGACAGTTATTACATCTATTCTTCATGAAGTATTGGATACTGTCGCCAGCATTCAGGGGGAGCAAAAAGAAGTTGTTCCGAATGTTGTAGCACCAGGCCACAGTGATGTTCAGGTGGAGGATGCTCCTGCTCAGGGGGAGCATGTGGCTGAGATGGCAGCAAATGTTCAGGGGGAGCCCACGGCTAGCCCCCATGTCGATCATTTCCAAGAAGGTATTGTGGAGAGCACCTCGGATGAAGATGAAGTTCTTGTTGATAATGTAGAGCCAGTTGCTGACACCAATGATAATGGCAAAGGTGTACCCCTCAGATTCCTTTGCTTACAAGAAGGGCACACCATAGTTCCAAGAATAATAAGTTGAGAGTCAACATGAAGCCAGTGATAGACAGATTAGATGCTCATGGAGAGATCATGTGCTCACTGCAAAATGAAGTATCATCTATCTTTGTGAGCCAAAGCACAGGAGCCAAGCAGATTGGAGTAATGAAAGCTGAACTCCAAGGTTTGAAGGGTGAGTTGGGAAGCATAAAGCAATTAGTAGAAGATCTATCAGTTATTGTGAGGGAGCACTTGCCCATTTTTGCCCCTCCTGCTCCCACTTCGGTAGTACCAGAATGCAGCTCAGGGCCATCCGGGCCAAGCAATGTAGAAGAAATCCGGCCATCAGGGCCAAGTTCTGAAGAGGCAGCTGGGCCATCAGGACTAAAGATTGCTTAGGAATCCAGAGAGTCTAAGCCAACACCGGCAGCATCTGGGCCACCAGGGCCATCAGCTAAGCAGTCAGGGCCTCTAGGGCCAGTTATGGATGAGTCTGGGCCATCAGGGCCGACGGAATCTGAAGTGGAGCCTGCAAGAGTTTAAGATCTAGTTGTGCCCCCAGAGCCCCCTATCTCTTCACCTCTCAAAACACCAGCTCCTTCCTCTCCACCATGCTCATCGATTGCACCTCCAGCCCCTGCCACCTTCAAACAGCCACTTCCAAAACATATCTCTTCACCCACTCCATTTCCTGCCACCTCATCCTCTTCTCCTGCTTCCTCCACATCTACTCCTCCTCCTACTTCTGAGGCACCTCCAGCATCCTCCTCAGTTGGAGCCTCATCTTCTAGTCCCTCATCAGCTGGACCATCTGTACCACCTCCTTCTACCTCTTACTCATTTCTTCATCCTCCTACTCCTCCCTCGTTTGTTACCATCATTCTAGAGGGTGCCCAACTTGAAGGTCCTTTTATCCAAGACATCAAAGATGAGTTTGAAGTAGCCATACTTCGCTCAGTACTATCAGTTGGCACTCACATTCATAGGACAGGCTCTTCCAGCCATGTTCCTAAAATGAGAAAAATATCTTCCAATCTTGCTATTTCTTCTGACCCTCGTTTTCCACCTCTTTGGTTTTCTCTCACTGTTTAAAATCGAAGAAGGTCTATCTATTATGAATTCCTTCAAAAATGCACTTTTGCCACCAGTTTTGGCCTTCCTCACCTACATCTCACCGACCACCTAAATATTGTTCTTCCTCTCACCTCTCTTTCAAAAGCTGAACAGTCAAAAATTTTCTCTATGACTGAGGCTAAAAATGAAGATCAGTGGGCTCGGGGCCATCAGTCTTTATACAGGCAATTCATATCTACGAGCTCTGCTCGATTCCCACCCAGGGATCACCCACTCACTCTCTCTGAGTGGTTTGTGATTCATCACAAGAATACCTAGGGTCCATTTATTCAGAAGGAGATCAAGCTTATCTGCTATTTCCAAATGTTTAACGACTACAGATATCTCAATAATCTGCCCGAAGTTCAGCTTGGCCAATTCTGGAAAGCTATTTCTCTTCTTGGTTCGGATACTGCACATTCCACCTCCATTCAAGTGGATTTCACCACATTGAAGATGCAAGATGTGGTCTTCCTACCTCCACTTCACTCTTTAGTCATGGATTTTGATGTTGGTCCCATCATTTTTGAAAGATTTGCCAGAGTCATGGCCCGCATTTCTATTCAGAGAGGTAATTTACTTGCATTCCACCATTTTTTGTTCCGGGAATATCATCAAGGCCACATCAAATCAGATGTTCTTGCCCCTCTGTTGTCCGAGTGTGAGCCGTTGTCTCCAGTTGACTGGAAAGGCATTACCCACTTTCTCCTCAGCAGCTTATTGATTTCAATTTCTCTTAGGACAGAGCTACTAAACCTCCTCTCTCTGCTGAAGAATTCTTCGATCTGAACTCCATCCACCTTGTTCAAGACCCCTTTACCATATGAGTTGAGCGATACAAGGTCTATATGGCTATGAAAAAGGAACTGAAGTAGCAGCAGATCTTTTACCCCATCTCAGTAGATCGGTTTCTCCAGCATGCTAGCTTTGGTACCTCCAGCTCCTACAAAATGTCTCTTGGCTAGGATGAATATGGCAACTTCGTGGAAGCTCAAAGGCAACTGCACATCCAGAGGATGGCTCCTGTTATGGGACCTTCCTACTCTATGGTTTGTGGAGCCTTCCAAGGTTATTTTGAAGAGTAGGAATGCAAGGCTTGGCCGATTATTACTCGCCATGTCTCTCTCTTGTCTCCTGCCTTCTATCTTCATGTACCCCCGCAGTGATATAATAGATTGATGTTTAGCCACCATTTATCTTTCTTCTCTTCTTTCTTTCTTTATCTTCATGTCTTTTTACTTAATGACAAAAAGGGGGAGAAAGTAAAATGTTCTGAAATACACTCTTTAAATTTCTCTAGCAAATTTACTTAGATTCATTTCAGAGCCTTATATCTTTATGTTATGTTTTGTCATCACCAAAAAAGGGGAGATTGATGATCAGTCCATCCCCATATAATTTTATTTAATTGTATATAATTTTGGTGATTAACAAAACCCTAACAATCATTTTCTAAAAAGTTTTTCCGAAGTTCATCCATAGGGAATATGTAACGGACCAGGATATTTATGCCCAATAAGGCTACATATCTAGATCCGTCTCCCGCGAACGGACTGAAGTCTCGCAAGGGATAGCTCGTACACGTGTCCAGTAATAATATAAAAGACAACCACAGCAGTATAAGACACAAGAAAGTACATGTGCTCATATCTGCATATAACAATTTACAAATATCCCAATACATTATTACATGTCCAATTAAAAAGTACAACTACCTGGGGCATACCCCGAGGGAGCAGAAGCTCACACAACACTACTAACACTACTGCTGGTGGTACAAGTCTACCACAACGCCTTCACATGTCACACCAACGGTAAGCCCTGAAAAGAACTGTAGGGGAGTGAGCCTCAACAAGTCACAGGCTCAGTAGGGACCACCCAAAAACAACACACAACACTGAAGAGACCTCAACCCCAGACAGTTTCACTGGAAACACCGATAGTCAAACCATAACCTGCTCACAAACATTATAATAACCAACAACTAAACATAAACATAACAATAAACATAAAATTTTTCGAAAGAAAGAGAAATCATAGGACTAGCATAGCATCACTAGCCCGCCCAGCAATAACAATGCCTAGGCCAAAAGGTCGCCTAAGCTACAAGCTACACAGGCAAACCGCTGCCTTGGCTACAAGCTTCATAGGTGAACCCCAAACACATAGGTAACAGGACTGCTGACCAAGAACTAGTCCAATATACCCCAAACCACGATATGTCCAAAAGCCACACACATAGTAGCAAGATTGGCTACGACGGGCCAATCCATTATGCACTCAAATTACAATCGGAAGCTTACCCGAAGTAAAACATAACGAGTGAAAGGTCTCATCACACGACCTCCACGGAGCACAGCTCCACCTCAACACCTGAAAAGTCTTGTACACAATGTACCACGAGAAACCAATACCCACAAAGGGTACAGATACCTACCACCACGAGGTACCACCACAAAGTCTCAGTACAACTGTGCCTCCTACTAGGCACCACAACGGGTCAAACCACAATCAATGAATCATTATACATAAGTCACAACCACTGACAAAGCACGAGTCGGAAAGGAATGATGCCACCACACGGGAACGAACTACTGGTTCATGACGCCAGTATCCAACTCGGACAACACAACATAAGAACTACCTCTCAGTCTCGCAGTCACGGATGAAAGGTCCAACTGCCGCTCCACAAGCACAAGCCAAGGAACAGTGGAGACCAACCAACACCACATCTGCAGACCACACAGCTGCAGGCCCATGCCTGGCACCCTTAGGGACTTCGGCCCGAGCTCCCTAAAGTGAGGCACTGGAAACACAGTACTAGCTGGGGACCAGTACGTCCACTGGTGTCCGTACCCCTAGCCACGAGCGCGCTACAAGAGACCGCACACCTACAAACACAAGTCGCTACCCTCTGTCGTCTTTCCATCAGCTGGACGTACAACTCAAACACAGAAGTGAGGGTGTCTAGGACTGACAACACAGACCTCGACGGTACCTAGTACCGGGACAAGTCCTGAGCACACACACGTGCCTGGCTCACACAAAACCTAGGGCACCCAATTGAAGAGGCATTCCGGAATAGGTGCCGGACCACCAAACTCTGCAACACACAAACCACAATGTATACATAGGTACATATTCCTTATTATAAACCACAGTACAAATGTAAAGAATGGCTTGTCCTAGTCACCCTATGACCCACAAGCTAACCTACACAGACACATTTACGAACCACATTAAACTATAGTAACCAGGCCTGTCATTGGTCATATCATGACCTCCATTGCCACCTTAAACCCAATACACAGCAACCAATAATCACACACACTTTATACTAATTAAATCACCTTAAATAACTTATAAAAGACATTAAGGAACCATGGCTAGGTTCACACGGGAACCTCACTGCCAAACCATCACAAACTAATTATAGAAGTTATATCACAATAGAGTCTGAGCCCTACTCACACTCTAAACAACGCAAACACCATGACCACCACGTAAACGACATGCTAACTATGTAAATGACATGCTCAAGGAGCGCTACAGGTGCCAATGCACCTCTCGCCAATGCCATGCACAACGAACCACGATAATCGGATAATCACGCCAACATGCACCACATAAAGCCCCTCGGACTTGTTAACGCGACAGGGTCCTTGATCGCCATCAGAACGTGACCCTTCGATATATCGTGTTCAAGATCAGAACGCGACAGATCGGGATGTCGCGTTCAGAACGCGACACCTTAGGTCATCGCCTTCATAGGCAAAACCCTAATCCGGGAACCCCTCTCAGGATAATCCATACAAACCACCCTAAACGATGTTTCAACCCAGTTTTCATGCTCATTTCATTGCCCTACCATGGTATCTATTGTTCTTAAAGCATTAAACAACTCAAACATGCTCCATGGGCAATCCACGCAACAAAGTAAGGTGGAAACTCCCTACCTTCATGAAGAACGCAGAAACCACACATGATACGACATCTCCCCCGCTCCACACGACGTCCTCGCAGCGAGAGCACGTTGAAAACCACACCAGAATGCCGAATCTCCCCAAGAAACCGCAGCAACTCCTTCCCTGGCCGAACAGAGCGCACTGCAGCTCTGTTTGGCAAAACCTTCTTAAAAATGCACAGCGGTTGGGAACGTGATGTAGCCCTACGTCGCGACCTGAACAAGACGTAGGAGGTCGTCGCCTTCCCACTGTCGACATCAGCATGGCCGTCTAGCGTGCGACACACGGTGCACATGTAGACGATAACCCAAAACAGCGGCAACGTGAATGCGACCACCAAGGCCGTCGCGTTCAGAACGCGACGCACACCCCTGTTGCGTTCACAGGTAGAAAATCTGTGATCTCTTTGGGCCCAATCTGTCGGCCAACGAAGCCTCACAATGCACGGAAGCACCTGTAACACAGGCTAACGGGCCATACACTAGCCACCAAACCCGCTAAACAAGGATCCATGAAGATCTGAAAAAGTGGGACGTTACAGAATAAGTCAAGCAAAATCTATAAGTTATTCTCTTACACTACCATTTAAAGTTTAAAACATGAATTCCTTCCAAGTCCACATCGATTTCCTTTGTAAAAGAACAATTCTATCACTACAACGATTTCATCTTATAACGATTTGATAAGAGAGTATGAACGATTCTATCTCTTCAACGATTTCGTAAGTAAAACATCGATTTCAGTCTCACAACGATTTCGTAAGTGAAACATCGATTTCGATCTCACAATGATTTCGTAAGTGAATCATCGATTTCAGTCTCACAACGATTTCGTAAGTGAAACATTGATTTCGGTCTCACAATGATTTCGTAAGTGAATCATCGATTTCGGTTTCACAACGATTTCGTAAGTGAATCATCGATTTTGGTTTCACAAAGATTTCGTAAGTGAATCATCGATTTCGGTCTCACAACGATTTTGTAAGTGAAACATCGATTTCGGACTCACAACGATTTCGTAAGTGAATCATCGATTTCGGTCTCACAATGATTTCGTAAAGTAAAACATCGATTTCAGACTCACAATGATTTCAGTTTCACATCAATTTCATAAGTAAAACAACGATTCGGTCATCGATTTCTTAAGAGAAACAACGATTTGATTGTTGTAATGATTTGATAAGTAAAAACAACGATTTGATTGTGATAACGATTCTATAAGTGAAAACATCGATTTGCTTGTACAACGATTTTCTTTCTCTTGTACAACGTTTTACTTATGCTTGTACAACGATTTGCTTATATCTGTACAACGATTTGCTTTCTCTTGCACAACAATTTTCTTATGCTTGTACAATGATTTGCTTATATTTGTACAACGATCTGCTTGCACATCAATTTGTTTATGTTTGAACAACAATTTTCTCAAATAGCGATTTGTTTATACAATGATTTCCTCAAACAACGATTTCCAATTGTGACTCCGCGTTACTCAACTGTGATACGTCTATTCTATCGTTCACGTCTCCCGGTATTTATTCCACTGCTAAATATCGGGGCGTGACAGTTGGTATCAGAGCCTTAAACTTTAGGGTCTAAGGGAATAGGAACATAGGATGAAACTAGATCACACATGTCAAAATATGTCGTACCTAATGTGAGCTTGGGTAGAACCATGGGAATAGAGGTCACACGGGATATATTTAGATGACTGACTTATATTATTATCTTGAAGGTACTTATTACCTTCATGGCCGCTGAACGTGCCCAGGCTAGGAACATGCAACAAACAATATAGAACTTGACTCAGGCTATCCTGCAAGCCACCCAGGGTGGAGGTAACCGCGGAGTTAGTGATCTCCATAGGAATTTTAGGAATATGGATCCACCTAGGTTTGAAGGGAGTACTGACCCAGATGTTGCTGAACACTGGGTTAAGGAAATTGAAAGGATATTCAGGGTCATGCAATGCACGGACCAGAACAAAGTACTACTGGCAACTTTCCAATTGGAAAAGGATGCCAGGGCATGGTGGGAGTCGGTAGAAGCAACACTGAATGGCCAGCAACTAACATGGGCTCAGTTCATTGAGCAATTCAACACCAAGTACTTTTCTGAGAGGGTCCAGGAACGGAAAGCAGCCGAATTTGCGGCTTTGAAGTAGAGATGGCTCAATGTGGCCGAGTATGAGGCCCAATTCTCTCATCTATCCTGATATGCTGTTCACTTGATTGGGACAGAAAGGATGAAGGCGAAATGCTTTCTGAATGGCTTGAGGCCCCTGTTCATCACTCAACTGACGCCAATAGACATTCAAACCTATGCTGACATGGTAAAGAAGGCTCAGTTATTGGAAGATTCCATGGAGACTGCCGAAAGAATTAAGGGAAAATCTGTGAAAAGGGAGCAAGTGTCTTATACAGGAAGGTATCAACCGACCGTTGGGAAGAAAAGGCCCAATGGCCGAGTAAATGAACCAGCTGATAAAAAGCCAAAGGAGTTAGGTAAGCAGATAGTAGTGACAATGGGAGAGAGGTGCAAACATTGTGACAAAGCTGGTCACCGGTCTGAACAATGCGGGAGAGCGCATGGGAGATGCCTGCGCTGTGGTAGTCGTGACCATAGGATCTCGGACTGCCCAATGCTGAAAGAGCAAGCCCCTCAGGACAAGCGTCCGAATGGACAGAAGAGGCAAGGCCTCTTGCAAGCTATTCAGGAACCTGAAGCTGCTGAAGAGGGAGGTATCGTGGAAGGTACACTTACTATTCTTTCTGACCCGCATATGTTCTCTTTGATACGGGAGCTACACATTCCTTTATATCTCAAACATTTGTTGACACCCTACCTGTGAAACCCGTCCCAATGAAATCTGGAATAGTTGCGTCAACCCCGATTGGTCCTGGCACCAATCTTACAAACCTTATACCATCCAGTGAAGTGATTATTGACACCCAAAACCTACCAGCAAATTTAATATGTATGGATATAGAGGGGTATGATGTGATACTCGGAGCAGATTGGTTGTCTGAACATGGGGCTAGTATCAACTACAGGAGAAGTCGGGTAACCTTTAGCCATTACCCAAAACTAGTGTTCATAGGGGAGAGAAACCGCAGGAGATTGTCACTTATCTCTGCACTTTGAGTCAAAAGGATGATGAGGAAAGGATGTATGGCCTTTCTTGCTGCCGTTGTCATCACAAAGAAGGAAGTCAAAGTTGAGGACATCCATGTTGTCAGCGAATAAGCTGACGTTTCTTTTTTTTTTTGGAAGACTTGCCAGGAATTCTCTTGAGCGAGAGGTCAATTTTACCATCGAGTTGGTCCCTAGAGTAGCACCAGTATCTAGGGCCCATATAGAATGTCTCCCGTAGAACTGAAGGAATTAAAAGAGCAATTGATGGAACTGTTAGAGAAGGGTTTCATCCGGCCAAGTACATCACCATGGGGTGCACCTGTCCTCTTCGTCAAGAAGAAAGATGGGTCGATGAGGCTATGTATAGATTACAGACAACTAAACCAGTTAACTATCAAGAACAAATACCCTCTGCCAAGTATTGATGAGTTGTTTGATCAATTATCTAGAGCTAAATACTTCTCTAAAATAGATTCTCTGTAAGGACAGTTTATAAACACATGTGAATTTGGGGATCAAATTCTTTTAACTGGGGGAGGATGTAACACCCTGAAAATTCGGTAATTGGAAAATTAGAAATAAATCGAAAACGATAAATTCAATATCTGTGCAATAGCAAAAACGCACGTGTCATTATCATACATACAAAAACCCATTAGAAAATTTCATAAAAACCACAGTTCAACTCTAAATAATACTCCCTAATGACCCACAGAGAAATTCATGCAAAGGAAAATCAGATGGTCCAAGTTTAAGGCGTTTTACGACTGAGTGTCGTAATCAGGGAATAAGTCGGGAAATCATTATCACACATATCTAGAGGAGCCAGAAAATTAAATAAAAATCATAGATGGACTTCAAATAATATCCTCTAATGATCCATCAAGAATTTTGGGTCAATAAAAGTCATTTGGGATATATTTAAGAGTTAGTGTGACTTCTTATCATAATTAGGAAATAAGTTGGACAACCCATTATTAGGTGTATAAATGAGATGATAAACTAAATGAGAAATTTATGGTGGACTCCAAACAATATGAGGGGATAGTCCATAAAAGAACTTGGATCAATGAACAACTTATGTCACATGAACAAATTCAAGTATGAAATTAGTAAATAAATAACTTCTGTATTATCGGAATGATAGAACTTACGTACCACTATTGTACATGAGAAAACACATCAGAAAATTCCATAAAAATTATAAATCAACCCCAAATATTGTCCCTATGTGTTCCACGAAGGAATTTGTGCAACGAAAAATTTGATTGGTCGAGTGTACGTCACACGTGACCAAGTTACCCGAATTAGGAAACTAAGTCAGAAAATTGTTAACACGGGAAAATAACCCAACCATAAATTAAATAAACATATTGGAGATACTTCCAATATCATGTATTAATAACCCATTAACAAGATTGGGCTAATTGAGCACACTTGGCCCAAGGATAGAAATTGGGACAAGAAAATACCCAGAAATTCGTGTATGTAATTATGCAGTGATTAGGAGGGCAATTTAGGATTAAAATAAGGGTGATTAGTCATGTAAGGTAAGCCAAAACCGGACCCAACTCTTAGAGGAGGTTTCCTAAACCGTTGCTACCTCTTTTGGGTGAGAGAATCCCATATTTGTTGGAAAGTAGAAAGCAGAATTCGCAGCCCCTTTCCTAGTTCCATTGGGAAATGAATTAGAACTCTAAAACTAAAAGGACTCCTCACAAAACATTTAGGGAAGGGTTAGAAACAAGTTGGGGTCGTGAGCAGCAAGGTTAGAGTGCTGGAGGTGTGTTGAACGGCTGGGGAAAAACGTGGTCCTCCTCAACCTCGCTCTGCATCAACCCAGAAATCTGCAGAGAGTTATTAGCATTCAAAGGTAGGTGTTCTCGGGCCAAGATTAAAGAAAACCAACACCATCATGTAGTTGTTTGAGTCTAGGTTCATTTGCACTTGGTTTGACTAATTTTCATGGAGTATACATTCGTAGTTGTCCCTAAGTCTTGCACAGTTAGGGCTTTTCCCATTCTTCTTATTATGCATGCAATTTAGTGCTGAATTAGACTAAACTTCCTTCATGAAAGTTCTTATACTTATAGTCACGATCATCTTTTATGTTGGATGTTTTATCCAAAAGTCTTTTGCTAGAGAGTTATAGACGTGGCAAGAGAGTCGCTGCATGATACTGCGATTTCGGGTTGCACTTAGCTTTATGTTCTTCATATATTTCTCGGGATTTGAGACCGAATTTGATCAAACCCCAAACATCAAAGTTATTCTACTGATGTCCTCGTCATATTTTGTGTTGAACGTTTTGTTTCAAAGTCATTCGTTAGAGAGTTATAGGTGGGGTAAGTAAATCGCTGCATGAGATGTGTTTTCGGGTTACCCCTGACCTATATGTTTTTTCTGGGAGGGCCTCTAGTGTCGACACTACCTAATCTAGTGTCGACACACTGTCCCAAATTAGCCCAAAAGGTGTTCTGGGAAGGCCTCTAGTGTCGACAATACTTGAACTAGTGTCGACACACTGTCCCAGATTGACCCAGAAGGTTTCTGGGAGCTGTCTCTAGTGTCGACACTACTTGATCTAGTGTCGACACTACTTGACCAGTTCTGCCTTATTTTGCCTTGTGTTTGAAGCATTGTGTCGACACCAGTAAGGGGTGTGTCGACACTACCCTTGCAAAAAAAAAAATTGCATATCTTGGGTCTGATCATTACATGATATCCACTAGCATGTGCATGATGTTATATAGTATGCATGGACCTAAAAGAAATCAACCCATTGAAAAATGGTAATGATACGAATATGATTCTAATCTGTAATTGTGATTGTCCTTATGTTCATTGATTATCTTGTGATCTTTCCTATTGTCAATTGAAATGATAAGAATTTGTTGTGAATATGAGGATGAATACATGTTAGTATGGACTTGTTAGTGAAGTTAATATCATGATTTGCATATGAGTTTCAATAGTTACATGCTTTCCGGTGTTCCATTAATTATTTGTCCATATGCATACATGCTAGGAAAGATCCGTGACTCGTCACTTACACATTTGCACGAATAGGCACACCCTCCTTGGGGAATTGAAAGCTCCCTGTCGGTCATTCTGAATCGGCAAGGCTAGCGATCTTTTCCTTAAGACCTCCGTAAGTCTACGCTCTCTATGGATTTCCACATAGATGCCGAGCTGGTTGTACCATGAAGTACCCTGAAGATAGAAAGCACATGTCCTGCATACGATCTGTCTTTAGAAACATCCTCATGTCAAGACATTAATGGATTATGAAACATGATACGTCGTTATACTGCCTTTTGTTCTCTTGAGCTATTTGTCATACCTTGACTCTATGAATGATCATGTTCCTTTTACTATGAGCTTGTCATTGAAACTCTGTGGCCATAATATGAATATGTTTGTTCGGCACAATTTGGGACTTCGGTCCATTTGACCAATGCCTGTGCAATAGGGGCCATATCTGGTCCTGGGGAGGAGCGCCCCAACGTACTTATTAACCGCGGGAGTATGGACTTGTGGTGCGTGGCATGGCACTGATACTATATGCAAGAGTTGTGAAAATTGTGCCTTCGTCTGATATGATAAGTTTGATTTGATATGATATGATAAGATTTGATATGATACGTCTGATCATGTGAAAGCATGATATCTGTTTGAATATGGCCAATCTCTTTTGATACGATTCTACTATTGAAATATATGTCCATTGTATATGCAACTCGACATTTGATCTGAAATGATATTTGTTCTGCTCTGCTATTCAATCTGTTAGTATTGCATGCATTGTCATCATATACATGTGCATATCTGCCTACTTAAAATGTTAATCATGTATATTAGTGCCCGCACAATATTGAGATGTAAATCCTACTGAGCTAGTTCGCTCACCCTATCATCCTGCCCTCTCCAGGTACTAATGAGGAACCAGTGGAGTCCGATGGGGCCGAGCAAGAGTGATGAGCACCCTCTATATGAGGAGTTGACAGTTTAGAAATAGACATTTGAGTAGTCGATGTATTAGAGAAACATTGTTATTTGAATAATGAACCTTTTTCAGTGAGTTCTTTCTATGTAAGGTCATAATTAGTTGGATGAAATGAAATAAAGTATATTTTTGGTGACCATATTATAGTTTCAAATGCGATCTTTTGTCCAATTGTGACTCTGCGTTACTCAACTGTGATACGTCTATTTGTATCGTTCACGTCTCCCGGTATTTATTCCGCTGCTAAATATCGGGGCGTGACAAAGAGGGTCGTTACATTCCGTGACCTTCAAAGGAGGATCATTAACCACCAACATCTCCACATTATTATATTGAGAAAGGACAGTATGACCAGTTGAAGCCTCCTTCTGATGCCAGGTTTTTTTAATAGCCTCCAGATGAACGCGGCTTTGTTGATTGTGCACTTCTGTTGTCTAGAGTTCCTTGCACAGATCAACGAGCCCACCTTCTCTAACTGTCTCACAGATTTAAAATAGAAAAAAGAGAACTAGCACAATGGTGAGAACAAGTCATTTCCACAGGGAGGCTAAATAAAGTTCGACTTAAGAAACTGTTTCTGAATTAATTCCGTAAACATCCCCAATCAAATCCCTCACAACTCGACGGATCAAACACAATGAAAGGATAAGCTTAATTGAAATTAAAAGAGAATTAGCATCACTATACCCTCTCAATTGAGGGATCAAGCAAGTGGACAGAAATCTGAAATAGAAATCAAACTAAGATTGCACAAAGATGCAACTCTAACTTTAAAGTGATCTAAAACTCAAGAAAATGAAAGGATGACAGAACAAAATCTCAACAGAAAACTTCTCAAGCCACTATACCCCTACAGCTTAGGGGAGGAACATTAAGCAACATTAACTCTCTACAACCACCCGAGCACTTTCACAGCTCACAAATCAATCAGAAATTTCTGAAAAGATCGAACAGAAAATTTCAGAAACTCAAAATTTAATGTTGCTAAATCAAACGCAGAATACTACCTACGGAAACCCCTCAACACACACAGCTCAGGTGATCCTGCTCTCAGACGCCAGAACAGAAGCAAAGAGAAGCTAAACTCTCATAACTCTCCTGCAATCTCTGAATCATCCAACAATCAACGCACAAAAGACAGGGAAGAAAGAGTGATCCCTTCACAGAACACAGAAGAAATGAAATAACCACAGGGTCGAATTCTCCAACCCAACCAGTCCAATCTCACAAGAAAGAAAAAAAAATAATAACAACAACACTCCCACTGGATCGGTCTCTTCTAAGCACAGAAGGAAATGGAAAGTAGCACAAACGCAAAGAACAAGCAATTAGCAAGCTTCAGAAGAATAGAAGAAGACCAAAAAAAATGGAATGCAAAGTACTAAACTCGAATTCCCTCCAAATGCTGAACCACAGAAAGGAAAGAACCAAAAGAAATTGCCACTGAACTAAATTCAATCAATACAGAAGAAATGGAGCTCCCTGGATCGAACTCTCATAGCCCTCAAACTCCCACATATCTGTGAAAGAAAGAAATGATAGAAATAAAATCCAAAAATTCCCTCCCCTGCGAAGTCTAGAAGAACAGGAAGAAAACTGGAAATTCCTAAAAAAAATTTCGAACTGGAGTCCAACTACCGAGCCCCCATTCCTGAGGACCTTGGGTCCTTTTATAAGCTTCTAAGTGCCTCTGCTTCGCACCCAGATTTGCTTTGTACGGGCACTAGGATCGCCAGCTCAGCTCGCCATCGCCAGCCAACCGTACAGCGCCATCGCCTCATACGCACACAGCAGAGCTCCTCTCTGCTTCACACACATCGCACTGCTTCCCATGCCTTTGGCCTGCTTCGCACGGACGCCAGTCAGCTTGCCGCAGACGGGATCTCCGCACACAGCTCCTGCCATGCCCAGCCTTCACAGCTCCACACACCAGCCGCGCCTGCTCTTCCTGGCCGCGCCCTGGCCCAGCCCAGATCAGATCCGCCGAGCTCCTCCATCACCAGGGCACCTCTGCAGGAGCTGCCTCAATCTCCATCACTCCGCACCAGAGCCACCCTGCCCCTGCATCTGCTTCTTCCAAATGGCCAGCGCACAGCTCCCCAGCCAGCTCCGGATGAGCCACACACACCCCATGCCCAGCCATCGCCTGCTTCCAGGTCTGCAGAGCACAAATCGCCAGCCGCCTCCACTGTTGGGCACCGCTAGCAAGCTGCCCCAAATCGCCAGAACAGTCTCCAGCGGCTTCTAGTGGTTCCTGGTGGGGAGTATAAGAAAGGTTTAAGTGAGGTATTTTATTTTATTATTATTTTTTTAAAACAATTTATTTATTTAATAGGATTGATGGGGTAAGCGGTATGATGGTTTTTATTTAAGTTGGATGAGAGATTGGTGTAATGGCACAATGGATTTATGAGAGGGGGGTATGTGGCATGATTTATATTGAGTATGGTGGGGTATTTATTAAAAGTTTTTATTGATTGGGATTGGGTGGGGTAAAAAGAAAATATAATTTATTCACAAATTTATATCTATCTACTATTAAAAAGGTATTTACAAAATATTATTACAACACGGATTATTAACAACATTTATTTACAAAAGATCTTTTATTTTTCAAAATGAACCTAATTAATCAATCTGTAAGAGATGACTTATTGAATGAAAAATCTAATCATGTGTATTCTTACCCCATTATCAATTAACATGTTCAAAATCTATTCGATGGATGAAATGAAAATTAAAATCAAATTGCACATTATTTATGGACAAAGACTGTCTAAAATTAACTATATATGTGAACTTTAACAAGAAAATTTTTGTAGTTATTACTCCCCCCTACTTAGAAATTGCTAGTCCCTTAGCAACAATAATTATTTCAAATGTAGGACTAGAAGATGTAATATCTCATGCTAAATAACCATCATGTAAAAGATTAACGTAAAGATATGTATTTCCTATTTGTAAGGATTTATGGCAAGAAATTAGTGCACAAGTGGTAGCTCACTTAAGAGTTCACCTCAGTCCTTCTAGAGCTCTTCTGCCTCGGCTAGTATTTGAGATTAGATTAATTCAAGGGAGAAGAAAAGAATTGTGGAATAAGATCATTGCTTAGTTAGATTGGGTTGTTTCTCTCAATTCAATTCTGCCCATCTTCCTTGAGGATTATTTCTCTGAGTTGGGGACTTTGCCCCTTTATTTACACTTTGTGCACTCAGAATTTTTTTCTTTTTCATCCACAATGTTGCACAACCCATCACTTTTCAAGAGTAGCGAGTCCAACTTTACTCAGATCCAGGGCATTTTTCATGGATATATTTTTGTTTTACTTTTGCTTTTTGCTTTTCTTTTCTTTTCCTCTTAAAGGAAGGATGGACAGTCAGGTTCCTTGATCACACGCCTTCACTTCCTTCACAATTCACTTAAGGGGAAAGGGAAAAAACCAATCGCCTCTCTCTTACTAGCTTTAACAGATTTGCTACATTCGGGTTCAGCTAGTCTAAGTGGCTGTGTAGTGTGTGAATGAAAACTTCTTGCCATAAATCCTTACATAAGGTAGACAAGAAGTACATGTAATCCTTTACTAGAGGCTACCTAACATGGATACTTGCAAGGGAATGTGACAACCACAAAATTTTAATGGTTAAAGATCATACACCTAGTCTGGGATGCGCACAGCCACGCATTTTTATTCAAAGATGAAACATTGTGAAATTTTTATTTGCATATGTACAAGCTCAAGAAAAAGAAATGAAGCAATGTTCGGGATGAGGACTATGAATGCATGCTTATTCTACCTCTCCCCCCTACTTATTCACAGAAAAAGAAAGTAAGACAGAGAATTACCTGATAAAGGAAATCTGTACACTTGGGTTGCCTCCCAAGAAGCGCTAAGTTTATTTCGTCTTCAGCCGGACGCAATTAGCCTTCGTTTGGCGCAGTTAGCTTGGTAGAATCCATTTTTAAGAAAAGTGGGCTTTCAAAGAAATGTTTTTGCCATTGACAGTGAATGATTGTCCAGTTTTAGAGTCAAGAATAATGATAGCATCATTGTCACAATCTTTGACAACACTGTAAAGACCATCCTGTCGGGACTTCAATTTTCTCGAATACAGACGAATCCAAGAATTAAATAACCAGACCTTATCATGCACTTGAAAAAAATTTCGATGAATTTTTAAGACTTCAATTGGTTTCTTCTCATGCCCTTCATCAAGATCGCTAGCAATTATGATGGGCCAAGTCCGTTCTCTCCTAGAAAGTTGTATTTTAAATTAGCAGGGAGTGGTTTTAGCTCAACCTTAGGAGAACATTCTAATGGAAATGATAGATCATTATTCTGAAACATGGAACTAAGTTGTCCTTCCTCTCCCTCAAACCCTAGAGCACAGGGTTGGTCTACTGCTTTTTCCTCACAAGATTCTTCCAAGAGTTCTTCATTACCAGTTGGTTTGTTTTTAGATTTTGACTTTAAAGCTTCAGGAAAAGGGACTCTTGGAATGTAATGACTTGGGTCTTCATTTATTTTGATTGTGTCTAGAGGCTCTTCAGTTATTTTCTCTTTTCCCTTGGATTTTTCAACATTCTCTTCAACCTCTTCTTTAATTTCAAGTTCAATTTCATTTTCTTTATCCTCATTCAATGTTGACATGTGTGGGTGAGGATTTGTTCTGATGTTTTCACTTTTTAAAGTAGACATTGTTTTCATATTTTCCACTTGGGGACCCCTACCTTGGGCAGGAGGATGGTCTTGTTGTATAAGTTGATTTTGAATTTGTGGTGCTGGAATGTTTTGGGCAAAAGTTTGTTGTGGGTTTTGTGGTAGAGGGCCATTTTGTCTAACATGTGGTCTGTACCCCTGGATTTGATGGTTTTGCTGATTCTGATAAAATCTAGAAGGGTTGTTCCTTGGGTTTGCTATAGTTTGACTTGGTAACTGACCCGATTCCCTCCTACACACATCAGCAATCTAAGACTCTATCCTATCCAAATTTTGTTGAATATTTTGGTTTTGATTTTGATATTGATTTTGTTGTTCTTGCACAGTTTGGTAAAGAGTCATCATCATGTTTTGAAGTTGATTCATTTTATCTTCCCAATTGGGCTGAGAAGATGGTGGTTGATTGTATGAAGGTTGCTGAAAATTGGTATGGGCAAATTGATTGAAGTTTTGATTTCCTTGGAATTGTGGAGATTTAGAGTAAGAAGATTGGCCAAATCTCAGATTCTGATTGGGATAAGATTGACCGTACATGGATTGCTTGAAAGAAGGTTGAAAAATTTGTTCAGATTGATTTTTCCAAGAAAAGTTCGGGTGGTTTCTCCAAACAGGATTGTGTGTGTTAGAATATGGATCATGAGAGGGTTTGTAGAAACCTTGGACAGCTTGGACTTGTTCTTGATAGGCCATGATATTAAAGAACCTCTCAATCTCTGCGATAGGTTGAGCCAAATCTTAATTGAATAATCGTCTACCAAGCATGCACAGTTGAAAGGCCTTCTATTTTTGATTTTTTTTTTTTAGATTTTTATTGATTTTATGAATTTTATGAACAAACACAAACAAGCAAACACTTTAAAAACAAATTAACCTAAACACTAATGTTCCTTGGACTTATGTTATTTTTCTCAAAATCAAATTTATACTTGCTTAAATCCAATTCTAACTCTTCTTGTACCGGCCAGGTAAGAGGTGGAGTAGAGGGATGCCCCGCTTGCTTTCGCAAGGACCCAGTTAAATAACCTCTAGCTCGCTTAAGCGTAAGCTTTTTAACCTCTAATCCTAGGCACCAGACTTAAAGAGAAGTTTTGAATTCAAGAAAGGATAAATCTAATGATGAACCCTAGGGCCAAGTCTACTGATTTTTATTAAAAGTTTAGGCAAATGCAAGAATGTGGAAATTTTTTTGATTTTTGGGGAAAGTAAAGGGTGATGAAATCCCTTACCTTATCTTTTTATTCTAATGGGTGAAGCCCTTAAGCAGTCCCATTTAAAAATGTGAAGTGCAACAAACAAGTTTGATCAATGGATTTTCTAATGCTGAGTCTAATGCATGAAACAAGAGTTAGAAACCTTACCTTTCCCCTGCACTCTTCAATGCAAGAAAGAAGTGAAAGTCAAATGACAATTAAAATGATGAATGTCCTAAAACAAGTGTTTCTAATCTTCAGAGATGAAATTTTTAATTACAAAACAAACGGCTTACATGAAAGAGCGATTTGAAAAAAAATTAGATTTATATTTTTTTAAATTTTATTTGATTTTTGAATTAAATGAAATAAAATCTAACTAAGAAAATATAAGATGATACTATAAGCTAATTCACAAACCACAAAAGTCCAATTATCACATGCCAACTAGAAAAAAAAAAAACTCTGCACATGTAAAGAGAGTACATCAAATCCTTACTACAAGCTTCTCACACTCCCCTGTCTAAATTTTTGAATTAAAAGCAATTGTAAAAGAAGAAATCAGCAAGCTCCTCCAATGGGCTTCAAATGACAAGCCCAACTGGTCTACTTCAATGCAAATCTGAACAAGAAAAACTCAATAACAAGTCAATAGAAAGCTCAAAGCAAATGAAATCAAATCAAAACAGAATTAAATCAAACTCTAATGCTTCCCCGGCAACGGCGCCAAGATGAACGCGGCTTTGTTGATTGTGCACTTCCGTTGTCTAGAGTTCCTTGCACAGATCAACGAGCCCACCTTCTCTAACTATCTCACAAATTTAAAATAGAAAAAAGAGAACTAGCACAATGGTGAGAACAAGTCATTTCCACAGGGAGGCTGAATAAAGTTCGACTTAAGAAACTGTTTCTGAATTAATTCCGTAAACATCCCCAATCAAATCCCTCACAACTCGACGGATCAAACACAATGAAAGGATAAGCTGAATTGAAATTAAAAGAGAATTAGCATCACTGTACCCTCTCAATTGAGGGATCAAGCAAGTAGACAGAAATCTGAAATAGAAATCAAACTAAGATTGCACAAAGATGCAACTCTAACTTTAAAGTGATCTAAAACTCAAGAAAATGAAAGGATGACAGAACAAAATCTCAACAGAAAACTTCTCAAGCCACTGTACCCCTACAGCTTAGGGGAGGAACATTAAGCAACATTAACTCTCTACAACCACCCGAGCACTTTCACAGCTCACAAATCAATCAGAAATTTCCGAAAAGATCGAACAGAAAATTTCAGAAACTCATAATTTAATGTTGCTAAATCAAACGCAGAATACTACCTCCGAAAACCCCTCAACACACACAGCTCAAGTGATCCTGCTCTCAGATGCCAGAACAGAAGAAAAGAGAACCTAAACTCTCATAACTCTCATGCAATCTCTGAATCATCCAACAATCAACGCACAGAATACAGGGAAGAAAGAGCGATCCCTTCATAGAACACAGAAGAAATGAAATAACCACAGGGTCGAATTCTCCAACTCAACCAGTCCAATCTCACAAGAAAGAAAAAAAATAATAATAACAACACTCCCACTGGATCAGTCTCTTCTAAGCACAGAAGGAAACGAAAAGTAGCACAGACGCAAAGAACAAGCAATTAGCAAGCTTCATAAGAACAGAAGAAGACTGAAAAAAATGGAATGCAAAGTACTAAACTCGAATTCCCTCCAAATGCTGAACCAAAGAAAGGAAAGAACCAAAAGAAATTGCCACTGAACTGAATTCAATCAATACAGAAGAAATGGAGCTCCCTGGATAAATTCTCACAACCCTCAAACTCCCACATATCTATGAAAGAAAGAGTATAAGAACGAAATGATAGAAATAAAACCCAAAAATTCCAACCAGTCGACCCTCCCTTGCGAAGTCTGGAAGAACAGGAAGAAAACTGGAAATTCCTAAAAACAATTTTGAATTGGAGTCTAACTGCCGAGCCCCCATTCCTGAGGACCTTGGGTCCTTTTATAAGCTTCCAAGTGCCTCTGCTTTCCGCCCAGATCTGCTTCGCATTGGCACTAGGATCGCCAGCTCAGCTCGCCATCGCCAGCCAACCGTACAGCGCCATCGCCTCATACGCACAAAGCAGAGCTCCTCTCTGCTTCACACACATCACACTACTTCCCATGCCTTTGGCCTGCTTCGCACGGACACCAGTCAGCTTGCCGCGCACGGGATCTCCGCGCACAGCTCCTGCCATGCCCAGCCTTCACAGCTCCACACACCATCTGCGCCTGCTCTTCCTGGCCGCGCCCTGGTCTTCCTGGCTGCGCCCTGGCCCAGCCCAGATCAGATCCGCCGAGCTCCTCCATCGCCAGGGCTCCTCTGCAGGAGCTGCCTCAATCTCCATCACTGAGCACCAGAGCCGCCCCGCCCCTACATCTGCTTCTTCCAAATGGCCAGCGCACAGCTCCCCAGCCAGCTCTGGACGAACCACACACACCCCATGCCCAGCCATCGCCTGCTTCCAGGTCCGCAGAGCACAAATCGCCAGCCGCCTCCACTGTTGGGCACCGCCAGCAAGCTGCCCCAAATCGCCAGAACAGTCTCCAGCGGCTTCTAGTGGTTCCTGGTGGGGAGTATAAGAAAGGTTTAAGTGAGGTATTTTATTTTATTATTATTTTTTTAAAACAATTTATTTATTTAATAGGATTGATGGGGTAAGCGGTATGATGGTTTTTATTTAAGTTGGATGAGAGATTGGTGTAATGGCACAATGGATTTATGAGAGGGGGGTATGTGGGATGATTTATATTGAGTATGGTGGGGTATTTATTAAAAGTTTTTATTGATTGGGATTGGGTGGGGTAAAAAGAAAATATAATTTATTCACAAATTTATATCTATCTACTATTAAAAAGGTATTTACAAAATATTATTACGACACGGATTATTAACAACATTTATTTACAAAAGATCTTTTATTTTTCAAAATGAACCTAATTAATCAATCTGTAAGAGATGACTTATTGAATGAAAAATCTAATCATGTGTATTCTTACCTCATTATCAATTAACATGTTCAAAATCTATTCGATGGATGAAATGAAAATTAAAATCAAATTGCACATTATTTATGGACAAAGACTGTCTAAAATTAACTATATATGTGAACTTTAACACGAAAAATTTTGTAGTTATCAACCAGCTGAAGCCTCCTTCTGATGCCAGGTTTTTTTAATAGCAACTGCATCACCTTATTTCTTCTGAGAATCCTGTTGGTTTGTTTGAGAACCATTCGCCACCACAGTGTCCTTCAACTTCTTATGGCACTCCAATTCTGCATGCCCCAGTTTTTGACAGAAACCATAGATAGCTGGCACCCTATAGTAATTAATTTTCTGCCAGAAACCATCCTGCCCACAGCCAATCCAAATCCTGTCAGGTCTAGCTTTTACAATATCGAGTTCAACACAAACAAAGGCATCCTGGGTCTGAGTAAGGGCTAGAGTTGGTTCATGAATTCTAAGGACTTGCCCAAGATTCCCATCAATAGACTTTAAAAAATCTTGGTAGTAGAAGTTAACAGGAAGCATAGGAAAAACCACCCAGATTGGCATAATAGTTGGATCAACATTAAAATCGAAATTAGCATCCCACTTGAAGAATCTGAATAACAAGCCTTTAATATATAGACTCCTTCTCAATATTACCTTCAGATAATCCTCCTTTTCCTCAAACCGAAGGAGAAGGTGTCTTTGATTCAGAACACTCACAATAAAATCAACCTTAAGCCCCAGCCTTTGAGATAGACAGCTCTTAAACTCATGAATAGAGCTCCTGCCATAAGCACACCTCACGATAACAACCATGTTAAGAGTAACTAAAGATCTTCCAACCTCTTCTCGTGAGAAGAATGCTGTCGGTTCAACAGAATTAGTGAAACCCGGAGATTTCGCACCTATGTTCACTAGTGGTGGTGGTTTGGTTTCTGAAATAATCTGAGCATAAGTACGTCGCCCCACCGTGGAAGCACCCGTCACCAAGCCCTACGTAGTCTCCCTGCCTTCAGTAGGAAATGCCATGACTCCATGAACCGGAACAAACACCGTCGGCACAAGGCCAGCGGCCGACCTCCAGTAAACACCTAGCAGGCAAAAATCCCAGAGCCTCTCTCTCTAGAATCTAGAGAGAGAAACCACTGTCACTTGGAGTGATGATTGCACAGGCATTAGTCCAGCTCTTGTGGAATTTGCATACAATAACAGTTTCCATTCGAGTATAGGTATGGCACCATTTGAGGCTTTATATGGAAGACCTTGTAGATCCTCATTGTGTTGGGAGGAAGCAGGAGATTGACATCTTGTTGGACCAAAAGTGGTACAAGAAACTTAGGCAAAGATTCAGTTGATTGTGCAGAGATTGAAGGCAGTGCAAGATCGTCAAAAGAGTTATGCGGATTTGAGAAGAAAGGACTTGGCTTTCAAGATAGGAGATTATGTATTTTTCAAGGTGTCACCAACCAAGGGTATAGTAAGATTTGGGAAGCGAGGTAAGTTGAATCCTACATTCATTGGTCCTTTTGAGGTGTTAAGGAAGATGGGGAATGTGGCATACCAGCTAGCTTTGCCACCATCCTTGGCAGGAGTACACCCAGTTTTTCATGTATCCATGTTGAGGAGATATGTTCGAGATCCGGCACATGTGATTAGCTATGAACCAGTGCAGTTTCACCCAGATTTATCCTATACAGAGCAGCCTATAGAGATTCTGGATTGGAAAGTTCAAGAATTGTGATCTAAGTCTATTCCTTGCATGAAAGTCTTGCGGAGAAATTTTTCACGTGAAGAAGAAACATGGGAACCTGAAGAGATGATGAAGAAGCAATATTTGTTACTCTTCGGTAAGTGTTTTAACCCAATCTTCGAGGACTAAGATTATTTTAAGGGGGAGAGGGTGTAGCGCCCTAGATTTTTGCTGGATTGAATTATGCAATTGTGTGTGTGTTTCTACATCCAACATTGAACTATAAATTTGATGAACTTGAAGTCAAGCTTTACTGATGTTGACTATAGTTGACGGCATAATCGATTGTCGTCTACTGTCTATTAACGACAGGAGAATGTACCATTTATATTTTTCTAGAATATTTGGTTTTTTGAGCAAATCTTTTGACGGCAAGATCGATGGACGTCTACTTCATGGTCGATGACAACATTGGTTGACGTTAACCTAACTTGCCAGTTTTTGTTACCGTTTCAGGGAGAAAAGATAAGCCATTTTCATGGCATTTAATCGATGGATCAGAACATTTTTTGTTCAAGGGTCAGGATTGAAGCTTAGACAAACCATAGGAGTCCTTATAAGACCACGATTTGGCCTTTAGGAAAGGGTTTTTCCACTGTTTCGAAGGTGAGAAAAGAGGGCCGAATGAGGAGTTGCTGTGCGGTGTTTCGTGCAAACTAAAGCAATCTGAATAGAGGGAGGACTTGAAGGATCGAGTGCAGAAGGTTCTCCAAGCGTGGTTTCTGTTCTGGAGGACGGATCGAGCGATTGAAGACGGTGGAAGAGACTGCCTTATGACCAAGGCAGGCATCTTCAACTCTTTCCTTGTGACTCCAGAAGGAGGGTTAAAGGCAAGTAACATGGGGGAACTATTTAGGATAGTAGATTCTATAGAGGTATCATTTTTATGTATTTTTAAACCCATGAATAAAAGAGTAAGAAGGGGTTAAAGTTCCATTATTTCATGTGCGGTTTCTAGGTTTTCTGGCCAGATGAACTAAACGTCAACATCGACCACCGTTTATTTCATGTAATCGTCAAGCTTTTGGATGTCTATATATATATTAACAGCGTTATGTGCCGCCGTCAACTAATATTAACGACAGGGTATGTTGACGTTAACCTGTGTAAACAGTAGCATACTTTGCTGTTAAGTTCATCAGTGCTATTTTCTACAATTTTGATTTTGTGTATATTATGTGATCTATGCATGTGTAGAGTTTTCGGTTAGGCTCTGTTATGTGTAAGTCATTACTATTATGCAGCAGGAGAGTCATGGCAATGATATATGGGCTACGCATGATTAATTTAAGGAATTTTCTTTGACTAGGTAAATAAAAAATGAAATACTTAAGGGCTTAATCCATGTTATGATGTTATGATTGAGAGTTTGTACTACTGTTAGATGGAATCACAGACCCATTATGCTCAATTTTTATAGTAATTGTATGATTCATTTACATTTTGTACCATGTTAATTAGTTCAAGTTTATGAGAATTAATACTAAGAAATGATACATAACTCAAAAAGATGTGAAAATTTATATGTATGATGCATAACTAGGAATAGAATTTTTGTCAAAATTTCAGAATTTTTGGAACATCGTACTTATTGGTATAATTTTCTGAATGATAAATGTATACAAGGAAATAAGTAGATGGAGAAAAAAGGGACATGAATGTTGAATTTTGATGAAATCAGTAAAAATAGCATCATGATAGGTTGCTGTTATACAGTGGAATTATGCTTTCAGAACTGAGGAAATGTGATGTGAAATTGCACATTGATGTCTTGATAATTATGCATGATTTTTTTTAAAAAGCATGATATAATTTCATGTAGACATTAATTGCAAGAAACATGTTATTAAATTTCTAAAATGATATGGCCAATAAGACATTGCTATTATAGAGATGCCTACATGGAACTACGCCATAGAATGCCCCTATGGTAATGGTTCACCCAAATGAAATTGACTACATGAATCTGTGGGCAACGAATTGAAATCCTGGAGATAGACATGTTCTACTGGTTAAGATGGGAAGGACTTTCTCGATATTGCGCAATAGCCAAGACTTCATCACTGTTTTGCCTAGGTGATAAGTGAATGTTACACTCTACATGATCTCTATTAATAGTGGGGCTATGTCTTGGCAACTTTAAATACATGCTACATGATATTGACTACATGCTACATGACATTGACTATATGTTACATGACATTAACTACATGATATAAGAATTTTTCTATATGCCATGCCACATGGTATTGTTTAAATACTTTGTCTCATTATATGATGAAATCAACATGTCATATGAATTTGTCTTAATCTTCATTATAAGTAACCATCCTATGTAAAGAATGATTGCCAAATGAGTTAGAGTATGTTGATAGGTAAGAGCTATGTTGTATCAAGGATAAGTAATTGGATTTGTTATCATGTTTTAAAGTTAATTATATGATAAATCTTGAAATATCTTTCCTTGTTGCTTGCTTGGTCTAGTAGACTCACATTTGATTAACATTTCAGGAGAGGTTGAGGACACTAAGGAGTTAGTCCATTCTGACTATGAGAGGGAGGATGTGGAGGCTTAGTTCTTTACATTGAGAGTTTATTTGAGAGACTATATAGGTGAGAATAAATTGTATTTTGAACATTATGTTATTTCTGGACTTATGAACTATTATTACTTAGACTATTGTAATTCTTCTTGTAACGTCGCGCATTTTTCGGATCTTTGCGGATCCTTGTTTAGCGGGTCTGGTGGCCAATGTGTGGTCCATTAGCCTGTGTTTCAGGTGTTTGCGTGAATTGTGAGGCATGGTCGGCCGGCAGTTGGGCCCAAAGCGCTCACAAGTCTTGTGCCTATGAATGCGACAAGGGGTCGCATCGCATTCTGAACGTGACGGCCCTGGGGGTTGCGTTCATGTTGCCGCTGTTTGGCAGTCTTCGTATGCATGGCTCCCGCGTGTCGCGTGCTGGGAAGTCAGCTGACGTCGGCCTTTGGAAGGCGACGGCCCATGAGGTCGCGTTCAGGTCGCGATGGAGGTCCACGTCGCGATCCCAACCGCTGGACGTTTTAAAGAAGTTTCGGCCGAACAGAGCTTCCACAAGCTCTGCTCGACGAGGAGGTGCTGCTGCAGAGCTCCCTCAGGCGATTCGGACTTCTGGGGGTGTTTTTGGTGCGCTCTGCTGCGAGGACATCACGTGGAGCGGGGGAGATGCCGTGCCGTGGATAGTTTTCGCGTTCTTCGTGAAGGTAGAGAATTCTACCTTGATTTGTGATGTGAATTGCAAGTTAGCTTGTTTATCGCTTTACAAACCATAGATACCATGTCTAGGAGGTGGATTAAGCATGAAAACTGGGTTGGTTTACTATTTTGGGTGGTTTGCATGGTAGGTCCAGAGAGAGGATTCGGATTAGGGTTGTCGCCTGTGAAGGCGACAGACCCTACTGTCACGACGTGGTCGCGATAGGTCGACCCGTCGCGTTAGGGTTTTTGAACACGACATATCGAGGTGTCGCAATCTGAAGGCGACGTTACCCCATGTTGCGACCTCAGCCGTGAGGTCTAATTGTGCATGGTTTTAACGGTGGAATTATTCGATTATTGTTATTTCTTGTGCATGGCACCGGTAGGTGGTACGTTGATATTTGTAGTGCTCATGGAGCGTGTCGCTCACAAGGTGAGCATGTCTTTAAGTGGTTAACGTGTATTTATGTGGATGGTGTGGTGTTTTATGTGGTGTGAGTGTGTGCATGGCGTGGATGGCACACACACTGTTATGGTCTTACATTTATGATTCATCATAATAGTTGGGCAGTGAGGTTCTTGTGTGAACCTAGTCGTGGTCTTGCGTTGTCTTTCATAAATTATTTAAGATGGTTTAATTTGAATAGCATGTATGGAATTAAGTATTAATGTATGGTTATGGTATATTATGTTTATATGGTATAGAGGTCATGGTATGACCAATGACAGGCCGAGTTGTTAATGTTTAATGTGATTCATGGATATGTCTGTATAGGGTAGTTTGTGGGTCATGGAGTGACCTGGTCAAGCTATTCCTTACACTTGCACCGTGGTTTGTAATAAAGATTATATATTAAATATCATGGTTTGTGCATTGCCGAGTTTGGTGGTCCGGCACCTATTCCGGAATACCTCTGCAGCCAGGTACCCCTGGTTCTGTGTGAGCCAGGCACGTGTGTTTCTTGTGCTCGGAGTTTGTCCCGATACTTGTGTTGTAACGTCGAGGTCTATGTCGTCTTTCCTGGACACCCTCACTCCTGTGTTTTAGTTGTACGTTCGACTGAGGGAAAGACGACAGAGGGCAGCGACTTATGTTGAGCTAGTTTTACGTTTGGTTGCTTGTAGCATGCTTGTTGTTGGGGGTACGGACACCAGTAGACATACTGGGCCCTAGCTACTCCTATTACCAGTTCCTCACTTTAGGGAGCTAGGGCCTGAGCCCCTAAAGGTGCCAGGCATGGGCCTGCAGTGTGTGAGGCTATAGGTGGTGGTGGTGTTTGTTAGTCTCCAAAGATAGTTGCTTGACTTGTGAGTTTGTGGAGCCGTAGCTGGACTGAGGGTCCGTGGCCACGACACTGAGAGGTAGTTCTTGTGCTGTGTTGTCCGAGTTGGATACTGGTTTGATTAGCTAGTAGTATGTTCCCGTGTGGTGGCATCGTTCCTTTCTGACTGGTGCTTTGCCAGTGGTCGTGGCTTGTGAGCAGTGGCTCATTGATTATGGTTTTACCTGTTGAGGTGTGCCCTGGTGTTGGCACAGTTGTAGTTGTGGTTGGTGAGCAGAGACTCACTGGTTGTGGTTTGACTCTCGTGGTGTGCCCTGTTGTTGGCACAGTTGTGTTAAGCTTTTGCCCGTGGTGGAGTGCCTTGTGGTGGCACTGGTTTGGTTGTGGTTTTCGTGGTGGTACCTCGTGGTGGTAGGTACCTGTACCCTGAGTGGGTACTTGCTTCTCGTGGTACGTTGAGTACCGGCCTTTCAGGTGTTGTGGTGGAGCTGTGCTCTGTGGAGGTCGTGTTGTAGGACCTTCCACTTGCTGTAATGTACCCTTGTAAGGGTAGCTTTCCGTTGTATTGTGATTTCGGGGTATGACGGACTAGCTTCTGGTTTAGCAGTCCTCTTACCCTTGCGTTTGAGGTTTCAGTGTTGGTACCTAGTGATAGTAGGTACCTGTACCCCTTGGGGGTTGGCTGTGTGTTGTGGTATGTTGTGTACTCTGTTTAAGGTACATTTTCGATTGTGATTCCAATTTGTGCTGGACTTGGCACATTGATGCCACTTCGGTACCCTACGTAGGTAGCATGCCTGTGAAGCTTGTAGCCGAGGCAATGGTTTGCCTGTGAGACTTGGAGCCTGGACAGTGGTTTGCCAGTGAGGCTTGAGGTTGAGGTTTTCCCAGTGGTTGGGCGGACTAGTAGTGTTGCACTAGTCCTGTGGTTCCCCTTTCTTTCTGGGGAGTATGTATTTGTTTTTGAATTACTGTTTAAGCTGTTATTTATTATAAATGTTGTGAACATGCAATGGTTTGGCCTTTACTGTTGCCAGTGAGACCCACTAGGGTTGAGGTTCTTCAGTGTTGTGTGTGGTTTTTTTGTGGTTCCCTACTGAGCCTGTGACTTGTTGAGGCTTACTCCCCTACAGTTCTTTTCAGGATTTACCGTTGGTGTTGCTTGTGGAGACGTTGTGGCAGACTTGTACTACCAGCAGTTGAGTTGTAGTTGTGTTGTGTGAGCTTGTGCTCCCTCGGGGTATGCCCCAGGTAGTTGTACTTTTTAAGTGGACATGTAATAATGTAATGGGACAGTTGTACATTGTGGTTTACAGATATGAGCACATGTACTTTCTTGTGTCTTATACTATAGTTGTTGTCTTTTATATTCTTATTGGACACGTGTGTGAGATATCCCTTGCAAGACTTCGATCCGTTCATGGGAGGCGGATCTGGATATGGAGTCTTATTGAGCATAAATATCCAGGGCCATCACAGTTGGTATCAGAGCATGGTCCAGTAAGAATATGAAAAGACATTGAAGTTACAATGTCCCAAGACATGGTTTAATGTCTACTGCTGGTGGTAAATCTATGGTTTTATGTGATCTCCAGTATGGTTTTCACGTGAGCTTTTGGTATGAGAATTGCGTGCTTTTGTTTGTTAAACTGGAAGTTGTTAGAAAAGGTAGAGAAATGACATGGCTAATGGTACAGTGAGTGTGGTCACATCAGAATGCCAGTTTGTGATTAAAATATAATTGTTTAAAAGGTTCTCAGTTATAGAAATTAAAGAGATTTGTGAATTCAGTTATGGAAACCAGTGAAAGTATTTTAGTGAGGACGAGAGTTAGTAGAGATAGGTATAGGGTAATGATGTGATGGAATGGTAGAAGAAATAGCATTATGATGGGAAATGGTGCAGTGTGATCAGGGTTGTTAAATGTATGAATTACGGCTGAGAACTTTAGCAGAAGTAGTTAATGTATTTGAGATTTCTGTTGATGGATATTAAGAAGCGGCATGATTAGCGATGCGTCAGGTTTGAAATGATTAAGTGAGGGAGTTTAGCATGAGATGACATACTGGTAAACAGAGGAGCAACAATATGTGGCAGTTAAATTAAGTGTATTTGTGATTAGAAGGGTGCAGTAAAGAGTTTCTGAATAGTGCTGTTATTAATAATGATGATAATGGAAAGTTTGATACAGAGATTTGTGTAAGTATGTGCAGAGATGACCAGTTGGGTAAGGAAAGAATAAAGGAAGAGCAGTAAGCAGTCAGACTTTTCTAAAAATCTTATAAGAAAGATATTTGGTTGGTAAGTGGCAGTGGACAGGGATTCTGCAGAAAGATTTGTATATAATCGCAGTGTTAAAAATAAGAGCAGTAATGCTAGCATTTGTGTGCAATTATGGAAACAGGAAAGTAAAGTTTGTGTTAGAAGTAAATTAATGTCAAGGCAAGGTAAATTGTGAATGGATAATTGTTAGTAATCCGTAAAAGTGGAACTGTTTGTATTCGGTAATGGATTAGTAATGTAAAATAGAGGGGTCAAGCAAAATCAGACATTGTGTTTGAAGGAAATAGTTCCAGTTTATGGTTATGGCAATATTTTAATAAGAAAGATTGTAGTGAAAATGGTACAGTGAGATTAATCAGTTAGCAGAATAGTTAAGAGAAATGCTTTGTAGAAATAAAAATTATGTTGTTGGATGTAAAATTAAAGTTCAGTATTATTAAATAGATGAAGAATATGGCAGATTATAGAGCAGCGATAGTCAAATGAATCAAGGAATGTGCAGTAGGAATTTGTATAATAGCAATCAGCAAAGTGATTCAGATGAATGAATGAGTGTTGTTATAAAAATGTTTTCAGAATTTAATATGAAAGTCACAGCAGAACAATTAAAGAATAATGAGCAGATTAAAGTATGGCAAAGCAAAACAGAAAAAATAAGGAAAACCATGATCAGCTTAGCAATGAAGAATTCTGAATCAGATATCATTGAGTAGGTTTTGTTTCTTGATGAGGAAATATAGTGTCACAGTAGTGACAATGGGAATTGTAAAGAGATATGGGTTTGGTTTGCTGGATTAGTCGAAGAATGATGTTTGAAATGAGGAAGGTGTATAAAGGAGCAAATTATGTCAATAATAATATGGCAAAATTCAGAATTCAGTGTGGCGCAGCAATAGTTGAAGACAGAATCCGAATAGGGACAGTTAAGCAATGTAATTATAAGATAAGAAAGGCGCAACGTCAGCCTGAGAATATGAATTAAGGTAAGATGTGTTGACAATGGTATACCAGAATTCAGAGTTTAAGAAAATGGTTTGATCAAAATAAGAAAAGCAGACCGGAAATATTAGTATTTTCTTCTAGGGTTAAAGAACAAATAAGAGAATTTGGGAAGTCAGTGAAGTTAGAATTGAAATCAAAGTTTATGAAGCATTTTTCTAAATGTTCGGTATAATTAGAGTAGCGCAGTGGAAGCGTGGTGGGTCCATAACCCATAGGTCAGACATTAAGTATGTGAATACATATAAAGCTGAGTAACGGCTAACAGTGACAAGTGGATAATGGAATGGCACCGAGGAATTCAAGAATTAAAGTAAGGTTTAGCACGACAGAACATCCAAAGGTAGCTGAATAAAGTGAAAGGATTTGAGTAGGGAAAAATGGCCCGGAAAGAAATGTTGCAAACACAGCCCAGAAAATGAGGAAGCAGGTCAAGTCCAAGGAAATAAAGCGCCACCAGCAAGGTAGAATCGCCTGCGGTTAAAGGGTAAGAATGTCAGATTGAATCCATAGAATGAAGCAGTAATTAAATGAATTGAAAAGAAAATAAAAGATAGAACAAGCATGGAAATGAATAGATGGATCAGTCAGCACAGATGGTTTGAAAGAAAGATACAGAGGAAATGTATCCTACTTACTCTGTATATGGTTTTATTTCTTTTTAGGTGATGATTTGGTTTATTATGGTTCGTTTTGAATGTCGAGGACGACAATTCTTTTTAGGTGATAATAATGTAACGTCGTGCATTTTTCGGATCTTCGCAGATCCTTGTTTAGCGGGTCTGGTGACCAATGTGTGGCCCATTAGCCTGTGTTTCAGGTGTTTGCGCAAATTGTGAGGCTTGGTGGGCCGACAATTGGGCCCAAACCACTCACAGGTCTTATGCCTGTGAACACGACAAGGAGTCGTGTCGCGTTCTGAACGCAATGGCCCTGGGGGTCGTGTTCACGTTGCCACTGTTTGGTAGTCTTCGTCTGCATGGCTGCCACGTGTCGCGCACTGGGTAGTCAGCTGACGTCGGCCTTGGGAACGCGACGACCCATGAGGTCGCGTTCAGGTCACGACGGAGGTGCACGTCGTGATCCCAATCGCTGGACGTTTTTAAGAAGTTTCAGCCGAACAGAGCTTCCACAAGCTCTGCTCGATGAGGAGGAGCTGCTGCGGAGCTCCCTTGGGCAATTCAGACATCTGGAGGTGTTTTTGGTGCGCTCTCGCCACAAGGACGTCGCGTGGAGCGGGGGAGACACCGTGCCGTGGAAAGTTTGCGTGTTCTTTATGAAGGTAGGGAATTCTACCTTGATTTGTGATGTGGATTGCAAGTTAGCTTGTTTATAGCTTTACAAACCATAGATACCATGTTTAGGAGGTGACTTAAGCATGAAAACTGGGTTGGTTTACTGTTTTGGGTGGTTTGCATGGTAGATCCGGAGAGAGGATCTGGATTAGGGTTGTCGCTTGTGAAGGCGACAGACCCTGCTGTCGCGACCTGGTCGCCACAGGCCGACCCGTCGCATAAGGGTTTTCTAACGTGACATATCAGGGTGTCCTGATCTGAAGGTGACGTTACCCCATGTCGCGACCTCAGTCGTGAGGTCCAGTTGTGCATGGTTTTAACGGTGGAATTATCTGATTATTGTTATTTCTTGGGCATGGCATCGGTAGGTGGTACGTTGGTATTTGTAGTGCTCATGGAGCATGTCACTCACAAGGTGAGCATGTTTTTAAGTGGTTAACATGTATTTATATTGATGGTGTGGTGTTTTATGTGGTGTGAGTGTGTGCATGGCGTGCATGGCACACACACTGTTATGGTATAACATTTATGATTCATCATAATAGTTGGGTAGTGAGGTTCTTGTGTGAACCTAGCCGCGGTCTTGTGGTGTCTTTCATAAATTATTTAAGATGGTTTAATTTGAATAGCATGTATGGAATTAAGTATTAATGTATGGTTACGTTATATTATTTTTATATGGTATGGAGGTCATGGTATGACCAATGACCGGCCGAGTTGTTAATGTTTAATGCGATTCGTAGATATGTCTGTGTAGGGTAGTTTGTGGGTCACGGAGTGACCAGGTCAAGCTATTCCTTACACTTGCACCGTGGTTTGTAATAAAGATTATATATTAAATACCATGGTTTGTGCGTTGCCGAGTTTGGTGGTCCGGCGCCTATTCCGGAATACCTCTATAGTCGGGTACCCCAGGTTCTGTGTGAGCCAGGCACGTGTGTTTGTTGTGCTCGGGGTTTGTCCCGGTACTTGTGTTGTACTGTCGAGGTCTGTGTCGTCTATCCTGGACACCCTCACTCCTGTGTTTGAGTTGTACATCCGGTTGAGGGAAAGATGACAGAGGGCAGCGACTTGTGTTGAGCTAGTTTTACGTTTGGTCGCTTGTACCGCGGTCGTGGTTGGCGGTAGGACACCAGTAGACATACTGGGCCTTAGCTAGTCCTGTTACCAGTGCCTCACTTTAGGGAGCTCAGGCCTGAGTCCCTAAAGGTGTCAGGCATGGGCCTGCAGTGTGTGAGGCTGCAGGTGGTGGTGGTGTTTGTTAGTCTCCACAGTTAGTTGCTTGACTTGTGAGTTTGTGGAGCTATAGCTAGATAGAGGGTCCATGGCTACGAGACTGAGAGGTAGTTCTTGTGATGTGTTGTCCGGGTTGGATACTGGTTTGATCAGCCATTAGTCTGTTTCCGTGTGGTGGCGTCGTTCCTTTATGACTCGTGCTTTACTAGTGGTCGTGGCTTGTGAGTAGTGGCTCATTGATTGTGGTTTTACCCGTTGAGGTGTGCCCTGGTGTTGGCACGGTTGTAGTTATGGTTGGTGAGCGGAGACTCACTAGTTGTCGTTTGACTCTCGTGGTGTGCCCTGTTGTTGGCACAGTTGTGTTAAGGTTTTGCCCGTAGTGGAGTGCCTTGTGGTGGCACCGGTTTGGTTGTGGTTTCCGTGGTGGTACCTCGTGGTGGTAGGTACCTGTACCCTGAGTGGGTACTTGTTTCTCGTGGTACGCTGAGTACCAGCCTTTCAGGTGTTGTGGTGGAGCTGTGCTCCATGGAGGTCGTGTTGTAGGACCTTCCACTTGTTGTAATGTACCCTTGTAAGGGTAGCTTTCCGTTGTATTGTGATTTCGGGGTATGACATACTAGCTTCGAGTTTAGCAATCCTGTTACCCTTCTGTTTGAGGTTTCAGTGTTGGTACCTAGTGATAGTAGGTACCTGTACCCCTTGGGGGTTGGATGTGTATTGTGGTATGTTGTGTACCCTATTTAAGGTACATTTCCAATTGTGATTCCAATGTGTGCTGGACTTGGCACATTGATGCTGTGAAGCTTGTAGCCAAGGCAATGGTTTGCCTGTGAGACTTGGAGCTTGGGCAGTGGTTTGCCAGTGAGGCTTGAGGTTGAGGTTTTCCCAGTGGTTGGGCGGACTAGTAGTGTTGCGCTAGTTCTGTGATTCCCCTTTCTTTCCAGGGAGTATGTATTTGTTTATGAATTACTGTTTAAGCTGTTATTTATTATAAATGTTGTGAGCATGCCATGGTTTGGCCTTTACTGTTGCCAGTGAGACCCACTGGGGTTGAGGTTCTTCAGTGTTGTGTGTGGTTTTTGAGTGGTTCCCTACTCTACATGTAAGGCCCTTGAAATTCACCTTGTTTGTTAAGTATATGTATGTGCGTATAAGTGTATACTATTGATGTATGATTATTAGGTATAAGTATTTATTGATATAAATTGTATGGATGAGTATTGTTGAAATGTACTTAGTGTATTTAAGTGTATATATATATATATATATATATATATAGATATATATATAGTGTGTAGTATTATAAATTCTGCAGAATTAAAGTAAGTTTTGTCGGCCAGTCGACGTCCACATGGGCTGACGCTGACAAGGGGTAGGCGCAACATCGATGGACGCCCATTTCTGGATAGGCGACCATGGATATGGACGCCAATATCCCAGATCTGTTACGTTTTCAGATCCGGAAACGCCTCCGGAAATTGAGCCTCTTGATTAGGAAACCCTTCCCAACGGCTCTGAGACTTGCCCCAGTAACCTATCCGACCCCAACCCTTTATAATATTCCGATTTCGACCAGATCCATCCCTTTGGCTCTTGAGTCAAAAACCTCTCTTTTCTGTGCAAAAACCCTAACTTGAATCTGAAAGATCCGGCTTCGGGAGGCTTCGTCTGGCGATCTGCATCAACTGGTGTCGACCTTGAACATCCGGGAACGACTCCCCACGCTGGTGTGCTGTGAAGATCATCAGAAGATCCGAAGAAGGAGAGATTTGGAGACTCTTTGGCACATGCCGAGGAGGGCTTCTCCGGCTTAAATCATCGTCGGTAGATTTTACAGAAGGCAAGTACCCCATACACATTAACCCTACATGTGTCTAGTATGTCCCAGGATTTTCTCAGATTTTTCTCGTGTCCTGGAACCCCCTGTTCAAGTGATTTATTGGCTTTCAGTCTGTGTTCTGCAGATAAGATATTAACGGCAAGATCTCTTGCCGCTAATATCATGTGTTGACGGCATCATCTAATGCCGTTAACCTATAGACGGCCACCCCTTGCCGTCGAGTTCTTCAGACTGCAACAGTGAGCAAGTCTGTCCTTATATGAACTAATTTTCGAGTTTTCCCGCATGAGGATATACGGTAAAAATTTTATATGATATGTAAATATATGTTAGGGTGTACTGTGAGTTTTTGTGCATTTTTGTAATGTTCACTAATTATTAGAATTTTTGGAATGTGTTACCAATAGAATGTAAATTCTTGGAAAATGTCATTTATGAATTATGTGTAGAAATTTAGTGTCATAAATTTTCTATACATTGTTCATAAGAACTGATGCATGATATAAAAATTTGAGCAATTTATAATATCTGTACAGTTTATTAAATTTTTTGGACTGAAAAATAGTTAACATGTCTATTCAATGCATAAAAGCTAAGAATTTTTGCGAAACTAGTTAAATCCCTGAATTTTGTGATAGAATTTGTACTGTTAGTATTCATGTATGAAATAAATTGTGAATCCGAATAATGAAAAATGATATCAGTTTGACTATCTTTACTATTGATATCATCACTGTTAGAATTTTCAGAAAATATGTGTAACTCAGAAAAATGCAAAATTTGGTATGCATGATAGCTAAACTATGATGAATTTTTGGTTAAATTTCTGTACTGAACAGATGACAGTAGCTATATAAACTTGTTTTATGTTAAGTATTAATGGTTAATACATGCTAATATGATAAATGTTTAATTATGCAAAATTTCAGCATGATTAGGATTGTTGTAAAAATCTGATTAATACTGAAAACAGTAGTACCATGCTAGGTAATACTGAAGAATGTAAATGTGTGAACATGAGATGAATGTGTGATTATGTTGTGTTTAGAATGTGTTAAAATTGAGAAAATGTATTAATGTGCCAATGTGTGACACTGCTACCTTAGAGGGCTGAGGAACTGTACTGTGGTAAAGTCCCCACGGGAAAGTTCAAAGTGTGTGATGTCCCATGGGCATTGGGATTAAATCCTGGAGGCGAACAAGTATCGCTGGTTAGGGTGGAGAGTGCTTCTCCCGGTTCTGCGCAGTAACTAAGATTGATCACTGGAATGCCTAGGTGATTGATATGTGATGTGATCAGTGTGTGTCCTTCTAAAGTGGTTTGGGCTATGTGTCACGGCATTAAGTGAAAGTGAAATTGTGTTTAAGTGAAAGTGAAAATATGTAAATTGTGAACCTATGTAAGTGAATATGTGTTCATAAAATTTTTATGAAAGCATGCAAAATGATAAGTTTCTTATGAATGTGACATGATAGTAGTAAAACAGCGAGCTTTTCACTAATATGAATATGTTATCTATGTGTACAATTGCCTTAGAATTTATGTTAAATTAATTGTTATGAAATGTGTAAATATTGTGTAAAATGACCAGCATGTGGCTTATGAATGAAATCAGTTTAGCATAGTGAAAAGTGTAGAAATCATGTGATAGGATTTGCTTATTGTATATAAAAACCAAATCCTCTGTGAAAAATGTGTAGAAATCATGAATAGACTTTTATTTGAGAAATTGTCACTTCCATGCATTATGTGTAAATGATGTAGCTTAAGAGTATGGATATTACTCGATGCATGTATGTTTAGTGTGCTGGTGTTACTTGTTGAGTTCTTTTGAACTCATTCTTGCTTCGGCGTACAGGTGCAGACGTTTCTACTTCTTCCGAGGAGATCGTTAGGAGCGACTCGGAGCGAGAGTAGGAGAGAGTGTTGTGGAATTAGCATTGTACTTTTCCATTAATTCATAGTATGTAATAAAGACTCTGCGTAGTCTCATGTGGACAATGTATTTGTTGTATTTCAGTTATGAATAGTTAGCTCTCTTTCCTTCTATACGGACTGTGGATAGAATGTGGATGATGGAATAAAATTCTTTTCAGTTCTTTAAATTCTGCTGTCATGAGATATAATATATATTTGTGTATGTTTCAGCCTATTGTACTAGTGTTGGGTAAATGTCCCACTGTAGTGATACCTTTTATATCGACGTGGGTTGGTGGAACCGTACCGATATGAGAGGGTCGTTACACTACAGTTCTTTTCAGGGTTTACCGTTGGTGTGGCTTGTGGAGACGTTGTGGCAGACTTGTACCACCAGCAGTTGAGTTGTAGTTGTGTTGTGTGAGCTTGTGCTCCCTCAGGGTATGCTACAAGTAGTTGTACTTTTTAAATGGACATGTAATAATGTAATGGGACAGTTGTACAATGTGGTTTATAGAAATGAGCACATGTACTATCTTGGGTCTTATACTGTAGTTGTTGTCTTTTATATTCTTACTGGACACGTGTGTGAGATATCCCTTGCGAGACTTCGGTCCGTTCGCGGGAGGCGGATCTGGATATGGAGCCTTATTGGGCATAAATATCCAGGGCCGTCACACTTCTTGTATGCTTTAGACTTGGTATTTGGGTACAATGTTTATGGAAAAGTAAATTACATATTCTGTTGCAAACTTGTTGGAACTTAATTGTCATTTGTGTATATCTCAATCTGAACCGATAAATGTTGGATGTTTCTACTGTAACACCACTATTAGAGTTGGTACAACTGTACCAGATCTAAGAGGGGCATTACAGGAAGCCCCAGTGGGGACTCTCTCAGTTGGGCAAAACTGCCACGGAGAAGCGGCTACAAGAAAGCACGGAAGGGGGATCCAGATTGCTTAAACCCTCCGGCGATCACCGGAGGGGGGCCCTATGAAACCCAAAAATTGGAAGACGTGATGGGTAGGTGAGAGTAAGTAGGAGCCCACTCCGCCTACTATGCCCCTTCTTTTACCCTCATGAAACTTTGTCATCACCTTATTGCGACTCCCTAAATTTAGCTATGATTTTTCAAGTTTTAGAGGAACATCTCCTTCGCACCTTATGATTGTACTACCTCTATTTTTAGTAAATCTGTTGTGCAATTTTCACTATGTTTTAAAAGAAAAGTTGTTCACTGAATGTTTCATGTGGACCCAGTCCCTTGCATGCCTCTTTCTCGCTACACAAGAACAAACTGAACTTTGAATAGTTCAAATATCAAAATCTAGCACTAAAATCTATATAGTGACCTTCAAAGGCGTTATCTCCATATCTATGGCCACCAGGAATATCGTTTCATTTCCTATTGTCCTATATGCCAAAAGAATAAAAAGGACAAGCACTTGGAAAGCTTGCAAAGTCTCCTATCATGTTAGAATCGTCACAGTTTCTCTTCCTTAGGTGCTTGAGCACTACGGCTGTGAGAAGGCCATGCCAAGACTGAGACCTTTGATTTGGTGTTCGATGCATGCTCTTCCAACCCTTTGCTTTTCGTAGAAGAGGTCTAGCTTTTACTGTAGCTTTCCTTTCGGTATAGAAGAGAGTGTGCTCATCTATCCCATATTTGTAGTTGTATCTTGGGAGGAGATGGTTGTTCCCATCTCACCCTCCTAGTGGGGGCAATATCTTCTCTAAGGGTAGCCTCTCTGAGGTGCCTCTACTATCGCTTTTACTTTTATATTCCTGTTTAAGATCATGTTCATCATGTTAATCATGCTCTTATTTATTGTGTTCTGGTTACTGTCTATTGTACTCATGTCCCTCATTTGCTTGGTACAATTTGCGCTGTTTTTACATGTAATCGATTCTAGATGCCATATTATCTACATGACATACGTAATATTTACAATAAAAATGCAATCACCACACCTTTGTCCTGCACTACTGGCTGATGATAGCGTCGAGCTTGGCAACCTGATTGCCATAGATTTTGATTCCAAGCCTCTATCCCCTCGAGTCTTGGTCGTTCTTTGTGCTCCCGGCCCCCTTCTTGTGAGCCGACTCAATCGATCACCATGGGAATGTTGGCCCACTTAGTTAGTAGCAAGGTTTACCTAGAAGGGGGATGAATAGGATAAATAGAAATTTGAAAACCAAAATCACAACTTTAAACTTTGGTTAGTGAAATAAATTGTGTGGAGTAACGAGTTGCAGTGCAGAGGCAATTAAAAGACAATTACACACAAGAACACAAGGAATTTATCATGGTTCTGTACTTTCCCAATGGAAGACCTATATCCAGTCCCCAAGCAACCTCTTGGGATTTCACTAACTTGGGTACAATCTCCTCAAGGATATACAACACCTAGCCCCTACTAGTCTTCTTCTCTTTCCGGGCATGAAGATAGCCCACTATTTCACCTCAGCCAAGTGCTTCTTTTACGAGCTCAAAAGTAACTCACTAGTACAGACCTCTATCTAGTCACACCACCAGACACAAGCTGGTCTTCCCTTCTACTAAAGGGGAATGCTTGTACAACAAGCTTTCTCTTCAAATGAAGAGGAACACTTGTTGGCCCACGGATGGCAGGAAGGATAAACTTAGGGGGGGGGGTGAATAGGTCTTCTGAAAATACAAATAAAAATCACCACTTGAAAAACTTTGGTTAGTGAATGTAGTTGTGTGTAGTAGATAGAGTAGCTATGCGGAAGCAGTTCAAAGAAACAATCACACAAAAGAACATAGAGAATTTTATTCTGGTTTGGTACTTCCCAAATGGAAGACCTACGTCCAGTTCCCAAACAAATCTTGGGATTTCACTAACCATGGTACAATCCCTCCAAGGATATACAAACCCCCAGCTCCCCGCTGGTCATCTTCCTTTTTGAGTAGGAAGGAAACTTACTTCTGTTACAGATCAAGAAGCCACCCTCCTGGAATAAACCCAAGTGCGGTTCTACTAGACTTAAAACCCTAGCTAGGTTCTGCTGACACCAACCCCAGCTAGGTTCTTCCCTTAACCCAAGGGGACACTGTGTACAGTCCCACAGCCGGACTGACACCCAGTACTTTGGCTGGTCTTCTCTTCACCCTAGAAGAGGAACAATGTATACAATCCTATAGCTAGACACAAGTCTTTCTTAGAAAAGAAAGAACAGACTGAGAGCTATACAAGATGAACACTGAGGAACTCAAACTCTAAGCTTGCAGACTCTCCCCCAGATTTACAATGATGCACAAGGAGAGTGAAGAGAGAAAAGAAGCTTCAATGCTTGAAGACTTCAGATGGTTGCTTGCGCACACACTTCTTCTTGGACTCTAGCTCTTTCTCTCTTGCTTTGAGTGTGTATGGAGTTGAGGCTTCTCACTAGATGTACAATCTTTGAATGATTTTTAGGAAGGCTCTATCCTTTTTTCTACTTCAACACTTCATCCTTTTAAAGAGCAGCTTGAACATATCCATTGAAGTATAGCCGTTGGTGTTCTTGGATCCGTTGGGACTCATCATCTTCTGCTCTCCTTCTGCTTCTGTCTAATAGATAGCTTCATGTGTCTAACGGATGCTAACAGTAGGTCCAAATGTTTTGACTAGGAGTAGAATAGTCCTGCAGACATTTAATACAAATAGGAACATGTTAGACTAAAAATGTCTTATGACAGATAGCCCATACCTCTTTATGTGCAGAGGTCCATGATTTTCACTGACATCCAGATATGTTACGTGAGGCATTACTTCCATGTTTCTTGCTGACAACATCTTACCTACCCTGAAGGATAGATAGGAAGAAGATCTCCAGTCAGACAGAGAAATAATAAGATAGCATGTGAAGTACATATGGA
Source organism: Colocasia esculenta (assembly GCA_014218235.1). Classification (NCBI taxonomy): domain Eukaryota; kingdom Viridiplantae; phylum Streptophyta; class Magnoliopsida; order Alismatales; family Araceae; genus Colocasia; species Colocasia esculenta. The sequence continues at coordinate 72,294,131 of CM024762.1, read as the reverse complement.
CTTTCAATTGCCGCCACAAACGTTTTGAAACGTTTGAAATATAGAGGTAATCGATGTTTAAGTATAGAGACTTCGACTGTACAGAAGTCACAGTGAGACTAATCACACTTTGAATTTATAGGAGTCGGAGTGAGATTTAACAATAGTAGCAATTGATGTTTAAGTGAAGCAATCGATGTTTAAATATAATTGATGTGAGCATAATCGATGTTCTAAGATAATTGATGTTTAATCATAATTGTTGTTTAAATAAACTGTAATCGATGTTCAAGTCTAATTGATGTAATCGATGTTCATGTAATCGATGTGAAATAGAGAAACAATTGTTTGGAAAAGAATATAACGTAAGCAGTCGAAGTCAAGCTTCGGATGGCCAAAATATAACACAATCGGTCGAAGTGGAGCTTCAGATATGAAGAAGTTAACTTCAGATATGATGAAGTGAATTTCAGATATGACGAAGTGGACTTCGTATAGAATGAAAAACAACGCAGTCGGTCGAAGATAAACCCGCAGTCAGTCGAAGTGAACTTTGTATATAACTTCGGATATGACGAAGTTAGCTTCGTATATGACGAAGTAGGACTTCCACTGATCACGACCAAAACATGCATAACGAAGCGCCAACTTCAGATATGACGAAGTGGACTTCAGATATGATGACATTAGCTTCATATATGATGAAGTGTAGCTTTGACTGAACATGATAAAAACATGCATGACGAAGTGAAGCTTCGGATAAAACATGTTATTTTTTATGCACAGATAACCTTAAAAAATGGTAACAAATATATTCAAGTTATTTATGATAATCATAAGGTTTTGTTATCACCAAAATAAAAGGATAAAATATAGGAGTGGTTCAACAACACTGTGTACAGACCCACAGCTGGACACAAGTCTTTCTTTTAGAAAAGAAAAAACAAGCTAAGAGCTATAGAAAATAAATGGAATGAAGCTCAAACTCTTAGCTCACAATCTCTCCCCTAGATTTACAATGTTGCGCAGAGAGAGGGAGGAAGGAATGAAGCTTGAACGCATAACACTTGAAAGGATTTTCTTGTAGCCTTGATGTGTATCTCTCTGTTTTACATCTTCAAACCCTTCATCCTTTTATGGAGCAGCTGAAGAGAACTGTTGAAGGATAATCGTTGCATGTCTTTCTCTTCTTCTTCTGCCCTCCTTCTTCTGAGTCTAACGGATATCTTCTTGTTTCTACTGGCTCCTTGGAACAGAAGATGGTCTTTCAGATGGTGCACACTTCCAAGGGAATAGGTAGCAGGTCCAATTGTTGTATCTATGTATCATAGACCTACATACAATAAATGCATGTTAGACTAGATAAGTCTTCTATCAGATAGTCGATACCTCTTATACCATGTTTCCTACTAATAACCAGAAATACTAAGTAGGTGCCTTTCTATTTAGCAGGAAGGAAGAATCCTTGAGATATGCAAAAAGAGATCTTTAGTTAGACAAAAATAATACTTTAAACATATGAAGTATATTTGAAATTTCATTGGGAGCCAAAGACATTTTGAAATCCAATAGGTGTGATATAGTACTTAAGTGAACACTAATCGATATGAGAAGTCAAATGAACGCCAATTGGAACAAACATAAGAGCAATCGATATAATGTGGCATTTATAACACCAATCGGTATGTTTGTAAGCCAATCAGAATGAAATAACTTGAGTGTTCATCAATCAAAATAATATAACACCAATCGATAGGATGTTCACCAATCGGAATGAATATAACAACAATCAATATTTTGATCATCAATCGATAGGATATAACGTATATAACATCAATTGGAAGATTATAACATCAATCGGAAGGAAAATAATATCAATTGATGTGAAACTTGTTCTTCAATTGGAACAATAAAACACCAATCTTGGTCACCAATCGAAAGAAGATAGTCAACGAGTATGAAAATTGGTTACCAATCAATAGGCACTTTCTTGTCTAATCGATAGATAATTTGTTCACCAATCGATAGGCAGTTTGTTAACCAATCGATAGGCAACAACATTAATCGATAGAAACTTGGTCACCAATCGATATACTATTTATAACATCAATCAGTAGAATACTTGGTCACCAATCGATAAGTTATTCACCAATCAGAACAACTTATAACACCAATAAGAAGAACCCTTGTTCTTCAATCGATAGGCACTTAGACACCAATCAATATTCATTGAATAACAATCGATTAGGCTTCTCAGTGCAAAACTTTGAAGCGATGGATATTATAATTTTTATAATGCAAAAATATTCTTGAATAATATTATTAAATGTTATTTAGAAGATTTAAGAAAATTATGAGTTTTTGTTATCATAAAAAAATAGAATATAAGATTGGTTCAATAGGGAAAGGGGTGGGTTCACGGGGAACGCGATGCTCGACCTGCGGGCAATGTGGGGTGGGCCATGCTTCCGTTTGAGGACGGAAGAGGAAGAGGATCCAGACCCCAGAGAGAGGCCCCGGAATGACACGATCAAGATGAAGCCGACAAAAGTTTAGAAATGGGAGGGAGGAAGGTCGATGAAAGCTGATTGACTTATCCTATTCCTATCCCCAAAAGGTAGTCAACAACATAACAGTTTGGGATGCATGTTCGTAAGAGCCAATCGAGGCCTGGGGTGGCAGTGTTGTGGAAGGGAGGGCGCACAGGGAGGGAGGGGGCCAGGGTGGGGGTGTTGGCAGGGGGTGCATAGGGAGGGAGGGAAACTACGGTGCAGTGTTGGTGGTGGCGGAGCAATCGACAGCCAAGCAAGAGAGAGAGAGAGAGAGAAGGGGTGACTGAAAAGGAAAAAGGGGGCGGGGAAGGAAAAAAGAGTGGCGCGGGCACTAGGTGGGGAAAGAAAAAAGGGTGGTGGGCGGGGTGGGTTTTGGGACATTATATCTATATATATATAGATATAAATAATTTCATATATGGACAACTTAAAATATAATATATTATCACATATCCTATTGTTTCGAAGTTGTATACATATGTGAAATATATAATTATTTATATTTATCATTGAATTTTCTCTCAATCTAAAACAACTATTGATTTTTAATCTATTATTAATTGGAATTCGATTGTTGGATTTCATTCCTATCTAAAATCTGACTATTGAACTCAGTTCTAATCTAAATCTCGAACCGTTGGATTTGAGTTTGATGAAGATCTAATGGTTAAATTCTCTCATAATCCACATCTTATAAAGATCTTCCCATTCAATCTACTATCAATGGAAATCTAATAGTTGGATTTCATGCGGATATAAAATTCGATAGTTGGATTAACTTTCAATCTATGTACATCTGATTAGTTCGGTTTGCTCTCAATCTAAAATAATCTGATGAAGATCCACCTATTGGATTTGCTTTGGATCTACATCATAACAATTAAATTTAGGTTTGATGAATATCTAATCGTTGGATTTGCTTCCAATCTACATTTGATTAAGATCAGATTGTTGAATCTACTATCAATATAAATTCGATCGACCATTGGATTTCATCCAATGTAAAATCCAATCATTGGATAATCTATGTACATCTGATCAAATGGAACTGTTGCCAACTTAAAACAATATGTTCAAGATCTACATATTGAATTTTCTCTAGATCTAAATCCTCACGTTGGATTTAAGTTTGATTAAGATCTGACTGTTGGATTCTCTCCCGATCTACATTTGTTCAAGATCTGACCATTGAATTTACCGTCAATTTGAATCCAACCAATGGATTTCAACCAGATTTAAAATCCAACCGTTGGATTCACTCTCAATCTATATACATCTGATCAATTGAGTTTGCTGCCATCTATAATAATCTGATCAAGATCCGCACAATAGATTTGCTATAGAACTAAATTATAACCATTAGATTTAAGTTTGATCAGAATCTAATGGTTGAATTAATTCGCTCTCGATCTAATTAAGTTTCATCAAGATCTGATCGTTGAACCTACTATTAATCGAAATTTCCTTGCTAGATTTCATCACAATCTAAAATCTGATCGTTTGATTCGCTCTCGGTCTAAAATCTATTCGATCTGCTACATAACATTAAATAATTATAATATAATATATCATAATATGAAATATAAAAATCAAATCTTAATAAAATTGAATATTTAGAAAGTATAATGTAATATTTTTCTAAATAAAGCTTTATCACATGTATAATCACTAAACAAATAAAATACAATTAAAAATACATAAATATAAGTTGTATAAATATATAAAATATTATATATATATATATATTCATTGAACTGAAAATATAACTTAGATATTTATATTTACTATATATTTGTTTTTATTTTTTATAATAATTATATAAACTATATATTTTAAATATTATAAATAACTATATCCATAATATAACTAAACTACTACAATAATATAAGTAATATTTTGCAACAATGGTTAATTAATAATAGTTAAGTAATGATAAAATATAATACATACACACACACAAACAGATATATATATACTAGTCAAAGAAACGCGCTTGGCGCGTGTGGTATATCTATCAATGTAGTATAATTATTCAAATATTTAAAAAAATAAATAAGGAAAGATAATGTGTTCAAATAAAAGAGAATATCTAGTTTGACAAAAAAATTAAAAGTTAATTATTCTACAATGTGTAGTTGATTTTATGTTATTTAAACTCTTTTTAATATTGTCAACTATTTTACCTAATTTTTTCACTTCATTCTGGTTAATTAGAACAAGATTATGATAACTAAAGTAAAAGATTTATTTTGACATGTGCTACTTATATGATACAAATCTTTTGATTGATCAATAGATGTTTATCTTTTAAATTGCCAATAACTTTCTTATAACAAGATACCCATATATATATATATATATATATATATATATATATATGATTTTTTGTGTTATGGTTATTTTGATAACCTAGAAAAATATAATATACTTATAAATCAAACCTTTGAATTCTATCATCTCAACAATTTTCATAATATACTCTAATATTTTATAACAATCATGGTCAGACATGCTTTAAATGATTAATGTATTAAAAAGCAGAGTCACTAAAGATAGAGACAGAGAGTCAAGTAATGTCGAGCAAGTGATAGCACAAAAGCATGATTTCAAATAACATAAATGTCAAGTATAGCACAGAGAGCAAGATGGCCATAGCACAAATAGCACAATATGATAGCACAACAAGTTGAGTATAATATAGCACTTTGATTGTCATTAGATAGTCGAGATAAATAGCACTTGAGTGTAATGCCAAACACTCTAGTCAATTAACTATCGCGGGCAAATAGAACTTTTGGGTGCACCTCCCAGGACCAGACCAGGCCCCTTATATTGCCAAGCATTAGTCATGTTGTTTATCTTTAGACAACCAGTCAAATGGCCATAGAGAGTACCAATAATATATGAGAGTAATTGATGAATAGACAAGAATGTAGAGAACGTGAATAGATGAGCGAATGGAGTATAGATGAGAACTATAGGTCAATGCACATAAAACGACGTTAAATAAGCGATAGTAATAGTTGCACAATACTCATAGATGTGTACTGGCAGTCTGGCATAATTCACTAACCACCCACTAGTCGTGCTACAAACACAGTTCAGAGGTCCGACATGATCTCAAAGTAAGAGAGCAATCTAAGGTCATTTGGATCATGCTGATCCCTAGGGTATTATAGGTATTGAGGGTATAACCAGCTTGTCAACCATGAGGGAATCCATGGACAGAGGAGACTTACGGAGACCTTGAACAAGGATTCACTAGTCTGGCAGAAGGAATATCTGACAGAGAGTTTGTCCAATTCAAGAGAAAGTGCATATGTGTAGTGCCCTAGATTTTGCTAGATTGAATTATGCAATTTTGTGTGTGTTTCTGCATTTAACATTATACTGTGAATTTGATGAACTTGACGTTAAGATTTACTGACGTTGACTACACTTGACGGCATGATCGATTGTCGTACTGTCTATTAACGAACGGGGATTGTGTCTTTTATAATTTTCTTGAATATTTGGTTTTTCGGGCAAATCGTTTGATGGCATGATCAATTTCCGTCTACTTCATGGTCGACGACAACATAAGTTGATGTTAACCTAACTTGCAAGTTTTTGTTGTTTCCATTCCGGGGAGAAACGATAGGCCATTTCTAGAGCATTTAATCGATCGATCGGGACATTTTTTGTTTAAAGGTCAGGATTGAAGCATAGACAAACCGTAGGAGTCCTTATAAGACCTCGATTTGACCTTTAGGAAAGGGTTTTTCCACTGGTTCGTAGGTGAGAAAAGACGGCCGAAAGAGGAGTTGTTGTGCAGTGTTTTGAGCAAATCAAAGCAAGCTGGGTAGAGAGGTGACTTTAAGGATCGTGTGCAGAAGGTTCTCCAAGCGTGAGAGCTGTTCTGGAGGATGGATCGGGCGATTGAAGACGGTGGAAGAGACTGCCTTATGACTAAGGCGGGCATCTTCAAAATTTTCCTCTTGACTCTAGAAGGAGGGTTAGAGGCAAGTAACATGGGGGAATGGTTGAGGATAGTAGATTCTATACATTTATCATTTTTGCGGATTCTTAAACCCATGATAAAAGTGTAGGAAGGGGTTAAAGTTCCGTTATTTCATGTGAGGTTTCTTGGTTTTCTGACCCGATGAACTCAACGTCAACATCGACTACCGTTTATTTCTTGTAAACGTCAAGCTATTGGACGTCTATATATATCTTAACGGCGCGATGTGCTGCCATCAACTAATATTAACGACAAGGTATGTTGACGTTAACCTATGTAAACGGCAGCATACTTTGCCGTTAAGTTCAACAGTGCTGTTTTCTGTAAAATCTGATATTGTTTACACTATGATATATGCATGTGTAGGGTTTTTTTTGGTTAGGCTCTGTTATGTATAAATCTTTACTGTTATGCAGCAGGAGAGTTATGGCAATGATGTATGGATTATGTATAGTTATTCTAAAGAATTTTCTTTGATTAAGTAAATAGAAAATGAAATAGTTATAAGTTTAATCCATGTCATGATGTTATAATTGTGAGTTGTACTGACCATTAGATGGAATCATAAACCCATCATGTTCAAATTTTACACAGTAAGTGTATGATTCATCTACATTATGTTCCATGTTAATTAGCACAAGTTTATGAAAAATAATCCTAAGAATTAATAGTGAACTCATAAAAATGTGAACTTTTATATGTGTGATGCATGACTTGGAATAGAATTTCTGTCAAAATTTTAGAATTTTTGGAACACTGTACATACTATTATGATTTTCTGAATGATAAAAGTGTACATAGAAATCAATAGGTGGAAAGCAAGAGACATGAATGTTGAATTATGAGGAAATCAGTAAAAGTAGTATCATGATAGATTGTTGTTGTATAGTAGAATTATAATTTTCAGAACTGAGAAAATGTGTGTGAAATTGTACAATTGTTGTCTTGTTAGTATGCATGATTTTATGAAAAAGCATGATATAAGTTCATAATTGCATGAAAACATGTTATTAGATTTCTGAAATGATATGGCCAATAAGACATTGCTATTATAGAGATGCCTACATAGAACTACACCATAGAATGTCCCTATGGTAATGGTTCACCTACATGAAATTGACTACATGAATCTGTGGGCAACGGATTGAAATCTTGGAGGTAGACATGTTCTACTAGTTAAGGTGGAAGGACTTTCCCTGGTATTGCACAATAACCAAGACTTCATCCTTGTTTTGCCTAGGTGATAATAGAATGTTATACTCTACGTGATCTCTATTAATAGTGGGGCTATGTCTTGGCAACTATAACTACATGCTACATGATATTGACTACATGCTACATGATATTGACTACATGCTACATGACATTGACTATATGCTACATGACATTAACTACATGTTACAAGATTTTGTCTATATTCCATGCCACATGATATTGTTTAAATGCTTTGTCTTATTATATGATGAAATCCATATGTTATATGAATTGTCTTACTCTACATGATAAGTAACCATACAATGTAAAGAATGATTGTCAAATGAATTAGAGTATGTTGATAGATAAGAGCTATATGGTATCAAGGATAAGTAATTGGACATGCTATCATATTTTAAAATTTAGTATATGATAAATCTTGAACTGTCCTTCCTTGTTGCTTGCTTGGTCTAGTAAACTCACACTTGATTAACATTTCAGGAGAGGCTAAGGACAACGAGGAGTTAGTCCATTCTGACTCTGAGCGTGAGGATGTGGAGGCTTAGTTCTTTACATTGAGAGATTATGTATGTGAGAAAAAATTATATTTCGAACATTATGTTGTTTTTGGACTTGTGAGCTATTATTATTTTAGACTATTGTAGTTCTTCTTTTATGCTTTAGACTTAGTAGTTGAATACAATGTTGATTGAAAAGTAAATTTAATATTCCGTTGGTGTAGCACTCTGGAAAATTTAGTAATTTAAAATTTAAAATAAATTGAAATAAATAATTTCCATAATATCTGAATGTTTAAAACATACGTACCATTATCGTATGTATAAGAACACATTGGAAAATTCTGTAAAAATTTTAAATCAACCCCAAACATTATCCTTAAATGTTCCACAAAGAAATTCGTGCAATGAAAAATCCGATTGGCCAAGCATAGGTCACAACGTGACTAATTATCCAAATTAGGAAACTAAGTCAGAAAACCGTTAACCCGGAAATATAACACGATCATAAATTAAATAAACATGTTGGAGAGACTTCCAACATCATATATTGATGACCCATTATCAGAATTGGGCTAATGGATCACATTTGGCCCAAGAATAAAGTGAAGCAAGAAAAATACATAGAAATTTGTAATCACGATGATCATGATAAATATATAGAATCTACACCAACGGAATATATGTGATTAGCAATTTAGAACTAGGTAATCACGATGATCATGATATTCATGTACGAATAAAACTCATTAAAACATGATACATGAACAAGCTAGATAGAGTGATCATGATAGAGCAAGATCTAGAACGATATAACGAGCAAGATGTTATCAATAGTGAGGCATGCAACAAGCATGCAAGATATCACTTTAAATTCTAATAATTTCAGGATGGCCATATCATGCAAGCACGCAAGCACGAGCACGAACTTTTAACATGATTCACTTAATAAAGCATGTAGACACTAATGTACACCAAGGAAAGATCCACCTTGAAATGCACACCAGGACATGTGTATGTGGATATTGTATCTAGCATTCAACAAGACACTATTTCTCAGCACAAATGCAATGCCAGTAATCATTATACCCTATGGTTAATAGTATATTTATGACTCTCCGTCATTGGGGCTAGACTGGAGCCCTTGGACACTCGTCGTACCCGGTCAGCATCTCACATAATTTTAAATGTAGATACCGAAAGTCATTGATGGCCAATAACAAGAGTTTCAATATGTAAGCAATAGTAATGCCATGTTCAAGATGATGATGAGAACAAGTAGCCAGCAATGTGAACATGATTGCATGATAACAATAGTCAAGAGATAATTTCGGCAGCATAACAGCGCAATTTATACTTTAGTTCACTCTTTACATTAATAGCTTAAGTCTAGATTATAAATCACACTCACGAGAACAAGAGGAGAAAGGAAGTTCGTGCTATCTCCAGGGAACTTCCATGGTACAACCAACCCAGTATCCATGAGGGAATCCATGGAGTACAGAGAATTACGGAGGTCTTAAGAGAAAGGTCATTAGACTGCCGATACGTAATGACCGGCCATGAGTTTCCAATCCCCCAAGAAAGGGCTGCCCATACTGTTGGATCGAAATGGCACTAATGATGTCCTAGGGGGGGTGAATAGGACTTATTGCACTTTTAAAATTTTATCTGAAATTAAACAACACTAAATGAAGCTATTAGAATTTAGTGTAGTGTGTGATTCAAGTGTAAGTTGGCGGAAACAATCACACAAATGCACAAAGAATTTTATCCTAGTTCGGCCTTTCCCACATGGATGTCCTATGTCCAGTCCTCAAGCAAACCACCTGAGATTTCTCTAACTGCCAAGAGAACATAGCCTTCTTTCACCCTTGAGAGAAATTACAAGCCTAGTTGCTCCCAAGCAAGTCTTCTCTTACCAGGGCTACAAAGACTATCTTCAACAAGGTCATCCCTACACAAGAGGGGTACAGTAGGAACAAACCTCCTGCAAGGTTGCACAATTGAGATTGTAAAAACTCTTGTGTATTTGCCTTAACAATAGGCAAACAGACCCAAATTTAGAAAGGAGAAAAGACCAATTAGAATTACAACTGTAATCCTTTCTGAATGAGGAAGGGTGGACAGAAAGAATTCGCAATTACAAATTCCACCCAACAACAAGACTTCTATGAAGAGGAGAGCTTGGAGGATTTTCTGAATGAGGAAGCTCTCAGTCTTGCAGCTCAAGAGAAGGCTTGTAGATGATCTTGCTAGCAAAAGGTAGAAGAGAGTTGAGAAAGTTGCTAGCTGGTTTCACACTCTAAGTGTTGTGTTCTCTCTTTCAAATTTCGGCTTCTATATAAGCTTCATAAGAATGTAGCCGTTTGAAAGTGTCTGTTAGAGATCTGGTCGTTTGAGGAGAGACTTTTTATCCTTTGGATGTTGGTTGAGGTTGTTATCCATAAGTCCTCCTTCCTTTTTAGCTTTCCAACAGCTTCAGACAAAGCTTGTAGTTTTACAGCTGAGAGGTTAACTTCCAAATAAATATTCTGTGAAAGCTCCATGCTGAAAACGTGTCTAATAAATATTCTGCAGTGAAGATAAGATACAAAGAGAGGATACCTCCATACTTTCTGAGGTAGGTGAGTCAGAAGAAATATATAAAGTATGCAAACATTTTACAAACAAGCTTTCAAATGAATAAAAAATGAACAGACAGTTGCACCAAAAAGTAAGGTGTGGTTCTGATAGTGGTAGGTGAACCTCTATCAGATACCCATGCGTCTGAAATCAATAAATGCAGGATATCATCTGAAAAGAGACGAAAATCTGGCCTTTGTCATGAAGCAATAGACCAATTTGTTTAAAAGTTTCAGATATGAACATAAACAAATTTAGAAGATTATTTTGAATATAATATGTCTCATCTTGTCTAAATAATTAATTAATGATAATCTGATGGGCTATTAATATTTAAGAAACATATAGGAGTAATGAGTTCTGACAAGGGTTACATTTACATAGATGAATCATGAAGATACATAAAACAATATACTATCTGTACAGAAAAGTACAAGTATACAAATTGTCAGAGAAGTCGGATTCAAAAGAAGGTGTACTTCGACTTTAGAAGTCGGAGTCGGAATCATGAAGACATTCGATTCTCAGAAGTTGCAGTAAGACAGTAAGATTTGACTTTAAGAAGTCGGATAGATGAGTATTAAAAAAAAACATACTTCGATTTTAAGCAGTCGGAGATAATCATTCGACTTCCATAGACTTGGATAGAAATAATACAGATACTTCGACTTTTGGGAGTCGGATAGTGGCATTCGACTTCAGAGAGTTGGAGTTCAGAACACAAGACTTAGAAGACTTTGACTTTATAAAGTCAGAGTCAACAGTCGGATTCAGTATGATACATATAGAGTAGTTTGTGGACAGAAAAAAATTCGAGAAAACTTGCAAACTATAATTCGACTTCTGAAAGTCGGAGTCCATATTCAAAGTTAGTGTGATACATAGAGTAGTCTGTGGACTTAGAAAATTTTTGAGATGAAGTTCTCCAAAATATTTTCTATGGTATATGTATTAGTGTATTTGATTTGTAAAGAGTCTTTTAAAATGTTTTGTCATAGAAAAATCACAAAATTATAATAATTTAAAATATTAAATGATTTGCTTAGGAGTAGTTGCTCAACAATTCTTCCCCTTTTTTGTTAAAGACAAAAACTTTTAAATAGGGAGTAAAAACGGTAAATTTTAGATTTGCAACCATGTGATCTCCTGGAGAAGTTTAGTTATTTGTGTCTTACTTCTTTCTCCCCCTTTGTGGCATTAACAGAAAAGGTAACATAATGAAGGAGAAAAGGAGATAAATCTATATCCAGAAACAGAAATAGGAAACAGAAATTGTATTCATAAACTGAAATACTGAAGTACATAAAAGTGTCTAGGACTTGGATAAGGAGCTAGGTAAGTATAGGGAACGAAAGACTTGATCTAAGAAAGGCTGGAGAAGAGCCCATAGCTTCTTCTCATTGTCAGGGAAGAAATTTTCAAAGAGACTAGCTTCAATCTGATAGGTGGGGCCTATAGAAGGGAGTTTCCTATAAGATTTTACATGACGGCTGTGGAACCAGGTGAGTCTCTAATGAGGTTGTCAAACATGTCATAGAACCTAAGATTTAGGTGAAGATGAATATCCATGAATTGGTTCCTGGATTGGGTTTGCTGGTATTTGGTGGCGTCACCAGGATAGATTTCAAGAAATTCTTTGGAATTCAGACTGTGGCTTTTCTAAGAAATGAGCTGGATATCAGCCAACAGTACTTGTGATGAATGGAGGAGAGAAGGAAGCCAGTCCTCAAAGGTGAAACCTGGCATTTCATGGACTTCAAAGAATGCCTTGATGGACAAGAATTCCCTAAACAAGTTCATGTGATGTTCTGAATGGTAGATAAATGCATACCAAAAAGGAGGAAGTAGTTTGGCAGGGTTCTCTTTTAACATGCGCCCACCTTTAGATGAAAGTAGTACACTAGGTACTATTTCTGACAGTGAAAGGGTGGATCTACCTACTAGAGGTGTGGATGCAGTAGGAAGAGAAGAAAAGAAACTAGGAGGTTGGGTTTGGAGAGTGAGTCTATGTGCCTGAGGTGGTTTGAAATAGTATTTCAGAGGGTAGATGGAAAACTTGACATTATCAAAGGCAATTAGCTGATCCTCTGGAAGAGATGTAGAGGGAGGAGGATCAGATGCGGTAGGAGGTGGAGGTGGTTGTTGTTGTGGTGCATCAACAGAAAGAGCTGGAGGAGTGGGAGCAGTGGGGGCAGTAGGTTGAGATGAGGATGTAGGAGGTTGTTCTAGTTCAGGAGGAGCAGGAGCAGAGGAAATAGTAGGAGTAGGAGGAGTTGGTCCAGGAGAAGGAGGAGAGGAAATGGTCAAGGGGTTGGAGGACACAGGATCACCATTCTTATGGAGTCTTCTTCTAACCATCCTGTTAAAGGTCTTGACCTTGGACTTGGCATCTTCCTCTAAACCTAGAGGCTCTAGTGGCCTCTTAAGCCTAGACTCTTGATGCTGCTGCTGCTCAGACTCAACTGCTACTGAAGATTGCTGCTGCTGCTCAGGCGTCTGCTAATCTTCCACAATTGCCACTGAGTGCTGCTCTGGCTCTGGCTCTTGCTGTTGTTGCTCTTGCTCTAACTGCTACTCTTGCTCAGGCTGCTGCTGCACTTGTTCTTCTTGTTCCTCATGGTGTTGCAGTTCTTCTTGATGAGTAGAGGGAGGAACAGATTATTGTTTATTGCCCTGTTGGCACACTAACTGAAGCAGCAGGTCCTTCATCTACTGGACCTCATCAGCCATAGCATCAAACTTGGCATCAATAAATTCAACTTGCATATGGAGAACTGACAGACTCTCTTGTTGCTTTGTTAGTAGATTCATCATCATATTTATGTTGTTGCTACTCTCCTCCTGAGACCTTGGCTGGGTCTCAAAATGAGAAGGGGAGGAATGATGCTCCACTTCTTCAAACTCTTGCATTACTGGAGTAGTTCTGGCAAAATCTCCTTGTTCTTGTGCCACTCCCTTGCCTCTTAAATCTCTAAGAACTTGATTGATGGTCTCTCTAGGTGTATCATGCCTTGGAGATGAGGCAGGAACTTGTTCATGTTGGATTGGCTCTTGTTCTTGCTGAAATTCTTGTTGCTCTTCTTCCTGTTGTTGTTCTTGTTAGTCTTGAGACGGGGCTTCTGCTCTTTCTTCTCTAGCTTCTTCTTCTTGCTGACTGACTACAATGAATGATGACTCCAGTGGTTCATCAAGGAAGGTCTCATGGGTGCATTGGGGCATAGAATGCTTAACCCATAAATTCTGACATCTATTTTCCAAAGAGTAGTGGCTTCTTCTCAATGTAGACAAGCCAATCTTTTCTTTTACTCCCACTGAGATTTCTCCACTAAGGTCTACTGAAAATCTTTTAAAGATCAAGGTAAGCAGAGGTCCATATGGAATGGACTCCTGCAAATTTCTCGATGCTACTATCTTTTCTAGAATAATTGCTGGCAAGTTGACCCTATGTCTTTGAATAGCCCAAAATAGCAAACTACCATCGCTGGCAGTTATGGAGGAATGGGTCCCGGCCCTGGGAGTAATGATGTTGGTGATGACAGAATGTAAGATCCTCCTCTCTACATACAACTCATTGATTAACAGACCTTTCTTGCATATTGTCCCAAGGCTTCTAATGATACCCATGTTCTGCTTATCCATAGGTACAATCTCACTAAGTTTGTGCCCGGAATTGGGACAGTCCAAAAGTTCCACTAACAGGACTTCAGAAATAGTAACTTTGGTGCCTTTTACATACCGTGTAACTGAACTTTCTGAGGAGACTTGAAGAGAAACAAAGATAGCCTTAAGGGCACTCTCGAAGGTGGGTTCAGAAATCTGACACAGTCTGGACCAACCCATTGCAACTAGGGTTTCTTCTACCCAACCTAGACTACCATGCAACTGGGAGAAGTCTACAACCTTTCTGGAACATATGGTGACCTTGGCAGAAGAAAGGCGTTGGAACTATTCAGGGGTGAACAAAGTTCCTTCAGGAGCCCTAGATGATGCCATCTGGACAGAGAGCAATGGAGAAGACTCAAGAGACTGTCAAAGGAGTGAAAGAAATGTAGTTTAGAGATCAAAGATCCTACCTTTTTTCAGAGGAGATGAGAGTTTTGCAGTTGCTCTGAAGACGGTTTCCACAGAAGATGAATAGTACTTCGCGGGAAGAGGAAGAAGATGATAGAGAGTTAAAGAGAGAGTTTGAAAGGGTGCTTTGGAAAAAGAAAAGGGTTGTCCTAATATAGAAGTTGGAAAGTAACAGACCAAGGATGAGGAGATGAACGGTGGGGATTAAAGGGATGTACCATTACGTAATAAATACTCTTTAAATTTTTTAAAAAAAGTTATTAACATTTATTATAGCACTTCTACAGACTCCAACTGTAAAGAGTCGAAGTACACATCCGACTTGCAAGAGTAGCAAAGCACACCTCTCATCATGAGTCGTGGTAGACTCCGACTTCATGAGTCGCAATCTCCACTCCGACTTCATGAGTCGCAGTACTGGGACTTAGAAAATTCCATAGTGAGTTTTTAACATATAATTCAATCATGAATTTATCACAATAATTTAATCAGGATTACACATACATATTTCTCTTCTAATAGATGTGAATCTATCTTCAGGAAGTGGTTTAGTAAAAATATCAGCAAGTTGATTTTTTGTAGAAACAAAATCTAGTAGAATGTTACCATTACTTACATGGTCCCTGATGAAGTGATGTCTAACCTCAATATGCTTTGTTCTTGAATGCTGTATAGGATTTTTGGTCAAGTTGATTGCGCTTGTGTTGTCACATAGCATTGAAATTTCTTGAAATGTTTGACCATAATCTTCCAATTGGTGTTTGATCAATAGCAGTTGAGTGCAGCAACTTCCAACTGCAATGTATTCTGCTTCTGATTTGGATAATGCCACTAAATTCTGCTTTCTGGAAGACCAAGAAATTAACTGCAAGTATTTTGCAAGTACCACTGGTGCTCTTTCTATCTATTTTGCATCCAGCATAGTCAGCATCACTATATCGAATTAATTTGAAATCAGAACATCTGGGATACCATAAACCTAATTTACTTGTGTTTATAAGATATCTAAAAATTCTTTTAACAACATGAACATGTGATTCTTTAGGATCAGCTTGAAAACTTGCACATAAACATACACTGAACATTATATCAGGTCTACTAGCAGTAAGATAGAGTAGTGATCCAATCATGCCTCTATAGACCTTTTGATATACCATCTTGCCAAGTGGATCACTATCTAACTTTATTCCTGAGCTCATGGGTGTTCCTAAGGGCTTACACTTGTCAAAACCATATTTAGAAAGTAAATCTGAAATATATTTGGTTTGATAAATGTGAGTGCCTTTCTTGGTCTGCTTGATTTGCAAGTCAAGAAAGTAATTAAGCTCACCCATCATACTCATTTCAAACTCACTTTGCATAAGATTTTCAAAGAATTTAAAAGTGATTCATTAGTAGAACCAAAATAATATCATCAACATATATTTATACTATTAACATTCCTTTTAAAAATTTCTTGTGCTATCCTTTACCTCATGAACATATATAAGATAAGCACTTTCTTTCAATCAAGCTGGAAAACATGATTTGGATATTTAGTATCTTCAAAACCTGGTGGTTGCTCAACATAAACATCTTCTTTTATGAAACCATTCAGAAAAGCACTCTTAACATCCATTTGAAATAAATTGATATTGAGGGAGCATGTATATGCTAATATAATTCTAATTGCCTCTAATCTAGCTACTGGGGCATAAGTTTCATTAAAATCAATGACTTCCTCTTGGGAATACCCTTGTGCTACAAGTCTGGCCATGTTTCTGGTGATTACTCCTGATTCATCCATTTTATTTTTGAAGGCTCATCTGGTCCCAATAACTGGATGGTCAGAAGGTCTAGGGACAAGAGTCAAAACCTAGCTGTGTTGGAACTGATTAAGTTCCTCTTGCATAGCAAGGATCCAAGATTCATCAGCTAGTGCATCATTGATTGTCCTAGGCTTAATTTATGAGACAAAAGCAAAAAAAATCACAAGGAATATTCATACCTCTTGTTCTTACCCTATCTTGAGGATCACCTATAATGTTTTCTCTTAGATGAACTCTGTGATAACTCAATTCTCTATGCAGTCCTTCTTGTTGTTCTTCTTACTGTTGAAGTTCTTCTAGTGGAGGATCTTCCTTTTCTTCTTCATATTCTTCTTCAAGAGATGTTTTCTCTAGATCCCTGCACAGATCTACAACACAATCTTCTTCTTTTTCTATTTTCATAATAGAAGGGTTAGTCTTATCAAATAAGATATGCACTATTTGTTCTATAGTTAAAGTTCTCCTATTAAAAACTTTATATCCTCTGGATTTTAAAATATATCCTAACAAAAAACCTTCATCACTTTTAGCATCTAACTTTCCTAAATTATCTTTACCATTATTCAAAATGAAACACTTACAACTAAAATGTCGAAGATGACTGATGTTGTGCTTCGTTTCTTTGTAAAGCTCATATGGGGTCATCCTTAGAATTGGTCTGATCATGCACCTGTTAAGGATGTAGCAGGTTGTCCTGTGTTGACTGCTTCTACTCAGAAATATCTTGGTAAATTATATTCCGTAAGCATAGTTTTGGCCATGTCTAGCAGTGATCTATTCTTTCTTTCTGCTACTCCATTCTGTTGAGGTGTTCTTGGTGCATAAAAATTGTGTTCAATTCCATTTTCTTCATAGAACTTCATGAACTCTTCATTCTTGAATTCTCCACCATGATCAGATCTGATACTCATAATCTGAAATTTCTGATTCTTTTGTACTACCATGCTGAACTTTGGAAAAGCTAAAAAAAATTCTGATTTGGCTTCTAAGAAGGATACCCAAGTATATCTTGAGTAGTCATCCACTATTACATAGCCAGACACTTTTCCTCCAAGACTGACTGTTCTTATAGGTCCAAACAAATCCATATGAATGAGTTCCAAAGACTTGGAAGTTGTGACCACTGTTTTGGACTGAAATGATGTCTTGGTTTGCTTCCCCTTTGCACAGGCTGTACATATTCCAGACTTCTTTAGCTTCAACTTTGGACGACCTTCAATTAGGCCATGCTTAATCAATTTCTTGATTACTGAAGTACTTGCATGTCCCAATCTTCTATGCCACAAATCAGATTCTTCACTCTTGGTAGTTCCAAGATATAAATTTACTTCTTTCAGTTCTGCGAACTGTAAGGTGTACAGATTTTTCACTCTTTGAGCTTTAAACACTATTTTTTCATCTTTTTGAATAATGCACTTGTCATTCTAAAATTTCACTAGATGACCCTTATCACATAATTGGCTGATGCTAATTAGATTGTGCTTCAATCCTTCTACATACATGACATCTTCTATCAAGTTTTTTTCTGTTGTTCCCACTGTCCCACATCCTAAGACTTTCCCTTTACCATTATCTCCATAAGTGACTTGGCCACTTTCATCTCTAAAGCTTGTAAACAACTTCCTATCACTTGTCATATGTCTTGAGCACCCACTAACCAAGTACCATTTGGATGCTCTCAGGCGACCCTGCAAATAAATTTAAGTTGGAACTTTTGGTACCCAAAATTTCTTGGGTCCTCGGTGGTTAGTCTTAGGAATCTTGTGTAAATGTCTGGTAGTGCATGTGCTGACAGTGTGTCCTAATTGATTGCAGTGAGTACAACATAAATCAAAAGCATTTTTCATGTTGTTCAATTTCTATTTTTGTTTATAAGCATACTGGTTAACCTTTTTAGGATTTTTGATTCCTTTTTCTTTTACAAATTGAGGAGTTGGATAAATTTTAGGATGCACAATATCTTCTTCATTTAGAGGAGGTGTGTATCCTACTCCATACTTTTTCTTACCTGTCCTAGAGCCTTTTAATCCAACAAACAAGGATGTTTTACAATTAGATATTTTCTCTATAGTAGCTTTTAAGTAGTTATTCTCTTCTTTTAATTTTCCTTCATCATTAAGTTCTTTTAAGTTTGACTCTATTTCCATGATTTTACTATTTTTATTTTTTAAGTCTTCACACAATAACTCAATTGCTCTTTTAGTTTCACTTAGACTTTGTCCTAACCTTTCTACTTCATTTTTTAGGAAGGTGTAGGTTTTTTCTTGATTCAGCAAGTGTAGTTTAACTATCTTCATTTATTTAACTATTGTTTTATATTTTTCATACAATTCATTGAAGGCATCTTCAAGACTATCCGAATCAGATTCAGAACAAGATGTAAAGGATGTTTCAGAATTTACCTAATCTAGTCCTGCCATGAGGGCTAGATTTGTCTTTTCTTATTCTTCTTCGAATTCTAAACTTGAAGAGCCTGAACTGGTAGCTTGTTCATTATCCCATACTACTGCCATTGCCTTTTTCTTGTATTTTTTGAACTTCTTTTCATTACCTTTCTTCTTGTCGGATCTTTCTGCTTGATCCTTCTTCTTCAACTTAGGACATTTAGACTTGTAATGTCCTGGTTGATTGCACTCGTAGCAAGTTGGTTCCTTCTTCTTGTCCTTCTTGAAGAATCTTTTGGAGCCAAATTTCTTCTTCTTGGCAAGGATCCTTTGTAGTTGTTCCTTAGCAACATGGCTTCATCATCACTATCATCTGATTTTTCCTTTGAATCTTCAAAGGAGAAAGAATCTGCAACCTTCAAAGCATTTGACATTCTCTTTTTCAAAGAATTTTTAGAAAATCTTTCCATATTAATTTCATGAGCCATTAAGGATCTGATTAATTTATCAATGGAAAGCTGAGTTAAATCATGTGCATCCTCAATGGCGGTGACCTTAGGAGTCCAAACATCAGTTAATGATCTTAGGATTTTTCTTACAGTTTCTTCATTTGTAAAAACTTTTCCTAAAGAACTCAATCCTACTATTATGTTGGAAAATCGATTGTACATCTGAGTTATGTTTTCATTTTAAAGCATTTTGAATTGTTCATATTCAGATACAAGAATGTCTATTCTAGTTTGTTTAACTCTATCAATTCCTTCATATGTAACTTGTAGTTTATCCCACATTTCTTTAGCAGTTCTACAAGCAGATAATCTATTAAATTATCTTTTAGAGAGGGCACAACATAGATAATTTTTAGCCTTATAATTTAAAGACGTGTTCCTTTTATCAGCTATTGAAAGAGCAGAAGAGTACTCACCAAGGATTTCAAAATCACCTTGTTCTATTACCTGCCACAGATCAAAATCTGTGCCTCTGATGAAGCACTCCATCCGCATCTTCCAATACTGATAATCTTCACCATCAAAGAATGCTGGCCTTATAACAGACTGACCTTCATAGTTGTGAGCTTCAACTGCCATTTCTTCTCAAATCTTTAAATTCTTCTGAGAAGACCTCAGCTCTGATACCACTTGTTGGATCGAAATGGCACTAATGATGTCCTAGAGGGGGGGTGAATAGGACTTCTTATGCTTTTAAAACATTATCTGAAATTAAACAACACTAAATGAAACTATTAGAATTTAGTGTACTGTGTGATTCAAGTGTAAGTTGGCGGAAACAATCACACAAATGCACAAAGAATTTTATCCTGGTTTCGCCTTTCCCACATGGAAGTCCTACGTCCAGTCCTCAAGCAAACCACTTGAGATTTCACTAACTACCAAGAGAACTTGGCCTTCTCTCACCCTTGAGAGGAATTACAAGCCCACTTGCTCCCAAGCAAGTCTTCCCTTACCAGGGATACAAATACTACCTTCAACAAGGTCTTCCCTACACAAGAGGGGTACAGCAGGAACAAACCTCCTGCAAGGTTGCACAATAGAGATTGTAAAAACACTTGTGTGTTTGCCTTAACAATAGGCAAACAGACCCAAATTCAGAAAGGAGAAAAGACCGATTAGAATTACAACTGTAATCCTTTCTGAATGAGGAAGGGTGGACAGAAAGAATTCTCAATTACAAATGCCACCCAACAACAAGACTTCTATGAAGAGGAGAGCTTGGAGGATTTTCTGAATGAGGAAGCTCTCAGTCTTGCAGCTCAGGAGAAGGCTTGTAGATGATCTTGCTAGTAGAAGGCAGGGGAGAGTTGAGAAAGTTGCTAGCTGGTTTCACACTCTAAGTGTTGTGTTCTCTCTTTCAAATTTTGGTTTCTATATAAGCTTCAGAAAAATGTAGCCATTTGAAAGTGTTCATTAGAGATCTGGTCGTTTGAGGAGAGACTTTTTATCCTTTGGATGTTGGTTGAGGTTGTTATCCATAAGTCCTCCTTCCTTTTTAGCTTTCCAATGGCTTCAGACAAGGCTTGTAGTTTTACAGCTGAGAGGTCAACTTCCAAATAAATGTTCTGTGAAAGCTCCATGTTGAAAACGTGCCTAATTAATATTCTACAGTGAAGACAAGACACAAAGAGAGGATACCTCCATACTTTTTGAGGTATGGAAACCTAGGACAGACAAGCTTTCAGACCAATAAAAAATGAACAGACAGTTGCACCAAAAAGTAAGGTGTGGTTCTGACAGTGGTAGGTGAACCTCTGTCAGATACCCATGAGTCTAAAATCAATAAATGCAGGATATCTTCTAAAAGGAGACGAAAATCTAGCCTTCTGTCAAGAAGCAAGAGACCAATTTGTTTAAAAGTTTCAGATATGAACATAAAAAAATTTAGAAAATTATTTTGAATATAATATGTCTCATCTTGTCTAAATAATTAATTAATGATAATCTGATGGACTATTAATATTTAAGAAACATATAGGAGTAATGATTTTTGACAAGGGTTACATTTACATAGATGAATCATGAAGATACATAAAACAATATAATATCTGTACAGAAAAGTACAAGTATACAAACTGTTAGAGAAGTCGGATTCAAAAGAAGGTGTACTTCGACTTTAGAAGTCGGAGTCAGAATCATGAAGACATTCGATTCTCAGAAGTTGCGGTAAGACAGTAAGATTCGACTTTAAGAAGTCGGATAGATGAGTATTAAAGAAAAATATACTTTGATTTTAAGCAGTCGGAGGTAATCATTCGACTTCCATAGACTTGGACAGAAATAATGCAGATACTTCGACTTTTGGGAGTCGGAGAGTGGCATTCGACTTCAAAGAGTTGGAATTCAGAACACAAGACTTAGAACGCTTCGACTTTATAAAGTTGGAGTCAGCAGTCGGATTCAGTATGATACATATATAGTAGTTTGTGGACAAAAACATTTTTGAGAAAACATGCAAACTGTAATTCGGCTTCTGAAAGTCGGAGTCCATATTCGAAGTTAGTGTGATACATAGAGTAGTCTGTGGACTTAGAAAATTTTCGAGATGAAGTTGTCCAAAATAATTTCTATGGTATATGTATTAGTGTATTTGATTTGTAAAGAGTCTTTTAAAAGATTTTGTCATAGCAAAATCACAAAGTTATAATAATTTAAAATATTAAATAATTTTCTTAGGAGTAGTTGCTCAACATATATGTGCAAGTGTGTAGTGAACACGTGTCTCAATCCACAATCCATCGGTGTCAAACTTGCGGAAAACAATTAACATGATAGCATGAGATGAACTATGCATTTATCAATACATGGGTTTGCAATATTTTAATATAACAATTATCATTATAGCAAGATAGAATAGTGAGAAGAGCAAATCACTAGTTGCATGAATGGTCACATCATTAAAGAACAATTAGAATAACATTCATATAGTTATAGCTTTTTCAATCGGTTAATTATTTTTAAGCCATTAAATAGACCACATGCAATGACAAGAACCAAGACATGCAAATCATGAACTTTATACTATGTAAAACAGGCCTCGCGTAGGTCTTGAAATACGCGTCGGACACAGTCAACGCCTTTCATAACGCTGTGTACAGTCGGAACAAGACTAACTGTGAAGAATTCAAATCGCGACGTACTCTAACATCGCTTTTCTGCTTGAATCACGATGGTATACCCCATAATGTTCATGAAACACGTTTAAAATAGTAATATAAAAATCACGTGAAATCTTTGAGCGAGAAAATCGACTGAATCGCGACGGGGGTCCACGTCGGGTTTTCATACAGTGCTGAAAACCACACAACGCACAGTTTGAGGCGCCAGTGCCATACGGTTGCATTCTAGATCATGACATAGGTCACGGTCATGACTTACATGAATGTGTCGAACTCATGCATCGCGTTCATGCAAGCCAAAATGCGACACCTGATCCCGTCGAGTTTTGGGTTCTAACCCGAAAACGCAGAAAATAGGTGCTCGATCCATGCAACGCTTATAACTTCTAATCTAGAGATTTTGGGACAAAAGTGCCGACATGAAACTTGTTGGGAACATGGAATAGGATAGAACTATGCTTTTTGGAATCATTAAAAATGGTCTTGGGATGTGCGAGAAATCCACATGAACATAAAACACAATTAACATGCGCGAGTTTGGAAAAACGCTTAAAACTCGAGATATACTCAATGAAATTCAATGAAACCACTTGGATATGAAAGTAGACTCGATGATCTACACATTGGTATATGATTTATTAAGATTTGGCCCGAGATCTCCTACCTTTTGGGTTGAAGAAGTCACATTTTTCCATAAAGTCCTTGTTCAGACCACTTGTTGGAGAACGCTTAATACTCTCGATCTACTGGATGAAAAATAGTCAAACCAGTGGGATTAGGAACCAGACTCGACCCTTTTTCTAGGGGTATAAGCCTTGCACGGTTTGGTTGTGGTTTGACTCACCTTAGGTCGACTCCAAGAAGGGCTTTCTGAACAGGTTGATGCAGAACGCAGTAGAGAAGAAGCTCCGAGTTGGGGTGGTTTCCTCCTCCTTTGGGTGCTCAAGAACAGCCTCCCACGACCCAACAATGTGTATTTTCATCCCCTAGGGTTTCCTGGCATGTATATAAGTATCTAGTGTGTTTTAGAAGTCCCATTGGGCGAAGGAAAGGCAAGGTGCGGTTTTGGCATTCCACCTTCCATATTTTGATGATTTCCCACCCCAATAGTGTGTGTGAGGCTTTAGGAAACCTCCCACCATGGTTAGCCACGAAATTGGGTTGCCAAGAGAGCTTAATTGCCTTGGGATTTGCCCAAATTACCTCCTTCCATTTTCAGCTCAATTAGAGTTACGAATTTCTGGGTATTTTCTTGCTCCATTTAATTCTTGGGCAAAGAGTGATCCATTGGCCCAATTCTGATAATGGGTCATCAATACATGATGTTGGAAGTCTCTCCAACATATTTATTTAATTTATGATCGTGCTATATTTCCGTGTTAACGGTTTTCCGACCTAGTTTCTTAATTTGGATAATCAGTCACATTGTGGCGTACACTTGGCCAATCGAATTTTTTTGTTGATGAATTTCTTTGTGAAATATTTAGGAATAATATTTGGAGTTGAATTATAATTTTTTCAGAATTTTCTGATGTGTTCTTGCACGTACGATAGTGGTACGCATGTTCTACCATTCTGATAATCGATCTGGACGTCTATATCCTCTGGCTATGCAGTCAACGGCACACAAGTTGTCGTCAACCTACCCTTAACGTCAAGGGATGTTGACGTTAACTGGGATTTCGGGTAGAACTCTAATACATCAGACAAGCATACATGCACGGAAATAAATAAACATACTATGTACAGAAAATATGTAAATACCATATGCACAGATTTAAATAAACATACTATGAACAGAATTCGAGGGCTATACACCCTCTCCCCCTAAAATAAAACTTCGTCCTCGAAGTTAGAATGAAAATACTAACCAAACAAATGGGGATACTTCTTCTTCATGGCATCCTCAAGCTCCCATGTAGCCTCCTCCCGCAAGAAATTCCTCCATAACACCTTCACGGATGCAATACTCTTGTTCCTGAGGTGCTGAACCTTCTGATCTAGGATAGCTACTGGTTGCTCTACATACGACAAGTCTGGCTGAATCTCCACTGGCTCGTGACTAATGACATGCGAAGGATCTCTCACATATCTCCTGAGCATAGACACGTGGAAAACTGGGTGAACACTAGCTAGCGCTGGGGGTAAAGCTAGCTCATATTCCATACTGCCCATCTGCCTGAGAATCTCAAACTGGCCAATGAATCTCGGACTCGACTTACTATGCCTGCCAAACCTGACCACGCCTCGGGTAGGCGAAACCTTGAGAAATACATGCCCGCCAACCTCGAACTCTAAATCCTTCCTTTTGTTGTCGGCGTAGCTCTTCTGCCAATCCTGCGCTGGAACCAACCTCTGCCTGATAATTTAAATCTTATCTGAAGTCTCCTGCAACAACTCTGGACCAACCAACTACCTATCGCCTGTCTCCACCCAGCACAAAGGAGATCTACAGGGTCACCCGTACAAAGCCTCAAATGGAACAATTCTGATGCTCACATGAAAACTGTTGTTGTAGGCAGACTCCACAAGAGGTAGATGACGCTCCCAATCACCCTTCCAATCAAGCACGCATGCTCTCAACATATCCTCGAGCATTTGGATCGTCCTCTCAGACTGGCCATCTGTCTGAGGGTGAAACGCCGAACTAAGCTTCAGCTGAGAACCCAAAGCATCCTGAAGACCCTGCCACAGCCTCGATGTAAACTGCGGGTCTCTGTCCGAGATAATGGACTTCGGCACACCATGCAAGCTCACAATGCTGCCAACATACAGCCTAGACAAACTCTCCACGGACTGTTTCTTCTTCATGGGCAAGAAATGAGCAGTCTTGGAGAAACGATCTACAATCACCTAAATCAAGTCATTGCCCTTATCTGATCTGGGCAAACCCGTCACAAAATCCATGGTGATTGCCTCCCACTTCCATACAGGTATCTCCATCTTCTACATAAGGCCTGATGGTCTCTAATGCTCGGCCTTCACCTGTTGGCACACTAAACACCTGGACACGAACTCGGCCACATCCTTCTTCATGCCAGACCACCAGAAAGATCTCTTCAAATCTCGGTACTTCTTGGTGTTACCCAGATGAATGGAGAACCTCGAATTGTGAGCTTCTACAAGTACTCACTGACAAACATCCACAACATCAGGGACACAAACTCGGTGCTGAAATATAATAACACCGTCCTCATCTCGAGCAATACCTGCCTTGCCCACCATCTTCTGAAGCCTAGAATCAGCTCTCTACTGCTCCATCACCTTGTTCAGAACTGTGGATCAGATAGACAACTGAGACACGAAAGCATGACACAACTGTGGCTCTAACTCAGTCATAGCACATGCTGCATCTTCTAGCATCTTCCAATCCTACCAAAGCAAAGACCTCTTCCTGCTGAGCGCATCCGCCACGACATTCACCTTCCCTGGATGGTATTGAAGCTCGAAGTCATAGTCCTTGAGAAATTCAATCCATCTTCTCTGCCGCGGGTCAACTCCTTCTGAGAGAAAAGATACCTCAAACTCTTGTGGTCAGTGAACACCTCGAACTTGACACCATAAATATAGTGTCTCCAGATCTTTAGTGCATGAACCACAGCTGCTAACTCCAAATCATGGGTCGGATAGTTACACCCATGCTCCTTTAACTGACGAGAAGCATATGCAACTACCTTACCATGCTGCATCAACACATAGCCAAGGCCTATTTGAGAAGCATCAGAGTAGATAGCAAAACCCTCTGCACCACTCGACAAGATCAACACAGGTGCAGATGTAAGCCTCGCCTTCAGCAACTGGAAACTACTCTCGCAATCATTAGACCACACATACTTCACACCCTTCCTGTTTAGCTTTGTCAAAGGTGCTGCGATAGAGGCAAAGCCTTCAATGAATCACCTGTAATAGCCTGCTAAGCCAAGAAAACTCATGATCTCCGATGGTGTCCTTGGAGTCTCCCACTCTAACACCACTTGAACCTTCGCCGGATCAACAACAACTCCAGCACTTGAGATAACATGTCAAAGGAAATGAACCTCACGCATCCAGAAGTCGCACTTGCTGAACTTAGCATACAGCTTGTGCTCTCGGAGAACCTCTAGAACAATCTTCAGATGCTCACGGTGCGTAGCCTCATCAGGAGAATAGACTAACACATCATCTATGAACACTACTACAAAGCTATCCAAATATGGTCTAAACACCATGTTCATGAGATCCATGAACGCTACAGGGGTGTTAGTCAGACTAAATGGAAGCACAAGAAACTCATAGTGCCCATAACGAGTCCTGAAAGTAGTCTTGGACACATCTTCACCCTTAATTCTCAACTGGTGGTAGCCGGACCGCAGATCTATCTTGGAAAACATCGATGCATTCTGCAACTGATCGAACAAATCATCAATCTGCAGCAAGGGATACCTGTTCTTCACTGTCACCTGGTTGAGCTTCCTGTAATCGATGCACAGCCTGAGGGAACCATCTTTCTTCTTCACGAACAGTACAGGTGCACCCCAAGGTGACACACTAGGGCGAATGAATCCCTTATCCAACAAATCCTGCAACTGCTTCCTCAGCTTGGCTAACTCCGCAGGTGCCATCCGATATAGAGTCTTAGAGATAGGAGAGGTGCCTGGAAGCAACTCTATAGTGAACTCTATCTCCCTTGCTGGTGGCAATCGAGACAAATCATCAGGAAACACGTCTAGAAATTCCTGCACTACCTCAATCTCCTCAAGGGAAGATGACTGATCAGCCTTAGGGACTAAGATCACACTGGCAAGAAATGTGTCACAACCCTTGTTCACCATCCTCATTGCCTTCATGGCGGAGACCACAAACCTTCCCTCTAAGTTCCTTGGTAATAGATGTAAGAACTTATCCTCACCCGAAATACGGAAAGTAATCTTTTTCCCTCTATAATCCACCAAGGCATAGTGCTCCTCAAGCCAATCCAGACCAAGTATGGCATCATAGTCCTTCATATTGAGCAAGCAGAAGCACCCAAACAAGCCTCGGTCTTCAATGCACACAGGTAAGGATGGAATGCACTTCCTGGTTGCTACCATACCTGCCGGTGTGTGCAAAGACAAAGGGACTTCTAACTCCTCTGCCTCTAGTCCAGACTCTGCTGCTAACTACTTGGCAAACCGCTTAGAAATAAACAAGTGTGTGGCACCCGTATCAAACAACACCCGAGCATGCACACCCATGACTAGAACCATACCTTTTGTGACGTTCTCAGCCTGCTCTACGTGTAACGTAGCGCATTTTTTGGATTTTTGTGGATTCTCGTATAGCGGTAGTTTGGATCTGTGTTTGTTGGCTTTGGTGTGGTGCTCATGACCAATGTGGGGTCATTGAGCCTTGGTCGTGGTTTCCGAGCGTGTGCGGGGCTTAGTGGGTCGACAGGTTAGGCCCGTAGCACCCGTTGGTTCACTGGATGTGAACGCGACGGGAGTGTGGGTCGCATTCTGAATGCGACGGCCTTGGTGGTCGCGTTCTGGTTACCACTATTGAGGTCGATGTCTGCATGTGCGCCACGTGTCACGCACGGGGCGGGGCTTGCGGACATCGGGAATGGAAAGGCGACGGTCACCTAGGTCGCAATCAGGTCGCGACGTGGTCCTACGTCGCATTCTTAACCACTGGGTGTTTTTAAGTTGGTTTCGGCCGGACAGAGTAGGGGAAGCTCTGCTCGGCCAGGGGAGGTTGTTGTGGCAGATTTCGAGATGATTCGGCATTCCGACGTGGTTTTCGACACACTCTCAACGTGAGGACGTCGCATGGAGCAGGGGAGACATCATGTTGTAGCCGGATTGCGCGTTCTTCGTGAAGGTAGGGAGATTCCACCATGTTTGATTGTGTGGATTGCATGTAGTGCGTATTCGATTGGTTTAATGCTTTAAGAACAATAGATAGTGATGATCAGTCTGTCCTCATGCAATTTTAATAAATTATATATTTATTTTGGTGATTAACAAAACCAGGTCAAAGATTACTAACACATATTCCATAAGTCTTGAGCACAGGAAATACTACAGGAAAATCAAGCAAACTTGGTAAGTGAACCAATATTAAGTTCAGCATGAAATTTCTCTAAGTCCTCATGGACTTTCCTTTTGCTACAACGATTTCAGTAGAACTGTAAAGATCTCATCGTAACGATTTGCTCATCGCAACAATTCCTTTAGTCATCGTAACGATTTGCTCATCGCAATGATTCCTTTAGTCATCGTAACGATTTGCTCATCGCAACGATTCCTTTAGTCATCATGACGATTTGCTTTATGCAATGATTTCTCAAGTGTTCATAACGATTTCTTCATTGAACACAACGATTTGCTTTATGCAACGATTTCTTAAGTGTTCATAACGATTTCTTCATTCAACACAACGATTTGCTTTATGCAACGATTTCTCAAGTGTTCATAATGATTTCTTCATTGAACACAATGATTTGCTTTATGCAACGATTTCTTAAGTGTTCATAATGATTTCTTCATTGAACACAACGATTTGCTACTGGTCAAAGCATTAAATAGTCAAAGTCGTCGCCCATATTCTTTTGACACCTTTGCATTTAATGTAGACTGAACGTATCTCTGCATGCATGCAGACGATAACGTCCATTATCATGATTACTCTGTATACATCTTTTAGATATAGCAAAATGGCATTACTATTTTGGTGAATATTCACATCAACGTTTACTGACAACAAGAGACAACCTAGCTATCTACTGTTCTAACATTTAATATATGCAGGGCCCTAAAGACATTCTGTCATACAACGTTGGACCATATAGATGCCAGAAGATCCTATCTCTTTGCGTGCACAAATGGATGAAATACTGTTGATTGGAAGCTTCCTAGTGTCAAGCAGTCTAACGTCTACCAAAGCTAGAGACAACGGATACTTTAACGAATACTTTTTAAATTGAACTTATTAATACAAGTCAGTAGTTCCAAAAGAAGACAGCAGACTGACCAACGAATACTACAAGCAAGTCCTAGCAATTCAAATCTTCTGTGAGAATCCATGAGCCAAGCGTCACATTCCTGATCTGTCTCAAGCTCTTTAGCTCTCTATGCTGCAATAGAAATCTTGAGAGAGAGCTTGTGTAGTTCTGAGAAAGACCACTGTGTAGATCTCCTTCTCTCAGGGCTATTTTTGCTTCAGATCGTTGCTTGTTAAAGCTTGATCTAGGGGCTTGATTTCATTGCTCATCTTTTTGTGTTATTCCCTTCTGTGGTGAAGGAAGCCCTGGTGCGGTATCCAGGGTGTTGTAGTTCCTTTCATGTAAAGGAAGACCAGCTGAGCTGGGTGTTGTAATGTCCATAGCAGGACTGTACCCTTGTTAGTAGAATCTTGTGTTGTTGCTCAGGGACTGGACGTAGGACTCCTAAGGAGAGGAGGTCTGAACCAGGATAATTCCTTGTGTTGTGTGATTGATTTATTGTGTGACTATTGTTTATACTAACCTTCATTGAAGATCACCTTTGTGTGTATGTTTTTAAGTACAGGTACTGACTAAGTAAATTTTAAAAAGACCCATTCACCCCCCCCCCTTTGGGCTTGTCAACTGGGCAACAAGTGGTATCAGAGCGAGTTTCTTCGACAAAGAAGAAGATCTAACGATCTGAAGAGTAAAGATCCATGGCAGCCCAAGGTAACATTGAAGTTCAGTCTGTCAACCGACCCCCTCTCTTCGATGGTGAAGATTATGCTTATTGGAAAACTAGGATGGAGTATTTCCTACAAGGTTTCGATTATCAAATCTGGTCCATAGTAGAAGAAGGCGATCTCCTAGTCACAAATGTGAAGGCTTAGTGGACAGATGATGACAGGAAATAGATTTCCTTGAACTGTAAGGCTAAAAGCATTCTATGTTGTGCTCTCAGCAAAAAGGAGTTCAATAGAGTGTCAGCCTGCAAATTTGCAATGGAAATGTGGGAAAAGCTCAGAATTACCTATGAAGGCACAGACAAAGTGAAGGAGACAAGAATTGACATTCTTGTTACACAATATGAGAGATTTCAGATGCAATCAGGAGAGTCCATAACTCAAATGTTCAGTAGATTTACTGACATTACAAATGGGTTGGCTGGTCTAGGAAAAACTTATGAGATTGGAGACATGGTAAGGAAAATTCTCAGATCCCTACCATCCTCATGGACTCCAAAGGTAACGGCCATTGAGGAAGCCAATGATTTAAAAAGGATGTCCATGGAAAAACTCGTCGGGTCCCTTATGGCCCATGAAATAAATATGGAAAGATTAGGAGAGTCCTCAAGCAAGAAAAAGCACCCCAATGCTTTGAAAGCCGAAGAAGAATCATCAGAAGCAAGCTCAGAAGACAATGAAGGCATTGAGGATAGTGAAAATGAAGAAGCAATGCTATCAAGAAGACTGCAACGAATTCTAGCTAAGAAAAAGAAATTTCAGTCTGGCAGAAGGTTCTTCAAGAGAAATAAAGAATTTAGGAAGCCAGAAGGAAAGGATCTGAAGAAAGGAGAACCAATATGCTATGAGTGCAAGAAGCCTGGACATATCAAGGAAGAATGTCCAAAGCTTAAAAGGGATGGACACAAGAAAAAAGACAACTTCAGACGATTCAAGAAGTACAAGAAAAAGGCAATGGCAGCCGCTTGAGAAAACCACAGCGACTCAGATAGTGAGTCAAGCTCAAGCAGTGATAAAGAAGAAGCCAACCTGGCGTTTGTAATCACAGGGATTGTACCCCCCTCAACACAGACATGGATATCAAATATGATAGCATGGAAAATAGGATGTGATCGCCACCTAGATAGTTGCCAAATAAAGATAATAATGCGGGGTAACTACTCTAGGAAAGGGGGGAAGAGAATAGAGTACCTGATGTCGCAGTCGTTATGACAGACGCGGGCAGCCTGAGGACGCGTCAGTCTTAGTGGACACGTTTCTAGTCGCATCGCCTTCCTCCATCGCGTTCTCTTCTAGTGCGGGAGATGATGGATGGGACCTTCTTCCCATCCTCCAGCCGGCTAGAGGATGAGAGCTCCTCATGTGATCTCGCTTGGGTGCCTGCGAAAACAACGAAAACAAGAAATAAAACCCTGTTAGACTATGTTAAGTGTAGTAGCTATTCTTAAATGAAAGAAAGATGTGGAGCATGGAGGGAACGGACCTGGGGGTGGTTTTTAAACCCCTTGGGTAGTAGGAAAACGTGGGGAGGAATATGCATGGGGAGAAATCATGGAAGAGGAGAGGGAGGAACCCTAACTCATGTATACATGTGTAAAACGTGGAAAAGAAAGTAAAAAATCAAAACTAAACAGATACTGCCCCGTTTTATGTGATTCCAATTGGAGGTCGGAGAGGAGGTTGTCGTGAACAACTTTCATGAAGACATCTTGAAGAGATCTGGCCTGGTTTGGGCTGTGGAAGAGATGATAATCCGCATGTGCAGATCTCGATATGAGAGATAAAGTGAAGAAGAATCTGCTGTAACTTTTCGCACAACCCACCAATCGATGTGATTTCACTTCGAGGTTGAAGAGGGCTCTGTGGGGAGCAACTTTGATGAAGACACCTCGAAGATATCTGGCATGGTTCGATCTCCACAAGTCGTGCAAGCACTGCTGGTCCTAGAGGCGATATGAGAGAGAAAGAGGAGAGAGAGAGAAGGAAAACGGGAAGAACAACTTCTCCTCTACCTTGGGGATGATGGGACCTCGTGAGCAGAACCTCCAGGGACCTCTCCTCATAGTGGTAGCCTTTCTCTATCCCTTTGAGAGTCCTACGATGTGTTCAAGTGAGAGATAGAGTTCAATCCCGAGTTAGAGAGAGAGTCCAAGTTGTGGGAGAGTTTGAGAGTCTATCTAGAGTTTGGATGGGCTTGGGGGCTCCCTAGGGATGAGGATAAGAGGTTTGGGTCGTAATCCAACACATAGGGACTTTAGATAGGCTCTAGGATGGAAGGAGAGGCCGAAAATCACGTAAAAACGTGTTTACGTGCATGGCGTTGTCGCGTCAGATCGTGGGGCCGCGTTCATGTCGCGTCCATGCAGCAGGTCGCGTCACTAGGGGCAGTGCGCGTAGGTCCCACGAAAAGGGTCATAACTCTCTCCAAAGATATCGGATGGATGCGCCGTTTGTTGCATTAGATTCTAGACTCAGATGGCTACAAAATGATAGTATGATATGCCAAATTTGAATTAGAAATGAGGATGTTATGAGCTCTCAAAGTGAAGGCATGTTTAGAAGATTGGGCAGATTGCACAGTTTTGATGTTTCAAGTGGATTTTGGCCATGGACTTGAGAATGGGCTTGAAATTAAGGGTAAATGGGCTCATAATGGGCTAGAGAAGGACTCCAAAGT
Source organism: Colocasia esculenta (assembly GCA_014218235.1). Classification (NCBI taxonomy): domain Eukaryota; kingdom Viridiplantae; phylum Streptophyta; class Magnoliopsida; order Alismatales; family Araceae; genus Colocasia; species Colocasia esculenta. The sequence continues at coordinate 72,261,006 of CM024762.1, read as the reverse complement.
GATGACCAATTTGGGACATCAATTATATGAACAAGAAATGTGCTCAACTTATAGGCCGAAAACGGGTGTCTATAGATTGCCCCTCCTTGATGCCCGCTTTGCAAGGGAGCGAAGCGGAAAGAGAGCGAAGTGTAATGAAATGGAATGGAGTGAGGATGATGCGGAGTGGACTGAAAAGTGGGCATCATTGTAAAGAGACACCCGTAACAACCAATAAGTGATAGAAATTCTCTAGAAGACTCTAAACTAACCTCACGGAAGAGCGAGCACGGACGGCTCCTGTCTGGAACGACAAAAAGGAAAGCAAAAGAAGGATGATCAACCTCTTGATTAAGAGGTACCCTAGCCGATTGGCCTGCAGGTTTCATCTTGGGAGGACATGTGCGTGCCAGGCGGGTCACGATGACTCAAGGCCTGGGAGCGGTTCGCAACCAAGACGGATCAGGGGGAATATTTAAGTTGATTTGGATGAATGGAGGGAGTAAATTCTAGACAGGAGTCGTACTGGCCAACTAGACCAAGGGATTAGTTCAAAGAAGACTTTTAAATTGTGAGTGGAATAGGATTTCTTGTTCAAAAAACTTAAGCTTGATTGATCACCACCAGGGAAACAGCCTTTGACAAATCATGAGGCATGAAGCTCAAAGTCTTACATGATGCATGCTGGGCTAAAATAAAAGAAATCATCAAATCAATATGCAAAGAAAAGAGAAAATAGAAAATACTCAAGGATAATATTATTAAGCCGAATAAGAATGGGTCAAGAAACTACCTGCAACCACAGTGTACGCTTGAATCTATCGTCCTCAAACTTATTTAACTCAACGGCCTATCCAACGATTAACAATGTGCACCTAGATTATCACTGTTTTTGGTAAAGGGGAACTCAAATCCCAGAGCACATTGAGAACCAGCCGGTCCTTGAGATAATATAGTAGCATAAGTACCATATAGTAATGCAAGGGAGAAGAGATAGGGATACTTACCTGAACTTATCTGTGGAGCGCAGAACTCGCCATTTTTTGGGTTTTACTTTTTCTAATTTTTTGGTTTTTTTTTGTATAAATGAAGCAATAAACAAAGCACTAAACAAGCTAACAACAACAAGCATAAACAACTCAGTCATTCACATGATTGAAACAAAGCACTGAAGAACAGCCAGGTTCACACATAGAGAGTCTTCTCATGGAGCCATTGAGGGAGAATATGTATGGGACTTGGGAAGGACTTGGTGGGATAATGAGTTTGAAATTCAAATCATGGGTGGAACTGAGGAGGAGAGACAGATCGTAAAGATGATGTGAGCAAGACTCAGACAAAAGTAATGAAGAAATGTGGAGATCTGAGCGATCAATGCTTGGGAGCCAATGTACCTGCACACTTAGCATGTATGATTAGATCTGCTCATTTTTTGTTATTTTTAGTTTGAAAGCATCTAATTTTTTTTTGGAGTTTTGAAATTATCTGATTTTTTTGGATTTTTGGCAATATCTGATTTTTTTGGATTTTTGAAAATATTTGATTTTTTGGGGATTTTTTAATAATGCCTAAAGCCGACGTTAGCCCTTCCTAAAAAGACACATGAGACAGAAGGTACTCACCCTTGCTACTACAGCACTAAAGTAAGATCAAACTACTGGCAAATGGTCGCCATTCATTCCCATTTCATTAAAGACCACCAAAAGGTCGGATGTGCATTATGACGACGGCGTCCTGTAGATGGTTGCCCCTGGCTCACAGAGCCACTACAAAGGCCATACCTGGGAGACGACCCAGCCTTATAGAGAGAAAGAGAAGAAAGTTTGGGGATAAGTCTACTGCAGGTTTTAAAGGACAAATCAAGTTTAGCTTCCTTCCACAGCACACCCCTTAGAGATTCAATCTGTTGAGGAGGGACTTTAGGTCACTTTATTGTGCCTGTTTCTTGTTTGGGGCATGCGTACGACCGGGCTCAAGGGCGTCCCGCGGGGAACTGTACTGCCACTCTTTGCCATGCCCCTATTCCTCAATTTTTTTGTTTATTTGTCCTTCTTCTCTTTTTATTTCTCTTTTTTTTTTTGTAGGCTTGATTGACCGTCCCTATTTGAAATTTCCTCTCATCGAGATGTGCTTAGGTTGGTCGCCTTGCCCAAAGAGCCCTTTTCTGCCCTTACACTTCGACCGAGTAAAGAAGATAATAGCTTTTTACACCTCCTAGGTATGGCCTAAGTAGCAACGGTGTTTGCTAGAGTAACCGACCAAGGTTGCCGTGTGAGTGTGTGATGATCCTTGCTTAAAGTGACCTTCAACGACAGGGGAAGGATTGTCAGACTCCTAGCACGAAGTAATCTCTACCTTGAGTGCTGTAGAAGCAAAGTAAACCTAAGACCAACTCAACCACTCTTGTTGTGAACTGAGATGACTCTCTTTGATGCTCTTGGTGTTGAAAGAACTATTTACATGGTTATTTGGTGCTCATTGCGACTCCCTTTTTTGAAAGAATGACCTGCACTAGTCTTTGAACTTTGATTTTGGTTGATTTTAATTTGCTCATTTGCAGGAGAAAGTAATAGTGGGGTGTGGCAAGAATTGGAGTCAACTCAACACAAACACGAGGGAGACATGACGCTACATGAAGATGTGGGCTAAGAACCCTCAAACAAGAAAGGATTTACAAGGAAGTGAAGAAAGTGCTAGTGAGGACTAAAACCTCGGAAACAGTGAGAGAAAGGGTCGGGACCACGAAGAGGTAGTGAGGGAGGAATCGGGTCAAACCCAAGATCAGGAGGGGTTAGAAGAAGGAACTGTAGAATGGAGGGTGGAGGATCTGGAGGATCAGAAGGGGAAGTGGAAGGAGGGGAATCAGATGCCCCTGGAGAGTGCGGGCCTGACCTATAATCAGGAGGCTCTGGTGGAAGAGGAAAAGGGGAACCCTGAGCGCTAGGAAGGAAGTTAGGTGACCCAGGTGGATATGGAGAGAGAGCCTGAGAACCCAGAGGGTGATCGGGTGGCTCAGGAGGAAGAGATAAGTGAGGGTCCAAAGACCCTAAAGGAGTAGGAGGGGAATAATGCGGCACCAGTCCAGAATTGGGAGATCGGGTGCCTCCTTTGGGAACCAGATTGACCAAAATGAGTAGTATAGAAAGATCAAGGTCAGGAGATGACAAGATAGGGAGATCGATATTGTTCTTGAAGAATTTCATTCTTGATCTTAGCCTCCTTTGCTTCTTGGCAGATTTCTTCTTGTGACACCACAACTTCTTTGCTCTCACAGACAGATACAACGGTTTCATCTTGACATGTCTTCTTAAATAGCGTGACCAGGCAGCAGATGGCCTCGCTCTTCTCTGCAGCCACATGGCTCTCTCCTCAATTGCCATAGTTGTCGTATGTGTACTTGCCCCTTTGCTATTATTTGTATACCCAACCTTTACAGATACCCATGAGGGAATGCCATAAATTGGCTTTTTTATGTGGATGATGCAGACCCATGGGAACTTGATGCGTGGTACCCTAAGCTTGAGATTTGGCACATTGGCTTGACAGTCTGGCATGAAAACCAACTCCCTTGACAGTTGAAGAGGGGAGGCTTCTGGGAGTGTGATGGGTGGCACTAGCACGGCCAACTGACTAACAAGCTGAGGCAAATTGCAAAGGACTCTTGGCAAAACCTTGAGTGTTCTTGGTGACATAGCAATGTGCCCCTGGTCAGGTTGAAACATGGCAAGGAGGGCTTTAGATGCTTCGGGCAGCGTGACTTCTTGTCCCTTGGATGATAGCTGGTTCATGATGGCCATAGCAGCCGCGTGAGAGAGCACAACGTTTGTAGAGAACCCCTTCTCTTGACCAGCCATATGCAAAATAACTGAGCGAGGAGTGATGATGGCATTAATGGTAGCATTTCCAATAAGCAACGTAATGGCTACCGTCCCCGCTTTGGATCTGGCTGGCACTAGGGCCTGGGAACTCTTTTTGACAGTGCTCTTCTGAGGAGATGAAAGCTCATCCTTCCTGAATGCGCCCGAGATAAGGACATAGACCGGCATGCGACTGATGTAGTTGTAAGGGTCGAAACACATGACCGGAACTGGGCTACCTTCTCTCAGTCCATCTTGCATAGGGGAAGTAATTTCAAGGCATACTGCTGGTGATGCACACTCGCTCCATTGGGATGTGGTGATGGGATGTATGGTGGCTATGGTGGGTTCGTCAGATACGGAGGGCTTAGTGTGAGGTGATCGGATGATGGCAAGGATAGGCTCGTGCGGAGAGAGCTCTTCCTCCAACTCAGAGGCTGAAGCAGCCTTACTCTTGGGAGTAGGAAACTCTTGCTCGGGCTCAGAGGTGAGTGGAGCTTGCTCGAGCCTTGGTGTTGTGATGGTGGTATGCTCAGGCATAGGTGGTGGTGGCATAGAGATGGTTGCAATGGGTAAGGATAGAGGGTTTTGAGGGGGTGAGGGATCAGTTGGTTGTGGCATTGGTGGAGATGACTGACGGCGCACCGATACACTACGTCAAGCTAACAACGTGTCATCATGGTGCAGCGCAACATCGGGGGTAGGCGTGGTGTCGGTCTGAGCAAGGGTTGGTGGAGGAATTTGTTGAGGTGGTGACGGAGCGGGTAGTGCACTTGGAGGATAATTAAAGAAGTGCCTTTGGCCTTGAACTGGTAGAGATGATGACTGCCTTCATGCTTGCGCTTGCTGTCTTGACTGTGTTGTCGGTTGCTTGGGCGGCTGTTCCGTTGCCTGTGGTGGAGAGGGTTGCTGCCCCTAGCCCTGTGCTATGCTCTTGTCTTGACAATGTAGGATGAGTCTATGCATTTCGGCCCAATTTATCTTGTGCTCTAGATCATAGATCACATCCCAGAATTCACAGCAGTTCGCGACTGTATGCCCCGGATGGCGATGATACGGGCAATATTCAGATTGGTCCACTGTCATGTCCCAACTTGGCTTTTCTGGAGGGAGTTGCAATGCATTAATGGACATCAAGGCCATGAAAACATCAGAGAGGGATTCAGGCAACATATGATAATGGGTTCGCTTTGGGCCAAGTGAATGCCGGGATGGATGAGTATTGGATGGTGTGGTGCGGTGGCACGGGCGAGGGGGTTGTTCTTGTGGAAGTGGAGCAAGTTGGCTATATGAAGGTGGAGGTGTGTAGTGATTAGCAGGGTGGGTAGACATGGGATGGTGGATGGCATCAACTTGGGCATGGGTTTGAACTCCCTCATAAGTGGGCCCTTGGAATGTGCAACTTGGTTGTTGGGCCTCGAACATGGATGGCATGGGGGAGTCAAGGAGTTGGGTTTTAACAAAGCGAGCCCGGTTGTATAACTGTTGCATGGATGTGATATTGTTCATAGCCAGGATGTGGCGGTACATGGGTGTTGCATTAGAAATGATGAGCTTGATTTTCTCCTCTTCTGGGATGTGCATCTGGACGTGCGCGGACATCTGACGCCACCGGTCGACATAGGTTGCAAAATCTTCATCGGGTTTCATCTGCTCAGCCACCAGATCGGCCATTGAATACTCGGGCCCGGCCCGATCTTGATATTGTTGTATGAACCTGACCTTGACAACTTCAAAATTCTCAACTTCATCGGGAGGCAAGGAATAAAACAACTCTAAAGCGGGTCCATCCAACGACCGCCTAAAAAGGTAAGCCAATAAGCGGTGATCACGTTGGTAGGACACCGAGTCATAGAGGAACTCCTTCAGATGGATGTAAGGATCTCCGGCTCCACTATATTTGCGATAAACAGGGAGCTGAGAAAGTGGAGGGATCCGGAGACCATGAAAATCAGGGAGTGTATCATTGAAGGAGGGTTTGGGATTTAGTTGCCTCCGCGGGTGGCTAAGCTCTCGCTTCATGGACTCGAACTCGGATTGGAAGTCCTGAGCCGAGGTAGATTGTGAATAGCGAGGGCCAGCCTGGGAAGGAGGGCGGAGTCGAGAGTCAAGGTCCGGACCAGATTGAGTATAATGGGCCGGTTGTGATGATGTGGGCTGAACAAAAGGATGGCCCGACCCAGGAGTGACAATGTGGGTGGGTCTAGAATGAGCAGGGTAATGTGGGCCTGTTGGGCCCGTCTTGGAAGAAGATCGTAGAGCAAAAGTGGCCAACAATTCACGGGCCTGGTCCGGGCCCATTTCAAGTAGGAGGCGCTCCAATTCAGCGGCCTCATTAGAAGAAGATGGCGACGGAATAGATCGGGAATGGGCACCCTCATCGGCCTGATGGGCCTTGGACTTGGCCGAATTTGGAATAGACTCATGAGACAAGGGGTCTACATGAGGAGGAGAGGTTGGGGGATAGGTGAAGTGGAAAGGATCCATGAGAGGATGAGAAATGGGGAAATAAAAGGATACACTAAGATACAAATAAGGGGTACAACAACAGTCAATCACACAAGAAAGGGACGAGAAGGGAGTTCTCAAGCAAACACCCATGTTAACATGATAAGCGTTAGGATTTTAGGGTTATCACTTAGCCTTTTAATGGATTGATTTAATTGAAATACACTCGGCTAAAGAAGACCCTAATGGGTATGAACTCAAGTACTCCGGTGATACTATGGGGGATACACAACTCACACGGGGAGATGGCTCGAACTAGGGGTGCAACGGGTACAACCGGCCCGGTGAACCGCAACGTGCGTACGGTCACGAGGACTTACGGAGGTCCTCGGAAGGCGGCCCGAGTCAACCTAAGAGTGCTCGTAGGTGAGAGGGCTCACTCAACCAAGGGGGAACCTAGACAATGGGATCAATAGCGTATGCACGGGCTTAAGTGCCCAAGATGTATGCAAGGGAGAACAATGACCAAGCAGGGTGACGAACAGGGTCTCGGGCAGAGTCGCGGCGGCCAGATACACCGCGACCCTATCGCGACAGAGCGGTCTGCCGCGATATGAACAGAGCCCCGAAAAACAGCAGTCAGTCACAAATACAAAGCATGCAGACTAACCTAGCATATGATATGAGCATGAAATCACAGGATCAATCTAGCAGAGGTCATGAAGCACCCAGAAACCGACATATGGATCAAAGCAATAACACACAAAGTGTACCTGTAGACGCGACGCTCATCCACGGCGCGACCTGGTAGCATCCTCAAGACCCGTCGCGACAGAACCCGAAAACTTACAAAAGAAAGAAAAGAAAAACCCGAACCCTAGTAGGACTCTAGCATTCACAAACACGACAATATACGGTACAGGGAAATAGAACAGGGATGCATGATCTCATAGAAGCAAACTAAGATAGATATGAGAAGGAAAACACTGACCTGCTAACGAGTCCTTTCTGGGCGACGCGATCTTATCGCGTCACTGCGATACGCCGCGACAAGACCCGAGCGCCAAAAAATGCAGGAAACAAGGAACAAAAGACTAACAGGGCACCAAAAGTACAAACAATGGATAAAACATGGCAGGCAGGCAAACTAAATCCACAAGGGTAGCACTGAAGGTCCCACCGTGATCGCCAAAAGGTGTAATCACAGGGATTGTACCCCCCTCAACATAGACATGGATATCAAATATGATAGCATGGAAAATAGGATGTGATCGCCACTTAGATAGTTGCCAAATAAAGATAATAATGCGGGCTAACTACTCTAGGAAAGGGGGGAAGAGAACAGAGGAGTACCTGATGTCGCGGTTGTTATGACAGACGCGGGCAGCCTGAGGACGCGTCAGTCTTAGTGGATGCGTTTCTTGTCGCATCGCCTTCCTCCGTCGCGTTCTCTTCTAGTGCGGGAGATGATGGATGAGACCTTCTTCCCGTCCTCCAGCCGGCTAGAGGATGAGAGCTCCTCATGTGATCTCGCTTGGGTGCCTGCCAAAACAACGAAAACAAGAAATAAAACCCTGTTAGACTATGTTAAGTGTAGTAGCTATTCTTAAATGAAAGAAAGATGTGGAGCATGGAGGGAACGGACCAAGGGGTAGTTTTTAAACCCTTTGGGCAGTAGGAAAACGTGGGGAGGAATATGCATGGGGAGAAATCATGGAAGAGGAGAGGGAGGAACCCTAACTTATGTATACATGTGTAAAACGTGGAAAAGAAAGTAAAAAATCAAAACTAAACAGATACTGCCCCGTTTGATGTGATTCTAGTTGGAGGTCGGAGAGGAGGTTGTCGTGAACAACTTTCATGAAGACATCTTGAAGAGATATGGCCTGGTTTGGGCTGTGGAAGAGACGATAATCCCGCATGTGCAGATCTCGATATGAGAGAGAAAGTGAAGAAGAATCTGCTGTAACTTTTCGCACAAGCCACCAATCGACGTGATTCCACTTCGAGGTTGAAGAGGGCTCTGTGGGGAGCAACTTTGATGAAGACACCTCGAAGAGATCTGGCATGGTTCGATCTCCACAAGTCGTGCAAGAACTGCTGGTCCTGGAGGCGATATGAGAGAGAAAGAGGAGAGAGAGAGAAGGAAAACGGGAAGAACAGCTTCTCCTCTGCCTTGGGGATGATGGGACCTCGTGAGCAGAACCTCCAGGGACCTCTCCTCGTAGTGGTAGCCTTCCTTTATCCCTTTGAGAGTCTTAGGATGTGTTTAAGTGAGAGATAGAGTCCAATCCCGAGTTAGAGAGAGAGTCCAAGTTGTGGGAGAGTTTGAGAGTCTATCTAGAGTTTGGATGGGCTTGGGGGCTCCCTAGGGATGAGGATAAGAGGTTTGGGTCGTAATCCAACACATAGGGACTTTAGATAGGTTCTAGGATGGAAGGAGAGGTCGAAAATCACGTAAAAAAGTGTTTACGTGCATGGCGCTGTCGCGTCAGATCGTGGGGCCGCGTTCATGTCGCGTCTATGCAGCAGGTCGCGTCACTAGGGGCAATGCGCGTAGGTCCCACGAAAAGGGCCATAACTCTCTCCACAGATATCGGATTGATGCGCCGTTTGTTGCGTTGGATTCTAGACTCAGAGGGCTACAAATGATAGTATGATATGCCAAATTTGGATTAGAAATGAGGACGTTATGAGCTCTCAAAGTGAAGGCATGTTTAGAAGATTCGGCAGATTGTACAGTTTTGATGTTTCAAGTGGATTTTGGCCATGGGCTTGAGAATGGACTTGAAATTAAGGGTAAATGGGCTCATAATGGGCCAGAGAAGGACTCCAAAGTGATGACCAATTGGGACATCAATGATATGAACAAGAAATGTGCTCAACTTATAGGCCGAAAACGGGTGTCTACAGCGTTCATGGCAAATACAAATGATAAGGTAACATCTGATTCCTCTTTTGATTCCTGCAATAATTCTGATTTAGATAATTTAGAGGAAACATTCAATGAACTATATGATAAATATAGAGATGTATCTAAATTATTAAAAGCTAGTAAGAAAAACATCACTTGCTTAGAAAACACAAACTCAGATCTAAAATCAGAAAATGAACAGCTAGAAAAATAGTTAACTGAACTTAAAAGAAGTAATGAGGTATTATGTGAAGATCTTAAAGATAAGAATGAACAAATAATTAAATTAGAAAAACAAGCTAGCTCAGAAGAACTAAAAACAGAGATAAACTCATTAACAGAAGAAAATAAAAAGTTATCTAGCACATTGGAAAAATTCACAAATGTTAAAAACTCCCTCATATTAAAAGGTGCTAGAAGATCAGGAAAGAAGAAAAATGGATTAGGATAAACACCCCCAGATAATGAAGAAACCATAGTTTATCCTAAAATATATCCAACACCAAAATTTGTACCTGAACAAAACATTGCATACAAAGCAGATTTCAAATATATAGAAAAAGTAACTAAATTATCCTACTGTAGTCACTGTAACAAGTTAGGACATATCAAAACAACATGCCCAACAAGACACAAGAAGTGGATAATTAAAAGTGCAATCAATGATGCTAACCAATCAGGACCCAAAAGAACTTGGGTACCTAAAGCTTAGTGTTTTCATTTCAGGGAGGCCTTAGAGCATCAAAATGGTACCTGGACAGTGGGTGCTCAAGGCATATGTCAGGAAATAGGAAAATTGTCTCTCAACTAAAAGCTGAAGAAGGAACAGTTACGTATGGAGATAATGGAAAGGCACAGTTATTGGTACTGGATCAGTTGGCAGTAAAGGAAAACCCATAATTGAAGATGTTCTTTGTGTAAAGGGTTTAAAGCATAACCTCATAAGCATCAGCCAACTTTGTGACAAGGGTCACCACATAAAGTTTCAAAAATCCAAGTGTATTATCATGAAGGATGGAGCAGTTATTTTTGAAGCAAATAGAGAAAAGAATTTGTATGTTCTGTATCTTGAAGAACTGAAAGATCAAGATGTCTGTTTGGCAGCAAATAAAGACCAATCAACTGAATTATGGCACAGAAGATTAGGACATTGCAGCTTAGATGGTATGAGGAAATTATTAAAGAAAAACTTAGTGAAAGGTCTACCAAAGGTTAGCACAAAAATGGAAGGTATTTGTAGACCATGTGCAAAAGGAAAGCACACTAAGAGCTCCTTCAAATCAAAGACCGTGGTAACCACCTCAAAACCCTTAGAACTTCTTCATATGGACTTGTTTGGGCCAATGAGGACCACTAGTCTTGGAGGAAAGAATTTTGGGCTTGTCATAGTTGATGACTTCTCCAGATTTACATGGGTATCATTCTTAGAACATAAAGATGACACATTTTAAAACTTTGTCAGTTTCAACAAGAAGGTTCAGAAAGACATGAAATTCAGCATTGTTAGTATTCAATCAGATCATGGAGGTGAATTTCAGAATGAAAAATTTACAAAGTTCTGTGAAAATGAAGGAATTGAGCACAATTTCTCAGCACCAAGAACACCTCAGCAAAATGGAGTTGCTGAGAGGAAGAACATAACCTTATTGGATATGGCAAGAACAATGTTGTCAGAATATGATTTGCCAAGATATTTCTGGGCTGAAGCAATAAACACAGCAAGCTATATCATCAATAGAGTAATGATCAGACCAATCCTAAAGAAGACTGCCTACGAGCTGTACAAGGGAAAGAAGCCAAAGATCAGTCACTTCAGAACATTGGGTGTCCTTGCTTCATCCACAACAATGGAAAAATGGACATTAGTAAGTTAGATGCCAAATCAGATGAAGGTATCTTCATGGGGTACACTTCTAAACCTAAAGGCTATAGAGTATTTAACAAGCAAACTTTATTAATTGAACAATCTGTTCATATCATTTTTTATGAAACTAACTCTTCCTTGAGAAAGGAAGAAGATAGTGACATTGATGATGCAGATAAATTGTCTGAAAAATTAAAGGACACATCAATTGAAGACAAGGATGATCCACCTCTGGAAGACCTACAACAAAAGGACATTACTCATGAAAATCTTCCAAAGGAGTGGAGATACAAGAAAGATCACCCTTCTAAGAATATTATTGGTGATCCATCTGTAGGGGTAAGAACAAGAGGTAATGTAATACCTTGTGATTACTTAGCATTTGTTTCTCAAATAGAGCCTAAGACAGTCAATGAAGCTCTTACTGATGAATCCTGGATAATAGCCATGCAAGATGAACTTAATCAATTCAAGAGAAACCAAGTATGGACACTTGTTCCCAGACCATCAGACTATCCAGTTATTGGCACCAAGTGGGTGTTCAGAAATAAATTGGATGAGACTGGTGTGATCCTAAGAAACAAGGCCAGACTGGTGGCTCAAGGCTATTCCCAAGAGGAAGGCATAGATTTCGATGAAACCTATGGACTTGTAGCTAGACTTGAGGCTATTCGAATCTTACTTGCATATGCATCAGCATTAGATTTAAAATTATTTCAAATGGATGTTAAGTCCACATTTTTAAACAATTTTATTAAAGAGGAAGTCTATGTTGAACAACCTCCGGGTTTTGATGACACAGATTTTCCAAATCATGTTTTTAAACTTCATAAGGCATTGTATGGTTTAAATCAAGCACCTAGAGCCTGGTATGAAAGGCTTAGTTCTTTTTTATTAAATCATGGTTTCACTAGAGGACAGGTAGGTAGCACTCTATTTGTAAAATCGAAAGTTAAAAGCATATTACTTGTACAAATTTATGTAGATAACATTACCTTTAGATCTACTGATGAATCCCTTTGCAAGTATTTTGAAAAGTTGATGCAGGGAGAGATTGAGATGAGCATGATGGGGGAGCTCAATTCTTTCCTTGGATTACAAATCAAGGAAGGAAAAGATGTCACATCTGTCAAGCCAAATACACCAAGAAGCTTCTAAAGAAATTTGGATTCGATAACTCCAAGCCACTGTCAACACCTATGAGTACATCAATAAGGATGGACAGTGACAGGAATGGTAAGAAGATAGATCAAAAGACCTATAGAGGTATGATAGGGTCTTTGCTTTATTTAATAGCTAGCAGACCTGATATTTTATTTAGTGTATGTATGTGTGCTAGGTATCAAGCAGATCCTAGAGAATCTCATTTAATCAGTGTCAAAAGAATTTTCATATATTTAGCTAGAACTCATGATTTAGGTCTGTGGTATCCGAAATCATGTGAAATTAACTTGATAGGATACTCTGATGCTGACTACGCTGGATGCAAGGTAGATAGAAAAAGCACCAGTGGATGTTGTCAATTCCTTGCAGAATGTTTGATATCATGGTCCTCCAAAAGTAAAATTCAGTGGCACTATCGACTGCTGAAGCTGAGTATGTTGCTGCTGGGAGCTGCTGTACACAACTCCTGTGGATTAAGCAATAACTTGAGGACTATGGACTTCACATCAAAACAATTCCTCTGCTGTGTGACAACACGTGCTATAAATCTCACCAAAAACCCAGTACAGCATTCAAGGACCAAGCACATTGAGGTTAGATACCATTTCATTCGAGATCATATAGCTAATGGTAATTTAGAAATATCTTTTATTGATACAAATGGTCAGTTAGCAGATATCTTCACTAAAGCCTTACTCGAAGAGAGATTCACGTCTCTTAGAAGGGAATTAGGCATGTGTATTTGTGAAAAGATCTCTGTTTATACTGATATATAAATTTTCAGAATTTAAGGTATCTTTCTCTCCATGGAGTTAAGCAAAAGATATACTCAATTATCCTATTTTTGACGGTCACTCTTGAAAAAGTCCTTTTGAAAAAGTCAAACTTGTTTGTCGTTTCCTCCCGCTTTTTGGCGCTTCATTTTTTTTTTTGACTCCAAAATCTATGTGGGAACGACTCATCTCCTACCTTTATCTTTTCCCTCTTTCGTCTGGTTGCCTGAGCCGATGCCTTAACGATTTGACATCGACTCTCTATAAAAATTGAAGCCTCTCACTTCTTCCCGCGAAGAATTTCTTGAGGGATTTCACTCCTGTCACCATCTCCTCCCTCCTAAAAACCTACTCCACCCAAATTCGTGGCCACATCAACTGTTTTCGGCAGTCTTGGGGGCTACAGTGTTGAGTTTCTAACAACCGAGCAGCAGGAGAGGTTTACGTTTGTGAAATCAAAGCTTTGTGGCAATAAAGCAGTGGATATTGCTGATCTTGAGAAGAACGGCATGCACAGCATAGTAGCCGCCATGAGCAGAATGCAGTGGTCAGTCATCTGGACCTTTTCAGAGGTAAGCTATCTAGACCTCGTGAAGGCATTTTATGTGTGCTTGAAATCTGACGCAGATGGGTCCCTGACATCCTTAGTCAAGGGAACCCCGATCAAGATTGATCATGATCTTCTGAAGACCTTGTTTGGGGTGAGCATGACCGGTCACAGTGGAATCCACACTGTGGACACCCAGGTCAAGGGTCTAGGAATTATTGGTCCTGAATTCCGGTTAAAAGATGGGAAAATAGACATAAATCAACTGAATGCTTTCAACCGTCTCCTACACTTTATAGTCTGTCAGATACTTGTTCCTAGCTAGAAGTGCTACTTTTTCAACCTACACAAAGGCAGACTCAGATATGATGTTCTGGGTCGTTCAGAATAAAGAAATCAACATGGCCGAAGTGATGATGGAAAGGATGAAGTTTGCCCATGATCAAATCTGGGATACCAAGAGTAAGTTAAATGTATCCCTGCCTTATGCTCATCTGCTCACCAAAGTTTTTAAACATTTTGGAGTAGATGTGTTTGGCGTTGTTGTAGAAAAGATGGACCAAGCAATTAGGTCCAGAAATTTGAGGAAAAGTGGATTTTCAGTGGTCAACGGAGTATGGACCAAGACCTCTGTGGCTGAGGGTGAACCCATCATAGGGGAAGCTCAAGACGTCCAACTAGAGGCAGCAGCAGTAGAGTCAGAGGGACCATCAGCAGTTGCAGAACCAGCAGCAGAAGAGGCCGCAGTGTCTAGATCTTCACAAGAAGTAGCTGCAGTCAGAGAAGATTCAATGGAAACTTCAGTAGCATCTATGCTTCGAGAAGTATTGGATTCCATTCTCTCCACCCCAGTGATTCCAGAAACTGGTGGGAGTTTGGAAGAAGAGGTTGTGGCATCAGGCCACCTGGAAGAATCCGTGACAGATGCTCCAATTCAGAAGGAGTCATCAATTGTTTTAGAGGATAGTGTGATGGAAGATGCTCCCATTCAGGGGTAGCAAGAAATTGAGCAAGAAGCAGCAGCATCTCAGGGGGAGCAATCGACAGATGCCCCTGAAAGTGAAAGACCCAATATTGTTCATACTGAAGATCCTGAACCAGTTGAAAAGAGAAGCAAGAAAATTGCTCATAGAAGGCAGATGAAAATTCCAAAGAAAATGAACTTGAAGCCTATCCTGAAGAGGTTGGATGAAAAAGGTGAGATCTTGAGGTCAGTGCAGTCAGATGTGAGTTCTGTTATTGTCCGCCAGGAATCAATGTCCAATGACATTTCTCAGATAAGAAATGCCATGAAGTGGTTCAATAAGGAAATGGGCACTATGAAGATGATGGTGTCTGAGATTTTGAAGGCAGCGGGATCTGCAGATTCTACTCCTCACCCTTCTGTCCCTCAGAGCACTACAGGAGATGTTCCTAGGCCATCAGGGCCCTCTCTTCAAGAGTGCGGGCCTCTAGGGCAAAGTGAAGGTATTTCAGGGCCATCCGGGCCCATTGTTGTTGATCAAGACGAGCAGCCATCAAGGACTTCAGTTGATGCGCCAGCAGGGCCATCAGGGCCAAGTATTGCAGCACATGTTTCAGAAAATTTGCCTATTTTAGATGCTGATGTCTGTAAGGGGACTGAGCCATCCAAGCAAGAGATAGCAGCAGGCAAGCAGTCAGCAGAAGTGGTTGGACCTCCTAAGCACTTGGTTGTTGAGCCACCAGGGCTAGTGTTCTCCGAGGCTGGGCAGCAGGATGTAACAGAGTCAGCAGTTGCTCCTGAAGCCCCTGAGTCTTGATTCCTTGCAACTCCAGCCCCTTCCTCACCACCATCCTCTTCCACAGCACCTCCAGCTCCACCCACCTTCAAACAACCATTGCCCCGCACAATTTCCTCACCAACACCCTTTCAATCTCAATCTTCCCTCTCTCCTACTTCCTTCCCAATCCGTCCTCTTTCTGCATCTATTACTAAAGACCCTCCAGCGTCCTCATCAAGTTGGGCATCCTCCTCATCTGGTCATTCTTCCACCTTTGATCCCAGGTCACTTCTTTATCCTCCTACTCCACCAACATCAATTACTTTCATACCTGAAAACCCTCAACTTGGCAGCGCCCTTCTCACCCAACCTGAGGATGAGTTTGAACGCTCAACACTCACCTCAATTCTGGCAGTTGCCAATCATGTCCACAGGACTGATTCTCCCAGTCCTGCTCAGAAAAAGAGAAAACTCTCAACCTCTATCTCTCTACCCTCTACACCCAAATTTCCTCCTCTTTGGTTCTCCCTCACTGCTGAAATCAACAGGAGACCAATCTATCGAGAATATCTGCAGAAATGCATTCTCTCTACAATTTTTGGCCTTCCCCATCTTAACCTCACTGAACATCTTCACATTGTTCTTCCCTATTGCCACATATCCAAAGCAAACCAATCCCACATCTTCCAGTCAGCTGAGTGCAAGACTGAAGACCAGTGGGCAAAAGGGCAAAAGACTCTCTACAGTAAATACCTCAAAGCCAAAGCAGACAGCATTTCTCATCGAGATCACCCACTCTCTCTCTCTGAGTGGTTTGTGTTTCATCATCAAACTGCCTGGGGCCAGTTCATTCTTAAGGAAATCAGAATAGCAAGGCATTTTCAGCTCTACAATGATTACTGCTATCTGAATAAACTCCATGAGGTTCAGTTTAGTCAATTCCATGGCGCCCTTGCTCTCCTCCGGACTGAACATCCTGTCAATTGCTCCTTCCAAGTAGATTTCACCAGCCTCAAAATGCCTGACACAGTTTTCCTTCCCAAGTTACACTCATTAGTATTTGACTCCTCCGCTGGCTCTCATGCTTTTGAGAGATTTCCTCGGGTAATGGGTCGACTGTCAGCTAAGCAAGCTCGCCTCCCCTCATTTTAGAGATTTATCTTCAGAGAATATCACTTGGGTCACCTCTCCTCTGATGTTCTAGCTCCGCTAATTTCCGAATGTGAAAGGCTTTCTCCCACAGACTGGGAAAAGCACTACCATCAATCCGCTCTCTAGTTGGAATCAATAAACAGTTCCTTGGTCAGGGCAGGCAAGCCTCGTCTATCTGCTGAAGCCTTCTTGGACCTGAATTCCATTAATCCCGTTCAAGAACTATATGGTCAATGTGCTTCCAAGTATTCAGCTTACAACTCTTTGAAGAAGGACCTGCATGATCACCAGCTCTTCTATCCTATCACACTGGATTGTTTCCTTCAGCGTGCTAGTTTTGCTAAGAGCAGCTACTTCAGATTTATTCTTGACAAGGATTAGTATGCGCTCTTCTTGGAAGATCAACGACAGCTTTACATTAAGCACATGATCTCTTCCATGGGTGACTCCTTTGTTATAGAGTCTGGGGTTTTCCAACAACTTTTTAAAGAACAACAGCTTAAGGCATGGGCTGTTATTTCTCACCATGCCTCTCTTCTTTCTCCTCTACTCTATCTTCCTGTACCTTCTCAAAAGTAATACCATATCTTTGTTTGCGTGTCCCTTCTCTTCTTCTTTGTCTCCGTTTATTTTTTTTGCTTACTGACAAAAAGGGGGAGAAATTTCCTTCGCATTTCTGACATTCAAAACTTTCATTTTCAGAAATACAAAGTTAGGTCACTAATGCTTATTGATAAGTTTAGTTGTGTTTTGTCATCACCAAAAAGGGGGAGATTGATGATCAGTCTGTCCTCATGCAATTTTAATAAATTATATATTTATTTTGGTGATTAACAAAACCAGGTCAAAGATTACTAACACATATTCCATAAGTTTTGAGCACAAGAAATACTACAGGAAAATCAAGCAAATTTGGTAAGTGAAGCAATATTAAGTTCAGCATGAAATTTCTCTGAGTCCTCATCGACTTTTCTTTTGCTACAACGATTTCAGTAGAATTGTAAAGATCTCAACGTAACGATTTGCTCATCACAACGATTCCTTTAGTCATCGTAACGATTTGCTCATCGCAACGATTCCTTTAGTCATCGTAACGAATTGCTCATCGCAACGATTCCTTTAGTCATCACGACGATTTGCTTTATGCAACGATTTCTTAAGTGTTCATAACGATTTCTTCATTGAACACAATGATTTGCTTTATGCAACGATTTCTTAAGTGTTCATAACAATTTCTTCATTGAACACAATGATTTGCTTTATGCAACGATTTCTTAAGTGTTCATAATGATTTCTTCATTGAACACAACGATTTGCTTTATGCAATGATTTCTTAAGTGTTCATAACGATTTCTTCATTGAACACAACGATTTGCTACTGGTCAAAGCAATAAATAGTCAAAGTCATCGCGCATATTCTTCTGACACCTTTGCATTTAATGTAGACTGAACGTATCTCTGCATGCATGCAGACGATAATGTCCATTATCATGATTACTCTGTATACATCTTTTAGATATAGAAAAATGGCATTACTATTTTGGTGAATATTCACATCAACGTTTACTGACAACAAGAGACAACCTAGCTCTTTACTGTTCTAGCATTTAATATATGTAGGGCCCTAAAGACATTCTGTCATACAACGTTGGACCATATAGACACCAGAAGATCCTATCTCTTTGCGTGCACAAATGGATGAAATACTATTGACTGGAAGCTTCTATGTGTCAAGCAGTCTAACGTTTACCAAAGCTAGAGACAACGGATACTTTAACGAATACTTTTCAAATTGAAGTTATAACTACAAGTCAGTAGTTCCAAAAGAAGACAGCAGACTGACCAACGAATACTACAAGCAAGTCTTAGCAATTCAAATCTTCTGTGAGAATCCAAGAGCCAAGCGTCACATTCCTGATCTGTCTCAAGCTCTTTAGCTCTCTGTGCTGCAATAGAAATCTTGAGAGAGAGCCTGTGTAGTTCTGAGAAAGACCACTATGTAGATCTCCTTCTCTCAGGGCTATTTTTGCTTCAGATCGTTGCTTGTTAAAGCTTGATCTAGGGGCTTGATTTCATTGCTCATCTTTTTGTGTTATTCCCTTCTATGGTGAAGGAAGACCTGGTGGGGTATCCAGGGTGTTGTAGTTCCCTTCGTGTGAAGGAAGACCAGCTAAGCTGGGTGTTGTAATGCTCATAGGGGGACTGTACCCTTGTTAGTAGAATCCTGAGCTGTTGCTAAGGGACTGGACGTAGGACTCCTAAGGAGAGGAGGTCTGAACCAGGATAATTCCTTATGTTGTGTGATTGATTTCTTGTGTGACTATTGTTTATACTAACCTTCATTGAATATCACCTTTGTGTGTATGTTTTTAAGTACAAGTACTGACTAAGTTAATTTTAAAAAGACCCATTCACCCCCCCCCCTTTGGGCTTGTCAACTGGGCAATAGATAGCATGCTAGGTCAAACATTAAAGCATGAAAAATGAAAATTAAAGTTGGTTTGCATGGATTGTGGGGGAGATCCGGCGAAGGGTTCCCGGATTAGGGTTTCGCCTGTGAAGGCGATAGACCCGGCTGTCGCGACCAGGTCGTGACAGGCCGACCCGTCGCGACAGGGTTTCCTATCGCGCCATGTCGGGGCGTCGTGATCATAAGGCGACACTTCCCTTTGTTGCGACCACAGCCGAGTGAGCTTGTGGTGCTTGTTTCATCTGATTATCGTTTAAGTTTCGTGCATGGCAATGCTAGTGAAGCATTGACACTTGTGGCACTTTTCAAGCGTGTCGTTTGTGTGTTGTTTATGTGATAAGGGTGGTGCTCATGAAGGTAGCATGCTTTTACGTGGCGTTTACATGATTTGAGTGTCGTGCATGAGTGTGCATGGCTAGTGGTTTGACGTTATGATTATTGTAATATAACTTGTATAGTTAGTTTGAGGTGACTGGGCAGTGAAGGTCATGTGTGAACCTAGCCCTAGTCTATTGTTCTCTTTTAAAGAGTATTATAATGATATATGTGTTAAATATTGTTTGTTGCCATAGAGGTCACGGAGTGACCAATGACAGGCAAGGTTGTGTTGCACTATTGTAATACAAGTATGTACCAGTGTAAGATGGTTTGGAGGTCACATGGTGACTGATGACAAGCCAAGTTATTATCGATTGGTGTGATTTATGTAAGTTCTTGTGTAGGTTAGCTTGTAGGTCACAGGGTGACCGGAACAAGCTACTTCTCATTTGTGTACCGTGGTTTCTAATAAAGATTATATATTAAAAATCGTAGTTTGTGCTAGCCGAGTGTGGTGGTCCGGCGCCTATTCCAGAATACCTCTTCAGTTGGGTGCCCCAGGTTCTGTGTGAGCCAGGCATGTGTGTGTGTGCTCGGGGCTTGTCCCGGTACTGGGTACCGTCGAGGTCTGTGTCATCTGTCTTGGACATCCTCACTCCTGTGTTTGAGTAGTACGTCCGGCTGAGGAAAAGATGACTGGGGGCATCGACTTCTGTTTGTGGGTGTGTAGTCGCTTGTAGCGCACTCATGGTTGGGGGTATGGACACCAATAGACATACTGGTCCCCCGCTAGTCCTGTGTTTCCAGTGCCTCACTTTACGGAGCTCGGGCCAGAGTCTCGAAAGGTGCCAGGCATGGGCCTACGGGGTGCGTGACTTGCAAGTTGTGGTGTTAGTTGGTCTCCACTGTTCTTTGACTTGTGGTTGTGGAGCAGCAGTTGGACCTTACGTCCGTGGCTTTGAGACTGAGAGGTAGTTCTTGTGCTGTGTTATCCGGGTGGAATACTGGCATCATGAACCAATAGTTCATTCCCGTGTGGTGGCATCGTGCTTTCCGACTCGTGCTTTGCTACCGGTTGTAGTTGTGGTTGGTGAGCAGAGACTCACTAGTTGTAGTTTGATTGGTTGTTGTGTGCCCTGGTGGTGGCACAGCTGTGTTTGTGGTTCGGTGGTGGTACCTCGTGGAGGTAGGTACTTGTACCCTTTGTGGGTATTTGTTTCTCGTGGTACGCTAAGTACTAGCCCTTTTAGGTGGTTAGCCCTTTTAGGTGGTGTAGTGGAGCTGTGCTCCGTGAAGGTCATGCGGTGAGACCTTCCATTTGTTGTGTTTTACCCTTCCTTGGGTAAACTTCCCAATAAGGTTTCAATGTGTGATGGATTGGCATCGTGGTAGCCAGTCCAGTTACTTAAGTGTGGCATTCGATATATCGTGGTTTTAGGGTATAAATGACTAGCTCTTGGTTAGCGGTCCTGTTACCCATGTGTTTGAGGTTCGCCAGTGAAGCTTGTAGTCTAGGTAGTGATCTGCCTATGTGGCTTGCAGCTTAGGCAACTAGTTGTTGAGGTGGTGTGCCCGTGAGGCTTGTGGCCTAGGCTTTACAGTTGTGGAGTGGACTAGTGTGTTGTGCTAGTCTTGTTGTTCTTCTTCTCTTCAAGGACTATATGTTTATTGTAAGTTTATGTTTTAGTTGTTGTTTATTATGAATGTGTGAGCCTGATATGGTTTGACTATCGGTGTTGCCAATGAGACCCACTGGGGTTAAGGTTCTCTTGTGTTGCGTTTGGTTTTGGGTGGTTCTCTACTGAGTTGGTGACTTGTTGAGGCTCACTCCCCTACAGTTCCTTTCAGGGTTTACCATTGGTATGGCTTGCGAAGCGTTTTGACAGACTTGTACCACCAGTAGTAGTGTTACTGGAGTTGTGTGAGCATGTGCTCCCTCGGGGTATGCCCCAGATAGTTGTACTCTTTTTTATTTGGACATGTAATAATGTAATGGAATAGTTGTAAATTATTATATGCAAATATGAGCACATGTACTTTCTTGTGTCTTATACTATTGTGGTTGTCTTTTATATTCTTACTGGACACGTGTACGAGCTATCCCTTGCGAGACTTCGGTCTGTTCGCGGGAGGCAGATCTGGATATGGAGCCTTATTGGGCATAAGTATCTAAGGCCGTTACAGTTGGTATCAGAGCAATGGTCCAGTTAGAATATGAGAAGACATTAAGGTTACAATGTCCCAATACATGATTTAATGTCCACTGTTGGTAGTAAGTCTATGGTTTCTTGTGCTTTTTAGTACGGTTTTCACATGAGTTATGGTATATGAATTGTGTGTATAGCTGGTCAGATTAGTGATTGCGGGTAATGGCAGGGAAATGGTATGGTTGGTGGTGTAGTGTGAGTAGTTATTGGGGTGTCAGTTGTGGTTAAAGTATAGTTGATTATAGACTTTTTATTATAGAAATTGAAAGAATTGGTGAATTCAGTTATAAAATTTAGTAAAAAGTGTTTTAATAAGGATCAGAGTTGATAGAGATTGATATAAGGTATTGCTGTCATGGAATGGTAGAGCGAATAGTGTTATGATGAGGAATAAGGCTCTGTGATCAGGTGTTAAATGGGTGAATTGTGGCTGAGAACTGTAGCACAGACAGTCATTGAGGTTGAGATTTATGTTAATAAAATGTTAAGGAACATCTTGGATAATAATATGATTAATGGCATCCTAGGTTTGAAATGATTAAGTGAGGTAGTCTAGCTTAAGATGAGATGTTGGTAAGTAGAGGAGAAGTGATCAAGATGGTCCTTAAGTGTGATTTGTGATTAAGAATAATTGCAGTAAAGAGTTTAAAGGTAGTGCTGATATGAATAATGAGGATAATAGAAAATATGATATAGAAACCTATGTAAGTATGTGCAGAGGTGAATAGTTGGCTAAAGAAAGAGTAAGGAAAATAGTGAGAAGTTAAATTTCTCTTGAGAATTTTATAAAAGGGATATTTGCTTAGTGAATGGCAGTTTATGAAGATTTCATAGGAAGATTTGTATAAGGTTGCAGTGTTAAAGATAAGAGTAGTGGTGCCAGCATTTGGGTGTAGATTGCGGGAGCAGAGAAGGAAAATTGGTGTCAGAGATAGATTGAAGTTAAACCTAAACAATTAAAGTAAGTTGATGTTATGCAAGTCAGAATAGAAAAGGTTTAAGTTTATGGAGAAGTAAAGGGGAAGTAGCAAAGTGGATTATGAATGGATATTTATGAATGAGTAGTAGTAGTGAAAATGTTTATATTTGGCAGTAAATTAGCAATGTGGAATAAAGGAATCAAGTAGAATAAATCATTGTGTTCAAAAGAAATAATTTTAGTTTATAGTTATGGTGGAGAGTAGTAAGGATTGTATCATAGATGGCACCTTGAGATTAATTAGTTAATAGAATAGTTAAGAGAAACATTTTGCAGAAATGGTGTTATGCTATTGATAGTAAAGATAAAGTTTAGTATTAATGATCAGGTGAGGAAAAAGAATGTGGTAGATTATAAAATAGTGCTAATTAAATGATTCAGGAAGTGTCTAATAAGAATCTGTATAATGGTATGCAGTAAGGTGATCCAGATGAATAAATGAATTTTGTTATAAGAATATTTTCAAAAATTTGAAGTAAAGTTATTATCAATTAAGGAATAGCGAGCAGATTAAGGTATAGCAAAAGGGAACAGAAAAAGTGAGGAGTAGTATGATCAGTTTAATGGTAAAGAAATTTTGAGATTTGATGTCATATAATTGAGCGAGGCTTGAGTAAAGGTAAAGGTAAATTTTCGGGTATGTGCAACAGTGAGAATGGAAAATTATGAAAAGATATGAATTAGGTTTATTAAATCAGTTAGAGAATATTGTTTGAAGCAAAGAAAATATATAAAGGGGAAAGTATATCAATAGAAATATATAAAGATTCAGAATTCAGTATGGCACAGATATAGTAGAAGATAGAATATGAGTTGAGTCAATTAAGTGGTGTTAATATATGATAACAGAAATGTAAAGTTAGTTGGAAAGTATGATTTAAAGCAAGATATGTTATTAATGGATTAAGGGAATCTAGAATTCATGAAATATCTGGTGAAATGTTTAGTATGATCAGAGTAGCGCAGTGGAAGTGTGGAAGAGTTTAATATTCATAGGTTATCCGAAGTTTAAGTAATTAAAAGAAAGTCTAAGATTTGTGCGTAGTTGAGCAAAGAAGCAAGGGTTCTTAGTTGAATATGAGTTGAAGCAGTTTATGTAGAATGATTAGAAAAGGCAAGAAACTTAAAGATGATAATGCAATTTTGCAAGAAATAAGTAATTGAGAATATGAAGACAGATAAAGTAAAGTAATGGTTAGTGGTGATAAGTAAATAGTGGAATGGTACCAAGAAATTTGAAATTTTAAGTAAGGTTAGTATAGTAGAGTATCCAAAGATAACAAGGTAAAGTGAAAGGATTTAAGCAAGAAAAATGGCCTAGAAAGAAATGTTGCAAACACAACTAGGAAAATATGGAAGTAGGTTGAGTCCAAAGAGATAAAGCGTCAATAGCAGGGTAAAATCGCCTATAGTTGAAAGGTAAAGAATGGCAGATTCAATCTAGGAAATAAGGTTATTGTGGAATAAATTTAAAAAGAAAGAGAAGGCAGAACCAGTATGGAAATGAGCAGATGGTTTGAAAGAAAGATGTAGAGGAAGCATATCCTACTTGTTCTGCATATGGCTTTGTTTCTTTTTAGGTGATAGTTTGATTTACTGTGGTTCGTTTTGAATGTCGAGGATGACATTTCTTTTTAGGTGATAGGAATGTAACGTAGTGTGTTTTTTGAATTTTCATGGATTCTCATTTAGCGGTAGTTTGGATCTGCGTTTGTTGGCTTTGGTGTGGTGCTCATGACCAATGTGGGCTCATTGAGCCTTGGTCGTGGTTTCCGAGCGTGTGCGGGGCTTAGTGGGCCAGTAGGTTAGGCCCGTAGCACCCGTTGGTTCACTGGATGTGAACGCGACGGTATTGTTGGTCACGTTCTGAACGCGACGGCCTTGGTGGTCGCGTTCTGGTTACTGCTGTTGAGGTCGACATCTGCATGTGCACTGCGTGTCGTGCACGGGGCGAGGCTTGCTGACGTCGGTAATGGGAAGTCGACAGTCACCTAGGTTGCGACGTGGTCCTACATCACGTTCTTAACCACCAGGTGTTTTTAAGTTGGTTTAGGCTGGACAGAGCAGGGAAAGCTCTGCTCGGCCAACGGAGGTTGCTGTGGCGGATTTTGGGGTGATTAGTAGTTCCGGCGAGGTTTTCGACGCGCTCTCGATGTGAGGATGTCGCATGGAGTGGAGGAGACATCGTGTTGTATCCAGATTGTGTGTTCTTCATGTAGGTAGGGAGATTCCACCATGTTTGATTGCATGGATTGCATGTAGTGCGTATTAGATTGGTTTAATGCTTTAAGAACAATAGATAGCATGCTAGGTTACACATTAAAGCATGAAAAATGGAAATTAAAGGTGGTTTGCGTGGATTGTGGGGGAGATCCGGCGAAGGGTTCCCAGATTAGGGTTTCGCCTTTGAAGGTGACAGACCCGGCTGTCGCGACCCGGGTTTCCGATCGCGCCATGTTGGGGCGTCACGATCATAAGGCGACACTTCTCTTTATCGCGACCACAGCCGAGTGAGCTTGTGGTGCTTGTTTCATCCGATTATCACTTAAGTTTCGTGCACGGAAATGCTAGTGAAGCATTGACACTTGTGGCGGTTGTAAAGCGTGTCATTTGTGCATTGTTTACGTGATAAGGGTGGTGCTCACGAAGGGAGCATGCTTTTACGTGGCGTTTACATGATTTGAGTGCCGTGCATGAGTGTGCATGGCTAGTGGTTCGACCTTATGATTATTGTAATACAACTTGTATAGTTAGTTTGAGGTGACTGGGCAGTGAAGGTCATGTGTGAACCTAGCCCTAGTCTATTGTTCTCTTTTAAAGAGTATTATAATGATATATGTGTTAAATATTGTTTGTTGCCATAGAGGTCACGGAGTGACCAATGACAGACAAGGTTGTGTTGCACTATTGTAATACAAGTATGTACCAGTGTAAGATGGTTTGGAGGTCACATGGTGACTGATGACAAGCCAAGTTATTATCGATTAGTGTGATTTATGTAAGTGCTTGTGTAGGTTAGCTTGTAGGTCACAGGGTGACCGGAACAAGCTACTTCTCGTTTGTGTACTGTGGTTTGTAATAAAGAATATATATTAAAAATCGTAGTTTGTTCTAGCCGAGTGTGGTGGTCCGGCGCCTATTCCGGAATACCTCTTCAGTTGGGTGCCCTAGGTTCTGTGTGAGCCAGGCATGTGTGTGTGTGCTCGGGGCTTGTCTCGGTACTGGGTACCGTCGAGGTCTGTGTCATCTGTCTTGGACATCCTCACTCCTGTGTTTGAGTAGTACGTCCGGTTGAGGAAAAGATGACTGGGGGCATCGACTTCTGTTTGTGGGTGTGTAGTCGCTTGTAGCGCACTCGTGGTTGGGCGTACGGACACCAATAGACATACTGGTCCCCCGCTAGTCCTATGTTTCCAGTGCCTCACTTTAGGGAGCTCGGGCCAGAGTCTATAATGGTGCCAGGCATGGGCCTACGGGGTGCGTGACTTGCAAGTTGTGGTGTTAGTTGGTCTCCACTGTTCTTTGACTTGTGGTTGTGGAGCGGCAGTTGCACCTTACGTCCGTGGCTGTGAGACTGAGAGGTAGTTCTTGTGTTGTGTTATCTGGGTGGAATACTGGCATCATGAACCAGTAGTTCGTGTCCGTATAGTGGCGTCGTGCTTTCCGACTCGTGCTTTGCTACTGGTTGTAGTTGTGGTTGGTGAGCGGAGACTCACTGGTTGCAGTTTGACTTGTTGTGGTGTGCCCTGGTGGTGGCACAATTGTGTTTGTGGTTCGGTGGTGGTACCTCATGGAGGTAGTACTTGTACCCTTTGTGGGTATCCGTTTCTCGTGGTACGCTGAGTACTAGCCTTTTCAAGTGGTGTAGTGGAGCTGTGCTCTGTGAAGGTCATGCGGTGAGACCTTCCATTTGTTGTGTTTTACCCTTCCTTGGGTAAACTTCCGAATAAGGTTTCAATGTGTGATGGATTGGCATCGTGGTAGCCAGTCTTGTTACTTAAGTGTGACATTCAATATATTGTGGTTTTGGGGTATAAAGGACTAGCTCTTGGTTAGCGGTCCTGTTACCCATATGTTTGAGGTTCGCTAGTGAAGCTTGTAGTCTAGGCAGTGATTTGCCTATGTGGCTTGTAGCTTAGGAGACTAGTTGTTGAGGTGGTATGACCTAGGCTTTACAGTTGTGGAGTGGACTAGTGTGTTGTGCTAGTCCTGTTGTTCTTCTTCTCTTCAAGGACTATATGTTTATTGTAAGTTTATGTTTTAGTTGCTGTTTATTATGAATGTGTGAGCCTGATATGGTTTGGCTATCGGTGTTGCCAATGAGACCCACTGGGGTTGAGGTTCTCCTGTGTTGCGTGTGGTTTTGGGTGGTTCCCTATTGAGCTGGTGACTTGTTGATGCTCACTCCCCTGTAGTTCTTTTCAGAGTTTTCTATTGGTATGGCTTGCGAAGCGTTGTGACAGACTTGTACCACCAGCAGTAGTGTTACTGGAGTTGTGTGAACTTGTGCTCCCTAGGGGTGTGCCCCAGGTAGTTGTACTCTTTTTAATTTGGACATGTAATAATGTAATGAGACAGTTGTAAATTGTTATATTCAGATATGAGAATATGTACTTTCTTGTGTCTTATACTATTGTGGTTGTCTTTTATATTCTTACTGGACACGTGTACGAGCTATCCCTTGGGAGATTTCGGTTCGTTCGCGGGAGGCGGATCTAGATATGGAGCCTTATTGGGCATAAGTATCTAGGGCCGTTCCACTGCGTCCTCTCGAGCTAGTGCAAACACTCGGGCTTGCGCCCGAGGCCTTCCCGGTCTCCCTATCACTAGCGCTGCTGTCGCTGCCACTGCTGAGGTTGGCACTCCTCTCTGAACATTCTACTGTAGTATAGGGCAATCTCGAATTTGATGCTCGGTGCTGCCACACTTGAGACACTTCCTTGCTAGCTTCCAACACTCGCTCTCTTCGTGTTCCCTTCCACAGTGAGGACAAATCTTCTTGTCGCTGGGCCTGAAGCTGGGTGACGGTGGCGTAACCGCCTGCTTACTAGAAGCCACCACTAGATGCTGGGGTGACTGGTACGCTGCCTTCTTCTTGTCTTGCCTCTAGAAAGGTGGTACGGGCCTCTTCTGAGCTGCCCTCTTCTCCTCCAAGCACTGGTCCATCTCACTCTCCTGCCTGCATGTTGCGCTAAGAGCCTCGTCGAAGGTGCGGTGGTCAAAAGCAACAAACCTCGACCTAAGTGATGGTTTGAGCCCCATCACAAACTTCTTTGCCTTCCTGTGCTCATCAACCACTATATGAGGAGCAAACTTGGAAAGTTCTGCAAACCTGGCCTCATACTCCAAGATAGTCATGGAGCCCTAAGTAAGAGAGAGAAACTCCTGCTCCATCTTATTCTGGATGTGCTCGGGGATGAACTTGGACCGAAATAGCCTCGGAACTCAGCCCAAGTCACCTCAATGGCACCATCCTCATACCTGGTACGTAGTAGGGAGACCCACCAAACATCGGCTCTCTCCTGCAAAACACAACCATAAGCACCATCTAAACAAAACCTTAACCTTACACAAGTACATATACTTTAAGTACCTGTAGCATATAAGTAGTCAGGCTGACTTTGTCCTCTTCAGCACACCTTATAGCCCGAAAAATCTTCTCCACTTCCCTCATCCAGCTCTCTACTAAGAGAGGCTGACTCTCCCACTTAAAAGAAGGTGGAGCCATCCTCTTAAACCTCTCCATGATGGACGGACCACCATGGCCATGCTCCTAAGGAACTGAAGCTGGAGCTTGAGCCTGAGACAACAAGCAATACATAAACAATCATGCATTCAACAAAACAGACTACTCCCTATTAAACAACTCTAACATGTGCCTGCAATTGAGCCTGCAGTACCGCCTGAGTTTACGCCTGGGTCTGCATTGCCTGAACTAGGCCTTGCATGAACACGCCGTAATCCACAGGTGGTGGTGGAGGGATTATTGTGGGACCCTGGGGTGCTGGGGCCTACTGCTCACCCCTCTCCTCACGCCTATGCTCGTCATCCCGAGCCTGAGCACCCCGCCTACCACGGCTCGCCATAGCCTGTAAAATAATTAACTTAGTTAGAATCTAAGTTACTTAGTCCTAACCATTTTCTTAACTATCTTTAATTCATTATTAGATATTTTCCATATATATGGACTAATTCTATAAAGACTTTGAAATATTGTGTAGATGATGGCATATTCATGTACAATCTCAACCCGTTGCTCTGATACCAATCTTTGTAACGACCCTCTTTATACCGGTACGATTATACCAATCCACATCGATACAAAGGGTGCCGTCACAGTGGGACATTTACCCAACATAACACAATAGGTCGAGATGTACATAAATAACAAAAGAGAGTACAACAAAAATAGAAATCTTATTCCATCATCATCACACATTCCACAGTCTATATAGTAGCAATGTAAATAACAATTTTCCACAATTATACAAGTCCAAATCATAATGTCAATGTTCACATACTAATGAAAGAAAGTGTAAACTAGTCAACAATCTCCACAAGTGCAGCTACTCCTCTCGCTCGGAGTCACTCCTCACTATGTCCTCCTCTAGCACGGGGACACCTGTCTCACCTGCATGTTAAAGCAAGTATGAGTCTTCCAAAAAGACCCAGCAAGCAACCTAAAGGTACATCCTTATACATATCACATACATGCTATTCTATTAAACAATAAGAGAAATACATGGCACATGCTTCATGTCAATTAAACTAATATCCATGAATAACCTATAACATGCTTTCTACACATAATATGTAACATGATTCATGGTTTCAATTTCTATTCATATCATTTCATAATTCTACACAATTAGATCATGGAATTATGCACATAGTAACTAACAATCCTAGCATGATATCTAACATTTTTCACATGCTTTTAAGACACATATCCACATCTTTTGTTTGCTGTTTTAACATAATTAAATCTCATTCACATGATTTCACATCTTTTCACATGCTAACACATTTACACAACTCTATCACATGATCACATTGCACAATTTCACACTTTTCACACTTTTACACATTAATTTGCCATGACACATAGTCCGAACCACCATAAAGAAGGACACACATTCACATAACACATACCCATCACCTAGGCAATATAGTGACGAATCTTGGTAACTACGCAGAACCGGGAGAAGCTCTCTCCACCCTAACCAGTGGTACTTGTCCACCTCCAGGATTTCATCTTGATGCCCACAGGATATCACATACACAATGAGCCTTCCCATAAGGACTTTTCTACAGTACGGCTCCACAGCCTTCTATGGTAGTAGTGTCAATTTCGGCACATATTACTCATTATCCCACTTAATCACATGGTTTCATTCACCTACATGTATTATTTAGCCCATTCACATGCACTTTAATTAAACATACATATCTCAGGTTACAAAACTTAATATGACTATTTCATAGTGACAAATAAATCATAACAGTACCTAAACATGCTGCTAATCATTGAAAATTACATGATTTAAATCAAACACGCTTAACATGGCTTAAATACACTTTTAAAATACAAATCGTACCTGTGGATATCAAATTAGTATCAAATTTTACCCACAGACTTTATACATGCAATAAGTCATATGTCTAATTTTTTAGATTTTTTGCAATAGTAAAACTATTTTTAACTTTTAAAACAGATTTCATGCAAATTTACCATAATATTCCACTTAATATGATAGACACTAAAACAGTCAGTTCTAATAGGTTTAAAACATGTGAACAGTATCCCTAAGATCATGAAAATTCTATGTACCAATAACATGCAGTAAAACTATTTATTCAGAATTAAACATTGTCAAAACATGCATATTTCACCATAACAAAAATTATTTTAAATAAAATCATGCTAAGAAATTTGACAGAACCTCATGATCTGACCTAAAGACCATACTTGACCAACCATAATTTTTACAGCATGCACAGACATCCAGAAGTTCAAAAATCACAGCACAGAGATCAAGATCAGAATTCTGTAAAACCTGAAGAACTTGGCGGCAAGGGCTTTGCCATCAACATGAGTTAACGGCACACTCTGTTGCCGTCCACTCAGGTACTTGGCGGTGGCAAGGTTTCTGTCAACCTCCTATCTACAGAAAGTGCAGACCGAACTCAATTAAAAGAGAGAATTGGGGGTTCCAGGACACGAAATAAAATCTGTAAAAATACCTAGAACCTAGGGGACATGTCTAGGGATGATACCCCTTGGCTACTTGCCTGGAATAAAATCTCTAAAGGTTTAATTTGTCGAAGAAACCCTCCTTGGCCAAGCCAAGAAGGTGCAAATCTCAAACCCAAATCCAGTCTCCACGCCTGCACAGAAGGTTCTCTGGAGTCATGGAAGATTCTTCAACACCAGAAGCACCTCCCAGTCGAAGAAGATCGCCAGAAGAAGTTCTTAAAACGCCGGATCAAGCCTTGCAAAAGTCTGATTTTTCTCACAACCAAACCCTAGCTTTTCCTCTCAACCAAAGGACCTAACCTAGCCGAAATCTCTAAGTTTTATAGGGTTAAGAGTCGGGGTGCGCCTAGGATTAGGTTTACCGACCGTTGGGATTGGGTTTCTTAAACAGTTTTTGGGGAAAACACGTCCATTTCAGATCTGGAATCACAAACATAATTGGAAAAGTAAACGGCCACTTTGCTGCCGTTAACAGGAAGTAGACGTCAATCGATCTGGATGTCTATATCCTCTGGCCATGCAGTCAACGGCACACAAGTTGCCGTCAACCTGCCCTTAACGTCAAGGGATGTTGATGTTAACTGGGATTTCGGGCAGAACTCTAATACATCAGACAAGCACACATGCACAGAAATAAATAAACATACTATGTACAAAAAGTAAGTAAATACCATATGCACATATTTAAATAAACATAATATGAATAGAATTTGAGGGCCTTACAATAACTATGCTCTTCTTTAGAAAAGAAAGAGCAGAGCTAAGAGATTTAAGAGAAAGAATACAACACTCTCAGAAAGAAACTCTCTCTGTCAGATTTATAATGACATACATAGAGAGAAGGGAGAGATGAAGCTTGATTCCTTAGAATGCTTGAAGGCTTCATATGATTATTGCTTGGGTGCAATCTTCTGTGAATAGGCTTGAGCTCTTTCTCTCTCTTTTTTTTTTTTGAGTTTGTATGTCGTTAGGCTCCTCACTAGATGTACACTCTTTTAGAAAAATCTTCAAAGATGCTCACAGTGCTTTTCTCTTCAAAGTCTTCAACCCTTTATAGAGCAGCTGAAGAGGACCGTTGAGAAATTAATCGTTGGAGCTCCTTGGATCCATTATCTGCTCTTCTTCTTCTTCTTCTTCTACTCTCCTTGAGTCTAACGGATGCTTGGAACATAAGAGAGTCTTCTATGCATGTTTCCAAGAATGTTAGCTATGTCTAACAGATGCCTCATAAGAGAACCATACATCTGCATACTTTAATACATGGAAGAGAATGTTAAGTAGGAGTGGTTATGTGTTAGTCAACCCATACCTCCTTTGCCTTTAGTCCATATTTCCTGCTGACAGCCAGCTATACTAAGTAAGTGCCTTTCTTTCTTGCAAGAAATAAGGAGACATTTGAGTCCTCATTTTCTGCTGACCCCTTTCCTATCTAACATGATAAGATAGAAAGCGCACATCATGAATAACTTAAAGATTTTGAAGGATAATTGAATTTTCATTGGCGCCAAGACATTTTGTTCACCAATAGGTGTGTTTAAAAACATATCAACACCAATCGATATGTAAACTGTTGGATCGAGATGGCACTATAGTTGTCCTAGAGGGGGGTGAATAGGACATCTTGTGCTTTAAAAATTATCTGAAAACTAGATAACACTTAATAGAGTTGTTAGTAATCAGTGTGATGTGTGTAAAATAAGTGAAAACTTGGCAGAATCAATCACACAAGAATACACAAGGATTTTATCTGGTTCGGCCCTTCCCACATGGAAGTCCTACGTCTAGTCCCCAAGAAACCACTTGGGATTTCACTAACTGCCAAGAATACTTGGCCTTCTCTCAAACCCGAGAGGTATTATAAACCCACTTGCTCCCAAGCAAGTCTTCCCTTCACCAAGGGGTACAAGACCACCTACACCAGTAGGTCTTCCCTTCACAAGAGGGGCACTGTAGGGAACAAACCCCCTACGGGTTATCTTACACAGAAGTGAAAATGCACTAGTGTGTCTGCTCAACAGAATGAGCAAACACAAAGAATCAGAAAGACAAACAATTACATAATGAAACTCAAAATTCTTTCTGAAACAAGGAGGTGGACTAAGAAGATCTGCAATGCAGCAAGCCACCAAGAGGACAAGACTACTTTGAATCAAAGAGGAGCAAGGTAGTCGAAGACTGAGAAACAACTTTCTCTCATTGCAATGGCACTTCTTCCTTTGGCTTTCAGAATCGAGTGGAGTGTGTGTCTAGCCTTGTATTCTCTCTATGTATCTTGTGTATCTGTGTATCTATGTATGTGTGTGTCTATGTATCTTGTGGTTTGAACTTTTAGCTTCTTAATATATAGCTTCAAATATCTTCCCATTTGAATTTGATCATTAGAAGCTAGCCATTTGAAGGATATCCGCTTAAGCTTTGGATGTTGATGTCTTTGAGATTTTTGTCATGACAGTCATTTGTTTCAGCTCTAGGGTTTCTAATGTCTTCATGGTATGTGGGTAGCTTCATGGCTTGATGGACAACCTCAAGGAAGTTTTGTGAGATTCATGCTCATAGTTGAAGGCTTAGGCATGCTTCATTAAATGTCCTGCAAATCTGAAATGACAAGACGAAAGCATATACCTCCATACATACCTTCGGAGGTAGGTTAGATAAAAGAATATAAAGTATGAGGAAGTTCAGATAGAAGTTCAGAACATTTAAGAATGAACAGACAGTTGCACACGATCTCTTTCTAAAAGTCATGGGGTTTCTGACAGTGGTAGGTTGATTCTGACAGATAGCCCATATAGCTTATACCTGTCAAGCATTTAATTTCTTGACCATTTTTCGATCAACTTATCTTCCTGTCAGTCGAAGGGATAACAAAATATATCTAAATCTTTTACATATCTCAAAAGGATATTTCACACATTACTAATATTGAATAAAATATTTTTCCCACCAAAAAGATAATTTGAATTTTATATTAACAGAAAGAAACATGATTTATAGGACTTAAGGAAACTATCTTTATGTAAAAGATATTTCAATGTAAAACTCATGTAATGATTACATTAAGTTGTGCTCACTGATAGAAACATAAAAGATCATCTATGTACAGGTATACAGAGGTTGATATGAGAAACTTCGACTTTCAGATGCAATCAATGTTTCATATAGGTAATCATTGTTTGAATGTAATCCATGTATAAATGTAATCGATGTTGAAATGAAGTCGATGTGAACATAATCCATGTATAAGTGTAATCGATGTTGAGGCATAATCGATGTTGGAGTAAAATCATTGTTCTAGATGAAATCGTTGTTGAACTGAAATCGATGTTTGAATGAAATCAATGTTTAACTGAAATTGATGTTTAAGTGAAATCGATGTTTGAATGAAATCGTTGTTGAACTGAAATCGATTTTGAATGAAGTCGATGTTTGAATGAAATCGATGTTCAAATGAAGTCGATGTTTGAGTGGAATCGATGTTCTAAATGAAATCTATGTTTGAATGAAATCGTTGTTGAACTAAAATCGATGTTTGAATGAAGTCGATGTTTGAATAAAATCGATGTTCAACTGAAGTCGATGTTTGAGTGGAATCGATGTTGGACCGAAATCGATGTTCAACTAAAATCAATGTATGAATGAATGAAGTCGATGTTAGTATGATATACAGTGTACGCTATGGACTTAGAGAAATTTTGTTGTGTTGATACTTATGTTCTGTGTAAGCATGAACTTTGGCAGAAATATGTTTGTGTACATAAGAGCCTTTTGAGTTTCATAAATGGTAAAGGCGAAGATATTAAAAGGTTTTGTCATAGCAAAAATATCATAATTAACTGTTTGGCAAAATAGATAGGAATAGTTGCTCAACATAAATAATATCAATCGGAATGATATTAAAGATATTTGGTCACCAACTGATAAGATATAGCATTCATAACACCAATCAGAACAAAATAACTTGAGTGTTCACTAATCAAAGCAAAATAAAACATTCATAACACCAATCGGAATACCGCTGAACATTTGTTCCCCAATCGAAAGATTTTAAACACCAATCGGAAGAACACTTGTTCTTAAAACGATAGACACTTTCGTTCTCCAATTGGAAGAACACTTAAGATTTGGTTCTCCAATTGATATACAGGAAACACGTCGACTTAACCAGCCACAAATTACCTTCACCAATCAGAACACATCAATCGGAATAGGAAACACATCCACTTAACTTTACGTATATTACCTTCACCAATCAGAATGAAATTTCTTCTATAATCAATGTGGCACTTATAGTGGTGTAAACGATCCAAGGCGAGCCGAGTAAGAGTTTGCTAGAACTCACCTCGATACTCGATTGAGTAATTAAATTTCTGTTCAAACTCAGCTCGATTCATTTTTAGATAACTCGAACTCGGCTCGTAAACCACTTGTTTACACAAACGAACTCGAGCTCATGCTCAAACCGAGCTCAAACTCATACTCAAATCGTTTAAGATTATCTATTTTTTTTACAACAAATAAACACAAAAAAAATTGTTCAAATAAAGAGCTCCACTTTAGCCCGATTTAAGAGTCAAAAGGATAAAAAAAATGTGGTCCGAAAAGGGGGCTAAGGGGGCACTTTTATAAAAGCTAACCCCCACCAACTTTCTTTCCATTTTCGATATGGAATTAATGGAGAACACAAATTGGTGGGGTGGGGCAGCAAGTGCACAGGTGGGAGGCATCAGCGGTGTGTGAGGAGGCCAGCGGACACCACACGACGGGCACCTCAGATGGTCCAGCACCATCGGGGAGGGCCGTTGCGCGTTGCGACTCTACATCACCACCGGGTGTTCCGAACAAGGGCCGTTGAGTGTTCCGCAAGGCCGGGGAGTGCCACTGGAAGCTCCGTCATGCGATAGGGGAGGTTTCGCCGTCATCGCCGGAGACTCTGGTGGCCGACGGCTAGAGTGGCCTTGGCCGAGCAACTACCAGGGCCATCACGAGGAAGAAGATGTCTCAGCGGTGCTGAGAGACCTTAAGAAACCCAATTTTATATATATGCCATTTTCTTATGATTTATTAAAATTAGATTTTATATATATATACCTTATTTGCATGATTTGTGTAGATACCCTCTCACATGTAATCTTTTACATTTAAATCCTTATAGATATTTTATATTTCAATAATAATTCTATAAAAATAAATAAATATATTTATATTCGAGTATGTTGATGAGTATCTGTTCGAATATATTAACAAGTAGTTTATTGATTATTTTAACAAGCATATTATCGAGTATCTTAACGAGCTGTTTGCGAACACATTTGAGTTGAGCATACCTCTATTCATACTCGGCTCATTTATGAACCGAGCTTATCTTTTGTTCAAACTCAGCTCGTTAACTAAATAAATGAGTCGAACTGAGTTTGCAATGAGCCGAGCTCTAAGTTGTTCGTCGAACGTATTGGCTTGTTTACACTCCTAGGTACTTAGATAGTAATCGATAAGACTTTCACTAGTCGAAGTCTAACTTTGACTTGTGACTAGTCAAAGTGTAAATCTTTATTTTGAAAAATAACAAATATTATTAATTATATTTATGACAACATGAGTTTTAGTTATCACCAAAACAAAGAGATAAATAAATGAGAGTGGTTCAACAATCTCTCCCTTTTTGGTGATGACAAAACTCAAGTGGATTTTCTAATTTAAGATATCTAAAAATAAGCATTAAACATAAAATTCAGAAGTAAAACATTCTCTCCTTTTTTGTCAGTAACAAAAAAGGAAAGTTCTTACTGTTGATCTTTCTCTCTTTTTAATTTGCATAGACTTCTTACCATTGTTAATGTGAGGAAGTGGTTCAATAATGAGGGTATTATCTTCCCCTTTAAAGCTTGAGATCTGACTGGCTCCCCATGAGTATATCGCTCCTCTTGAATTGTTGCTTGGCAAATCTTCACATATTCTCTTGGTTGGTCGACCGATTTGACACCATCTGTCGACATGTCCTTCATGTGTGTCTGTAGTGTCCTAGAATTTCATTGAACTGTATAATGCAATTGTGTGTAGGTGTGTTTCTGCATTTAGTTGTATGCAGTTCTGTGTTGAACTTGGCGTCAATATCTACTGATGTTGACTACTGTTAACGGCATGATCAACTGTTGTTTACTGTCTGTTAATGACATGGTATTGTGCCGTTTAATATTTTCTGAAATATTTGGTTTTTCGGGCAAGAAAGTTGACGACATGATCGATGGTCGTCTACCTCATGGTCGACGGCAGCGTTGGTGGAAGTTTACCGGACTTGCTTGTTTTTGTTGTTACCATTCTGGGGGAGAATAAATCGGCTGTTTCCATGCAATTAAGAGCAGGATCTGGTGCGTTTCTGATCCAATGGCTAGGATTAGGATTGGGCAAGGCGTAGGGATCTTTATAAGACCCAGTTTTAGCCTTTGGAGAGGATTTTTGCTCTGGTTGGGAAGAGAGAAAAAAGGGCCGAGAGGAAAGGGTTGCAGAGCTGGTTCGTGCGGTCTGGAACTTTTTTGACCAAGGGGGAGCTTCAGAGATCGTGAGGAGAAGGTTCTCCAGGCGCGGTTGCAGTCTTAGAAGTTGAATCGGGCGTCTGAAGGAGATGGAAGAGAACTGCCTTACTGCCAAGGCGGGCTTCTTCGGATCTCTTTTCGTCACTCCAGAAGGAGGGTTAGAGGCAAGTGACATGGGGGATCAGTTTAGGATAGTTTAATCTTTAGATTTATTATTTTTACAGATTTTTAAACAATCGAAATAACATGTGGGAAGGGTTGTAAGTTCCGTTATTTTATGTGCTAGTTCTGTGTTTTCTGGACGAATGACCTTAACGTCCATATCGATTGCCATCTAGTTTATGTAAATGACAGCATCGACCGCCATTGATTTCTTGTAAACGACATATGTTTGGACGTCTACTATATGTCAACGGCGCTATGTGCCGTCGTCTACTGATATTAACGACAGAATGTATGGCCGTTGACCTGGTGTAAATGCCACATATTTGGCCGTTAAGTTTATCAGTGCTATATTTTCTGCAATTTGATTATATTTGCACAACTGTAAATCATGCATGTATGAAGTATTCGGCCAGGGTATATTCTATGTGATTCAGTGTTGTTATACTATGGATAGGACATTGCAATGATGAATAGGCCATATGTATATATATGTATGGTTGTTATTTTGGATTTGAATTGAATTGGTAAAAGAAATATGAAAAGATACAAACATGATCCATCTTGTATTGCTGAAATTAGAGACTGTCCTACTATTAGTTGGAACTACATATCCATTGTATTTGATTCTTGTATATCAATTGCATAATTTAATCACTGTTGTACCATGTTAAGTAGTTCAGATTTACAAAGATTACTTATGAAAAATGTTTTACAGAGCTCAGAAAATCATGAAATTTGGCATGTGTGTAGTATGATCTGAATCAGAATTACTGTCAAAATTTTGGGATTTTAGATCACTGTGCATACTGTTATGATTTTCTGAATGATAAAATGCATATAGAATTCAATGAATATGACAATGTATATACATGATGAATTTTGATAAAAGTAGAACCATGATAGGTTGTTGTATTACAGTAGAGTTTAATTTCAGAACTGAGAAAGTCATGCTATGTGATGTTGCATTATCATTATGCATGAATGTATTAAAGAACATGATAGAATTGTATGAAAATGTAAATTGCATGAGTGCATACATGTTAATGCATCTGAACTAAATTGGCCAATAAGACATTGCTATGATAGAGATAGCTACAAGAAACTACATCATGGAATGCCCCTATGGTAATGGATCACCTACATGAAATGACTACATGAATCCGTGGGCAACGGATTGAAATCCTGGAGGTAGACATGTTCTATTGGTTAAGGTGGGAAGGACTTTCCCCAGTATTGCGCAATAACCTAGACTTCATCACTACTTTGCCTAGGTGGTAAGTGAATGACTACATGCTACATTATCCCTATTAATAGTATGGGCTATGTCTTGGCAACTACATGAACTAAATGACTACATGAACTACATGTCTACTTGATAAATGACTACATGATTCATGATCTACATGTCACATGCCACATGAACTACATGTCATTTGTTTTACATGCTACATGTTAAATTGACTCCTTGCTACATGATGAATTATTACATGTTACATGATATCGATTAAAAGAACTTGAAATTGTTTACATGTTGCATGACATTACATATATACCATTGAAATTTGATTGCATGCCATGCCATATGAACATATTTTAGATCGATTGCTATACTGTGAGATGTAAGTTATATATATTACATGAATTGTTCTATTTCCATGATAAATAACCATGCTATGTAAAGAATGATTGCTAAATGATTTAGAACATGTTGATAGGAAGAACTATATGATATCAAGAATGTGAAAGAAATATGTTACCATGTTTTAAACCTAATATATATTATATCTTGAACTGTCTTTCATGTAACTTGCTGGGTCTTGTAGACTCACACTTGATTAACATTTCAAGAGAGACTGAGGATACCCAGGAGTTAGTGCACTCCGACTCGGAGCGTGAGGACGTGGAGATTTAGTGCTTTTCTTTGTGTGTGCTTGAGAGTTTATGTATATAAGAATAAGATGTACTTTGAATTTTATGCAATAGGACTTATGAACTATAATAATTTGGGCTATTGTTATCTTTCCTTTATGTTTTACACTTAGTATTTGGATATGATGTTGATTGTGAAATTTTGTTCCATGTTCCGTTGCCACTTGTTGTAATTAAATTGTCATTTATGTATGTCTCAATCTGTACCGTCTATTGTTGGATATGTTCCACTGTAATACCTCTATTGGATCCAATGTGAGTTGGAATAACTATACTGGGTCTAAGAGGGGCGTTATAGAGATTGGTATCAGAGCATTCCAGGTTGAGTATGTACATAAATGGAATATCAACATTGTGTTCATATTCTTAAGTCTGGATAAGGAATTAGTCCAAGATTTATGTAGAATAATAGGTTATTATAATAAATGCTTGTTTTTCAGACTATGGCTACCCGTGGACGTAGAGGAGCAGGCCCGAGTGAGGGTGATGAGTCAGCGGGACGTTCGCAGGCTCCAGCTCAGCAGGCGCAAGACCAGACAGGCGTACCTTCGCCACCCCCACCACCACCTGTGGATTATGGATCATTAATGCAAGGACTAGTGCACGCGATGCAGACTCAGGCACAGACGGTAGCTGCTTTGCATGCGCAAGTGCAGGCTCAGGTTAGTAGATAGGAAGTATTATCTAGGTTGTTGAATGGAAGAATTCATCTAAGAGCTCGACTTGGAGGTAGGCGTAGGCACCTGCTCACGAGGAAGGCATTGGAGGTGTGTCGATGATGGAGAGGTTCAGAAGGATGACCCCGCCTTTCTTTAAGGGGGAGAGTGATCCTATCATGGCAGAGAGTTGGCTTTGGGAGACGGAGAAGATCTTTCTTGCTATCTGATGCGCAGAAGAGGAGAGAGTGACTTTAGCTACTTATATGTTGTAGGTAAAGGTTGGTTTTAAAAGGATTATGTATGTTGTTTGTGGTGCACCCTTAGATGTATCTACCTTATTTTACAGGAGTGTGCCGACGTGTGGTGGTCGTCAGTACTACGCACACAATTCAGGGATGGAGCTATGGAGGTTACATGGGCTGAGTTCATCTGACTGTTCAGGGCAAACTACATTCCGGAGCATGTGCAGGATCGCATAGAGCAGGAGTTTCTGACATTGACCCAAGGGTCAATGAGTGTGCTTGAGTATGAGGCGAGATTGTGGAGCTATCCAAGTATGCCCCCACATTGTGGCAGATGAGCGGAGAAAAGTGAAGAAGTTCATCATGGGGTTCAAGCAGTCCTTGAGGACTAGACTGGTAGCTTTTGGGCATCGATCTATGGAGGAGGCTTTGTCAGCAGCATGCAAGTAGGAAGCCGAGATGGAAGTGTACCTGGAGGAGAAGAGGGCTTCTTTGAAGAGGCCTGGATCAGCATTTCAGCTGTAGGATAAGAAGAAGAAGGCCCCAGCATTTCAGCCTAGGGCAGTGGTACCAGCGAGAGTGGCTACACCGACACTGGGTGGAGGCACAGTAGCAGAAAAACTCGCTGGTACCACTGCCCTAGGCACTCATGCTCCTCGACACTGCATGGAAGCTTCTATCTGTTGCTCAACATCCCTTATGGATTGTAGGAGAAAGATTATCATTTTCCAGATTCCTGGTGAGGAGGAGTTTGTTCATCCCTTACCAAAGAATATGTCAGGTAAGTTCGTGATTTCAGCTCTGAAGGCAGCTTTGTGATGTTGAGTGTGGTGGTATTCGAAGATTCGAAGAAGGTCTTGTCCGTGGAGGATATTGATATTGTCCGGGATTTCAGTGATGTCTTTCCCGAGGATTTATCTTGTTTGCCCCCTGTAAAGGAGATCAAGTTTGGTAGTGAGTTGGTACCTGGCACAGCACCTATTTCTATTGCTCCTTATCGTATGGCACCAGCAGAATTGGCGGAATTGCAGAAGCAACTGCAGGAATTGCTTGATAAGGGTTTTATTCGGCTGAGTGTATCACCTTGGGGAGCACCTGTTGTAAGGCCCTTGAATTTTGTTGTATTACTTTATTACTTGTAAATAATTCATGCTTGTGTATGCATAGATGTACATATCTACGTAGGTATTAACTAGTTATACTTATCTGTGCATGTGTATAATTAGATTATAAATATTGTCTAAATTGCATGGTGGTAGTGTGTACATGATAGTATACATATTGCATGTAAGTATATAGAATATGCATGGATTTTCTGCATGTTTTAAGTTCTGGCCGAAGGGCCAAATTGGCGTCAACAGGGTGGACGTCCATGGTGGTAAACGTCTATATCGTTGGACGCTAATACTTAAATAAACAGCCATAGATGTGGACGTTAATATCTCTGACCTGCATGCGTTGCAGACCCCGAAATTCTGGGGGCAAGCAAGCCCAACCATTGGGGAGAAGTCCCCAACGGCTATCAGACATCCCATCACCCCTCCGGGATATCCCAAACCCCTTCTCCTATAAACCAAACCCCTCTGCACCAGAAGAACTCTCTTGACTCTTTGAAAAGAGGAGAGAAACCCGAACTCTAGCTATGAGAAAACCTAAAGTTTGCATGCTTTGATCCGGCAATTTGGAGCTCATCCGGCGACCTACAGCAACTGGAAGTTAGATGGAGCCTAGAGGAAGGCTTCCCCTACTCCAACCTGCTGTGGAGATCGACCAAGAACCCGGAGGAGTGGTGTTTTGGAGGCTTCTTGGGACTGCCCAAGGAGAGCTTCATCAACCTCTTTGATCCCTTTGAAAGTTTATTAGAGGCATGTAACCCATACATTTCGTCCATGTATGAGTCTAGTAGGGTTTTACTATTTTTATGAGATTTTATCGTGTCCTGGATCCCCCAAATTCTCTTGTTCTTGGAGCTCGGGTCTGTGTTTTTGTTCAGACCCGAACTTGACGGCAAGTTCTCTTGCCGTTAAGATCTTCAGTTGGCGGCATGCGATGAGGCTGTTAAGCTCTGTTAACGGCCAGACTGTGCCGTTAAGTTTTTCATGACAGAATAATGAGCTGTTCTCCCTTCTATATGATTAATTTCCGAAGTGTTTTCGCATGAGGATATAATTTAATTGTATATGTTATGTAAAATAGACAATGTGATGTGTGTGGAATTTTCTGTGCTTTTCGGTGAATGGCATGAATTGTTAGACTTATTGAAATACATGTTTGGAAAATGGATTATGCATGTTCACCTACTATCTACATGATTCCTGAGGAATGGAATGCCCTAAAGTTTTCTAAACCGTGTATATACGTATCAGTCCATGCCCTGCAATTTTGAGAGTTTTTCCATGATTGTGGGATTTACTGTAATTTCTGTTTTGGAAATAGAAGACATGCGTAGGATTTGTAAAGTTTACAGTAAATTGAGTGTTGTGCAATAAATCCGGGGAAACTTCCTGTGATGATGTGTATGTTAGGTTCAGGGCTGTGAACTGTCAAACTGGATATTCATGTTATGTTCCATGATAAATTGAATTATGAATGGCATGAAACTGAATGTGTTAATTTCTGTAACTGTAATATGACTCAGAAAAATCTAGAAATTTGTATGTGAGGTCATGAACCTGCAATTAGTGTGTGGCTAAAATTTCATGATACTTGGATAATTGTAAAGTGTATTATGAAATTTCCATGTGAAAACATGTGATAAATGCATACTATCATGAATATGATTTGATGATGTGTTTGCCAATCGGATTAATGTGCGCTACTGAATGTTT
The DNA here is from genome assembly GCA_014218235.1 of Colocasia esculenta. Taxonomy (NCBI): domain Eukaryota; kingdom Viridiplantae; phylum Streptophyta; class Magnoliopsida; order Alismatales; family Araceae; genus Colocasia; species Colocasia esculenta. The sequence continues at coordinate 72,217,982 of CM024762.1, read as the reverse complement.
GATTTATGTCAACAGTAGTATCATGATTAGGAAAATAGAGCCATGTGTATAAGTGAGAGAATGTAAAGACATGTGTAATATGTGTGTAAAAATCGGAATGTGTAATGTGTAAGACTGTGCCATGTGTGACACTGCTTCCATAGAGGGCCGTGGAACCGTACCATGGAAAGTCCCCATGAGAAGGTTCAATGTGTTAAGATCCTAAGGGAATTAGGATGAAATCCTAGAGGTGGACAAGTACCACTGGTTAGGGTGGAGACTTGTTCTCCGGTCTGCGCAGTCCAAGAGTCGTCACTATATTGCCTAGGTGACGTCTATGTGTATGTGTATGTGTTATGTGATGTGTCCTTCTAATGGTGGTTTGGACTATGTGTCACGGCACTAAATTGTGAAATGTGAATGTGACTATGTGTAAATTGTGTAGTGTGAATATGTGTAAATGTGCAATGTGTAAAAAGAGAACTATGTGAATGAGTGATTGTGCAAACATGTGAAACCAATAAGTTAGATTGTGAAATTGTGATCCATGATACATTAATGTGAAATTATGTTATAACAGCAACCTAGTTGTGTTTATAAAAATGTTTTATATGTGTAAAAATGCATAGAATCCATGCTAGGAACAATTCTTGCTTATGTGTAAACGTTTCCATGTTTAAGTGCTATCACGTTGTAGTTTAATCGAGAATGTAGCCCTCATGTGATAGGATGTGAATTGCTAAATCCATCTCAAAACAGCAACCTTAAAGTGTATAAAATGAAAATGTGCATGTGTAAGAATGTGTAGAAACCATGATAGAAATGTTTCCTTTTGTGCATGCAAGAATCCCAGGTTTGGTTGCTTCCATGTTATAGCCTCATTTGAAATGTAGCTTTCATGTGATTACATGGGTAGAAAGCATGTGATAGGATATTTATTTTGGAATGTCTTAATCCATGTACAAGGTGTTACAATTTTGTAGAATTGGCATGATAGGTTGTCTCTTATAAATGTTCAAGCATGTTATATGTTTTACTTTGTGAATTGGAATGAAAAACCTACTGTGATATATGCATGTATGATGTGTGTGGTGTTATTTGCTGAGTCTTTGAGACTCATTCCTTGCTTTGGCATACAGGTTTAGTAGGTGATACACCTTTGAAGGAGACCGTGGAGAGCGACTCCGAGCAAGGGGAGTAGCTTGGTGGAGTTGTAATCGTGACATTTTGACTTCCATCGTATGTAAATTGAGGCATTATAATAGAAACAGTATGTAATTGTGGACAACTATGTATTTGAATTTAGTACTTCATTATGTGGACTTTATTTCTTTTAAATTGTCATGGAATCATGTATGTTAAATGTGGAAGATGAAATGAAATGAAAGATCTTGTTCTTTTACTTCCGCTACTCTGTATCTATATTTGTGTGTATCTCAATCATGTGATAGTGTCACGTCCCGACAATTTCACAGCGGATAATAGTTCGAATAATTCGAGTCGATATTTCGAGACGTGGACAGTCGGTAAATAAGCCTCTAGCTAGCACGCACTAAATGTGTATCAACACAACATCATAATAGGGCCCAAATGTGAACTCAATTATAAATTGTATTCAAATCTCATATTTGTCTCAGATAAACTAATACAGGACTAAGACTCAATAAAAGCAAAAGTACATACTACCTCACTTCCTACTACATTGTTCTAACACTCAAAATAAACTAACTATAGATAGACTCATGTTTGGAACGCTCTTCACTCGGACGCATTCCCATCCTCGACTTGCTCTTCCTCTTGCACTTCATGGTCACCTAGATTGGGTAAAAGTAGGGAATGAGCAAACTAGCCCAGTAGGATTTATATCTCAATGTGCGGACAATGATATAAGTGATTAACATTTTAGAACTAGGCAAGTACGATGAATGATATGCAAGTACGAATAAAACACGTTAAAACATGATATATAAAACAAGCTAGAGAGAGAGATCATGATAGAACAAGATTGATGAACAAGATGACAAGAGAGAACTAGAAATAGATCACTTTGTACAAGCACGCAAGATATCATGTAAATTGCAATAAATGCAGGATGGTCATATCACGCAAGCAAGCAAGCAAGAATGTACGAGCGCGATCAAGTAACACTAATCCGGCACGTAGACACTAATGTACACCGAGAAAAGATCCATCAAGAATGTACACCAGGACATGTGTATGTGGTATTGTATCTATCATTCAACACGCACGCACGATTTTTCCAGCGCAGATGTAACGCCAGTAATCATGATACCCCATGGTTAACAGTATATCTATGACTCGCCGTCATTGGGGCTAGATTGGAGCCCTTGGACACACGCCGTGCCCTGTCAGCATCTCACTTAAATTTTTAAATGTAGATACCCACAGTCATTTATAATGGCCAATGAGAGTTTCAATAAGTAAGCATGTGTAATGTCATGTTCATGATGATGAGGAGAACAAGTAATAAGTAATGGAACATGATTTCACGAGTACAATGGTCAAGAGATAAATTCGGCAGCATAACGGTACGATTTATACTTTCGTTCAATCTTTACATTAATGGCTTTAGTCCAGTTTGTAAGTCTCACTCACGAGAACAAGAAGAGAAAGGAAGTGCGTGCTATCTCCAGGGAACTTCAATGGTACAACCAACTCGTCGGCCATGTGGGAATCCATGGTCAGAGGAGATTTACGGAGGCCTTGGTGAAAAGGTCGCTAGTCTACCGATTCGGAATGACCGGTAGAGAGTTTCCAATTTCCCAAGAAAGGCTGCCTAATAGTGCTAGTGTGTAGTGCGGTACGCGTGTCTCAATTCACAAACCATCGGTCTCAAACTCGCAGGAAGCACTTGACAATATAACATGGAATAAAACTATGCACTTTAACTCATCATGGTTTGCAAGATTTTATGATAACTCTTATCATTTAAACATGGTAGAACAGTAGGAAGATTAAATCACAAGAAACATGAATGGATCATAACATTTAAGGAGCACTTAGAATAGCATCCATGTAATTAAAGCTTTTTAAATGGGTTAATCACTTTTAAGCCATTAAACAACAATCATGTAATGATCAGACCCAAGACAGGTAACTTACACAGCAAATATCACATTTATACAGACCTCGGGTATATGCGGAAAACTTTGTAAGAAAACACGTGGTTTCCGGTAAAAATCCTGAGATCGCGACATAGCCATATAAGGAAGGCGACAGGTCGGGCCCAGAAGGCGACACAGGGGTGTGAGCATCGCGACAGGGTCGTCAGATCAGGTAGCCGGATAGCGACGGAACGCATGTCGCCTTGAGAAGGCGACAAGGGGTATGTCGCAATCAACCCTCTGAAAGCGACATATCGGGCCGTCGCGTTCACAGGGTCCGTGCCTGGCTCGGACAGAGCAAGGACAGTGCCTTGGATTGCGGACCTGTCTTTCCTTCTTTTGACATAGGGTTGTTCTAAAATAGAGAACAAATTGCACGGTGCGTGAAAAATAACGAAACCAGTTTTAAAATAACCTAGACATACTAGGGTACTTCCAGTAAATCGAATTGAACAATAAAGATGGTTTCGATAGGTTTTGATCACGGGGAACACAAGGTCAGACCAAGGGTAACTTGAAGACGTAGTTTTATGCAGCAACCCTATTACCATGCTTATAACTCTCTAACTATTGACATTTAGACAAAACATTCAACATGAAACCTGACGAGGACAACTAGTAGAATAACTTTCATGTTATGAGTTTTCTCTAATTCGGTCTTGAAATATGTGCAACATAATAAGAACGGGAAAAGCTCTAACAGTGCGCGACTTTGGTAAAACGCTTATAAATCAAGATCTACTAAATGAAATTCGATGAAACCAGTGGGAAATGAAAGTTAACTTGATGCTCTACACATTGGTATAGGATATGTTAAGGTTTGGCCCGAGAAAACCTACCCTTTGGGTTGAAGAAGTCCCGTTATTCCAGAAAACCAGTGTTCAGACCACTTGGAGGAAAATGCTTACTACTCCGTGTATACTGCATGGAATTTGGGCATTCCACTTGGGTTAGAACGTAGACTTGACCCTCTTTCCAGGGGTATAGGCCTTGCAAGGTTTGGTTTAGGTTTGACTCACCTTTGGTCGACTTCAAGAGAGTGGTTTGTGCAGGTCGCAGCAGACGAGAAGGGGAAGAAGAACGGCTTCTTGTGGTCGTTCCACAGCTCCTCAGCCACCAAGAGCTCCTCCACACGACCCTAGCAAGTTCTAAATTCGTTCCTAGGGTTTGGGTGAAGAGTATTTAAGTAACCATGGTGTTTAGGAGTCCTATTATAACTAGGAAAAGAGGGTTTCGGGATTGGCATGTTTGGTTTCCTATTTTTGATGATTTCCTCCTCCCTTTGAGTGTGTGAGGCATTAGGAAACCTCCCCTCATAGTTAGGCACGAATTTGGGTTGCCATGAATGCATGATTGCATCCCAATTCAACTCTAATTGCCTCTTTTTAATTTCAGCTTATTTATGGTTACGAATTTCTATGTATTTTCTAGCTTTATTTGATTTTTGGGCCAAATGTTGCCCATTGGCCCAATTATGATAATGGGTCATCAATATATAATGTTGGAAGTCTCCCCAACACTTTTATTTAATTTTTGATTGCGTCGTATTTCCGTGTTAACGGTTTTCCGACTTGTTTCCTTATTTAGATAATCGGTCGCAATAACTCTTAAACCTAGCCCAAATGATTTTTATTGAACCAAATTTCTTGATGGGTCATTAGAGGATATTATTTGAAGTCCATATATGATTTTTATTTAATTTTCTGACTCATCCGAGTACGTGTGATAATGGTTTTACGACTTATTCATGAATTACGATAATAAGTCGCGAAACACTTTAAACTTGGCTAATCTGATTTTTCTTGGCACAAATTTCTTTGTGAAACATTTAGTAATAATGTTTGGGTTGATTTATAATTTTTACGGAATTTTCGATGTGTTTTAGCACACACGATAATGGTACGTATGTTTTAAATATCCGATATTATGGAAATTATTTATTTCCATTTATTTGAATTTTTATGTAATTAAAATTTCCGGGGTGCTACACCCTCCCCCACTTAAGAGAATTTGGTCCCCAAATTCATTGATCATTAATTGGCTTTAGAAAGTTATGATCCTTGAGTTGGTTTTAGATTTAATTCCTCTAACTTGTTTCAACATCGTGGATGCTAGTCCAAATCTACACCTATGGCCACCCATACTATTCATTTGGTTCCTTCCACTCATTTTCCTTCCATGGTTGTTATAACTCCATCTTAATCCTCTAGATGAACTATGGTATCGCTACTAGATTATTCCTTTTCAATTTCTCCTTAATGATCTCCCCCACTTAGAAATGTACCAATAAGAAACATCATAAGATCAGTCTAGGGGTTTAACAATCATACCTCCTTCCGGGAGCTCCGCTTGTGTTACTGCATTCACGCGTCCTTGATGCTTTACCACCCTTGGTTCCTTCCAGCTTGGTCTTTTAGCATGGGACAGTTGGGAAGGCGGTGGTCACGATTTCCACATCGCAGGCAAGCTCCTGCCTTCTTCCAGCACTCTTCTGCTCTATGTCCAGGCTTGTTGCAAAAGTTACAATATTCCACCATCTTTGTTTCTTCTACCTTGATCTTTTTCTCCATGCCATAGTCCTTCCCAGTGGTTGGCCTTTTGTTGTTGTAGTTATTATTGTTGTTGTTATTGTTGTTATTGGGGAAAGTTCCAGTTGTATCGACTGCTCCCCTTTTTATAAAGGTCGGCTTTGAGATGTCCTTCCCCCTCATGCCTTCCACCTTAGCCATAGTGTCTTCTACCAGCTGAGCTCTTTGGACCATCTCAGTGTAAGTTTGAATGTTGTGTGGTCCGAGCCTTTCAATGAACATGGGCCTGAGTCCATCCATGAAACGGTTGGCCTTCAACCTTTCTGTGCCCACAAGATGTGGGGCATACATTGCCAGGCGAGCGAACTGAGCTTCATACTCAGCCACAGACATGCTCTTTTGTTTTAGTGCAGCAAACTCTGCTGTCTTCTTCTCCTTCACTCTCTCAGAGAAATACTTTCCCCGGAATATCTCCAGGAATCCAGCCCACTCCAGTTCAGCTACATTTGCAGGTGGGCCGAAGTGGCCTTCCACCATGCTCGAGCATCTTAGTAAATTGGAAAGTGGCCAGTACCACTTTCTCTCTATTAGTGCATTGCATTACTGGAAAATCCTTTCTATATCCTCTTGCCAATTCTCTGCCTCGTCCGGATCAGGGGATCCAGAGAAACGAGGAGGGTTTAAACTCCTAAAATTCCGGTGCAGATCACCGGCTCCATTTCTTGCAGCTGCAGCCTGATTTCCAGCCTGAACCACATTTTGCAGGGCCTGAGTCAGTCCAGCCACTGTTTCTTGCATAGCTTGCCATTGGTTGCGAGCCATTGCGTTGAGTGAGAGAGTTATGAGGGTTCCTGAGAAAAGGATGGAAACCAATTAATGTCTCTAGATACATTATAAGAGTCAATGGGTAGGAGTGTTTAATTCTTTCTAACATATTCCCAGTCTCTACCCATTCTCACCAGGACTGTATTTAATTTTCATGACCTAGGTTCCATAGGTATCTCCTATTCCTGAGACATATCCTATTTGGTATTCCTAGGCTCTGATACCACTAAACTGTCACGTCCCGAGAATTACGCAGCGGATATTAGAATAATTCGAGTCGATATTTCGAGACGTGGACAGTCGGCAAATAAGCCTCTAGCTAGCACGCACTAAATGTGTATCAACACAACATCATAATAGGGCCCAAATGTGAACTCAATTATAAATTGTATTCAAATCTCATATTTGTCTCAGATAAACTAATACAGGACTAAGACTCAATAAAAGCAAAAGTACATACTACCTCACTTCCTACTACATTGTTCTAACACTCAAAATAAACTAACTATAGATAGACTCATGTTTGGAACGCTCTTCACTCGGACGCATTCCCATCCTCGACTTGCTCTTCCTCTTGCACTTCATGGTCACCTAGATTGGGTAAAAGTAGGGAATGAGCAAACTAGCCCAGTAGGATTTATATCTCAATGTGCGGGCAATGATATAAGTGATTAACATTTTAGAACTAGGCAAGTACGATGAATGATATGCAAGTACGAATAAAACACGTTAAAACATGATATATAAAACAAGCTAGAGAGAGAGATCATGATAGAACAAGATTGATGAACAAGATGACAAGAGAGAACTAGAAATAGATCACTTTGTACAAGCACGCAAGATATCATGTAAATTGCAATAAATGCAGGATGGCCATATCACGCAAGCAAGCAAGCAAGAATGTACGAGCACGATCAAGTAACACTAATCAGGCACGTAGACACTAATGTACACCGAGAAAAGATCCATCAAGAATGTACACCAGGACACGTGTATGTGGTATTGTATCTATCATTCAACACGCACGCACGATTTTCCCAGCGCAGATGCAACGCCAGTAATCATTATACCTCATGGTTAACAGTATATCTATGACTCGCCGTCATTGGGGCTAGATTGGAGCCCTTGGACACACGCCGTGCCCTGTTAGCATCTCACTTAAATTTTTAAATGTAGATACCCACAGTCATTTATAATGGCCAATGAGAGTTTCAATAAGTAAGCATGTGTAATGTCATGTTCATGATGATGAGGAGAACAAGTAATAAGTAATGGAACATGATTTCACGAGTACAATGGTCAAGAGATAAATTCGGCAGCATAACGGTACGATTTATACTTTCGTTCAATCTTTACATTAATGGCTTTAGTCCAGTTTGTAAGTCTCACTCACGAGAACAAGAAGAGAAAGGAAGTGCATGCTATCTCCAGGGAACTTCAATGGTACAACCAACTCGTCGGCCATGTGGGAATCCATGGTCAGAGGAGATTTACGGAGGCCTTGGTGAAAAGGTCGCTAGTCTACCGATTCGGAATGACCGGTAGAGAGTTTCCAATTTCCCAAGAAAGGCTGCCTAATAGTGCTAGTGTGTAGTGCGGTACGCGTGTCTCAATTCACAAACCATCGGTCTCAAACTCGCAGGAAGCACTTGACAATATAACATGGAATAAAACTATGCACTTTAACTCATCATGGTTTGCAAGATTTTATGATAACTCTTATCATTTAAACATGGTAGAACAGTAGGAAGATTTAATCACAAGAAACATGAATGGATCATAACATTTAAGGAGCACTTAGAATAGCATCCATGTAATTAAAGCTTTTTAAATGGGTTAATCGCTTTTAAGCCATTAAACAACAATCATGTAATGATCAGACCCAAGACAGGTAACTTACACAGCAAATATCACATTTATACAGACCTCGGGTATATGCGGAAAACTTTGTAAGAAAACACGTGGTTTCCGGTAAAAATCCTGAGATCGCGACATAGCCATATAAGGAAGGCGACAGGTCGGGCCCAGAAGGCGACACAGGGGTGTGAGCATCGCGACAGGGTCGTCAGATCAGGTAGCCGGATAGCGACGGAACGCATGTCGCCTTGAGAAGGCGACAAGGGGTATGTCGCAATCAACCCTCTGAAAGCGACATATCGGGCCGTCGCGTTCACAGGGTCCGTGCCTGGCTCGGACAGAGCAAGGACAGTGCCTTGGATTGCGGACCTGTCTTTCCTTCTTTTGACATAGGGTTGTTCTAAAATAGAGAACAAATTGCACGGTGCGTGAAAAATAACGAAACCAGTTTTAAAATAACCTAGACATACTAGGGTACTTCCAGTAAATCGAAATTGAACAATAAAGATGGTTTCGATAGGTTTTGATCACGGGGAACACAAGGTCAGACCAAGGGTAACTTGAAGACGTAATTTTATGCAGCAACCCTATTACCATGCTTATAACTCTCTAAATAATGAGATTTAAACAAAACGTTCAACTTCAAACCTGACGAGGACAACTACTAGAATAACTTTTATGTTATGAGCTTTCTCTAATTCGGTCTTGAAATATGTGCAACATATTAAGAACGGGAAAAGCTCTAACAGTGTGCGACTTTGGTAAAACGCTTATAAATCAAGATCTACTAAATGAACCTCGATGAAACCAGTGGGAAATGAAAGCTAACTTGATGCTCTACACATTGGTATAGGATATGTTAAGGTTTGGCTCGAGAAACCCTACCCTTTGGGTTGAAGAAGTCTCGTTATTCCAGAAAACCAGTGTTCAGACCACTTGGAGGAAAATGCTTACTACTCCGTGTATACTGCATGGAATTTGGGCATTCCACTTGGGTTAGAACGTAGACTTGACCCTCTTTCCAGGGGTATAGGCCTTGCAAGGTTTGGTTTAGGTTTGACTCACCTTTGGTCGACTTCAAGAGAGTGGTTTGTGCAGGTCGCAGCAGACGAGAAGGGGAAGAAGAACGGCTTCTTGTGGTCGTTCCACAGCTCCTCAGCCACCAAGAGCTCCTCCACACGACCCTAGCAAGTTCTAAATTTGTTCCTAGGGTTTGGGTGAAGAGTATTTAAGTAACCATGGTGTTTAGGAGTCCTATTATAACTAGGAAAGGAGGGTTTCGGGATTGGTATGTTTGGTTTCCTATTTTTGATGATTTCCTCCTCCCTTTGAGTGTGTGAGGCATTAGGAAACCTCCCCTCATAGTTAGCACGAATTTGGGTTGCCATGAATGCATGATTGCATCACAATTCAACTCTAATTGCCTCTTTTTAATTTCAGCCTATTTATGGTTATGAATTTCTATGTATTTTCTAGCTTTATTTGATTTTTGGGCCAAATGTTGCCCATTGGCCCAATTATGATAATGGGTCATCAATATATAATGTTGGAAGTCTCCCCAACACTTTTATTTAATTTTTATTGCGTCGTATTTCCGTGTTAACAGGTTTTCCGACTTGTTTCCTTATTTAGATAATCGGTCGCAATCACTCTTAAACCTAGCCCAAATGATTTTTATTGAACCAAATTTCTTGATGGGTCATTATAGGATATTATTTGAAGTCCATATATGATTTTTATTTAATTTTCTGACTCATCCGAGTACGTGTGATAATGGTTTTACGACTTATTCATGAATTACGATAATAAGTCGCGAAACACTTTAAACTTGGCTAATCTGATTTTTCTTGGCACAAATTTCTTTGTGAAACATTTAGTAATAATGTTTGGGGTTGATTTATATTTTTTACGGAATTTTCCGATGTGTTTTAGCACACACGATAATGGTACATATGTTTTAAATATTTCGATATTATAGAAATTATTTATTTCCATTTATTTGAATTTTTATGTAATTAAAATTTCCGGGGTGCTACAGATAGCGTTTGGTAAATGCCCCACTGTGATAACGTTCACTATACCGACGTGGGTTGGTATAACCGTACCGGTATAATGAGGGTCGTCACAGGGATTGGTATCAGAGCAACCAATTGAGATTATACATAAATATACATGAATCATCATCTTCATTACATGCTAAATCTTCATAGATTGTCCACATGTGTAGAATTGATTAATAATGAATGAAAAATAGATAAGAAAATGGTTAGGAAATAAATTAACGTAGCTCTAATGGTGGCTGAAATTTATTGCAGCCATGGCTTCGAGAGGTAGGCGTGGCAGAGCGCCGGCCCATGAGGACGAGCCGAGACGTGAGGAGCGGGCAGAGCAGCAGGCCCCGGCACCACAAGGTCCTGTACTTCCCCCACCGCCGCCTGTGGATTATGGAGTGTTCATGCAAGGTTTGGTGCAGGCCATGCAGACGCAGGCCCACACCCAGGTTGCACTCCAGGCTCAGTTGGAGGCTCAGGTTAGCATAATCAATCAAGGTGTAGTCTGTTTTATTTAATTGTATGATGTTATGTTGAATGTGTATTATTTGTTGTTGGATGCAGCAGGCTCAAGTTCTAGCTCAGGACCATGGTGGACCTTCCATCATGGAAAGATTCAAGAGGATGATGCCACCCTCTTTTAAGGGGGAGAGCGATCCGTTACTAGAAGAAAGCTGGATGAGGGAGATCGAGAAGATCTTCTGGGCTATTAGGTGTGCGGACGATGATAAGGTTACTTTAGCCACCTATATGCTGCAGGTATGTACTAGTTTATTTGTTTATATCCCCTGTTAAGTTGAAGTTGTTTAGTTGGTGCTTATGAAGGTTATGTTGCAGGAGAGAGCTGATGTGTGGTGGGCTTCATTACTGCGCACCCGATTCGAGGACGGAGCTATTAAGGTTGCTTGGGACGAGTTCGTGAGACTCTTTCGGGCCAAGTTCGTCCCCAAACATATTCAGGACAGGATGGAGCAGGAGTTCCTCTCTTTAACTCAAGGCTCCATGACCGTGCTCGAGTATGAGGCAAGGTTTGCAGAACTATCTAAGTATGCACCTCACGTTGTGGCTGATGAGCACAGAAAGGCGAAGAAGTTTGTGATGGGACTCAAACCATCACTAAGGACGAGGCTAGTGGCATTCGACCATCGCACTTTGGACGAGGCCCTTAGCGCTGCCTGTAGGCAGGAGGGTGAGATGGAGCAATACCTTGAAGAGAAGAAGGCTTCGCAGAAGAGGCCTACAGCTACGTTCCAGCGGCAGGACAAGAAGAAAGCAGTGTACCAGGCACCACAGTGTCCAGTAACAACCAGCAATGCTCAGGTACCCTATGTACATTCCCCTGGTGTGAAGAAAGAGTGTCCCCACTCATGGTGGTTCTGAGTGTTGGATGATTGCGGGAAAGTGCTTGAAGTGCGGAAGCAGCGACCACAAGATCAAGGATTGTCCGAGACTTCAGCAGGGAGTCCATCTCGGAGCGCCAGCCCTAGCAGCGGTAGCAGCAGCAGCGCCAGCTACAGGAAGACCAAGAAGGCCTCGAGCCCCAGCTCGAGTGTTTGCTCTAGCACGCGAGGACGCCGAGCAAGCGGAGCATGTCACCGAAGGTACGGTTTTACTTCTAGGTGTGCACGCTCGGGTTTTGTTTGATACGAGTGCCACTCACTCATTCATTTCTGAGCAGTTCGCTAGGCAGTTAGCTCTAGAGTCAGGCGTAGAGTCTGAGGAGTTAGAGGTCCCTTTGTCTGTGCACACACCTGCGGGTACGGTATCGACTAGGAAGTGTATTCCGTCGTTACCTGTGTGCGTTGAGGATAGAGTCTCAGAAGGGTGTTTCTTCTTGCTAAAGATGAAGGACTATGATGCTATTCTTGGACTGGATTGGCTAGAGGAGCACTATGCCTTAGTAGATTGTCGTGGGAAGAGGATTGTTTTCCGCATTCCTGGTAAGGACGAGTTCTCTCATCCCTTGCCAAGGAACTTGGCGGGAAAGTTAGTCATCTCTTCCATGAAGGCGATGCGTATGGTAAACAAGGGTTGTGACACTTTTCTTGCCAGCGTGGTGTTAGTACCTGAAGCTGATGAGTCACCTACTCTTGCAGAGATCGAGGTAGTGCGGGATTTTCCAGACGTCTTTCCCGATGATTTGTCTAGTTTGCCACCGGATAGAGAGATAGAGTTCAGCATAGAGTTGCTTCCGGGCACCTCTCCTATCTCAAAGGCTCCATATCGGATGGCACCTGCGGAGTTAGCCGAGTTGAGGAGGCAGTTGCAAGAGTTGCTAGATAAGGGATTTATTCACCCTAGTGTTTCCCCTTGGGGCGCACCTGTCTTATTTGTAAAGAAGAAGGATGGGTCACTTAGGTTATGCATCGATTACAGGAAGCTAAACCAAGTGATAGTTTAGAACAGGTATCCCTTACCTCGTATTGATGATTTGTTTGACCAGTTGCAAGATGCATCAGTCTTTTCTAAGATTGATTTACGATCTGGTTATCATCAGTTGAGGATTCGGAGTGAGGATGTGTCCAAGACGGCATTCATATCGCGTTATAGACATTATGAGTTTTTAGTTCATCCTTTCGGATTGACCAACGCCCTTGCAGCGTTCATGGATCTCATGAACAGGGTGTTTAGGCCGTATCTAGATAGCTTCGTTGTAGTGTTTATTGATGATGTGCTGGTCTACTCTCCGGATGAGGCCACACACCGTCAGCATTTGAGGGTAGTATTAGAGGTTCTCCGTGAGCACAAGCTGTATTCTAAGTTCAGCAAGTGCGATTTTTGGTTGCGCGAGGTTTATTTCCTCGGGCATGTAATCTCCGGTGCTGGTGTTGCAGTTGATCCAGCAAAGGTCTAGGCAGTTATGGATTGGGAGACTCCTAAGACCCCTTCGGAGATTTGTAGTTTTCTGGGTTTGGCTGGTTACTATCGGTGATTCATTGAGGGATTTTCATCCATCGCCGCCCCATTGACTCAGCTCACCAAAAGGGAGTGAAGTTTGTCTGGTCCGAGAAGTGTGAGAGTAGTTTTCAATTGTTGAAGACTAAGCTCACGTCAGCTCCGGTGTTAGTCTTGTCGAGCGGTGCAGAGGGTTTTTCTATCTACACGGATGCGTCTCGGATTGGCTTAGGCTGTGTGCTAATGCAGCAAGGAAGGGTAGTGGCGTATGCTTCTCGTCAGTTGAAGGAGCATGAGAAGAACTATCTGACTCATGATTTGGAGCTCGCAGCGGTGGTTCATGCACTAAAGATCTGGAGGCACTATCTTTATGGTGTCAGATTTGAGGTGTTTACTGACCACAAGAGCTTGAAGTATCTTTTCTCCCAAAAGGAATTAAACCTGAGGCAGAGAAGATGGATTGAGTTCTTGAAGGACTATGACTTCGACCTTCAGTATCATCTTGGAAAGGCGAACGTCGTAGCGGATGCTCTGAGTAGAAAGAGACCATCTCTCCAGCAGGATTGGAAGATGTTGGAGGATGCAGCTTGCGCGTTGACTGAGTTATGCCAGGCTTTTGTAGCTTAGTTATCCCTTAGGTCCTCGGTTATGGATGAGGTGATCGAGCAACAGAAAGCCAACCCTAGAGTCCTAGAGTTAGTGGGCAAGGCAGGCATTGCTCGTGATGAGGATGGTGTGATTAGATTCCATCACCGTGTTTGTGTCCCTGATTTGGTAGATGTCCGTGAGCATGTGTTAGCGGAGGCTCATAGATCGCGATTCTCTATTCATCCGGGTAACACTAAGATGTACCAGGATTTGAAGAGGTCCTTTTGGTGGTCTGGCATGAAGAAGGACGTGGCGGATTATGTGTCCCGGTGTTTAGTATGCCAGTAAGTGAAGGCCGAGCGACAACGACCATCTGGCCTTATGCAGAAGATGGAAATCCCAGTATGGAAGTGGGAAGCTGTCACTATGGACTTTGTTTTGGGTTTGCCTCGATCTAGAAGGGGCAATGACTCGATTTGGGTAGTTGTAGATAGATTCTCGAAGACTGCGCATTTCTTGCCTATGAAGAAGAAGCAGTCGATTGAGAGTTTGGCTAGATTGTATGTTAGTAGTGTGGTTAGATTGCATGGTGTGCCGAAGTTGATCATTTTGGATCGAGATCCGAGGTTTACTTCGAGGTTGTGGAAAGGTCTTCAGGGTGCGTTAGGTTCGGAGCTGAAGCTCAGTTCGACATTTCATCCCCAGACAGATGGACAGTCCGAGAGGACTATCTAGACGCTCGAGGATATGTTGAGAGCGTGTGTGCTGGATTGGAAGGATGATTGGGAGCGTCATCTACCTCTAGTGAAGTTCGCATACAACAACAGCTTTCATGCAAGTATTGGTATGGCTCCATTTGAGGCATTGTATGGTAGGCCTTGAAGATCTCCTTTATGTTGGGAGGAGACCAGTGATAGGCAGTTGATCGGTCCAGAGTTAGTTCAGGAGACTTCGGATAAGATTCAGTTGATTAGGAAGAGGCTTGTTGCGGCGCAGGATAGGCAGAAGAGCTACACCGACAACAGAAGGAAGGATCTGGAGTTCGAGGTGGGTGAGCATGTCTTCTTGAAGATATCAACTACTCGAGGTGTCGTCAAGTTTGGCAGGCATGGTAAGTTGAGCCCTAGATTCATTGGCCCGTATGAGATTCTCAAACGATTGGGCAGCGTGGCATACAAGCTAGCTTTACCCCCAGCTTTAGCTAGTGTTCATCCCGTATTCAACGTCTCTATGCTCAGGAAGTATGTCCGAGATCCATCTCATGTGCTTAGTTACGAGCCAGTGGAGATTCAGTCAGATCTGTCGTATGTGGAGCAACCAGTAGCTATTATTGACCGGAAGGTTCAGTATCTCCGGAACAAGAGTATTGCATCGGTGAAAGTTCTATGGCGGAACTTCTCGCGAGAGGAGGCTACTTGGGAGCTTGAGGATACGATGAAGAAGAAGTATCCTCGTTTGTTTGAGTAGTTTTGTTTAAACTTCGAGGACGAAGTTTCTTTAAGGGGGAGAGGGTGTAAGGCCCTCGAATTTTGTTGTATTACTTTATTACGTTTAAATAATTCATGCTTGTGTATGCATAGATGTACATATCTACGTACGTATTAACTAGTTATACTTATGTGTGCATGTGTATAATTAGATTATAAATATTGCTTGAATTGCATGGTGGTAGTGTGTACATGATAGTATACATATTGCATGTAAGTATATAGAATATGCATGGATTTTCTGCATGTTTTAAGTTCTGGCCGAAGGTCCAAATTGGCGTCAACAGGGTGAACGTCCATGGTGGTAAACGTCTATATCGTTGGACGCTAATACTTAAATAAACGGCCATAGATGTGGACGTTAATATCTCTGACCTGCATGCGTTGCAGACCCTGAAATTCTGGGGGCAAGCAAGCCCAACCATTGGGGAGAAGTCCCCAACGGCTATCAACATCCCATCACCCCTCCGGGATATCCCAAACCCCTTCTCCTATAAACCAAACCCCTCTGCACCAGAAGAACTCTCTTGACTCTTTGAAAAGAGGAGAGAAACCCGAACTCTAGCTATGAGAAAACCTAAAGTTTGCATGCTTTGATCCGGCAATTTGGAGCTCATCCGGCGACCTACAGCAACTGGAAGTTAGATGGAGCCTAGAGGAAGGCTTCCCCTACTCCAACCTGCTGTGGAGATCGACCAAGAACCCGGAGGAGTGGTGTTTTGGAGGCTTCTTGGGACTGCCCAAGGAGAGCTTCATCAACCTCTTTGATCCCTTTGAAGGTTTATTAGAGGCAAGTAACCCATACATTTCGTCCATGTATGAGTCTAGTAGGGTTTACTATTTTTATGAGATTTTATCGTGTCCTGGATCCCCCAAATTCTCTTGTTCTTAGAGCTCGGGTCTATGTTTTTGTTCAGACCCGAACTTGACGGCAAGTTCTCTTGCCGTTAAGATCTTCAGTTGGCGGCATGCGATGAGGCCGTTAAGCTCCGTTAACGGCCAGACTGTGCCGTTAAGTTTTTCAGGACAGAACAGTGAAATGTTCTCCCTTCTATATGATTAATTTCTAAAGTGTTTTCGCATGAGGATATAATGTAATCGTATATGTTATGTAAAATAGACAATGGGATGTGTGTGGAATTTTCTGTGCTTTTCGATGAATGGCATGAATTGTTAGACTTATTGAAATACATGTTTGGAAAATGGATTATGCATGTTCACCTACTGTCTACATGATCCCTGAGGAATGGAATGCCATAAATTTTTCTAAACCGTGTATATACGTATCAGTCCATGCCCTGTAATTTTGAGAATTTTTCCATGATTGTGGGATTTACTGTAATTTCTGTTTTGGAAATAGAAGACAAGCGTAGGATTTGTAAAGTTTACAGTAAATTGAGTGTTGTGCAATAAATCCGGGGAAAATTCCTGTGATGATGTGTATGTTAGGTTCAGGGATGTGAACTGTCAAATTGGATATTCATGTTATGTTCCATGATAAATTGAATTATGAATGGCATGAAACTGAATGTGTTAATTTCTGTAAATGTAATATGACTCAGAAAAATCTGGAAATTTGTATGTGAGGTCATGAACCTGCAATTAGTGTGTGGCTAAAATTTCATGATATTTGGATAACTGTAAAATGTATTATGAAATTTCCATGTGGAAACATGTGATAAATGCATACTATCATGAATATGATTTGATGATGTGTTTGCCAATCTGATTAACGTGAGCTACTGAATGTTTGATTTCTGTCAACAGTAGTATCATGATTAGGAAAACAGAGCCATGTGTATAAGTGAGAGAATGTAAAGACATGTGTAATATGTGTGTAAAAATCGGAATGTGTAATGTGTAAGACTGTGCCATGTGTGACACTGCTTCCATAGAGGGCCGTGGAACCGTACCATGGAAAAGTCCCCATAAGAAGGTTCAATGTGTTAAGATCCTAAAGGCATTAGGATGAAATCCTGGAGGTGGACAAGTACCACTGGTTAGGGTGGAGACTTGTTCTCCCGGTCTGCGCAGTCCAAGAGTCGTCACTATATTGCCTAGGTGACGTCTATGTGTATGTGTTATGTGATGTGTCCTTCTAATGGTGGTTGGGACTATGTGTCACGGCACTAAATTGTGAAATGTGAATGTGACTATGTGTAAATTGTGTAGTGTGAATATGTGTAAATGTGCAATGTGTACAAAGAGAACTATGTGAATGAGTGATTGTGCAAACATGTGAAACCAATAAGTTAGATTGTGAAATTGTGATCCATGATACATTAATGTGAAATTATGTTATAACAGCAACCTAGTTGTGTTTAAAAGAATTTTTTATATGTGTAAAAATGCGTAGAATCCATGCTAGGAACAATTCTTGCTTATGTGTAAATGTTTCCATGTTTAAGTGCTATCACGTTGTAGTTTAATCGAGAATGTAGCTCTCATGTGATAGGATGTGAATTGCTAAATCCATGTCAAAACAGCAACCTTAAAGTGTATAAAATGATAATGTGCATGTGTAAGAATGTGTAGAAACCATGATAGAAATGTTTCCTTTTGTGCATGCAAGAATCCCAGGTTTGGTTGCTTCCATGTTATAGCCTCATTTGAAATGTAGCTTTCATGTGATTACATGAGTAGAAAGCATGTGATAGGATATTTATTTTGGAATGTCTTAATCCATGTACAAGGTGTTACAATTTTGTAGAATTGGCATGATAGGTTGTCTCTTATAAATGTTCAAGCATGTTATATGTTTTACTTTGTGAATTGGAATGAAAAACCTACTGTGATATATGCATGTATGATGTGTGTGGTGTTATTTGCTGAGTCTTTGAGACTCATTCCTTGCTTCGGCATACAGGTTTAGTAGGTGATACACCTTTGGAGGAGACCGTGGAGAGCGACTCCGAGCGCGGGGAGTAGCTTGGCGGAGTTGTAGTCGTGACATTTTGACTTCCATCGTATGTAAATTGAGGCATTGTAATAGAAACAGTATGTAATTGTGGACAACTATGTATTTGAATTTAGTACTTCATTATGTGGACTTTATTTCTTTTAAATTGTCATGGGATCATGTATGTTAAATGTGGATGATGAAATGAATTGAAAGATCTTGTTCTTTTACTTCCGCTACTCTGTATCTATATTTTTGTGTATCTCAATCATGTGATAGCGTTTGGGTAAATGTCCCACTGTGATAACGTTCACTATACCGACGTGGGTTGGTATAACCGTACCGGTATAATGAGGGTCGTCACACCTGTACTCTTTGTGAAGAAGAAGGACGGGTCGATGAGGCTGTGTATTGACTATCACAAGCTCAATCAGGTGATTATTAAGAACAAGTATCCTTTACCTCGTATTGATGACTTGTTTGACCAGTTACGTGGAGCTTTGGTGTTTTCTAAGATCGATCTTCATTCTGGCTATCATCAACTCTGAATCAAGCCGGAGGATGCTTCTAAAACGGCTTTTAGGACGAGATATGGTCATTATGAGTTCCTAGTCCTGCCATTTGGTTTGACAAATGCTCGAGCAGTTTTCATGGACTTGATGAACAGGGTCTTTCGACAGTATCTTGATTCTTTTGTTGTGGTCTTCATTGATGATGTGCTGATCTACTCACCTGATGAGGAGACTCATAGAGAGCATTTGAGGATTGTGCTGGAAGTCTTGAGGGAGCACAAGTTGTATGCCAAATTCAGTAAGTGCAACTTCTAGATGAAGGAGGTCCATTTCTTGGGGCATGTCATCTCTGGAAATGGAGTGTCTGTGGATCCGGCTAAGGTGGAAGTTGTCCTTGACTGGGAGACACCGAGATCATCTGCTAACATTAGGAGTTTTCATGGCTTGGCTGGCTATTATAGAAGATTCATTGAGGGTTTCTCTTCTATTGCGGCTACCTTGACAAGGCTGACTAGGAAGGGAGTTAAGTTCGAATGGTCAGAGGCTTGTGAAAGGAGTTTCCAGGAGCTGAAGACTCAATTGACCTCAGCACCAGTGCTTGTGTTACCCAATGGTGTGGATTCTTTCTCTATCTACACGGATGCTTCGAAGATTGGATTCGGTTGTGTTCTTATGCAGGGAGGTAGAGTTGTGGCATATGCTTCTAGGCAACTCAAGGAGCATGAGCGCAATTACCCAACTCATGATTTGGAGCTGGCAACGGTGGTCTTTGCTTTGAAGATTTGGAGACACTATCTGTATGGAGTCAGATTTGAGCTTTTCTCAGACCACAAGAGTCAAATATATGTTCTCTCAGGAGGAGTTAAATCTGAGGCAGTGAAGGTGGATTGAGTTTCTGAAGGATTATGACTTTGAGCTTTCTTACCACACAGGGAAAGCCAATGTGGTGGCGGATGCATTGAGCAGGAAGAGGCAAATGATGCGCCAAGACTGGAAGATGTTGGAAGATGCTTCAGGATCATTGGTTGTTCAAGAACCGCAGTTGAGCAGCATGTTCATAGCTCAGTTGACCCTTAGATCTTCTGTTCATGATAGGGTTCTTGCTTTGCAAAAAGATGACCCACTATTACAGGAGTTGGTTGGAAAGGCTGGCATTATTAGAGATAAAGATGGTGTGATTCGTTTGAATCCTAGGATGTGTGTCCCTAATGATGCGGATCTGCAGAAGGAGATTTTGGAGGAAGCGCATAGATCGCAGTTCTCTATTCACCCAGGCAGTGGAAAGAAGTATAAGGATCTAAAGCGTTCATTTTGGTGGTCTGGCATGAAGCGGGATGTTGCGGATGTTGTGGCGAAATGCTTGATATGTCAATAGGTGAAGGCAGAATGTCAGCGACCTTCAGGTTTGATGCAGAAGTTAGATATTCCTCAGTGGAAGTGGGAGTAAGTGACTATGGATTTTGTGACTGGATTGCCTAGATCGTCTAGAGGGAATGACTCTATATGGGTGATCGTTGATAGATTCTCAAAGAGTGCTCATTTTCTGGCTATGAAGAAGAAGCAGTCCATAGATAGCTTGGCTAGATTGTACATTGATGGCATTGTGAAGCTGCATGAGATTCCGAAGTCAATTATCTCAGATCGTGATCCGAGATTTACTTCTAGATTTTGGCAGAGTTTGCAGTAGGCTTTTGGCAGTCAACTGAAGTTGAGTTTGGCATTTCATCCACAAACGGATGGACAGTCCGAGAGGACTATTTAGACATTGGAGGATATGCTTAGGGCTTGTGTTCTGGAGTGGAGAGGAGATTGGGAGCACCACCTAGCTCTTGTGGAATTTACATATAACAATAGTTTCCATTCGAGTATAGGTATGGTGCCATTTGAGGCTTTATATGGGAGACCTTGTAGATCCCCATTGTGTTGGGAGGAAGCAAGAGATAGGCATCTGGTTGGACCAGAAGTAGTGTAGGAAACCTCAGCGAAGATCCAGTTGATTGTGCAGAGATTAAAGGAAGCTCAAGATCGTCAAAAGAGCTATGTGGATACGAGAAGGAAAGACTTGGCTTTTGAGGTAGGAGATCATGTTTTTCTCAAGGTATTGCCAACCAGGGGTGTGGTGAGATTTGGGAAGAGAGGCGAGTTGAATCCGAGGTTCATTGGTCCCTTTGAGATATTAAAGAAGATGGGTAATGTGGCATACCAGCTAGCTTTGCCACCATCCTTGGCAGTAGTGCACCCAATTTTCCATGTATCCATGTTGAGATGGTATGATCGAGATCCGGCTCATGTGATTAGTTATGAACCAGTGCAGTTTCAGCCAGGTTTATCCTATGCGGAGCAGCCTATAGAGATTTTTGGATCGGAAGGTGCAAGAGTTGAGATCGAAGTCTATTCCTTTTGTGAAAGTTTTATGGAGGAATTTCTCACGAAAAGAAGCAACGTGGGAGCTTGAAGAAAGAATGAAGAAGCAATATCTGTCCTTGATTGGTGAGTATCCTAACTCAATCTTCGAGGACGAAGATTATTTTAAGGGGGAGAGGGTGTAGTGTCCTAGAATTTCATTGAACTGTACAATGCAATTGTGTGTAGGTGTGTTTCTGCATTTAGTTGTATGTAGTTCTGTGTTGAACTTAGCGTCAATATCTACTGACATTGACTACTGTTAACGGCATGATCAAATGTCGTTTACTGTCTGTTAATGATAGGATATTGTGTCATTTAATATTTTCTAGAATATTTGGTTTTTCGGGCAAGAAAGTTGACGACATGATCGATGGTCGTCTATCTCATGGTCAACGGCAGCGTTGGTGGATGTTTACCTGACTTGCCTGTTTTTGTTGTTACCATTTTGGGGGAAAATTAATTGATCGTTTCCATGCAATTAAGAGGAGGATCTGGTGCGTTTCTGATCCAATGGCTAGGATTAGGTTTGGGCAAGGCGTAGGGATCTTTATAAGACCCGGTTTTGGCCTTTGGAGAGGATTTTCGCACTGGTTGGGAAGAGAGAAAAGAGCGCCGAGAGGAAAGGGTTGCAGAGTTGGTTCGTGTGGTCTGGAGCTTTTTTGACCAAGGGGGAGCTTCAGAGATCATGAGGAGAAGGTTCTCCAGGCGCGGTTGCAGTCCTAGAAGTCGAATCGGGCGTCTAAAGGAGGTGGAAGAGAACTGCCTTACTGCCAAGGCGGGCTTCTTCGGATCTCTTTTCATCACTCCAGAAGGAGGGTTAGAGGCAAGTGACATGGGGGGTTGGTTTAGGATAGTTTAATCTTTAGATTTATTATTTTTACAGATTTTTAAACCATCGAAATAACATGTGGGAAGGGTCGTAAGTTCTGTTATTTTATGTGCAAGTTCTGTGTTTTCTGGACGAATGAGCTTAACGTCCATATTGATTGCCGTCTAGTTTATGTAAACGACAGCATCGACCGCCATTGATTTCTTGTAAATGACATATGTTTGGACGTCTACAATATGTTAACGGCGCTATGTGCCGCCGTCTACTGATATTAACGGCAGGATATATGGCCGTTGACCTAGTGTAAACGCCACATATTTGGCCGTTAAGTTTATCAATGCTATATTTTCTGCAATTTGATTATATTTGCTCAACTGTGAATCATGCATGTATGAAGTATTCGGCCAGGGTATATTCTGTGTGATTCAGTGTTGTTATACTATGGACAGGACATTGCAATGATGAATAGGCTATATGTATATATATGTATGGTTGTTCTTTTGGATTTGAATTGAATTGGTAAAAGAAATATGAAAAGATATAAACATGATCCATGTTATATTTCTGAAATTAAAGATTTGTCCTACTGTTAGTTGGAACTACAGATCCATTATATTCGATTCTTGTATATCAATTGCATAATTTAATCAATGTTGTACCATGTTAAGTAGTTTAGATTTATAAAGATTAATTATGAAAAATGTTTTACAAACCTTAGAAAATCATGAAATTTGGCATGTGTGTAGTATGATCCGAATTAAAATTATTGTCAAAATTTTGAGATTTTTAGATCACTGTGCATACTGTTATGATTTTCTGAATGATAAAATGCATATACAATTCAATGAATATGACAATGTATATACATGATGAATTTTGATAAAGGTAGTACCATGTTATGTTGTTGTATTACAGTAGGGTTTAATTTCATAACTGAGAAAGTCATGCTATGTGATGTTGTATTATCATCTCGATAAATTATGCATGAATGTATTAAAGAACATGATAGAATTGTATGAAAATGTAAACTGCATGAGTACATACATGTTAATGCATCTGAACTGAATTGGCCAATAAGACATTGCTATGATAGAGATAACTACAAGAAACTACATCATGGAATGCCCCTATGGTAATGGTTCATCTACATGAAATGACTACATGAATCCGTGGGCAACAGATTGAAATCCTGGAGGTAGACATGTTCTACTGGTTAAGGTGGGAAGGACTTTCCCCGGTATTGCGCAATAACCTAGACTTCATCACTGCTATGCCTAGGTGATAAGTGAATGACTACATGCTACATGATCTCTATTAATAGTATGGGCTATGTCTTGGCAACTACATGAACTAAATGACTACATGAACTACATGTCTACATGATAAATGACTACATGATACATGATCTACATGTTACATACCACATGAACTACATGTCGTTTGTTTTACATGCTACATGTTAAATTGACTCCTTGCTACATGATGAATTATTACATGTTACATGATATA
Organism: Colocasia esculenta; assembly: GCA_014218235.1. Classification (NCBI taxonomy): domain Eukaryota; kingdom Viridiplantae; phylum Streptophyta; class Magnoliopsida; order Alismatales; family Araceae; genus Colocasia; species Colocasia esculenta. Next base: position 72,194,492 of record CM024762.1, on the reverse strand, counting down.
GATTAAAAGAACTTGAAATTATTTACATGTTGCATGACATTAGATATATACCATTGAAATTTGATTACATGCCATGCCATATGAACATATTTTAGATCGATTGCTATAATGTGAGATGTAAGTTATATATATTACATGAATTGTTCTATTTCCATGATAAATAACCATGCTATGTAATAAATGATTGCTAAATGATTGAGAACATGTTGATAGGAAGAACTATATGATATCAAGAATGTGAAAGAAATATGTTACCATGTTTTAAACCTAATATATATTATATCTTGAACTGTCTTTCATGTGACTTGCTGGGTCTTGTAGACTCACACTTGATTAACATTTCAGGCGAGACTGAGGATATCCAGGAGTTAGTGCACTCCGACTCAGAGCGTTAGGACGTGGAGATTTAGTGCTTTTCTTTGTGTGTGCTTGAGAGTTTATGTATGTGAGAATAAGATGTACTTTGAATTTTATGCAATAGGACTTATGAACAGTAATAATTTTGACTATTGTTATCTTTCCTTTATGTTTTACACTTAGTATTTGGATATGATGTTGTTTGAGAAATTTGGTTCTAGTTCCGTTGCCACTTGTTGGAATTAAATTGTCATTTATGTATGTCTCAATCTGTACCGCCTAATGTTGGATATGTTCCTCTATAATACCTTTATTAGATCCAATGTGAGTTGGAATAGCTGTACTGGGTCTAAGAGGGGCGTTACAGTGTCGACCTGTGAGCCCTGTGTGTCGACCTGTGTTTCATCTGTCGACAACCAAACTTAGGTCTGTTGACCCAAATTGTTCTAAAAGCTTTTCTAGAAAGCTTCTTCATGGAGTTTGGCTTAATCACTTGTTGAGGAAGCTTGATCTCACTTGTTGTTCACTTGTCAGATCTTCAAATATTTTACCTGTATTGGCCCAAAAAAAACTCTTTGCCCAGATGTTAGTAGTACTGTAATTTGGAAATAACATTGTAAACTAATCATGAAACAAAAGGAAAATCTATTTGTGACTACTTCCTCTTTCGATTAGAGTGAAGTGGAGAGTAGGTAATCACCAAACCAATGCTTTTTAGTATCATTTAACCATACCCATTTGAATGCCGCTTTGATGTTTTGTCCATCAAAATCAGATTGGCATTCTCTTCGTCTTGTCCTATGCTTGAGGTTCCTGAGGGGTTGTTCACTGAAGGTGTCTTCTAATGTGTCCCTTGAAACTTAGGTGTCTCACCCTTAGCTTCTTCTTCATCAATACCCTCTACAACGATATCCTCCCGAGGAAAAGTTTGAGGCTCCCCCTCAACCTGAGGTTCTCTTTCCTAATCTCCTCAGTAGTTGGGGTGATGTCTTCCTAAGGAGCTTCCTGCTGCTCCCCCTGAATGAATGACTCTCGTCTTTGGATTTCACATCTACCATGTCATCAGAGTGTGTCTCATCATCAACTTTCACACCTCTATCTGTAAGAATTTCTCCCAATACTTAATAATGGTAGTTGGAGGAGAGGAGATCATGGTTTCCTTCCTTGACTCAATTTCTACAGTTTCAACAATCATTTCTTCAGTCTCAACTTCTTCATATTTTGTGACTAGAATGTCTATTCTAGTCTCCTTCACATTGTTTTTTCTTTCATATGTGAGTTATAGTTCATCCCACTTATCATTGGTTGTATTGCACAGTGATATCCTATTAAACTTTAGCTTGGATAGAGCACAATACATGAAGCTCTTTGCCTTGCTATTCAAAGATATCAACCTTCTATCATTGTCTGTCCATTCTTCCTGGGGCTTTGATAACACAAAGTTGACATCTTCAATGATGCTCCATAGATCGTAATCATATCCCTTGAGCAAAAACTCTATACTCATCTTCCAGTATTGATAATCTTCGCCATCGAAGAGTGAAGGTCTTGTAATGGATTGTCCTTCTACAAATCCTTAAGCTGCCATGGATTTTTGCTCCAGATCGTTGGATCTTCAGTTGCTTCTTTGATACCACATGTTGGTATCAGTGCTTCAATCGAGACCACAACTCTGATAGCACTTGTTGGCCCACGACATCAAGGTAGGATCACCTGGGGGGGTGGATAGGTAGAAATAAAAATTTGACAGAAAATTCAACACTTTAAACTTTTGTTAGTGAATAAAAAAGTGTAATGGAAATTAAAGAGCAGAAGTAATCACACACAAAAGACACACGAAATTTATCCTGATTTGGTACTTCCCCATTGGAAGACTTACATTCAACCTCCAAGAAAACTCTTGGGATTTCACTAATTGGGGTACAATCTCCCCAAGGATATACAATGGCCAGCAGAGAGCTGGTCCTCCATTCTACATAACGGGGAAAACACCCAGCACCCTAGCTAGTCTTCTTCTCTTTCCAGACAAAAAGGTAGCCCACTATTTCATCTCAGCGAGGTGCTTCTATTACGAGCTCATAAGCAACTCATTGGTACAAACCCCAACAGGTTCTCGCCACCCAACACAAGTTGGTCTTACCTTCAAGAAGGCATAATCCCCAGCTCCTAAATTGGTCCTCCATTCCCACAAGAAGAAGAATAGCTCTACTCTTCTTTAGAAAAGAAAGAGTAGAGCTAAGAGATTTAACAGAAAGAATGCAAGACTCTCAGGCAGAAACTCTCTCTATCAGATTTACAATGACATACAGAGAGAGAAGGGAGAGATGAAGCTTGATTTCTTGGAATGATTGAAGGCTTCAGATGATTTCTACTTGGGTGCAATCTTTTATGAATAGGCTCGAGCTCTTTCTCTCTTTTGTTTGAGTGTGTGTGTCATTAGACTCCTCACTAGATGTACACTCTTTCAGAAAAATCTTTAGGGATGCTCACAGTACTTTTCCCTTCAAAGGCTTCAACCATTTATAGAGTAGCTAAAAAGGACCATTGAGAAGATAACCATTAGAGCTCTTTGGATCTATCTTGTTCTCCTTTTCTTCTTCTGCTGCTCTTCTTAAGTCTAACAGATCCTTGGAACAGAAGAGAGTCTTCTATGCATGGATTTCAAGAACTTTAGCTGTGTCTAACGGATGCCTCATGAGAGAACCAGACATCTACATACAGTTAATACATGGAATAGAATGTTAGGTAGGAGAGGTTATGTGTTAGTCAACCCATACCTCTTTTGCATTTAGTCTATATTTCATGTTGATACTCCAGCTATACTAAGTAAGTGCCTTTCTTTCTTACAGGAAATAATGAGACCTCTGCTGACACCTTTCTTACCTAGCATGAAAAGATAGAAAGTACACAACATGAATAACTTAAAGATTTTGAAGGATATTTGAATTTTCATTGGCTCCAAGACATTTTGTTCACCAATGGATGTGTTTAAAAACATATCAACACCAATCGGTTTGTAAACAACATTAATCAAACTATCATTAAAACTATTCTGTCACCAATCGATAAGATATAATATTTATAATACCAATCTGAACAAAATAACTCGAGTGTTCACTAATTGAAGCAAAAAAAAAAAGCATTCATAACACCAATCAGAATACTACTGAATACTTGTTCACCAATTGAGAGATTTTAAACACCAATTGGAAGAACACTTGTTCTTCAATCGATAGACAGTTTTGTTCTCCAAATTGGAAGAACACTTAAGATTTTGTTCTCCAATCGATATATAGGAAACATGTTGGCTTAACCTGCTGCGAATTACCTTCAGCAATGGGAACATATCAATCGGAACAGGAAACATGTCCACTTAACCTGACGCGTATTACTTTCACCAATCAGAATGAAATTTCTTATATAATCAATGTGGCACTTAGATGGTATTTGATAAGACTTTAAGTGCAAACCTTTACCAGTCGAAATCTAACTTCGACTTGTGACCAGTCAAAGTGCAAATATTTATTGTGTAAAATAACAATAAATATATTCATCATAATTATGAGAGAAAATATTATTTATTATATTTATGACAACATGAGTTTTATCACCAAAACAAAGGGATAAATAAATAAGAGTGGTTCAACAATTGGCATCGACAACAGGGCTTTGATATTAGGTAGTAGGATCAAGCCCCCAACTGTTGCACTAAAAGCTTGAGTTAATAGTGAAGGCAAACCATATTTCTCTTATTTGGCAGCGTAGAACCCCACATCTATAACGTGTTGTGGGCGGGCCTAAGGGACTTCGCACAGAGAAGTTAGTCCCTGCGACGGGCGGGCTGTCAAGCACCGATGCCACTACACACACCAGATCTTAGGCCAGCATGTAGTAACAATGAATCCCTAAGGCAGTTGTTGGACCCCATAATCGAACAATCTTCCCCCCCCCCCCCGACACTTGGGTGATTTGAACCTGCGACCTCGCTCTGATACCAGGTAAGATCAAGCCCCCAACCACTGCTCCAAAAGCTTGAACTGACGGTGAAGACGAACCATATTTTCCTTATTTGGTAGCATAGAACCCCACATCTATAATGTGTTGTGGGCAGGCCTAAGAGGCTTCGTGTAGGTGGTTAGTCCTGTTGAACCATTCTTATATTTTACCCTTATATTTTGGTGATAACAAAACATAAATTAATTAAATATTATTTAATATATTTAATATTATATTTTCTTAATAAATATAAATTTATGGTACTATCGCTGTGAGTTTTGCATTGAAAAGCTAAATCGATGTCTATTCAATATACATCGATTTCAGTTCACAAAATGCCACATCGATTCTGTTGAAAACATGGATTCTGTTGAACACATCGATTTCCTTGATAAAACAAAAATTTGATCGGTATAACGATTCGATAAGTTAAACAACGATTTGATCTCTATAACGATTTGATAAGTTAAACAATGATTTGATCGCTGTAACAATTCGACAAGTTAAAACAACGATTTGATAGCAAAGAATGATTTGCTCTCACTTAAATAATGATTTGGTCGAAACAACAATTCGCCTTAACTAAAAGAACGATTTGATCGTAAACAACGATTTGGTCTTGAGCAACGATTTGCTTTCACTCAAAAAATGACTTGATAGCAAACAACGATTTGCTTTACTTAAACAACGATTTGATAGCAAATAATGATTTACCCTTTACTTAAACAATGACTTGATAGCAAACAACGATTTGATAGTGAATAACGATTTGATCACAAACAATGATTTGTTTCTACTTGAACAACGATTTGCTTACACATTGATTTCACTTAAACATCGATTTTCTTTATATTTCAAAATATTTTTGGCATCTAGTGAAAAGTCAAATATATTTCATTTGCGTATTCTATCTTTCTGACATAAGATCTTTTTTATCTCTCTAGATCTCTTCTCTCCTATCATACAAAAAGGGCTTACCTACCACTTCTGGGTGACAGTAGAAACACAGAAGTGTGAGCCTTTTTGATAGAAATACTCTTTGATCTAAACACCATCTTCTATGCTTGCAGACCGTGAAGACCACCAAGTGGCTGACAGTCAGAAGAAGAAGAATAGAAAAATTAGCAATGACTAGAAGAGTTCTAATGGATCTCTTCAACGGATCTATTCAAAGCTACTCATATAAAAGATGAAGCAAGGCTGAAGAATAAGTACAGAGCTTTCCTGAAGATCTTTAAACGAGTGTAGATCCAGTGAAGAACCTGAACTCCAAAAACACTCAAAGGAAAAGAGAGAAAGAGCCCGAGCCTAAGAAAAAGTGCTCAAGCGTCTGAAGCCTTCAAGCTTCAAACTCCTCCTCCTATCTTCACTCTCTCTCTGTGGTCATTGTAATCTCTAGGGTCCTTCGCTGAGAGTTTCTGGGAGTTAGAGCGCTGTAAATTCTACTTCTCAGAGTCCATTCTGTAAAACTCTTCTTTCTAATAAAGATTTCTATCCAGTTGTAGGACTGTATACAGTGTAGTACCTAGCTAGGGGTTTAAGTCTAGTAGAACCGCACTAGGGTTTGTACCAGGAGGTTGGCTTCTTGACCTGTAAGAGAAGTGCGCTGCCTTCTTGCCCGGGAAAGAGAAGAAGACCAGGTGGGGTGATGGGTGTTGTATTGTCCTTGAGGGGGATTGTACCCTTAGTTAGTAAAATCCCAAGAGATTGCTTGGGGACTAGACGTAGGACTTCCATGTGGGAAGGGCCAAACCAGGATAAATTCCTTGTGTTCTTTATGTGATTGTTTATTTGCTTCCACACTACTACTCTCTATCACACTCAACTAACCAAACTATCAAGTGATAATTTTCTGTGGTTAAGTTTCTGTTTCAGATTTCAGAAAACCTATTCACCCGCCCTTCTAGGTTAGCTTTGCCGTACCAAAAGGGCCAACAAGTCCCTGCGATGGGTTGGGCTGTCAAGCACCGATGCCAATATACACACCCAATCCCAAACCAATATGTAGTAGTAGCGAATCCCAAAGGGAGTTGTTGGAGCCCCATAATCCACCAACTATGAGTGCTAGTGACTGAATTATGACTAAGTGGAGACTAAATGTGTCAGTCTCTATCCATGCTTTTTCCTGTAGTGTTCCCTTAGCCTAGATGTAGGCTCAAAATAGAAGGGGGGGGGGGGGGGGGGTCTCAGGAAATGACTCCAAACAAATCGTACCAAGGCTCAAGGAGAAACCCCAATCTCTCCCTTGATCACAACATACTTGAAGCGCTGGATACCCAACTAGCGAGGCGTCATGCTAGGAACATTTATAGCATCAACAACTGTGGGGCTCTAAGTGTGCGAGAAGTTATTGGAACAACTTGTGAAACTAAATTGAGAACATGTTAGAGTATGCTAATACCTTAACACCGAAACATGTCAAGCCTAGCTGACACCTTCAAGATGAGTCAACTGACGGTGACACATCAAGAGAAAACATAGAAAAGTTACCTGGCAGTAGTTCCACCATAGGGGCTTTGAGACAAACAAGCCAAGCCTATCGGGTCCCTATCTTAGAACGCGCTAGGAATCATTGATACCTCTACAAGAATGTGTTGCTATTAGTTGACGCCTCCAAACCTATCATAGGAAACCCTCATAAAGATAGATTGAAAGCACGTTTGCTCATGGTGGCCTATGATGTAACGCCCCAAAAATTTATTGATTTAAAATATAAGGAAAATAGAAAATAAATAGAAATATTGAATAAAAATAAAATAAAAGTCATAGTTAAACTTCCAAAAAGTGGAATTAACCATTTAAATTATTCTGGACCAACACAACCCTTATTGGGCCAAACAACAAAACCAAATGACGTTAAATCCAATAATTCGTAACCATAATTGTGCAGAAAATAGGAAGGGGCAAATTAGGACTAAAACAAAGGTAATTAGCCATTCATAGCAACCAAATTCATACCCAGCCATGTTAGGAGGTTTCCTAATGGCATTCCTACTCTAATTGGGTGAAGAATCCCTAAAACATGGAAGGAGCCAAGCCATAACCGCAACCCACCCTTCCTAGTCTCATTAGGACTTGAAATTAACCCTAATCCTATAAATAATCATCATAAGACTCTTTGGGAAAGTTTACCATTGTGCTGGGGTCGTGAGGAGGCGAGCTAGGGCACCAGGAGAGGAAGAGAACGGCCAAGAACACAGCATCTTCTCGAACCATTCTCTGCTTCGACCAGGAATAGATCCACTCAAAGGTTGGTGTACTCGGGCTTAATCTAAACATTGCACAAACCAATGGAAAGAGCATCGAGTCTAGTTTCATATGCATGTGTTTTCCCCAATTTGTATGAACCATGTGAGTCGTATTAAGTGTTTTCCAAGAGTCGCACATGATTAGGGTTTTATGTGTTCCTACTGTGTTTCACACAAACCGAGGCCAAATTGGGTCAAACCAAAACCTTATTTCTCTTCTACAATGTTGTCCCTGACACTTTTTATGTTCAAAGTTTTGTCCAAAGATCCCTATATTTCGAGTTATAAGTCTATCATGAAGGGCTGTAGCATTTTTTCTGGGTTCCGGGCAAGATCCAGGAATGCAACCACTCCAGACGTCGTGTTTCTCCTTGCATGAACGCGATGTACATCTATGTTGCGATTCAGGTAAAGGCAACCGAACACCCCGTCGCATTTTAATGTTTGACCAGTCAACCCTAACACATAAAACTATGTGCCGCATGGGTTTCAGTACCCGTCTTGAATGCGACAGCATGTGCCGTAGCAATTTGATATGATTCCCGCCCTTGGTTTCTGTGTATGTTTTTATATTTTGATTTTGAAACCATCTCATGAATGCGACGTGTCGAACCGTCGCGATTCTGAGACATGGTGACCCGTTGACTGTAGCATTGTGAATATGACAAATAAGGTCGTCGCATTTTAAAGGCCATCACGACATATCGTTCTATCGCGACATGAAGGCGACAGACAAGTCGTTGTGATTTGATGTTTTACAAACTGCTTTATATCCGAACCATGTACGGTCTTCTTAAATGTGACGACTGAACCCGTCGCGATTCAGAGGCCTACCCGAGATTGTTTTATTGAGTTGTACAGTCAACCATATGTATGCCCTATTGTTATATCTTGTCATGTAGTTATTCAATGGCCTAAAAATGATCAACCAACATGAAAGCTATAACAATTTGAACTTCTCTTCTAAGTATTCTTAATGATTGTTTGATTCTATCTACCATGTGATTGATATGAATTAATTATGTCCATACTCTAGCTTGTTTATAACTGGAATTGTTACATGTTAAAAGTGCAAAAATCATGTGATAGACTGAATTGCATACCATGTCATGCGTCCATGTTAACTGCTTTCCAGCTTATTTTAAACTGATGGATTGTGGATTGAGACACGTTCTACATGACACATTGCACATATAGGCAGCCCTCTCTTGGGGATTTAGAAACTCTCGGTCGGTCATTCCGTATCGACAAACTAGTGTCCATGACCTCTGTAATTCTCTGTACTCTATGGATTCCCTCATGGACACCGAGTTGGTTGTACCACTGAAGTTCCAAGAAGATAAAGAGCACCTCTATTCTTATCTACTTCTCGTGAGAGTGATTTATTACATTGAAACCAAGCCATGAAATGTAAAGATTGAACTAAAGTAATTAAGCCGTTATGCTGTCGAAATTTACTCAGGATCATGTCCACTTGTCTTGTTCTCTATAATCATTGACATGATCTTTAGTACTTATTGTCTATTGATTGGAATTCGTAATTCGTATTGGCCATAAATGAATGAATGAAATTACCAGAAACTATTGGAACTACGGTTCATAACCATGCCTATGCAAATAGGGCCCAATCTGGTCCTAAGAGGAGCACCTGAAATACTTATAAATCGTGAGAATATATGATCCATTGAGGTGTCTGGCAATCACCTAATTGACTGCAAGATTGATCTGGGTAATTTCCACACTGTTATTGAATGATTGAATGATTGTTTGAACTCTTATATGTGAAATGGCCAGATCTATTGTACATGTCATCGTTATTGAATCCAATATGTCATTGTCCATTGGAATTCTAAGGAATTCAACTTCAGATATCTATTGTACATGTTATTGAATATTGACTCTCTTCTACATGATAAATGACCATACAGTCATCTGTCTCATTTTAATCGTTCCATCCCACATGAGAATTGTCATTGAATTTGTTTACTGAACCGTTCTCGTACGTGTTGTAGCTTGGAATTGTCCCTATCGTTATTGTCATGAGTATTGTATGTTAGTATCTTACCTGTTAACATGTTAATTACGTAAAGCATGTCCGCACCATGAGATATAAATCCTACTGGGTGCTAGTGCGCTCACACCTGCTTTCCTTAATATTTTCAGGTGATGATTATGAGGAACTAGAGAATGATGGGGCCAGGGAAGAGTGACGAGCTTCTTAAGCGTACCTGTCATGTCAGCCACCATGTTTAGAGTTTGTAATAGTTAGATTTACTTTTCTTAAGGAGTATGTACTTTGAATACAATAATGGGCCCTATGTTTGGCTCTGATTATGCAAGGTTGTAGTTTGATTTGATGGAAATGAAATAAGGGATTATTTGGCTGGCATTATTATTGTCTTAAATCTTTTGTTATACTTAGACGTCTCTCTGAATTACTCGACTATGATACTCATACTCGTATCGCTCACGCTCTCGACGTTTATTTCTACTGCTAAATGTCAGGGCGTGACATATGATACATCTACACACCAAGGTTTGAATAGAGTCATCTCTCTTTCTGAACCCCAAATCACCATCTCAAATCATGCTTTGCGAAGGGCAAACATAAGAGAAGAGGGTAGGGGAAAAGGAGGCTCTCATTCCTCACCATCATGAGCATGAATTAGATGAGAAATCAGAGGGAAACTAGATGAAATGCTCCCTTGGATGGAAAAACCACCTTGCATGAATTAAACCCCATGTTCTCACCCTAGCCAGGCTCCTAACAAGGAAATATTCTAGAAACGAAGGATTGGAGTTAGTGGGGGAAGTCACCATACCTTAAAACAAAGAGTTTAACATGGAGTCTTCTGGTAGGTTGGCTGCCTCCTCTTCACTGCCACCATCTTGTGAACCATACCACCACTCCATGCTGAACACCATGTCCTCATCATTCTTGTCCATCAATTGTTCTTAGCGTTAGAGGGTGAGAAAGAGGAGAGTATGGGGGAGCTGCATGTAGTGAGGAGAAAGGGAGTGGAGTTCAGAGAAAGGTCCCTATATAAAGTCTCGACAACTAAACATATCGATGCACTATGATACGATTCATTGGAAATGAGTTTTTGCAGGCCGACGCATTCATAATACATCATTTTACTCTAACACTTTTACCTTTCAGATCAATCTAACACCTGATAGACATGGCTGACACCTGAAAGACTTGATCAATGCATTAGCAAACAAGTTTGTCTGGCTACACACATTCTCAGCCATATAGTCTACCACTTGGTGTTCGAGGTCTAACGTTTGGCAATTGACAAGAGCATTATGGAAACACGTCATATGTAGCCTAGAGACGACTACTCGACAAAGGTTTGATATCTAGTTGAAACACTACAACACCTTGACTCTACTATCAAATAATTATCATCTAAGCATGTCATCTTAGGTTGGTACATTCAAGGCTCGTTAGTTCAGACAAATACGTTTAAGTAATCATCACACACTCCTATGATACGACCACTCTCGAGTTGGGAAATAGGTCTCACATCCCCCGGAGGCATGGCGGAATCCAAATTGATAAGCCAGTCCCAGAATCATCCAACAGGTACGTTGCAGGGCGTACTTTATCATCCAATTCATTAGGAGGGAGGTTTACCATTTTAATTTTTTCTTGGTATTTTTGTGAGACACGTAACTCTAATGAGAACATGCATTCACCGACATGGACTAACAGAAACACGATGTGGCCCCACACCAGCAGCGACCCACCACCAAGTAATACTACTAAGTCTACAAACACAAGTAATCATGCAACTACCATCCCGCTTAAAAATAGGGAAAAAAAGAAGAAGAAGATAACACATAAATCAAGTAACCATGAGAGATTGCATTGTCCCTAATAATAATAATAATAATAATCATCATCATCCTCAAAAGAAACGAAAGTGCAGCGCAAGTGCCCCCCCTGATGTAGACTTTTGTTCCTCCCTCGCCACGTTCTAACGTCCATTCTTGATTCCCCGGACCCACGCGACCATGCAAAAGTACGACCTTACGAGTCGTCTGCATGTGTACAACATAGTAACTAGTAAGTCATGAGAAAGCACACACCACCCAGACAGGCAGAGCCACACAAAGGCCACAGCCCATCCTCTCCGAAGAAAGAAGAATTAGATAAACAACGTTTTTCTTTCCATTCATATACCTATCTAAAACTATTATATTTGGATAGGGATATAATTGACTAAAATTTCGAGAATCAGGGGTATATATAGGTGACAATATGAAGACTTTATGATTATCCCTTGTATGCATGCTCCTCAATTTATGTTCATTTGAATCGGGAGAATTGAGAGAAATATTTGTGCCCAGAATATATAGTCTTTATATATATATATATATATACTCTTCAACAAGTACAATCAGAAAGAGCAGGTGCTGATAACTTAGCCACTCGTATGAAGTGTGCAATAGATATTTATCGTGGATTCTGTCAACAAGCAGCTTTACAAAAATCATATAAAAATTCTCAGTTTGCATTAAAAGCCTCTAGAACACCAAAACAAGCTTGTCAAGATATAGCCCCGACATATGTCTTTGGCTGTCAACCTATTAAAAATAGCAAACCTAGTAAGAATTATTCACCATATATTTTGATCAGTTATATGCTAATCAAAAGGATACAATTGATTTATTAATAGGGAATGATATCTTAGATAAACTTCATCCTATTACCATAAATCCCAATACAATCACGTTTACGTTTAATCATAAACCAATAACAGTTAATAGAACTACAAAACCTTATAGTTCTATAAGAATGGAAACAGCATGTCCTAAGCGATTATATTTTCATAAAAATCAATCATTATATATCATAAAATATGATCTTAACACCTTATGGCCTGAAGAATCTGAAATTTTATTGAAATTTGGTTGGAAAATTCTATTATTTGTATGAGCTCCGGAAGCCAACTGACTACAATTTTAATTATCATTGGGAAATTCATATTCATAACTTGTTGTCTTGAGACTATCAAACATTGAACTAATCCTTGTTCTATGGCTCCAATAACCAAAAGCAGCCCAATAATAACCTTAGCCTTTGCAGAAGGATCTATACAGGTAGATATGTCTAATAGTCATACCCTGGCAAGAAATTTATTGAAATTTGGTATTAGAGACTAGTTACTATGATAATCATCTTGTTTGATGAAGCTCCTGAGTCTATCAAAGCATTAACTGTTCTTTGTTTCTTCTCAGATCCATAGGTTACATTTATAGGAATTGTAACTAGGTTATCATATTTATTTGTAATTATTACATGTTCTTCTTTAGGAAGATCATGTATTTGATAGAAGTCCTAGATACTGTAAGCTAGAATTACTTCCAGAAAATAAAGATAAAAATATAAGAACCAAACCCATAGTCTATTCAAAACAAGATACAGAAGAATTCAAAAATCAACTACATGAACACAAAGCTATTCCTCTAGTACAAAATAGTTCTAGTCCACATACTTCACCGGCTTTTATGGTCCGAAACTATTCCGAACAAAAGCGTGGTAAAGCTTGTATGGTTATAAATTATAAAAAGATCAATAAAAATATTAAATTTGATGGCTTTCATATCCCAAGTTGTGAGAGTATCATAAAGAAACTTCAAAATAAACAATGGTTTAGTAAATTTGATGCTAAATCTGGTTTTTGGCAGATAAAACTTGCTGATAAAGAATCAAGGGAACTTTGTGCTTTCTCTACTCCATATGAACACCTTGAATGGTTAATAATGCCTTTTGGTATTAAAAATGCTCCTCAAATATTTCAAAAATGGATGAACTCTTTATTTAATAATTATGATCATTTTATAACTGTTTACATAGATGATATTCTTATTTTTTCAGATACATATGAACATCATATTCAACATCTTAATATAGCTTGTAGTATTTTAATTAAACATGGTGTAATCATGTCTCCAAAGAAAATAGAACTATGTAAACAACAGATAGAATATTTAGGTAAAATTATTACTAAAGGCCAGATAGAACTACAAACTTATATCATAACTAAAATCAAAGATTTTCCAGATACTTTTATTACACTCAAACAATTACAAAGTTTTTTAGGAATACTTAACTGTGGTAGAAGATATATACCAAGATTGAGTGAACTAACACAACATTTACAAAACAAAGTTAACACTGAGAATAAGAAGTATAAAAAAGATAATAATAAGATAGCCTCTAGATGGGAAACGGATAAAATCAAGATAACTCTGACAGATGAAGAAAATCAAGAGATTAGATATTTGAAATCCATTACAACAAAAATTCCAAAAACAATAATTCCTACACAATCTGATAAATTAACAGTTTCCACTGACGCCAGTCAGTTGTATTGGGCAGGAGTTGTTACCATAGAAACTTCAAAAGATATAGTTGGGTATACTTCAGGTAAATTTAGCAAAGCAGAAATAAATTATTCTACATATGAAAAAGAATTTTTAGCTGTATTAAAAACTATTAAGAAATTTAAACATTGGCTTTTACCGATAGAATTCAACATCAAAACTGATAATAAAGGTTTATATCATTATTTCAAAAATAGAAAAGAAGATCAAAATAGTCGTAGAATCCGTTGGTTTATGCAATTAGAAGATTTTAATTATATCATATCTTTTATACCTGGTTATCAAAATATCATTGCTGATTTTTTTTCTCGTCCTTTACAGCATGCAGCCACAAAGGGATAATTTCTCATTTTTAAGAGCAGTTAATAGTCCTCGCCAAGCCAATAGTCCTCGACCAGTCCGTCCCATAGCTCCAATAACCAAAAGCAGCCCAATAATAACCTTAGCCTTTGCAAAAGGATCTATATAGGTAGATATGTCTAATAGTCATAATCAGAAAATAATTCATAATCTTGCTCAAGGAAAGACAACATATAGGTGTCAGCATAATCTTACGAGATATGCCTTTGATATCATAAATAATCTTTGGAAAAATACTGGTGGACTACAAAGTAGTCAAGAATATCTTTCTAGCATTAGACAGCTAGATGAATGCCTTGCCTCCATGGAAGGATTCATTCATAAATTCCATCAAGAAAAATATAGTAGAGAAGAAAAACTCTCTCAATATGAAAAGGAATTGGCAATAGTCAAAACATCATACAAAGATCTACTTATCAATAATATAGTCCCATTCTTAGAAAACTGGATGGAAGGTACTTCTGTCATTGAACAGCTTGATATTCTCTATAATTTGTTTCAAAAGGATATATGGACCACCAAATTTGAAACTCTCAAAAGAAAGGCCCTATATAAATATTGTAAGTTTCATATGCCAATAGATGTTTTTAACATTGTTGATAAATATATTTGGTATGATCCAATTCCGGATCTATATCAAGAATATTCAAAAAATATCATAAGTATCTGGCATATGAAACGAATAGCTCTGACATTCGATATGGTTGATAATAGAGCCATATATGTCATAGAACAAGGATTAGTTCAATGTTTGATAGTCTCAAGACAACAAGTTATGAATATGAATTTCCCAATGATAATTAAAACTGTAGTCAGTTGGCTTCCGGAGCTCATACAAATAATAGAATTTTCCATAAGATCATCCTTCCCTGAACCAACCATTGGAAGGACACATCCTGCTCTTCAAATCTGGGAAATATCTCCTCAGAGTTCATATCTGCTCTACTACGAAAAGGCGCCTCCAGCAACTTTTGATTGGCACAAAGAACAAAGGAAAAATCTCTGTCTGATCAAGAATTATAACAAGTTTCCGGCATCAGCAACATCATGGTGCGATGGACGTATACTGATCATTGATAAGTTCAAAATCATAGCACATCATCCGGAGGTCAATACAACATTTGACACTTCATTACTGGGACCATCCAGTCAGAAAATATTTGAGGAAATTCCTCAAGATAACCCCAATGATGATAACTATGAAGAAGACGACACATTTGATATGGACATCAATCCAGAGGACATCTAGAGATAAGAAAGAATCCATTGCTGAGCCAAAGACAAGACGGAGAAGATAAGAAGGAATCAGCTGCTGATAAGAAAGAGATAAAGCACTACAGTAACGATACTGTAGTAAGACCAATAATGGTACCTTTCAATAGTGATATGATAACATCGAATATTGTAATAGATGAAAGGGCATATTGTATAGTTTTTCTAGAGACTTATACTCTTCTATAAATCACCTACCCCTTCGGGTTGTGAAGGGCACGAGAAATTAGCATAGCAATAAGATTGAAAGGTTTCTCTCAATTGCTCTCTCGTCCATAATGTATAATTCTTCCATAGAATAGCACCATCTCCCCACGACCACAAAAATCCATACCCTGGCAAGAAATTTATTGAAATTTAAATATTCCATATAAAGTTTTTAACTCTAGTCAACCAGCACAACCTCCAAATTGAAAACCTATTCCTGTTGAAAGTATAACTCTTTCATAAGGCGCTATTGTAACTGTCTCATTACTGAATATTGTAAAACCTATTTCAGATTCTTCAGGCCAAAAGGCATTAAGATCATATTTTATGATATATAATGATTGATTTTTATGAAAATATAATCGCTTAGGACAGGCTGTTTCGATTCTTATAGAACTATAAGGTTTTGTAGTTCTATTAACTGTTATTTGTTTATGATTAAACGTAAACGTGATTGTATTGGGATTTATGGTAATAGGATGAAGTTTATCTAAGATATCATTCCCTATTAATAAATCAATCGTATCCTTTTGATTAGCATATAACTGATCAAAATATATGGTATGAGATTCATTGTTTACATCTATTAAGGATAAATTAGATACACATCCTTCATATCGAAGTTCTATAATTTTATTTTCAAAAGTAATGTATTGCATACGCTCCTTTGCAGGTTGTATTTGATTTTCTATTACTTTGATATTTATATGGGATATTGAAGCTCCTGAGTCTATCAAAGCATTAACTGTTCTTTGTTTCTTCTCAGATCCATAGGTTACATTTATAGGAATTGTAACTAGGTTATCATATTTATTTGTAATTATTACATGTTCTTCTTTAGGAAGATCATGTTCTAAATATCTCTGAAGTCCGAATGACTTCCTGGCTGACTGATATTTACTACTAGATTCTCTTGCTTCACTTAGAGCATCTAGATCTTTTATTTGAAGTTGTCTTGGTAGAGTAAGGGATCTATTAATTTTTATTATCTCATCTTCTATTACTAACTTTTGTTTAGTATCATTTTGTCTTTCTCTAAGTTTGTCTATGGAAATATACCAATTTTGGGGTAATGTTATAGCCTCTTGTCGGGGTTCTATTATTTCAGAATAGCTAAGTTGATCTTCTAGCATGATGATATTTTCTGGTAGAGGTTTTGTTGGGATATCATTATTCTCAGATAAGGATGCTAATAAATTTGTAGTTATAGTTAAGGGTTTACTTCCTTTTTGCATCTGTATTCCTGCTAATTCATGATATATATATAAACTTTGATCTAGGTTTTTATCATTCAAACTAATAGCATATTGAGGGAAAATTCTAAACTTCAAATATTGGTAGATCAAATTACTTTGAATCATTCCTATAATTGACTGTGAAGGAGTAAGGAGTCTATTATCTGATATGATAATTGTTGAAGGGGCATTTATTCCTTTTCTAAAATTGGCTTTAATAGTAATATCTATACATCCTAGATGAAGATATTTCATCTTATGTTTTTGTTTTTCATTAATACTCTTTAAAACATTTTTGATTTGATCTTTATTTATAATTTGAATTTTAGTGATATTACTATTTGTTTCTTCTGAGTCTGTTACTCTTTCAAATCTTTCTATAAAGAACTTATTTTGTCTAAGAAAATTCCATCTAAAATTATATACCTTGTTTTTATCTATCTGCCATGATGTTTTTTGAATTTTATTATAAAGGGATTCATCAAATATAACTAACTGTTTATTGGAGTCATCTGTATCTTCTTCATGAATAGATAATTTTTCAGAATCTTTGTCTGTTACCATATATATATAATGTATATCTTCGTTATTATCATATTCAACATTCATCCCTTCAAAGTTATATTGTTGATATGGAGTTTGGAAATATTGGTTTTGTGAACTATCATATTGCATGTATTGTTGTGGTTCATAGTGATTTTGTGGGTTATCATATTGTATATGTTGTTGTGGTTCATAATCATTATTTTCATCTATAATATTTCCATATTCATCTACTTCAGCGATAACACTTTCTACTTCATATTCATACTGTTCTAGATCTTGGTCTGAAATATCGGATCCAATTACTAAATTATATAAATCATTAACTACATTCATATCTTCTATATTATCTTGGAAGATCTTATAGTCATCTTCTAAGGTAAGGATTGATTCTATAGCCTTTTGTTTATCTTTAGGTGGGTTTAGGATTTTATGATAATCGAATATAGATTCTGGCATGAACCAATTTGATTTTATCGCAGTATTAGGTTTTGGTTTAATAGTCATTTCTATGAGTCTAGAAATTATGATATTATATATATATATATATATATATATATGCAAAAATATAATCTTATTAGCTCATGGCATAGAGAGAATACTTATCGTTGGATATACCGTATCGTACTTGTGTAGTACATCCATATTACATCGTGTTTGAGACATTCTTATTCCTAAGCAACGGGGCGGTACACCTATTATTTCTTTCCTTTTCCTTAATTTTTAATTAATATTTATTTTTTATTGTCAAGAAAAATTACTATATCAAAAAATAATGTTTACTATAAAAGACAATAATATTTATTGTAATAATTAATAACGTTTACTATAAAAGGCTACAATTCACATGAGAAGACGAAAAAATGAAAGGATAAAACAAAAAATTTAATAAGAGATCGGCGCCAAAAGAACGAAAATTGTCACTCGAGGCTTATAAATACTAAGAGGTCAAAAATAGCGAATAAAAATTAAATCATACAAAAAGTAATAATTTTTTCATCCAACAGAGACTCAAAATTAAAATTTGCATTAAAATATGCTGTAAGATCTCTAGAATATATGATCTCCTCGTATATCCTTCCAAACCCTACTTTGGTGATGACAGACTTGTCATTTCAAGATGATATAACTGCAAATGTTCAAATTTTTAGTATAAAATATATATATATATATATATATATATATATATATATATATATGGTCAAATTAATTAGAAATCTCTATCAGATATTTAACTTATTTTTTAATCCTTGAGAACTGTAATTCATTATAGTAAATGTTATCCCTTATTACAATATACATTAAACTTTGTTATAACAAAGACTTTCCTTATAACAGTCAGAGACTGTTAATTAATTTACCCTATATATATATATAGATTGTAAAAAGATAATCTTATTAGCTCATGACATAGAGAGAACAATTATGGTTGGATGTATCGTACCACAACTTTGTGTGGTGTGGTAGTGTTTTCCTGTTTGGGCTTGAGCCAAACGGGCCTCCACTGAAAAAGAATGGGAAGACAGTCGCTAGTGCGGACGGTAGCCTGCAAGACCAGAACATGATCAGGGGGGCCCGGTTGAAGAACCGGGGAGAACCCTCCGATGCCTAAGTCAGAATGCAACTGTAGAGACTTGAACGAAGGAAGTTCTCTGGCGTGTGTGAGTCGCATGAGGGCGAGTGTGAGCGCGCAAGATTGTGTACCTCCGTATGGGGGTTCTCCTAGTCTTTTTGTAGGTGAAGGTGCTGGAGAAGTGGGATGGGTCGTCCCTTAATGATGCCGAAAAGGGCGCACCAGTCAGCGCCCTTGGCGGGGAGTTATGTGTTGAGGTGCCCGTTGAGGGGTCCTGCGGTTAATGCACCTCTCGATCGTGGGGCGCATGCTGCGCAGCCATTATAACCGTCGCAAGGAAGCGAGGCGCTGCTCGGACCCTTCTGGCTGGAAGGTGCCGAACAGGTAGCTTGCTCTGTGGCTGGTCCGGCTATTTGGTGTTCGGTGTCCAGGCGCAGCTTGTGCTGGCGAGACCATGGTGTTCTTCAAGCAAGGCCTGTTCGGTAGGCGACACCTAGACCGAACAGGCTGAGGGTGGTCCAGGGACTACCCTTGGGACCCTTAAGGTGTTCGGACGTGGAGATCGTGATCCTCAGGTTAGCTCCGAGGACACGTGACGCCTTGTCGAAAGCCCACGCCCGCCTGTAGGAACATGATGGGCCATGATGGGTCCGGAGGGCCTAGGTGGCTGGAAATAGCCACCACACTTGCCCCCCACGCCCTCGAGTCGGCTCGAGAACCGTGACGCTAGAGGGCAGAAGTCTGCTCAAATGTCTCCTTCGCATTAAATGCGATGCCGACTTCGGAGGTGATGCCTAGCTAGCAAGCCCAGAGGGGGGGTGAATGGGATTCTAAAAACTGATTATCTAAACTTGTCCACAAAAACGTTCACACAACAGACACTTGATGATTGTTAGTGTTAGTGAAAAGAAAACAACAAACACAAAGCAAGCAATCACACTACACAAGATTTTATCCAGGTTCGGACCTCCTCTCCACAGGAGTCCTACGTCCTGTCCCTGAGCAACAACTCAGGATTCACTATCCAAGGGTACAGTCCCCCTCAAGGACGCTTACACACCTAGCCACAGCTGGTCTTCTCTTCACAACCCGAAGAGGAATACACCACTCTGGAACCCTCCAGGTCTTCCTTCAACATGAAGGGAAAACTACCACCCAGGAATCCCTAGGTCTTCCTTCAACATGAAGAGAATAAACACAAAAATGTGTTCAAGGGATGATACACCCCTAGACCAAGCCAATAGCACAATGCTTGATCCGAAGCAAAGACTGAGAGGAAAAGATCTACAACAAAGAACACCCTCAGTACACGAAAGCTCTCTCAAGGTTCTACACTAGACACAGAGAGCTAAGAGCTTGAACAATGGTGAGTGAGGCTTCGCTCTTCAGATGCTCGTTGAAAACTAAAAATGAAGGCTTTAGGAGTTGTAGAGTATTCTCTATCGTTCTCCATTCGGACTGCCTTCTTCTGGAGCATCAATCTTTAATACATATCTTCTTTTGAAAAGTAGTCGTTGAAGTATCTATTGTCTCTATGTTCAGAGAACGTTAGACTGCGTGGCTTTCCTTTGCAGTCAACGGTTCTTTGGGTTCCATGCACATAAGAAGAAAATCCTTCTTGATATCCTCCAGCTTCTACTTTATCCAATGTTGTATAGAGTCATGATGTCAGAGACCTGCACATATTAAATGCTAAAACATAGACAACTAAGCTGTCTTTTGTTGTCAGTCAACGTTTGAGTGAGAATACATCAAAATAGAAATTCCATTCTATCTTTCCAAAAAGATATTACATGCAGAAGCATAAGAATAGAAGATATCTGGACATGCATCGTGCAGAGAAATGTACGGTTATATTTAATGCATGGATAAAAGAGAAATACGCGGGATGACTTTGACTTGTCAAGATATTTGAATATCAAGACGTTATATTTCATGAAATCATTGTGAGAATCACTTATGAAATTGTTGTATGCGTGAATCGTTTGAGAACGAATCATTACAAGCAAATCGTTATAACCAAATTGTTGTTTTGTTTTATCGAATCGTTACACAGACCAAGTCGTTGTTGTGACTTATCGAATTGTTACAGCAAGCAAATCGTTGTGTAACTTATCGAGTCGTTATAATAACCAAGTCGTTATTGTAACTTGTCAAGTCGATGTAAATACCAAATCGATGTGGAACTTATCGAATCGTTATGAGAGACAAATCGTTGTGAGACCAAGTCATTGTTCTCACTTACCAATTAAATCGATGTGAAACCGAATCGTTTTGAGAGTAAATCGTTGTTCTCACTTATCAAATTGATATGAAACAAAATCATTGTGAGAGCAAATCATTGTTCTCACTTATCAAATCGATGTGAAACAAAATCGATGTGAGAGCAAATCATTGTTCTCACTTATCAAATCGTTGTAAGAATCAAATCGTTGTGATCACTTAGCGAATCGTTCTGAGATCGAAATCAATGTGATCACTTAGCGAATCTTTCTAGGATCGAAATCGATATGATCACTTAGCGAATCGTTCTGAGATCGAAATCGATACGATCACTTAGCGAATCGTTTTGAGAACGAAATCGATACGATCACTTAGCGAATCGTTACAAAAATGAACTCGATAGGGGTAAGGAAATTGTTATGAAATCATGAAATCGATATGAGTGGAAATCGTTATGACTTGTAATGAAATCGTTATAACATTTAGAGAAATCGATGTGTACTTAGAAAATTTATATGCACTGAACTTTAAGTATTACAGGATGAAGATACTAACTAGTTTTTCCTGATTTTTCGAGATTCATTTCATGTGCTCAGATCTCATGGAAAACTTGATAGATTAACCTTTATTTTAGTTTTGTTAATCACTAAAATAGATATGTAATTTATCTAAATTACATGGGGATAAACTGATCATCAATCTCCCCCTTTTTGGTGATGACAAAACATAACAAAATTCATAGATGTTCAAAAAATAAATTTAAGTGAATCCGCAGAAATAAAATGAGAAATGTATTTCAGAAACACTATATTTCTTCCCTTTTTTATCAGTAAGCAAAAAGATAAAGTACTAAGACAAAGATGGAGAGAAAATAAGAGTGAGAGTAAGGAATAATTTCATTGATCCTGGGGGGGTACAGGGAGGTAGACAGCAGGAGACAGAAGAGAGGCATGCCGAGAAATGATGTCCCAAGCCTGAAGCTCCTGGTCTTCAAAATTTTGCTGAAAGACCCCATTTTTTATGGAATAGGGGGATCCCATATTAGGAATCATTCGTTTGATATGAAGCTGCCGCTGTTCTGCTAAGAAGCGGGCATAGTGATCCCGATCAAGAGTGAATTTGTAGAAAATGCTTTTTCCAAAACTGGCACGCTGAAGGAATTGATCAATAGAAACAAGATAAAAAATTTGATTGTCCTTCAGTTCCTTTTTCAAGGAGAGAAAGACTTTGTACCGCTCTACCCACTGAACAAAGAGCTCCTAAACCGGATTGATAGAATTTAAGTCTAAGAATGCTTTAGCTGAGAGAGGGGGCTTGCCTGCCTTGAACAACGAGCTATTCAGAGTTTCCAATTGAAGAGCAGATTGATTGTAATGCTTTTTCTAGTCGGTGGGAGACAGCCTTTCACATTCTGATAGCAGAGGAGCAAGAACCTTAGATGAGATATGACCCAGACGAAAATCTCTGAAGAGGAATCTTTGGAAGGAAGGAAGGCGACCCTGTAGAGCTGAGATTCTTCCCATTACACGAGCAAATCTCTCAAAGATAGTAGAACCAACTGAGGAGTCCATGACCAAGGAGTGTAACTTTGGAAGAAATACAATTTCTGGCATTTTCAGGGTAGCAAAATCCACTTTGAAGGAGCAATTAACTGGATTTTCAATTTTGAGCAAAGCAATGGCTCCCTGGAATTGACCCAACTGCACTGCAGGTAACTTGTTGAGATAACGATAGTCATTGTAGAGCTGGAAGTGCCGAATGAGTCTGATTTCCTTGCGGATAAAGGGTGCCCATAGTGCTTGGTGATGAAGGACAAACCACTCAGAGAGGGTGAGTGGGTGGTCCTAAGGTGGAAACTGATCTGACTTTGCAAGTAGAAACTTTTGTAGAGAGGCTTGTGCCCCTTGGCCCACTGATCTTTAGACTTGCATTCAGCCATTTGGAAGATTTTGGATTGATCAGCCTTGGAGATGTGGCAATAGGGAAGGACAACATTGAGGTAATCAGTTAGATTGAGAAAAGGAACACCAAAAATGGTGGCAAGGATACACTTTTGAAGATATTCACAATAGATTGGTTTCCTTCGATTGTCAACAGTGAGGGAAAACAAAAGAGGAGGAAATTTGGGTTCGGAGGGAAGAGCAAGAGTTGATGAGAGTTTCCTCTTTTTAGGGACAGGACTAGGAGAACCAGTCCTGTGGACATGAGAGGCAACTGCCAGGACTGAGGTGAGTGTGTTAAGTTCCAACTCATCCTCGAATTTATTGAGAAATGCACTTGCAAGTTGTGTACTTTCAGGTATAAAGGTAATAAAGGAGGGAGGAGTAGGAGGATGAAAGAATGACTGTGGAGAAATAGAAGGGATATCAAATGGTCCTGAAGAGGGAGGACCAGAGGAAGAGGCTTTAGCGGATGAAGATACGGGAGGAACCTCAACAGAAGATGAAGCTGGAGGTATGATAGTGGAGGAGACAGAAGATGAAGTGGATTGGGAAGGAAATGGTGTTGGGGAAGAGATGGTGCGAGGCATGGGTTGTTTGAAAGGGATAGGTGCTGGTGGTGCTGTGGAGGAAGATGGTGGTGAAGGAGGGGCCGGAGTTGCAAGAGGACAAGGATTAGGGGCTTCTGGAGCTACAGCTGGTTCTTCTACTCTTGGAATCTCACCCTCAGAAACCACTAGCCCTGTTGGCCCAGAAACATCCACTATTGGCCTTGGTGGTCCAGTCTTTACAGCTTCAACATGATCCTGCACTGCAGTTGCTACTTCTTCAACAACCTGTGGCCCAGATGGTCCTGCTGGTTCTTCAGAAATTGGCCCTGATGGCCCAGCATCTTGTTGTCTGGCCTCTGAAGGCCCAGAATTGTGGACTGGTTCTGCAGGAGAAGGAGTAGGAGGGGCATTTATGGACTGCGCCCTCACCAAATCTGCAAGTGCAGCAATAGACTCCTTAATGGTAATAAGCTCACTTCGTACCCATCTAACTGCATTTTTGACCATGCCCATCTCCTTAGTTGAAGTACTCTGGCTTATAAAGATAGAAGCAATATCAGATTGCACAGAGCATAGGATCTTTCCTTCTTCATCCATTCTAGCTGTTGCCCAGCTAGTAAGCCCAGAGGGGGGGGGGGGGTGAATGGGTTCTTAAAATTTGAATACCTAAACCTGTCCACAAAAACGTTCACACAACAAGCACTTCGTTGACTGTTAGCGTTATTGAAAAGTAAACAACAAATACAAAGGAAGTAATCACACTACACAAGATTTTATCCTGGTTCGGACCTCCTCTCCACAGGAGTCCTACGTCTAGTCCCTGAGCAACAACTCAGGATTCACTACCCAAGGGTATAGCCCCCCTCAAGGACATTTACACAACCAGCCGCAGCTGGTCTTCTCTTCACAACCCGAAGAGGAATACAGCACCCTGGAACCCTCCAGGTCTTCCTTCAACACGAAGGGAAAAAACACCCTAGAACCCCCAGGTCTTCCTTCAACACGAAGGGAATAACACAAAGATGTGTTCAAGGGATGATGCGCCCCTGGACCAAGCTAATAGCACATTGCTTGATCCGAAGTGAAGACTGAGAGGAAAAGATCTACAAAGAAGAACACTCTCAGTTCACAAAAGCTCTCTCAAGGTTCTACACTAGACACAGAAAGCAAAGAGCTACAACAAGACGATGGAGTGAGACTTGAGCTCTTCTATGGTGCTTGCAGATTTTGAATTCTCAAGATTAGTTTTTTTTTCACATCGGCACCAGTCTTCTATTTGTATCTTCTTTTGAAAATATAGTCGTTGAAGTATCCGTTGTCTCTAAGTTCAGAGAACGTTAGACTGCATGGCATTCCTTTGCAGTCAACGGTTCTTTGCGTTCCATGCATGTAAGAAGAAAATCCTTCTTGATATCCTCCAGCTTCTACTTTATCCAATGTTGTATAGAGTCGTACTGTCAGAGACCTACATATATTAAATGCTAAAACGTAGACAGCTAAGCTGTCTCTTGTTGTCAGTCAACATTAGAGTGAGAATACATCAAAATAGAAATTCCATTCTGTCTTTCCAAAAAGATATTACATGCAGGAGCATAAGAATAGAAGATATCTGGACATGCATCGTGCAGAGAAATGTACGGTTATATTTAATGCATGGAGAACAGAGAAATACGCGGGATGACATTGACTTGTCAAGATATTTGAATATCAAGTCGTTATAGTTCATGAAGTCGATAGGAACATGACTTATAGAATCGTTGTGAATGAGTCATTGTTCATGTGAATAGTTGCTCATTCGCAAACAAATCGTTGTATGCACAAATCGTTATGCATTCATAACCAAATCGTTCTGCATAACAAATCGTTATGACACTATAAGCAAATTGTTATGAGCAAATCGTTATAACCAAATCGTTATGACCAAATCGTTATAACACTATAAGCAAATCGTTATGAGCAAATCGTTATAACCAAATCATTATAAGACTATAAGCAATTCGTTATGAGCAAATCATTATGCTCACTTATGAAATCATTGTGAGATTGAAATCATTATACTCACTTGTCGAATCGTTATGAGAGCAAATCGTTATGATCACTTACGAAATTGTTGTGAGATTGAAATTGTTATACTCACTTGTCGAATTGTTATGAGAGCAAATCGTTATGCTCACATATGAAATCATTGTGAGATTGAAATCGTTATACTCACTTGTCGAATCGTTATGAGAGCGAAATCGATGCGATAACTTAGCTAATCGTTCTGAGATTGAAATACATATAAACCAAAAACGATATGAAACTTATGAAAGAGATATTCTTTGCGATGACTTATGAAATCGTTATGCTTCAAAGTGAGTCGATGTGTACTTAGAGAAATTCCATGCTCTGAAAAATTAAGAACAACAATGTAAGGATTTACTTACAAGTCTTTGCTTGATTTTGCCTGATTTATTTCCTGTGACTAAGTTTCATAAAAACTTGTTAGATACTAATTGTTAGGATTTTGTTAATCACAAAAATAGATATATAACTCATGAAATTATATGGGGATGATCTGATCATCAATCTCCCCCTTTTTGGTGATGACAAAACATAACATAAGCATAGACTTTCTGAAATAAATCTGAGGAATTGTGCAGAATATAAAAAAGAAATGTATTTCAGAAATACTATAGTTCTCCCATTTTTTGTCATTAAGCAAAAAGATACCATTCGGAGACAAAGAAGAAAGATAAAAGAGAGAGTAAAGAACTGTTCTATTTATCTTGAGGGGTTATATGGAGGTAGAAAGCAGGAGACAGAAGAGAGGCATGCCGTTGAATAATGCACAAAGTCTTGCATTCCTATTCCTCAAAATAGGTCTGAAAAACCCCAAAAGCAATAGAATAAGATGACCCCATGACAGGAAACATTCTTTTGATGTGAAGTTGGCGCTGAGCTTCTAGAAAGGTAGCATATTCATCTTTTCCAAGGGAGACCTTGAAGGAAATGAAAGAGCCAAAGCTGTCAAACCGAAGAAACTGGTTGATCTTGATAGGGTAGTGGATCTGATGCTGTAGGAAATCTTTCTTCAAAGCCATAAAAAGTTTGTACCTCTCGACCCACTAATCATAGGGCTCTTGAACCAGATTGATGGAATTCAAATCTAAAAATGCTTCAGCTGAGAGAGTAGGCTTGCTTGCCTTAAACAAGGAGCTGTTCAAAGCTTCCAACTGAAGGGCTGACTGGTTGTAATATTTTTCCCAATCGGAGGGAGAGAGCCTTTCACTTTCAGAGAGAAGAGGGGCAAGAACCTCAGAAGTGATATGGCCTAGATGAAATTCCCAGAAGAGGAATCTTTGGAGGGAGGGGAGACGACCCTACTGAGCTGAGTTCCTACCCATTACACGAGTAAATCTCTCAAAAATAACAGGGCCAACTGAGGAGTCCATGACCAAAGAATGCAGTTTAGGGAGAAACACACTGCCTAGTATTTTCAGGGTAGCGAAATCCACTTTGAAGGAGCAATTAACTGGATTTTCAATTTTTAACAAAGCAATGGCTCCCTGGAACTGACCCAACTGCACTTCAGGTAGCTTGTGAAGATAACGATAGTCATTGAATAGCTGGAAGTACTGGATGACCTTTACTTCCTTTTGAATGAAAGGTGCCCAGGTAGACCTGTGATGAATGACAAACCACTCAGAGAGAGTGAGTGGGTGATCCCGGGGTGGAAATCGATCTGACTTTGCAAGTAGAAACTTCCTGTAGAGAGCCTTGTACCCTTTAGCCCACTAATCTTCAGACTTGCATTCAGCCATTTGGAAGATTTTGGATTGATCAGCTTTTGAGAAGTTACAGTAGGGAAGGACAACATTGAGGTGATCAGTTAGATTGAGAAAAGGAACACTAAAAATGGTGGCAAGAATACACTTTTGGAGATATTCACAATAGATTGGTTTCCTTCGATTGTCAACAGTGAGGGAAAACCAAAGAGGAGGAAACTTGGGAAGAGCAAGAGTGTTGGAGAGTTTTCTCTTTTTAGAAGAAGGACTAGAAGAAGGAGAGTCAATTCTGTGGACATGAGAACCAACTTCCAGGACTGAGCGGATTGTGGTAATTTCCAACTCATCCTTGAATTTCTTGAGAAAGGGACCTTCAAGTTGTGCACCTTCAGGTATAAAGGTAATAAAGGAGGGAGGAGTAGGAGGATGAAGAAAGGATTGATGGGTAGGAAGAGGTATGATGGATGGTCCAGCTGAAGAAGGACTAGAGGAAGATGAGGCTCCAGCTGATGATGAGGCTGGAGGGTCTTCAATGACAGGAGGAGGTGGAGGAATGGATGTAGAGGTGGCAGGAGATGAAGTGGATTGGGAAGGAAATGGTGTTGGAGAAGAAATGGAGCGAGGCATGGGTTGTTTGAAAGGGATAGGTGCTGGTGGTGCTGTGGAGGAAGATGGTGGTGAAGGAGGGGCCGGAGTTACAAGAGATGAAGGATCAGGGGCTTCTGGAGCTATAGCTGGCTCTTCTACTCTTGGAATCACACCCTCGGAAACCACTGGCCCGGTTGGCCCAACAACATTCTCTGATGGCCCTGGTGGCCCAGCCTTCATAGCTTCAGCATGATCCTACACTGCAGTTGCTACCTCTTCAACAACCTATGGCCCAGATGGCCCTGCTGGTTCTTCTAAAATTGGCCCTGACGGCCCAGCATCTTGTTGCCTGGCCTCAGAAGGCCCAGAACTGCGGACTGGTTCTGCAGGAGAAGGAGCAGGAGGGGCATTTGAGGACTGTGCCCTGACCAAATCTCCAAGTGCGGCTATAGACTCCTTGATGCTAATGAGCTCACTTCACACCCATCTCACTGCATTTCTGACCATTCCCATCTCCTTAGCTGAGGTACTCTGGCTTATAAAGATAGAAGCAATATCAGATTGCACAGAGCATAGGATATTTCCTTGTTCATCCATTCTTTCAATAAGAGGCTTCAAATTGACTTTAGATGCTTCTTCTTTGCCCTCTGATGGGCCTTCCATGTGAGAAGGGGAATCTCCGGAGCTACTTGTTTCCCCTTTTTGCTTGCCCTTGCAATGGGCTCCACATTTTCATCATTATCATCATCTGAGGCACTTTCTACAATGCCTTCTCTGAACTGATCATCAACGGGGGCATTGGTAGTCTGCTCCCCCTGGATTTGTGCTTCCTTTTTAACAGATTGCCCACCCTGAATAGGAGCATCTTCCATATGGGTATCAACTGGAATATCTTCTTCTTCTTTCTCCCTCTGAATAGGAGCATCCTCCATGACAACATCTGTACTGTGGCCAGATGCTACAACCTCTGCAGCTGGATCTACCAAGATCTCTGGCTCCACCTGAGTACTTGTTAAAGAGTCCAGTACACTCCGAAGAATTGTAGCTACTTGTGAGGAGGGAGGTGCAACTTTTGAATTCTGTCCAACGGGCTCTATAAATTCTTGAGGAATGTTCTCAATCTGGCTTCCAATGACCACCGATTCTTCTGCTCGGACCTCTGCTGCTGCTGCTACTTGTTCCACTGTAATTTCTGAACGGATAACTTCTTGTTGTTGCTCTTGAACTTCTGGTCCTGCTGGTACTTCTGCTGCTACTGCTTCTTCTCCTACTTCTACTTGGACTTCTTGGGCTTCGCCAATAATGGCTTCACCCTCAGCCACTGAGGTCTTGGTCCATATCTCATTAACCAGTGAGAATCCACTCTTCTTCAAGTTTCTACTGCGAATAGCCTGCCCCATCTTTTCTGACACTGCTCTAGACAAAGTGATGCCAAAATGTTGAAATACCTTGGTGAGCAGATGTGCATATGGTAGGGATACATTTTGCTTGCTCTTCTTGTCCCAAACCTGAGCGGATGCAAACTTCATCCTTTCTATCATAACCTCTGCCATATTTATGCTCTGGTTCTGGATAGCCCAGAACATCATATCTGAGTCTGCCTTTGTACAAGTCGAGTAGGTGGCGCTCCTAGGGACCAAAATCTGGCACACTATGAAATCTAGAATCCGGTTGAATGCATTCAACTGGTTGATGTCTATCTTTCCATCCTTTAGTTTGTACTCAGGACCAACAATCCCTAATCCCTTTGCCTGGATATCCACAGTGTAAACCCCACTGTGACCGGTGGTGCAAACTCCAAATAAAGTTTCCAAAAGCTCATAGGTAATCTTAATATGGGCTCCTTTGACAGTGGATGTCAAGAACCCGTCCTCCTCAGTCTTTAAACAAACGTAAAATGCCTTCCCTAGGTCTGGATAACTCACCTCTGACAAAGTTGCCATCTTCGACCATTTCATCCTCTCCATTGCTGCAATGATGCTGCCCATTCCATTCTTCTGCAAATCTACAATGCCCACTGCCTTGTTGCCACAGACCTTGATCTTCACAGAGGTATACCTCTCTTGCTGCTCGGCGGTAAGAAACACAGCTCCATAGCCCCCGACGCTGTCGGATACACCAGATGCGGCCATGGATTTAAATGGGGAAAGTTTTTGGATGATTGGAATGAGGAAAGGAGTAGAAGCCCTCAAGAAATTTCTCGCGGGAAGGAGTTAGAAGCTTTGAAATCCCAGAGAGTCGATGCCGGAGTTGATAAGGTATCGCCTCAGGCAAGTTGAATGAGATGAAGACGAAGGGTGAATCGTTGTACCACAGATTTCAGATTTTTATCAAAAAGAATAAAGGTGACTTTTCGAAACAAGAGGCACCACAATGGCAAAAAATGACAAAGTGACCAGTTTGAGAGGAATAAATACTTTTAAAACTAATCGAACTGACTTAGATAAGTAAGAAACAAGCAATATTTTAATGAGATTTTGCTTAACTACAGGAAGAGAAATTTTGGTTATTCTGAAATAATTTATATTTCAGTTTTATACAGATAAATCTTTCACAATTTACACATCCCTAGTTCCCTTCTAAGAGAAGTAAACTCTCTTCAGGTAAGGCCTTTGTGAAGATATCTGCTAACTGATTTTGTGTATCTACAAAAGAAATGTCTATATTACCATTAGCTACATGATCACGAATAAAATGGTACCTAACCTCAATGTGCTTTATCCTTGAATGCTGAACTGGATTCTTGGTGAGATTTATTGCACTGGTGTTATCGCACAGCAAGGGAATTGTCTTGATATTTAGTCCAAAATCCTCAAGCTGCTGTTTGATCCATAAGAGTTGTGTACAACAGCTTCCAGCAGCCACGTACTCAGCTTCAACTGTAGATAGTGCTACTGAATTTTGCTTCCTTGAGGACCATGATATCAGACATCCTGCAAGAAATTAACAAAATCCACTGGTGCTTTTCCTATCTACCTTGCATCCAGCATAGTCAGCATCAGAATATCCTAGTAAATTAATTTCACATGAATTTGGGTACCATAATCCTAGATCATGAGTTTTAGCTAAGTATCTAAAGATCCTTTTAACACAAATTAAATGAGACTCTTTATGATCTGCTGGTACCTAGCACACATACATACGCTAAACAATATATCAAGTCTGCTTGCTGTTAAATAGAGTAATGAACCTATCATACCTCTATAAAGTTTCTGATCTACTTTCTTATCATTTTTGTCACTGTCTAGCCTTGTTTATGTGCTCATGGGTGTTAACAGTAGCTTGGCATTTTCAAATCCAAACTTCTTTAGTAATTCTTTGGTGTACTTGGCTTGACAGATGTGAGATCTTTCCTTTCCTTGTTTGATTTGCAATCCGAGGAAGTAGTTGAGCTCCCCCATCATACTCATTTCAAATTCTCCCTGCATAAGCTTTTCAAAATACTTGCAAAGAGATTCATCAGTAGAGCCAAATATTATATCATCAACATATATTTGAACAAGTAACACATTTTTAAGTTTAGACTTAATGAATAATGTGCTATCTACTTTTCCTCTAATGAAACCATGATTTAACAAAAAAGAACTAAGTCTTTCATACCAAGCTCTAGGTGCTTGCTTCAAACCATATATAGCTTTATGCAACTTAAAAACATGATTTGGAAAATCCATGTCATCAAAACCAGGTGGTTGTTCTACATAAACCTCTTCCTTTATAAAACCATTCAGAAAAGTAGATTTTACATCCATTTGAAAGAGTTTTAAATTTAATGCAGAAGCATATGCAAGCAAAATCCTAATTGCCTCAAGTCTAGCCACTGGTGCATAGGTTTCATCGAAATCTATGCTTTCTTCTTGGGAATAGCCTTGAGCTACCAATCTGGCCTTATTTCTTATGATCACACTAGCTTCATCCAATTTGTTCCTGAACAACCATTTGGTGCCAATTACTGGATGATCTGATGGTCTCAGAACAAGGGACCATACTTGGTTTCTCTTGAACTGATTTAGTTCATCTTGCATGGCTAATATCCAAGATTCCTCAGTCAGTGCTTCATTGACCGTCTTAGGCTCTATTTGAGATACAAAAGCTAAATAATCACATGGAATTACATTACCTCTTATTCTTACCCCAACAGATGGATGTTGTCCAGTGGGTGATCCTTCTTATACCTCCATTCCTTTGGAAGATTGTCGTGTGATGTATCCTTTTGTTGCAGATCTTCCAAGGGTGGATCTTCCTTGTCCTCAATCGATGTGTTCTTTAGCTTCTTGGACAATTCATCTGTATCATCAATATCACTATCTACTTCCTTTCTCAAGAAAGGGTTAGTTTCATCAAAAATAATATGCACTGATTACTCAATTAATAAAGTTCATTTGTTAAATACTCTATATCCTTTGGGTTTGGAAGCATACCCCATGAATATACCTTCATCTGATTTGGAGTCTAGCTTACCAATATCTCTTTTACCGTTGTTGTGGATAAAGCATGGACATCTGAATGTCCTGAAATGGCTGATTTTCGGCTTCTTCTGCTTGTATAGCTCATATGAAGTTTTTTTCAAGATTGGCCTGATCATTACTCTGTTGATGATATGACATGCTGTGTTGATGTCTTCGGCCCAAAAATATCTTGGCAAATTATATTCTGATAGCATTGTCCTTACCATATCCAATAGGGTTCTATTCTTTCTTTCAGCAACTCCATTTTGTTGTGGTGTCCTTGGTGCTGAGAAGTTGTGTTCTATTCCTTGGCTATCACAGAATTTTGCAAAGCTCTCATTCTGAAATTCTTCTCCATGATTTGATCGGATACTAATGATGCTATACTTCTTATCCTTTTGAACTTTCTTGCTGAAACTAATAAAACTTTCAAAAGTATCATCCTTGTGTTCTAGGAAAGAAACCCATGTAAACCTGGAGTAGTCATCTACTATAACAAATCCAAAGTTCTTTCCCCCGAGACTTGTGGTCCTCATTGGCCCAAATAAATCCATATGTAGAAGTTCTAAGGGTTTAGAGGTTGTTACCATAGTCTTTGACTTGAAGGATGACTTGGTGTGTTTCCCTTTTGCATACGGCCTACAGACACCATTCATTTTGCACTAACCTTGGGTAGACCTTCCACTAAGCTTCTCTTGATCAACTTTCTCATGCCATCTAAGCTGCAGTGGCCCAGTCTTCGATGCCAAAGTTGTAACACCCTCCGCCGACCGCACACACACATATGCATATCACATATCACATAGTTCTTGATCGGAAGAGGGGTTACACTAACAAACTTCATTATGGGCTTGTTGAGTTCTCATATGCTGAATGCTTAATGAGAATGCTAAGTCAACAAATAACATCTTTATTTTTGATGATGAGCATGAATATTTCATGGACAAAGTTGATGAATAATAAGTAATGAAACTTGATGATAATGACTCTTGGAATGCAAATGAAACAAACATGTTAATTGATCATTTATATGTCATTATATCTCCCTAAATAAGTTCTTTTATGTAGGTGAGATACTATGCAAGACATGTACCAAAACAAGGTTCAAAAGATCAAGAAAAGCAAGAAAAACAGGTACCTGTCGACGCCAGAAAGGCCCCTGTCGACAGATACAAACAGGCCAGAAAGCCACACCTCAGGACAGGAGTGCCTGTCGATAGCACCAGTGTCGCCTGTCGACAGCCACTGACAGGAAACTGTCTCCCGAACTCCCAGTCCTCTACCTGTCAGCACCTGTCGATAGGAGCACCCAGTGTTGTTGACAGACGAAGAAAACCTTCAGATACGGGAAGTTTTTAAGTTGCCAAACATGGTGGTTCCAACTACCACGTCTCTCCATATATGGACACCACTATATAAGCTATCTTTTGAAGGTAATCTCGTACAGAAGCAGCCTCCACCAAAAACCCTAGAGAAAGTTCAAGAACAAGAGGTGTTGCTGCTGCTCTGCTTCATCCTGCTATTCAGAGATTGAACCAACTGTTGATCCAGCAGTATTGAAGTCTGATCGTCGTGGATTCGAGCCTCTCCATCAAGTTGTGTCCCTCAAGACGAAGCTTGAAGTCCATCCAGACGTTCATCAGAAGAGTTCTTAATCAGGATTTGTGTTTCAACTCAGAACTCTTCCCTGTTTTAGTTTTTACATATCTCTGTGTGTGTGGTTGTGTCTCAAGCAGTCCTTGTGCTTGATTCACGAGGCTTGTGTTGTTCTGATCGTGGTTTCACATTAGAAAACTCGTGTGTGTGAGTTGTAGTCGTTGAACTAGCTCATAAGCAGTCTTTTCTGTGTGTGTGTGTGGACCGTGGACGTAGGATACACAAGTTGTGTACTCCGAACCACGTAAAACTCTGTGTCCCATGGTTTGAACATTTCTACGTTAGATGTTTGGTAGGCACGGTCTCTCTACACACGTCTGATAGATTGTTTCTCTATCTATTGTCAAGTTACACACATCAAAGTTTAGTTTAAACTTTGTTACAGTTTTCACAGTTTGTGCCTTCGTGAAAAGAAGGTGATAAGAACTTTTTAATTGATAGTAATCTATTCAACCCCCCTTCTAGATTACCATATAGGGGATTATGCAACCTTTCAATTGGTATCAGAGCGAGGTTTCTCCGATTTACTGTTATACTTGTTTGATCTTACGATCAGGAGAACTTTAATCTCATGGAATCTAACAAGGGGTATATGGCCGAAGGACACTCTGTGACCAGGCCACCCTTCTTTGATGGAACTGACTACCCTTATTGGAAATATTGCATGCAGGTATTCCTGAGAGCACAAAACTTTGAGCTATGGAAGATCGTCCACAAAGGAGCATACACTCTTCCCGAGGATGAAGATACCTGGACAAAGGATCAAATTGCAAAAGGAACACTCAACTGGAGTGCCCTAAACATGATGCAATGCGTCGTCCATCCCAAGGAATATTCGAGAGTCTCCATGTGCACCTCAGCAAAAGAAATGTGGGACAAGCTCGAATTGATATACGAATGTACGTCTCAGGTAAGGGAATCAAAGGTAAGCATGCTGGTCTCTAAGTATGAGATGTTTAAGATGAACAACAATGAAACCATCTCAGACATGTTTGCTAGGTTCATGATAATAATAAATGGGTTGAAAGGTCTTAAAAAGAAATACTCAGAAAGTGATTTGGTGAGGAAGATACTTCGGTCCCTTCCATCCTCCTGGAACACCAAAGCCACTGTCATTGAGGATTCAAAAGATCTATCAACAATGAAATTGGATGAACTTATTGGCTCTTTAATGACATATGAAATTAATGTCAAAAGAAAGGAAACTGAAGAGAACCCAAGAAAATCAATTGCTTTAAAAGCTTCTAAGAAAAAATCTTCAGGTTCTAAAAAGGATGCTCAACAGGAAAGTGATGAGCCTGAAACCTCTAGTGATAGTGAAAGTGATGAAATGGCCATGATCACTAGACAATTCAAAAAATTTCTGAAATTCAAAAGGAGAGGATCAGGTAACTCCAAACCTTTTCAAAAGAAAGACTTTTTGAATAAATCTGATTCTAACAAAAAATCTGATGTTGTGTGCTATGAGTGCAAGAAACAAGGGCACATGAGAGGAGAGTGCCTCGAGCTCAAGAAGAAACTGAAAAGGAGAAATTCACCTTCAAGAAAGCCAAACAATGTTGGCAACTTGGAGTGATGAAGATGAGAACAGTCAAGCTACCTCTGGAGATGATGAAGTTCAGTGTCTAATGGCTAGAAGTGATGACTCCAATGAGGTAAATTCTTCCTTTGAAACTTATTCTGTTGATGAATGGGAAGAAGCTTATACTATTTTATTCGAAAAATTTTGTGAGCTTAAGTCTGAAAATAAAGCACTGAAAAAGAAAATCAATTCCCTTATTCATGACACCAACCATAATGAAAATTGCATCCTTGAATAAAGAAATTGAAATGATGAAAGTTGATGAACAAGCACACAGTGATGAAATGGATGGCATGAAACTGAAACTCCAAGAAGTTCAAAAAGAAAAAGATGATCTAAGCAATTCCCTTGAAACTCTCCAAGTTGAACTTACTGAAGTAAAAGAAAAGTTGGAAAAGGCTGAAGAGCATCTTAAGGAAAAATCTGAAGATCTAACTAAGTTTGTCAAAAGTAAACAAAATCTTGATGCAATCTTGGGATCTAATGTGTTTGTTGCAAAACATGGGGTTAGATATCAACCTGTTAAACCTTATTGGTAAAAATCTGTTGACATCTTTTATTGATACCAGCCCAAGCACAAGCAAACAAATCCCGTCAATGAACAATAAAAGTAAAGCCAAGGGCAAGAAACAGGAATCTAAGAATACCAAATTTATTGCTAATAAAACTGCAAAACCTATCAACAACCCCAATGAGAGCTGTCGACGGGACAGGAAACCAGCTTCTAAAGGAAAGCTGACCAGGCAACAGAAAGGTAAAATGCCCATGCATGTTCCTCAAAACAAAAAGCCCGTTGTTGTAGAAAAACCTTCATCATGCAATTTCTGTAAAAAGGTCGGGCATAATGAAAAACAATGCTGGAACAGTCCAAATAAACTGAAACTCAAACAAATTTGGATTCCGAAGCATTTACTATTTGGCATGAATGATACACTGGGACCCAAAGTAATTTGGGTACCAAAACCTCTTGTCTGATCCACATATGCAGGAATGCCTAGCAGCCCAAAATCAAAACAAATGGTACTTAGATAGTGGCTGCTCAAGGCATATGACGGGCGATAAAGAAAAATTCTGTTTGTTGGTGGAAAAAGACGGAGGTCAAGTCATCTTTGGAGGTAACAACAAAGGCCAGATCATCGGCTCAGGTAAGGTCGGTAAGTATGTCTCCAACTCAATTGACAATGTACTATTGGTGGATGGCCTTCATCACAATTTGCTTAGCATAAGTCAATTGTGTGATAAAGGTCACCAAGTTATCTTTGAATCAAGCACATGTCAAATCATTGATAAGGATACAGGAAATCTGAAATTTTCTAGAAAAAGGGTGAACAACATCTACATGGTTGACTTTGATGATCTAGAAAATGAATACTTGTGTCTTGTAGCAAACAAACAGGATGAGCTCACACTGTGGCATCGTAGGCTTGGCCATGCAAGCTATAATGTCCTGCACAATATCATGAAGCTGAAGTTGGTAAGTGGACTCCCTGATATTTCCTTTAATAAAAATGAAAGTTTTTGTGATGCATGTGCACAGGGAAAACAAACAAGGAAATCCTTCAAATCAAAAACATCGGTAAGCACTTCTAAACCCTATGAACTTCTGCACATGGACTTGTTTGGACCTACTAGAACACTAAGTCTCAATGGCAAACACTTTGGTTTTGTCATTGCAGACGACTTCTCTAGGTTCACATGGGTAAAGTTCCTCGTACACAAAAATGAAGCAATGAGACTGTTTGAGGAATTCTTCAATAAAATTGAGCATGGAAATGTTCACAAAATATGCTCAATCCGCACTGATCACGGGGGAGAATTTGATAACAATTCCTTTTCTGATTTCTGCAGGCACCACGGGATAGAACATTTGTTCTCCTCTCCAAGGACTCTAGAACAAAATGGAGTAGTGGAGAGAAAGAACAGAACTTTGGTGGAAATGGCTCGCACCCTTTTGGTCAAAAGTCAACTTGTAAGAACCTTTTGGGCGGAAGCGGTAAACACATCATGCTACATTCTCAACAGAGCCATGGTAAGACCCGTAATCAAGAAAACTCCCTATGAATTGCTAAAAGGTAAGAAACCCAGCATTGGGTACTTTAGAGTTTTTAGCGCAAAAGTCTTCATTCATAATAATGATAAAGCTGATCTAGACAAATTTGAGGCCAAAAGTGATCAAGGTATTCTTCTTGGATATTCAGAACACTCTAGAGCTTACAGGGTGTTTAATCTTAAAACTCGAACGGTGGAAGAAACTCCACACGTTGTTTTTGATGAATCTCAATCAAAGCCTAACATCTCGAATGCTTACAGGTTTGAAGATGAAGCTGAAGGAACAACACTTGGGGAACTTCAAATAAAAACAAAAGCAAACTCAAAAATTATCTCCAAGACTAACAGTGAACATCTTTGCAGGTAAGATGATGAGGATGATGCAATTTTGTTCAGAAAACAAAATGATGAACCTGAAGAAGGTCCACAACAAGAGGAGCCTCAAGCTGAAACTCCTCAAGCACACCCTCCTCCAGAACAACCTCCTCAAATGCAAGATCAACCAGGACCTTCAACAATCACAAATGTCAGGTACTCTAAAGATCATCCTCTTGAGAACATAATAGGAGATGTGAATGAAAAGTTCAAACTAGGTCTCAACTTAGGGAAATAGTTGAGCAGGATCATCTAGCTTTTGTGTCTCAAGTGGAACCTAAAAATGTTGAAGAAGCTTTAAAAGAAAACTCATGGATTGATGCTATGCATGAGGAGCTTGGGCAATTTTAGAGAAATAATGTCTGGAGACTAGTTCCTAGAACCCCTGAAATTTCTGTTATAGGGACAAGATGGGTCTTTAGGAATAAACTAAATGAAGAGGGTAAAGTGGTGAGAAATAAGGCTGGACTGGTTGCAAAGGGATATAATCAGGAATTTGGTGTTGACTTCGAAGAATCCTTTGCTCTTGTAGCTAGGCTAGAAGCAGTTAGAATCTTGTTAGCATATGCATGCTCAAATAAGTTCAAGCTTTTTTCAAATGGATGTAAAAACTGCCTTCTTGAATGGCTACATCAAAGAGGAAGTCTATGTCTCTCAACCACCTGGCTTTGAGGATCATGATAAATGTAACCATGTGTTTAAATTGCACAAAGCTCTTTATAGTTTGAAACAGGCACCCCGAGCTTGGTACGACCGGCTAAGCACATTTTTGGTAAGCAAAAACTACTCACGAGATAAAGTAGACCAAACTCTTTTCACTAAGAGAGTCCGCAATCACATAATTGTTATTCAAGTTTATGTGGACGATATTATATTTGGTTCTACTAACCCATCACTGTGTGAAGAGTTTTCAAAACACATGCACAGTGAATTTGAGATGAGCTTAATGGGGGAGCTTCAATTTTTTCTTGGTCTGCAGGTGAAACAACTGGAAGATGGATTCTTCATCAACCAAGAAAATAGTCAAAGAGCTACTAAAAGATTTCAGTTCGAACAAGCCAAGCCTGCCTCAACACCAATGAGCACAAGCATAAAACTAGAAAGTGATGAGAAAGGTAAACTGGTAGATGCAAAGCAATTTCGAGGTATGATTGGCTCCCTTTTATATCTTACTGCAAGTAGAACGGACATTCAATTCAGCATTTGCCTTTGTTCTAGATACCAAACTAGTTCAAAGGAAAGCCGTTTGGTTGCAGTTAAGAGAATATTTCGATATCTCTCAGGTACGCAAGATATGGGTCTTTGGTATCCAGCAGGTAGTAGCTTTAACTTGGTCTCTTATTCTGATGCTGACTATGCTGGATGTAAAATTGACAGGAAAAGCACTAGTGGCTATTACCAAATTCTTGGTGGTTGCATGGTTTCGTGGGCATCCAAGAAGAAACACTCGGTTGCACTCTCCACTGCAGAGGCAGAATATGTTGCTGTAGGAAGTTGTGCGACTCAAGTGTTGTGGATAAAAAGTCAATTGTCTGACTACAACATTGACATTGGATGCACACCTATCCTATGTGACAACACTAGTACAATCAATCTCTTAAAGAACCCAATTCAACACTCTAGAACAAAGCACATAGAGATTAGACACCATTTTCTTATAGATGAGGTAGCCATCAACACCTTAGAGCTGAGCTTCATACCCATTGAGAAATAACTAGCTAACATCTTCACAAAAACATTGGCTGAGGATAGGTTCACTACACTTAGAAGAGAATTTGGTTTGTGCAAAATGCAATGAAACTCATACCAAATCTTGAATATATGTTCCTTGTGTGCAACAACTATGTGGTATATCAAATGGTAATTTGTAGAAAAACACGTTATGCTTGTTTGGAAACTTTCATTATGCGTGAGAAAACATTCTCCGCCACGTATCCATAGTTGAAGTGAAAAAGGGACATCTATTTTAGATAAAGTATTTAGTTTCTTTACAATTTGCCCAATCATTTAAAAAAAATTAAAATAAAAAATACCAAAAAGATTTTTGTTGTTATCCCCTTTCATGAATAGTGTGACAAAAGATGATTTCAGGTGGACTTAAGCTGTCAGTACCTGTCGACAGCCCTCCATCGCCTGTCGACAAGAACACCCCTTCAGAGCATTCATCCTTCAGCTCTGTCAGCAGCTATTGATAGGCCCCAAATGGCTATCGACAAATGACCAGTTTCTTCAAATACTTCACTTTTTGGTCCACAATTCTTCATGAGCATACTTATTGAAAGTATTTAAGGTGAAAAATGGGAAATGCCAACATTATTACTTGTCCTATCCACATGATATCAAAGATATTGTCTAAATCACAATGATTTTGACATACTATTCTTTATGAGTCTAAGTTGCATTAACTTGAGCACATCAAACAAAATCACATGAGCTTAATTAACTCACTTGAATAACTAATTTGTAAATATCATTTTTCAAAAGTCATGTGATTAGTTACTAGGTCATCGAGGGTTATGTCTTACATTGTTTTTTTTTAACTCTTCTACTTCCTGACCTTGATTTTAAACATGAACAAGGAAAGATCAATCAAAATTAAGGGAGAAAGCTACCTATTTCCAAACAACACAAAAGTGTTCAAAAAAAAAGAGAAAAGGCAGAGCAATGTTGAGTATTGCTAAGTAACCGAGGATACGAGCATCACAACTGTCTATCTTCGCGTCAAACGGCTTACTCATTAATTCTGTAAAATGGTTTGATGGTCACTCAACCGAGTAACTGGGGATACGGGCACCACAAATGTCTATCTTCACGTAAAAAGGTCAAGTGATCCTAATTACCACTGTTTCTCTTATGCTTCAAATAAAAAAATTTAGAAGAAATAGAGTGTAGCCTCCCAATTTGTCATGCCAAGGTCATTAAGTGGTTTTTGTTTAAGTAACCATGTAGACATACACCTCATTAATCTTGTGTACGTCACCAACTAAGGAAAATGGTCTCTTACAAATGACATTATTTAAGAGGGTCTTTTTATCAACACATGTTTTTGTTTAATGCATTCTTGTTATTGTCACTTGTGAATCGGGGAATATTATTTCACAACCATTGTAGATTCTTGATGTGTCCAAAATATGTGTGGCTATGATATTTTATAATATGATTTTACCCTTTTTCCATCTTATATACACATTTCATGCTCATGGCCTTGAAAATCTGTCAAAAATCCTTCACTGGCACAATTCTGCAAGTGTCTGTCGATAGGGCCCAGTTCTCCTGTCGACAGGGCCGACGGCAGACTGTTTTTTTTGGAAGCCCACCGGGCATCGATTTAGGGCGGATCTCGTGGGACCCACCCTTTTAAATTCTCACATAACTTCTATAAAAGGGTTCCACGTCCTCTTCCACCCTTTCCCACTTCCAAAAACTCTTCTTCCCTCCTTCTCCCCAAACCCTTCCTTTCCCAGGGCGATAGAGGAGCACACCAAGCCCTTTACGTCTCCTTCCTCCCTCTATCTTCTTCCTCTCTCCCGTCTCTATCTACTTCAACATACAACTTCAGATGGCTCCACCATCCAGGAAGATGGCCTCCCGTCGTCGTCCTCGGTCTCCCAAAGCCGAACAGGG
This sequence comes from Colocasia esculenta, assembly GCA_014218235.1. Taxonomy (NCBI): domain Eukaryota; kingdom Viridiplantae; phylum Streptophyta; class Magnoliopsida; order Alismatales; family Araceae; genus Colocasia; species Colocasia esculenta. Next base: position 72,152,505 of record CM024762.1, on the reverse strand, counting down.
CTCCAGGGCACCCGCCGAGCGCCGGACGAAGCACCGGGAAGACCGTCTGTCGGAGCTCATCATCCCTCAGAACCTTCACCTACTCGAAGTCCATGGCACCTTCACGAAGTTTGTGCAACCCCGCTACGTCAACTTTTTGTCTCTAGAAGACCTTTTTCCCAGGTTGTAGCCTCTCTTCGACGTCCAGAGTTGGTCTCCATTCTGCTATAATCACAAGCGGTACTCACCCACCGCTGTGACGGAGTTCTTCAACAATCTCCGACAGACTGCAGCAGGTGATCTCTATTCCAGAGTCAAGGGGACATCCTTCAGAGTTTCCCCTAATATTTTCTCTGTTGCCTTGCAAATCCCTAACACTGGGGTAGATATCATATCCCATCATCCCACCCCCGAAGAGTACCATACCCTCATAACTTTGCAGTCTTACGATCCTACGGATCATAAGCAACTGAATGCTAACTCTTTCCCTCCACTTCATCATCTCATCCACCCATCTTCACAACCATCATCGTTCCTAAGGATGGTAGTCGCGAACTTGTGACTTCCATTCACAAGTCCTTGCTTCATAAATTCTTGAAATGTGAACCCATCAATCTACCACTCCTCATGGTCTCCATCCTCTGGATTTGCCTCCATAGCTCAAAGAGGTCTATGCCTTACGCATGTCAGCTCACCTCCCTCTTCTTGTTCCTTGATATCCCTATTCCAAAAGAAGAGATGACTATCCTCAAGTCTCGTAGCTCCTATGATCTCACTGCTGCACAGCGGATGAGCTACAAAATGGTAGATGGCATTGTGACCCGTGACCTCAAGGGTAAGGGACAAGCTACAGTTGAGGGTGATGGTGAAGATGAAGAAGATGAAGAAGCTGCAAATGAAGATGAAGCTGAAGACTCCCAATCTGAGCCTGTAGATGCTCCGGGAGATGGTGATAGCATTGCTGCTGGTGACATTGCTACTGAGCCCTCCATTCGAGAACTCATTGCTCAGTTGCAAATTCAGATGTCCATCGACTTTGCTAAGCTGAATGAACGGTTGGACACAGTAGACACTAGTCTAGAAGCACTGGCTGACTCCCAAGTTCAGCTCCAGCTCAAATTAACTAGGCTCTCCACCCATGTTCAAAAGAATCGTCAGGCCCCTGCCCCACCTGGTCCTGATGATGCTTAGAGGGTCTAGGTGTCTTAGATGTTTTTGGTCCAAGTCTTTCTGTTGTCCTTTGCTTTCAGAGTCATGTTGTTTACTTGATTTGCCTTTTGTCATGTTGTCCAATGTGCTATTGTGTAATGCCTACCCTTTAACGGAAGCACAATTTCTCTTCCTGCTACATTGATTTATGCAATGGAATGCCTTTTTTGGATGTTGTCAAAAGGGGGAGAAATCAATTGAGCAATACATCAATACATGGAGAAACCAATTGTGAAATGAATTTAAAACTGTTGAAAAATTGTGGCTCAATTTGAAAATTTTGTCATCATCAAAAAGGGGGAGAATGTTGAGTTCTCATATGCTAAATGCTTAATAAGAATGCAAAGTCAACAAATCACATCTTTATTTTTGATGATGAGCATGAATATTTCATGGACAAAATTGATGAATGATAAGTAATGAAACTTGATGATAATGACTCTTGGAATTGAAATGAAACAAACATGTTAATTGATCATTTATATGTCATTATATCTGATGACCAAACCTCTCCATATAAATTAATTCACTTATTTATATATTAATTTTGATGATTACAAAACATTACTAATGAATTACTTGAGCCTTGAGGACAGGAAATAAAGTAAAAGAAAGTTCAAGACAATCAGGTAAGACTCTCACTTCACAATCTTTCCAAGTCATCACATCGACATCTTCATACTTCATACTTCATAACGACTTCTATTGATAATCAGAACGATTCCTTTATAAGTTCATGTCAATTTCAATAGTCATCATAACAATTTCACAAGTATTATGATAGATTTCCTTTCTGACCGAAAAGTCGTGATGTTTCAAAACAAATCGATACCGTAACGATTTGTTAAAGATCTCATAACGATTTTATAAGACATCGCAACAATTTTATAAGACATCGCAACGATTTCTTTGGAAAGCGCAACGACCTGACCGTCGCAACGATTCTATAACACATCGCAACGATTTCTTTTGAAAGCATAACAACTTGTCTGTTGTAACAATTTCTTTAGCTCTCGTAACGATTTCTTTAGAACTCACAACGACTTTCTAGCCGTAACGATTTCTTAAGTTCTCGTAACGATTTCTTTAGAACTCACAACGACTTCTAGCCGTAACGATTTCTTAAGTTCTCGTAACGATTTCTTTAGAACTCACAACGACTTTCTAGCACTAATGATTTCTTAGTTCTCGTAATGATTTCTTTAGAACTCACAACCATCTGAGCCATTGCCATAAAGCAAATTTCCTCACTCTCAGAGCTTGAGGACTTTTCTTCTTCTTTCTCACTTGAGTCTTCATCAGACTAAGTGGCAACCATTATTTTTGGCTTCTTGAATTTGTGAATCTTCTTGTATTTCCTTCTTGTTCTCAGGACATTCTCCCTTCATATGTCTTGGTTTGTTGCACCTGTAACAAATGACAACTTCATCAGATTTCTGATTTCTACTTGAATTGACATTAGAAAGGAAGTGTTTCTTTTCCTGATGGGAATTTCTTTTTCCCAGAGAGTTTTCCTTTTCTATATTTAAGAATTTCTGAATTGCCTGGTCATGAGGGCAAGCTCATCCTAATTGGACTCAGACTCATCAGAACTTGTTTTCTCCTGATTCTTGTCTTTGTTACTAGATGAAGATTTGAGGGCTACTGGTTTGGTTTTGATTATGTGCTCTTCATTTGTTTTCAGGTTTATTTCATAAGTCATTAAGGATCCTATCAATTCATCCAAAGAGATTTTGGACAAATCTTTAGAATCTTCGATGACTGTGGCCTTAGTGTGCCAAATTGAAGAGAGAGAGCGCAAGATTTTCCTTACCAAATCAGCATCTGTATAATCCTTACCTAAAGCCTTCAGTCCATTCACAATGATCATAAACCTAGCAAACATTTCAGAAATTATCTCATCAGATTTCATCATAAACAGTCCATACTCAGAAACAAGAATGTTAGCTTTGGTTTCTTTTACTTGGGATGTTCCCTCATAGAGTAGCTCAAGCTTATCCCACATCTCCTTGGCAGATTTACACATAGAGATTCTTGAGTACTCCTTAGGGTGGACTGCACATTGGATCATATTCATGGCACTATAGTTCAGGGTAGCCCTTCTAATCTGTTCCCTGGTGGAGGTTTCTTCCTCTCCCTGGTTCTCATAGGGACCTACCTCGACTACTTTCCAGATTTCATAGTTTTAGGCTCTAAGGAAGACTTGCATTCTATTCTTCCAATAGGAGTAGTCAGTCCCATTGAAGAAGGGTGGCCTATTAATGGAATGACCATCAGCTATGAACCCTCTGGAATCCATTGAATCAAATTGATGGTGTAAAGAAGGAAACACTTAGCAAGCAAGCAAATAAAAACACACAGAACAAACAGAAAGCATTCAGATTAGATCAGATATAAACCCGCTCTGATACCAATTGTAGGATTGAAAATAGGTTGGATCAGATCTAGAGGGGGGGGGGTGAATAGATCTAAGCCAAAAACCGCGGAAGCTTAGCCAATTTAAATCAATGCTTTGAATCAGAGGCAATTTGAAAGAGCACTTTACAGATCTGATGAGTGATTGTGTGAATTATATGATTAGAGTGTGAGATCAAGTTGATTAGAAGTGAATTCGAAAAACCCTATGCATACATCTAGCACAAAGTGAATTTGAATCACAAACAAACCACTGCACAGAGATTTTTAGGTGGTTCGGAAATCACACCACGTGATTCCTACATCCACCCCTCACACTGTGAGGATCCACTACACAACTTGGATACACCACACACTAGAGCCTGACAACTCCAACACACTGAGTTCTACAACTCACACAACCTCTAGATCAAGACTACTCTAGACACCTGAGCACAACTGCTCAACCACAACTGAGTACAACGACTCAACACTGACCACACAGGCTCACAAACAACTTGCTAGAACAAAAACACAAAGATCCAGATCCTCTAGCAATGATCTTATCTATAAAAGTTCATTCAAGAAGATTAATGCAACAGTTCATGCACAATCTCAAGAATGACTTTGTAGCACCCCGTAAATTTTAGTATATAAAGGAATCAAATTTAAATAAAAGTGTTGGAGGGACTTCCAACATTATATATTAATGACCCAATATCATAAACGGGTCGATGGACATCATTTGTCCCAATAATGAAAGAAAGCTAGAAAATGCAGGGAAATTCGTAACTTTAATTCGGCTGAAATTAGGAAGAGGCAATCTGAGTTGGATTGGGATGCAATCATGCATTCTTGGCAACCCAAATTTGTGCCTATCTATGGTGGGAGGTTTCCTAAAGCCTCACACACTCTAAGGGAGAAAGGAATCCTCAAAAGATAGGAAACTGCCCTGTCAAAACCGCAGCTTAGCTTTCCTAGTTATAATAGGACTCCTAAAACACCATGGTTGCTTAAATACTCTTCACCAAACCCTAGGAACGAGTTTTAGAACTTGCTGGGATCGTGTGGAGAAGTTCTTGGTGGCTGGGGAGCAGGAGATCATCCACACCAAGTCGTTCTTCTTCCCCTGTTTTGTCTGCTGCGACCTGCACAGACCATCATCTTGAAGTCGACCAAAGGTAGGTCAAACCTAAACCAAACTTTGCAAGGCTTATACCCCTGGAAAGAGGGTCAAGTCTACGTTCTAACCCAAGTGGAATTCTCAAATTCCATACAGTATACGCGGAGCAGTAAGTGTTTTCCTCTGAGTGGTCTGAACTCGGGTTTTCTGGACAGACAAGACTTCTTCAACCCATAAGGTAGGTTTTCTCGGGCCAAACCTTAACATATCCTATACCAATGTGTATTTAATCAAGTTAACTTTCATATCCCACTGGTTTCATCGAATTTCATTGAGTAGATTTTGAACTATTCGTAGTTTTCCAAAGTCGCGCACAATAGTTAGGGCTTTTTCTTGTTCTTCTTATTATGCACATGATTCAAGACCTAATTTGACTAAACTTTCTTCATGAAAGTTCTTCTACTTGACATCACGGTCATCTTCTATGTTGGACATTTTGTCCAAAAATCTTTCGTTATAGAGTTAGGAGCATGATAAGAGAGTTTCTGCAGAATACTGCGATTTCGGGCTACACTTAACTCTTTGTTCCTAATATGTTTTCTTGGATTTGGGATCGAATTAGATCAAACCCTCAACATAAAATTTCTTCTACTAGATGTTCTCTTCATCTTTCATGTTGAACGTTTTGTCTAAATGTCACTTTTTAGAGAGTTATAAGAGGTGGAAGTGGATCGCTACGCTGCAGTCATGTGTTTTTGTCTGGAAGGGGTACTCGTGTCGACTTGACCTGAGCCCGTGTCGACCTGACCTGAGCCCGTGTCGACCTGACCTGAACCCGTGTCGACCTGCTGTCCCAAAACAGCCCAGAAAGTGTTCTGGGAAGCCCTCTAGTGTCGACACAGTCCCATCCCGTGTCGACACACTCCCCCAGTTTGACCCAGAAAGTGCTGGGAAGCTGATCTAGTGTCGACACCACCTGTGCTAGTGTCGACACACTGTCCCATATTAGTTAGGGGGTTTTCTGAAAGCTGTCTCTAGTGTCGACACTACTTGATCTCGTGTCGACACAACTTGACCTTTTTGCCTTGTTTTTGATGCACTGTGTCGACACCACCTGGACTAGTGTCGACACTACCTTTGCAAATTATTGCATGTCTTGGGTTTGTTCATTACATAATGTCTATTTAATGACTTAAAAGTGTTTAACCCATTAAAAAATCTTAATTACATGAACATTATTCTAATTGCTTTCTTAATGATATGATCATACATAAAACTTGTGATTTACTCTTGTTACCATTCTAGCTTGCTTTAAATGATAAATTTTATCTTAAAATCTTGTAAACCCATATGTAGTTAAATGCATTGTTCATTGCATGCCATCACGTTAAGTGTTTTTCCGAGAGTTTGAGACCGACGGATTGTGAATTGACACACGTACATTACTCCACACTTTACATCACGGGCGTGCACTTCTTTTCTCTTCTTGTTCTCGTGAGCATGATTTACACTCTAGACTAAAACCATTAATATAAAGATTGAACTAAATTATGAATTGTACCATTCTACTGCCGAATTTATCTCTTGGCCATTGTTCTCATGAAATCATGTTCAATTTAATTATTTACTTCTACTCATCATCATCGCGAACATGACAATACATATGCTACATTTTGAAACTCTCATTGACCATTATTTATGACTGTGGGTATCTACATTTAAAAATTTACATGAGATGGCTGACAGGGCACGGAGTGTGTCCAAGGGCTCCAGTCTAGCCCCAATGACGGAGAGTCATAAATATACTGTTAACCATGGGGTATAATGATTACTGGCGTTGCATCTACGCTGGGAGTACTTTCTTGCTTGTTGAATGTTAGATATAATATCACATACACGTGTCCTGGTGTACATTCTTGATGGATCTTTTCTCGGTGTACATTGGTGTCTACGTGCCTGATTAGTGTTACTTGATCGTGCTTGTGAAATCTTGCTTGCTTGCTTGCGTGATATGGCCATCCTGCATTTATTGCAACTAGTGATATCTTGTTTTTTTTTTGAAAAACTATTGACATCAAGTGAAATCTTGCGTGCTTGTACAAAGTGAACTATTGCTAGTTCTTTCTTGTTCTCTTGTTCAGAAATCTTATTCTATCTTGTTCACTCTATCTAGTTTGTTTTATATATCGTGTTTTAACGAGTTTTATTCGCACATACATATCATGACATTCATCGTGCTTACCTAGTTCTAAAATGCTAATCACTTATATCATTGCCCGCACATTGAGATATAAATCCTACTGGGCTAGTTTGCTCATTCCCTACTTTTACCCCATCTAGGTGACTATGAAGTGCAAGAGGAAGAGCAAGTTGAGGATGGGAATGCGTCCGAGTGAAGAGCGTTCCAAACATGAGTCTATCTATAGTTAGTTTATTTTGAGTGTTAGAACAATGTAGTATAGGAAGTGAGGTATTATGTACTTTTGCTTTTATTGAGTCTTAGTCATGTATTAGTTTATCTGAGACAAATGCGAGATTTGAATACAATTTGTAATTGAGTTCACATTTGGGCCCAATGATGATGTATGTTGTTATACATTTAGTGCGTGCTAGCTAGAGGCTTATTTGCCGACTGTCCACGTCTCGTGATATCGACTCGAATTATTCGAATTAAACATCCGCTGCGTAATTCTCGGGACGTGACAGACTTAGAAGAAACAAGGGGAATTGAGGAATTGAGTGTAAGATCCTTGTTCTTCAAGTATACTCCCTTGTAGAGGCTGAATTGTGAAGAAGCTTGATCCCTTGAAGTCCCTGGCCGATGCTCTACAACTTGTGCTTTGGGATCTCCCTTGAAATCTTCACAATTGGCTGCTTCTACTTGATCTATACCCTTGGAAGTGATCTCACTGCTTCATCTTGGATCAATCTTCACTTCTTGTGCTTGGAGAAGTGGGAATTGGGTTGAAGAAGCACAAGGGGAGCAAGATCGGGGAGGAGAACACTTCTTGCCGCCAAAACGATTTCTGGAAGGCTCTTGGATGTTCTCTTGTTGGTTAGATGGCCAATAGGAGGGTATTTATAGCCCAATGTGTCCAAAAGTACCCTTGGGGTCGTGGGCACATGAGCCAAGGCCGATCCATATGATCCCTAGAGTGCCACGTGTCCAGATGTGACTTAAGGTGAAAAAGTTTCTGGAGTGTGTCGACCTGCCCATGGGGTGTGTCGACACACTGTCCCAAACTGGCACAAAAGGTTCTCTGGGAAGGGTCTCTAGTGTCGACACTACTTCAGGCTGTGTCGACACACTGTCCAGAACTGGCAAACGGGCCTTCTGGGAGCTGAATCTAGTGTCGACACTATTTGATCCTGTGTCAACACCACTTGACCAATTCTTCATCATTTTGCCTTGGGTTTGAAGCATTGTGTCGACACGAGTAGGGGGTGTGTCGACACTACCCTTGCAAGAATTGTATGTCCCTAAGAAATAAACACATAAATCATTAGTCCAATGTATTATCATGAATATAAATGATAAATGTGTTTGGAAACATGCTTTTTGAATATTGTTATTGCATGTGTGATGTATTTAACATGTTTCACTTATTTGTGCATTAAAATCACAACTTGTCATCATCAAAATTATGAGGGGAAATGTATAAAGTTCACACTCAACCTAATAGTCCAGACGTTCCTCGCGCTCCAAAGCACCTCCCCGCACCGGAACCACGCCGAACGGGCACCAAAACAACAGAAATCGCCCCAGAATCCTCCAACAAAACCTCCTCCAGCTGAACAGTGCAACTGTACTGTTCGGCCAAGGGCAGAAGCCCAAAATACACAGAGTTTAAATCGTGACGTATCGGGCCGTCGTGTTTAGAAACGCGACGTACCCCGCTGACGCGATTCAACTCCGATGACCCTGCATACGCCACGCAGCGCACATGCATCCGCACTCACATAGAAGCGGTTCCAAATCGCGATGGTGTAGGTGGTCGCGTTCATGTAAGAATCGCGACGATTGTGTTGGTCGTGTTCTTAATGAACCCACCAGAGGTCTGTTTGGGCTGGGATTTCCAGCCCTCCAACCTCCCAACATGCCACACCAACCTGTGAAAACATGTATAAACACATTCACTCAACCAATGGGCCACACACTAGCCCCTAAACTCAGTAAACTACGATCCGAACGTACCGGATATTACACCGTTGGACTAACATTGCTAGGCATTAATAAGGCATGTTGGCCCACTTGATAGCAGCAAGGTTTACCCAGAGGGGGGGGGTGAATATGATAAATAGAAATCTAAAAACCAAAATCACAACTTTAAACTTTGGTTAGTGAAATAAATCGTCTGTGGTAAAAAGTAGCAGTGCGGAAGCAATTAAAAGACAATCACAAATATGAACACAAAGAATTTATCCTGGTTCAGTACTTCCCCAATGGAAGACCTACATCCAGTCCCTAAGCAACCTCTTGGGATTTCACTAATCGGGGTACAATGTCCCCAAGGGTATACAACATCAATCCCGTGTTGGTCTTCTTCTCTTTCTTGGGCAAGAAGGCAACCCATTATTTCACCTCAGCTAGGTGCTTCTTTTACGAGCTGAGAAGTAACTCACTGGTACAGACCTCTAGCTGGTCACACCGCCAGACACAGGCTGGTCCTCCCTTCTAACTAAGGAGAATGCTTGCACAGCAAGCCTTCTCTTCAAATGAAGAGGAATACTATATACAGTCCCACAGTCGGACACAAGTCTTTCTTAAGAAAAGAAAGAACCTACTAAAAGTTACACAAGATGAACACTAAAGGTTCAAACTCTCAGCTATCTCTCCCCCATCATACAATGTAGCACAGAGAGAGGGAAGAGAAGAAAAAGCTTGATTGCTAAAATGCTTCAGATGGCTTTTGTTTAGATGCAATCTTCTTCTTGAATGTGCTTGAGCTCTTTCTCTCTTTACTTGGAGTGTATGTGTCGTTTTGGTTCCTCACTGGATATACACTTTTCAAACAGATCTTTAGGAATGCTCTCACTCATATTTATCTTCAAACTCTTCATCATCATCTTCATCTTCTTATGCTACTGCTTTCTTTGTGTCTAATAGATGCTTGGAATGTGTCTATCGGATACTTAGAATGGAGGAAGATCTTCCAGCTTATGCACGTCCAAGTTTGTCAGTAGCAAGTTTCAACGTTGTTTCTGCAGGCAATAAATACATATTAGACTAGAAAAGTCTTCTGTCAGATAGCCCACACCTCTTTTGATTTTTGTCAATGTTTTCTACTGACAAATTGTTACTTCAAGGAGGTGCTTTTCTATCTAGCAGGAATGAAGAAATCCTATGAGTCAGCAAAAAGAGATCTTCAGTCAGATAAGAAAGAATACTTTAAACATATGAGGTACATTTGATATTTCATTGGGCGCCAAAGACATTTTGAAAGTTAATCAATATATTTAAAATCATATAAATACCAATCGATATGTTTGTAAGCCAATTGGAATGTGATTAAAGCTATAAGGTGACCAATCGATAGGATAAAATAATTATAACATTAATCGAAATGTTTTATTCATCAATCGAAAAGATAAGACATAAAATGTTCACCAATTGATAGGATACTTCATCAATCGAAAGAAACCTTAATCAATCGATATGATCTTTCTTCACCAATCGATATTGAACTTCGACTAATCAATATATGAACTTCGACTGTAAAGAATCCCAGTCAGTCGCTCTTCGATTGATAAGAGTCTCACTCGAAGTTGCACTTCAACTATGAAGAGTATCAAGCAGTCAGTCGAAGTGGGACTTTCAATAGTCCAGAAAATAATGTAGTCAGTCGAAGAGGAACTTCAACTGGTCCAGAATGTAACACTGTCAGTCGAAGTGGAACTTCATATATGATGAAGTGAAACTTCATATATGACAAAGTGAGACTTTGACTGATTCTGAGAATAAGGCAATCATCGAAGTGGGACTTCGCTAGTCTAAAAATACAACATAGTCAGTTGAAGTGGGACTTCTTATATCGTCGAAGTAAAGTTCGCATATGACAAAGTTAATTTTGTATGTGACGAAGTGAAGCTTCAGATGACGAAGTGACATTTCAGTGCAAATCTTTTTGAAGCGATTTAAATTATTTTATGTCTGGACATAAATTATCATGAAAAATATTATTAAATATATTTATGAGATTTGAGATTTTCATGAGTTTTTGTTATCACCAAAATAAAGGAATAAAACATAAGAGTAGTTCAACAATCTTCCTCTTTTTAGTGATGACAAAACTCATGAGAATTTTCTAAAATTAAGATATTTAAAAAAAACATTAAACAGAAAATTCATAGATAAAATACTTTCCCCCTTTTTGTCAATAACCAAAAAGGAAAGTTCTTACCATATTCATTCTCCTTTTTTTTAGTGAGGAAATTTGTTACCATTTGAGTTTGAAAGAGAGGGGTTCAACAATTTGTAACTCCCCCTTAGCATATGCTCCCCTTATTGTGAGGCTTCCCCTTGGTGAGAGGCTCCTCCTTAGTTGTTGCTTATCAAATCTTTCATGTTCTCCTTATCTGTCGACCAATCTGACACCATCTGTCGATATTTTCTTGTTGGTTTTCTACTTGTTGGTGCTTGGTCTTGTTGTTTGTCATTTCTTCAAGAGTTTCCCTGCATTGATCTTACAAAAAGAACAAAAAATGTGCAAGGATGTTAGTAGCACTGTAAATAGAAAAAAAATTATAAGCTAAACAAAAATTAAGGATGACTACTTCCTCTTCTGATTGGAGTGAAGTGAAGAGTTGGTAGTCAATGATATGATACTTTTGAGCATCCTTAACCATACCCATTTGAATGCCTTTTTATTTTGTCCATTAAAATCAAATTGGCATTCTCTTCTTCTTCTTCTTCTTCGATGCTTAAGCTATCTGAGGTGTTATCCCATGTAGTTGTGAAAGTCTTCCTTTTATATTTCTTATGCTTCTCCTCTTTTCTTTTCTTCTTTTCTGATTTTTCAAACCTTTTAAGGTTTAGACAGTCTGGCCTTAGATGTCCAAGTTGCTTACATTCATAGCACGTTTATTTCTTCTTCTTTTTCTCTTTTTTTTTGGCTAAGATTTTTCGGATAACTTCTTCTTCACTGTCAATATCACTACTTTCACTGGCAGTGGCTTCATCCGAAGTGCTTTCTTCAGCCTTGAATGCATTGTTTGCCTTTCTTTTGAATGAGCTTTCCCCTAATCTCTCCATATTGATTTCATAAGTCATTAATGACCCTATGAGATTTTCAATGGACATTTCTGACAGATCATTTGCTTCTTCTATTGCCATCACTTTTGGTGCTCATTGCACTGGGAGAGATCTTAAGATCTTTCTGACCATTTCTTCCTGGCTATACTTCTTACCTGGAGCTGTAAGACCATTAATGATTTCAGTTAAATCACTGTACATTTAAGATATGGACTAACATAGTTCCATTTGGAATTTCTCATATTGAGTAACTAGGATATCAATCCTAGTCTCCTTCATTTTGTCGGTTTCTTCATATGTGAGTTTCAGCTTGTCTCACATTTCTTTTGTCGATGTGCAAGCAGATTTCTGTTGAATTCTTGCCTGGACAATGCGCAACACATGAAGCTCTTGGCTTTACTGTTCAAGGATATATATCTTATTTCCATCTTCATTAGTCCATTCTTCCTTGGGCTTAGATAGTTAGAGGTCACCATCTTCTATGATGCTCCAAAGTTGATAGTCGTAGCCTTGTAGGAAGAACTCCATCCTTGTCTTCCAGTAAGGGTAGTCTTCGCCATCAAAGAGTGGAGGTCTTGTGATGGATTGCCCTTCTGCAAATTCTTGAGCTACCATAGATCTTTGCTCCTAGATCGTTAGATCTTCTTTGTTGCTCCGGAGATCAGAGCTCTAATACCACTTGTTGGTATCAGTGCTTTAATCAGAGACCACAGCTCTTATACCACTTTGTTGTCCCACTTGATGGCAACAAGGTTTACCTAGAGGGTGGGGGGGTGGTGGTGGTGGTGAATAGGATAAACAAAAATATGAAAACCAAAATCACAACTTTAAACTTTGGTTAGTGAAATAAATCATGTGCGGTAAAGAGTAGCAGTGAGGAAGTAATTAAAAGACAATCACACACTTTTTTTTTTTTAAAGTTACTGGGCCATGGAGGTCCAGCTTTGGCGCCTTCATTTGAATTTGGCGGGACAATGTCCCAAAGGGGGGCCTAGTGGGCTTCTCATATTTCGGGCACTAGAGGCCCGATAACATAGCTATCATAGTTGGAGTGGCAAACTGTCGATTTCATTGGCCATTTCATGGGTCGGTGTCATCCTTGTGACAACAATCACACACATGAGCACAAAGAATTTATCTTGGTTCGGTACTTCTCCAATGGAAGACCTACATCTAGTCCCCAAGCAACCTCTTGGTATTTCACTAACCGGGGTACAATCCCCCCAAGGATATACAACACCCAATGCCTGCTAGTCTTCTTCTCTTTCCTAGACAAGAAGGCAACCCACTGTTTTACCTCAGCCAAGTGCTTCTTTTACGAGCTAAGAAGCAACTCACTAGTACAGTGTAGCAACTTGGATTTTTTTTCGAAAATAAAAAAATTAATAATAATAAAATAAAAGCAATTAGAAAATCAAATAAAAGAGAATTAAATAAAACCCATTAAATGAAAAGAAGTAACGGGCTTTGTTAAATGGACCCATTAGAAATTTGTGGGCCAAAATAGGGATCTTTAAAAGGGGAATAATAGAAAAATACCTTAAATTCGCAGTTTAAATATTGCTTAAATAGAAAAGAGGTGTTTAAGCATTAAAATGGCTAATTTAAGATGAAATTGGATTCCTAAACCTACCCTAATAGGTTGGTCACGAATTTGGATCCCAACCTAACCCAAATTGGACATGGCAAGCTTGGAAGGTGGAATTAAATGGGAAATCTCGGAATTAAATAAGAGTTAGAGCCCTATTAGGAAATAGAAACATAAGAAGCATAAATACTCTCCTAAATCCCCCATGGCCGGCCCTAGCTCGTTGCCAAGGGTTGCTGGACCAGGAGGAGAGGCCAAGGAGGAGGAGATCTCGTGGGGAGAAGACTCTCTCAAGCTCTCTCTCTCGTTCTTCAAGTTCTAGCCCAAGAAGAGTAAAACAACTAAAGGTAGGCATTCTCACAAGCATAAATCTTAAAATTTTGTCAGTAGATTGTTCCAACCATCAGGGATAATAGCCCTCTAGTTTCATAATTTTCCATCGAGCATATCTTTTATTCTTGATTTTTGAAGTTCTGCACTCATCATGACCCCGACCCTTCATCTTAAATCTTGTTCTCCATGTATACTCAACCCCATGCCACAAAATTTTTATTAGAGATACGGATGCATGTTAGGCATCTTTTGCCCTTAAAAGCCCTAATTTTGATCCACCCTATCCTGCGAATTAATTCTTGCATCTCAACTGTTCATAGTCTTCTATTGTCCATGTTTGACTAGATTAAAGCCTATCGAAACCATGTTTTTTTTTAAATTCCTAATTACTGGAAGTGCTCTTGCATGTATAGAGTCATTTAAAATTGGTTTCATGAATTTTTGTTGCTTGTACAATTAGTTATGGATTTTTGAATCACCCTATGTCAAAATAAGGTAGATCTGGAACGCAATCCAAGAACATGTCCTTTCCCTATCGGACTCAGGCGCAGAACCTGAGAACGTGACGGCCCGATAGGCTACGTTCTCAGGGCTATCGTGACACAGGACCTGTAACGATCTGATCACAACAGGGTACACCATCGCGTTCTGGCCCATTGACCTGACCGACCTGTCGCGATCCTCAAATGACCTTGTCGCGTTCTGTTTTGACCCCGTCGCGACCCTTACTCGGGTACGTCACGATCTCAGACTTTTGCATGAAAACCCATAATTTGTGATGTTTGACCCTCTACAGTGCCTATACCCTTGTTAAACAGTCATACACGCAGTAAGTACACATAGGATAAAGTGAATATATTATGAATGATGGAAAAGCCATGCACATGACATACTTTTATCTATGATTTCTCTTACACATACACACACTTTGAACCATCTATTATGGCTTAACTTGGCATGAAAACACCTCATAACACATTTGGTAATTTATGTCGACTATATATTTAAATTTAAATGAACTTGTCTTCGTTTCTTGCGATGTTTTGGGAATACCATTATCGACACTCCACTATTCTAGAATTTCTCTAGAACATCGGGCACTTGTTTCTATACACACACTCTCTCTTGACTTGGACGAACTCTCCGTCGGATACTCCTTCTTTCGAACTAGTGAATCCTTGTTCAAGGCCTCCGTAAGTCTCCTCTGTCCATGGATTCCCATATGATCGACGAGATGATTGTACCCTAACACCTATGATACCCTTTAGGGATCAACATGATCCAAACGGCTATTAGAAGTTCACTCTTATCTTAAATCACACCGAACCTGTGGACCTGTGCTTAACATGGCCAGTGGAAGGTAGTGAAGTTCCACCTGACTGCCAACACCAAGTGCGCGTGTTGTGCAACTGTTACTATCGCTTGTTTACTCGACATGTTATGTGCAATGTCCCTTAGTTCTCATCTATATTCTACTCGCTCGTCTATCCACGTTCACTCTACTATCTCGTCTATTCATCTAGTGCTCTCGTCTATTTCTTGGTACTCTCTATTGGCCATTGACTGGTTGTCTAAAGATAAACAATATAACCAATGTCTGGCAATGTATAAAGGGCCCGGTCTGGTCCTGGGATGTGCACCCGAAAGTGCTATTTGCCCATGGGAGTTAAATGACTAGAGTGTTTGGCATTACACTCGAGTGCTATCTATCTCGACTATCTAAATGACAATCAAAGTGCTATATTCTCTCGTTGTCTACATGGCAAACAAAAGTGCTATACTATACTCGTTGTGCTATTGATTTACTTGTGCTATTTGTGCTATGGCCATCTTGCTATTGTGCTATACTTGACGCTTGTGCTATATTCAGAAACTTGTGATATTTCAATCACGTGCTATCATGCTATCTCTCACATTACTTGACTCTCTCCCTCTATCATTAGTTACTCTACCTTTTAATACATTAATCATTTAAAACCTGCTTGACTATTGAGATTTAAGTCCTACTGGGCGTTATCGCTCACCCTGCTTTATTTGTCGATATGTTCTCAGGTGAGACCGAGGATGACACATACACTCAAGAGGATTGCAACAACCAAGAGTGAAGTCATGAGTACCTTAGTGTATTAGTACTACATTAGAGTGTTAGTTAGTCTTTTACTTTATTTCAATGTAATTGGGCCCTATAGAATGACTCTGATATTAGTGGTTGTAACTAGACATTCAAAGAGTTATTAATGAGAAGAATTTGCCTTCGTATTATTCATTGTTCAATGGTTTGATGTCTAGTACTTGCTCTGTACCCGTTTACTTGCAATTGCCTCATGTTCCGATATTCCACGTCGGGGCGTGGCAGTTTTGTGGTATCAGAGCCTAGGTTATTCTTAAGTATACGATGATCTAGGTTGTCCAGCCTCGACTAAAGTCAATTATACTACCTATGTGAGATATGGTTAGAACCATGGGTAACTAGCTAAAATGAACTCACACACGCACGAATTAAATTGCACATCAATATCATGACAATAAGTTATTTTGTAGGAACTAAGTAATCAAGATGACTGCTGAACATGCTCAAATGAGGGGCATGCAACAGACCATTCAAGAACTGATGCGTGCAATTGTGTAAGCTACCCAAGGAGGTGGAAACCGCGGCGGTGCATGCGAGCTGCATCATAAGTTTAGGAGCCTGAACCCACCTAGGTTCAGTGGATCCACGGATCCTGATGAGGCCGAACACTGGCTAAAGGAGACGGAAAGAATTTTCCGTGTTATGCAATGTGCAGTGGGGGATAAGCTGCTACTTGCTACATTCCAATTGGAAAAGGACGCCCGCGCTTGGTGGGAGTCAGTGGAAGCTACCAGGGAGAATGGTCAATTCACTTGGACTGAATTCAAAGAAGCATTAAATTCCAATTACTTCTCGGAGCGTGTCCAAGAAAGGAAGGCTGCAGAATTCGCTGGTCTTAAACAGAGAAGCCTGTCTATGGCAGAATATGAAACTCAATTCTCAAGACTGGCAAGATATGCTGAACACTCAGTGAACATTCAAAGGATGAAGGCTAAGCGTTTTCTCAACGGCCTTAAGCCTCAGTACATTACCCAATTAGCCCCTCTCGACATCCAGACTTACGCCGAGATGGTGAAGAAAGCTCAGCTATTAGAAGATGCTACGAACTTCACCGATCGTATCAAAGGGAAGTTCGTGAAGAAGGAACTAACACAGGGCATGGCATCTGCTAAGCCAACTAATGGCAAGAAGCATCCTTTCAACATCACGGAAGGACCCAGACAAGAAAGGAAACCCAAGATCACTGTCTCCAACACTGCAGCAAAAAGCAACTGCAAGCATTGTGACAAGCCAGGTCACATGGCTGATGAATGCTGCAGGAAAGTCAGCGCATGTCTGCACTGTGGGTGTAACGACCCAGAATCCGCATTACCAGTAACAACCAGTAACCCGAGTTCTGACCCGCTAACCCACGAGACAAGCTCGGAAGGGTAGGAATTTAGAGTCCGAGGAGACTATATGTAAGAAGATACACACCATGCAAAGCAGTAAAATTCCACTATATGAACATATCATATACAACCTCAGAGTCTGAGACAAGGTACAGAGTACAGAAGTACAACAAAAAGGTACAACTCACTGCAGCTAGGGAGCACCAACACCGGAGTGGCTAGACTCGCCTTAACGGGAGTCGACGAAGACCCACCTGAAAGGGAAGGGAGTGAGTCTCAAGAAAGAGACCCAGTAGGGAAAAGTAACCCCACCGGTAACAGTCTAAAGTGCGGAAAGTAAAAACAGAAAGTAAGTACACGTCGCACCACACAAAACTGTAAACCACACGGCTCAGTAACACACACTCACACACACAGCAAGTAGGACTCAGCTAGGGTCTGTGGCTCGGCGTCCCGTCACCACAGAGGCTCTCAACCCCAGCCACGTGTGCACACTACAGACGCTCTCTCTCGCGTCTGGTCCACGACCGGTTTTTCCCCTACGCTTGACCCTAGCGGTAGAGAAGGGGCTCCACGGAGACCGGCTCAAAACCACCACAAGGAGTACGCACAGGACAGAGTCGCACTCGATGTCCCGGCTCACTAGCGGAGGACAACCACACGCTAGTCGTCTAGACGGAGTCGCACCCACGCCTAGGTAACACAACAGAAACGGGTACACGGTAACGCAACGCGCGTACAACAGACGGAACACACTCAACGTCTGAAACCCCGTGCAGTAAGTAAACACCTCGTGCCACAAACAACTACTATTATGCACAGGCGGAGTCACACTCTAAGCCTGGCCCATATGTGTTATTAGGGCGGACATCACATGCCAATCGCCTCTAAACACACAACTCAGGTCTGCTGGGAGACAGGATATAAACGGCCACATCGATTGCCGCCAACATGGGGTAAACGTCAACCCTCATGTCATTAACAGGAACTAAACGGCAATCGACCTTGTCATTTAATTCACCCCTGAAGATCTCAACGTCAACAGATGTGGACGTTGATATCTTCAGCTCCCCATACCCAGAACTGACCCGAATCAGTCCCAATGGGCAGAAATACTAAATAACATTCTGACTGATGGAGGGAAACACATCCTCACATCAGTTTACACTACCAGAACATCTAAACTAAACATTCTAACACTTAGATTGTCTAATTTACCCAAATCCCGGCATGATACAACCCAAACCCTAAACCATAAATTACACACCAATTTGCTTAATTGGACATGCTGGTTTGCTGGGGAGGGTTATAGGGGTTAAGTCCCTACCTCAGAACGCCTTAAGAATCCCCAAATAGCCACCAATCGCGCCGGATCTCCCCGAAGACTCCTCGCGAATCACGCCAAAACCTTGCGATTCCTGCCCGAACTAGCGACGCCACACGATCCAGGGGCTTCCCACGAGCTCAAATCACTCAACAGAAGCTACAGGAATCAAGAAAGGCTAAGGTGGAAGGAAGGAGAGAAAAGGAGAAGAAGGAACTCTGCTCTCGGGCTGCCCTATTTCAACAGGACTGGTTAGTCGACGTCAACATCAATGGCCGCCAACTGAACCGCCTACAGATTAACGTCCACATAGCTTGTCGCTGAGTTCAAGCTCAGACGTCCATATCGCTGGACGCTGACTCAGACTCAACGGCAAGCCCTGGCCGTCAACTACACAGGACCTCTACAGACCCAATAAGGATCCATTAAAGACCCGAGACCTTACAGTGGGAGCCACGAGCATCGCATCCCCGAGTACCCGCTGCTGAAAGAAAATGAAAGGTGCCCTAATGTGCCTAAGAAATAGGGTAGATTGCAAGCCCTACATGACGAAGAGCCCACTGAGGAAGGTGGCGTGGTAGAAGGTACCCTACAAGTTTTCTCCTTATCAACATTTGTTTTATTTGATACTGGAGCAACTCATTCATTTATATCTCAAAACTTTGCTGATACCCTGAATGCTAAACCTATATCCATGGGTTGTGAATTTTTTGTCACAACGCCACTGGGAGAGAAGGAGAAATTGAACAAATACTTCCCATCTGCCGATGTAATGATCGGAGACCATAACCTAAAAGCCGACCTGGTGTGTATGCCCATGGAAGGCTATGATGTAATCTTGGGAGCCAACTGGTTGTCCACTTATGGGGCAAGTGACGACTGTAAGAAAGGGAAAGTTACCTTTAGTGATTTCCCCAAGTTTCATTCACTGGGATTAGACATAAGAGACGGATGTCTTTAATTTCTGCCATAAAGGCCCATAACATGATAAGGATGTTGGGTTCTCATGTGTAATGTTTAAGTTTACATGTTTTTGATGATAGACAATGTGGATTGATGTCGTAACTTTGATGACAATGACAAAGACATGCAAGAAACGGACACATATGAAAACATGCTTTTATTTATCATATATACATTCATTATATCTCACTTAGAATGTTTTCAATGTAGGTGTGAATGTATATAAGGCAAGCAACAAGAACCAAGTAAAAAAGATGAAGAAAAGGACATCAAGTCAACACCTGTGGACAGCCATGAAGGCACTTGTCGACAGATAGACCATCCAGCTACAAACAAGCTACTGGAAGCTCAACCAGGACAATAACTGTCGACAGCCCAGAATCGCCTGTCGACAGCCCAGTGTTCCAGGAACACTCATGGTTCTGGAAAACCAGTTTCCAACAGTAGCTGTCGACAGCAGCAAGTCGACTATCGACAGATCCAGTCTTCCAGTAGCTTCAAGTGTCTTGGAAACTAGAATTCAGCTTTGGCTGTGGACAGTTATAGATTGCCTGTCAACAGATGAAGAGAAACTTCAATTCTGAGATTTGGATATGTTCCATATTAGGGTGTTTCCTTTTACCACGTCTCTCTAAACTTGGACACCCATATATATAGAACATATGAAGCTATTTTCGCAGCATGAAGCCACCATAAGAAAACCCTAAGCAAAACCCAAGGAAAAAGCTTCTCCCTGCTGCTCTGCTTCAACCCTCCGTCTAGAACGAAGAAGATCCATCTTCCGAGCGGAGTTGAAGACGGTTCGTTCACGGTTCAAGCTTCTACGTTATCTGAGGATCATCAAAGTGAAGCTTGGAGTTCTTCTGGATGACCAGTGACAAGAGTTCTCTATTGGGATTTGTTCTTTCACCTTAGAACTCCCGCCTTTTCATATTCTTCCTATTTTTGTGTGTGTGGTTGTGGTTCAAGCGATCCTTGTGCTTGATTCACGTGGCTTTTGTTGTTCTGATCGTGTCTTTACATCAGACAACGTGTGTGTGTGAGTTGTAGAGTGGAACTCGCTAATAAGCAGGTGTTTCTGTGTGTGTGTGTGGACGGTGGACGTAGGATACACAAGTTGTGTACTCCGAACCACCTTAAATCATCATGTCTGTGGTTTGAACGTTTTACGATAGATGTTTGGTAGGCACGTTGGTTTCTCACACGTTAGATAGGTTGTTAATTGTTCTACTCTTAATCAACACACACATCTTGGATTGAACTTAAATCAACTCTGTTTGAGATTTCGATAAATCTGTGTTCTCATCAAAAAGAAGGTCATAGTCTTTTAATTGGAAGTAATCTATTCAACCCCCCCTTCTAGATTACCATAATAGATAATTCCACACATCTTTCAATTGGTATCAGAGCAAGGTTTCTCCGATTTACTGCTTTTGTAGCTTGATCTTATGATCAGGAGATTCTCGATCTCATGGAATCTAACAAGGGGTTTATGGCTGAGGGACATTCAGTGTCCAGGACACCCTTCTTTGATGGCACTGATTATCCATATTGGAAAAATCGTATGCAGGTCTTTCTGAGAGCTCAAGACTTTGAGCTGTGGAAGATCGTCAGCAAAGGGGCGTATGTGCTGCCATAAGATGAAGATACTTAGACAAAGGATCAGATTAAGAAAGGCACCTTGAATTGGACTGCATTGAACATGATGGAATGCACTGTGCATCCCAAGGAGTATTCAAGAGTCTCCACATGCTCTTCAGCAAAAGAAATGTGGGACAAGCTGGAACTCATCTATGAAGGTACATCTGAGGTAAGGGAAACCAAAGCCAGCATGCTTGTATCTGAGTATGAAATGTTTAAAATGAAAAATGATGAAACCATATCAGATATGTTTGCAAGGTTCATGCTAATAATCAACGGGTTGAAAGGTCTTAAGAAAGAATACTCAAAAAGTGACTTAGGTAGGAGATACTTTGGTCTCTTTCATCCTCTTGGAACACTAAGGCCACCGTCATTGAGGATTCTAAAGATATTTCAAAAATGAAATTAGATGAGCTAATTGGTTCCTTAATGACCTATGAAATAAATGTAAAGAGGAAAGAAACTGAAGAAAATCTAAGAAAATCAATTGCTCTAAAAGCTTCCAACAAAAATTCCTCTAGTTCCAAAAAGGATGTTCAATAGGAAAGTGATGATAATGAAACGTCTAGTGATAGTGAGAACGATGAAATGGCCATGCTCACTAGACAATTCAAGAAATTCCTTAAGTTCAAAAGGAAAGGCTCAGGTAACTCCAAATCTTTTCAAAAGAAAGATTTTTCAAATAAATTTGAGTCTAACAAAAAATCTGACATTGTATGCTATGAGTGCAAGAAACAAGGGCACATGAGAGGAGAGTGCCTGGAGCTCAAGAAGAAACTGAAGAAGGAGAAATTCACCTTCAAGAAAGCCAAGGCAATGTTGGCAACTTGAAGTGATGAAGACGAAGACGAGGATGCACAAGCAAGCTCAGGAGTCGCTGCTTAATGGCAAGGAGTGAGGACTCCACTGAGGTAAACTCTTCCTTTGAGAACTATATAGTAGATGAATGGGAAGAAGCTTACACATTGCTCTTTGAAAACTTTTGTGAGTTCAAGTCTGAAAACAAAGCACTGAAAAAGGAAATCAGCTCATTTGCTCATAGCACATCCAATGATGAACAAATTGTCATTCTAAGTAAAGAAATTGAGATGATGAAAATTGATGAGGAAGCTCATAGTGAGGAAATGGATTGCATGAAATAAAAATTGCAAAAAAGTGAAAAGGAAAAACAAAGTCTAATAAATTCTCTTGAAAATCTTCAACATGAACACCAAGAGATCAAGAAAAAGTTGGAACAAACTGAAAAAGAGTTAAAAGAAAAGATTGAAGATCTTACAAGATTTGTAAAGGGAAAATAAAATCTTGATGCTGTTTTGGGTTCAAAAATTAATGTAACAAAGCATGGGCTTGGATACCAACTAGTAAAACAAAAGAAAATTGGGGAGACATTGATAACATCCTTTGTTGATTGTAGTCCAAGCACAAGCAAACAAGTTCCTCCCAAGAGCAAGAAAACTCAAGCTAAGAATAAGCAACAACAATCAAATCAAAAGACTTCATCTGCTCAGACTAATAAGAAGTCTGTCGACAGGCTCAATGAGAGCTGTCGATAGGCCTGGAAGAATGCTGTCAAGGGATAGCCATCCAGGCAACACAAAGGCAAAAAGCAATTAAATGTTCAACAAAACAACAAAACAAATGTCTTGAGAAAATCTTCATCATGCAATGTCTGTAAGAAAGTTGGACATAATGAGAAACAGTGCTGGAATAATTCAAACAAACTGAAATGCAAACAAGTTTGGATTCTTAAGCATTTACTCTTTGGCTTGAATGAAAAAGTTGGACCCAAAGTAATTTGGGTACCAAAACCTCTTGTCTGATCCATATATGCAGGAATGCCTAGCCGCCGAAAATCAAAACAAGTGGTACTTGGATAGTGGCTGCTCAAGGCACATGACGGGCGACAAAGATAAATTCTGTCTGCTAGTGGAGAAAGATGGAGGTCAGGTTGTCTTTGGAGGTAACAATAAAGGCCAAATCATTGGCACAGGTAAGGTGGGTAAGTATGCCTTTAACTCAATAGACAACGTGTTGTTGGTTGATGGTCTTAATCATAATTTACTCAGCATAAGCCAATTGTGCGATAAAGGCCATAAAGTCATCTTTGAATCAAGTGCATGTAAAATTGTTGATAAAGAAATAGGAAGTCTCAAGTTTTCTTGATAAAAGGATGAATAACATCTATTTAGTTGATTTAGATGAATCAGAAAATAAAAAATTGTGTCTTGTTGCAAGTAAACAGGATGAGTTGACTTTGTGGCATCGTAGGCTTGGTCATGCGAGTTACAATGTTTTGCACAAGATCATGAGGCTGAAATTGGTAAGTGGACTTCCTGAAATCTCTTTTAATAAAAATGAAAGTTTTTGTGATGCATGTGCACAGGGAAAACAAACCAGAAAGTCTTTCAAATCAAATGCTCCCATAGTCACTTCAAAACCGTATGAATTGTTGCACATGAACCTTTTTGAACCTACTAGAACACTTAGTCTCAATGGCAAACGTTTTGGATTTGTCATTGTGGATGATTTTTCTAGGTTCACTTGGGTCAAATTCTTGGCTCACAAAAATGAAGCATCAAAAATCTTTGAAGAGTGCTTTAATAAGATTGAGAATGAGAGCATAAACAAAATATGCTCAATCTGTACTGATCATGGGGGAGAGTTTGACAATAACTCTTTTTCTGATTTTTGTAGGAACCAAGGAATAAATCATATATTTTCCTCCCCAAGGACACCAGAACAAAATGGCGTAGTGGAGAGAAAGAACAGGACCTTGGTGGAAATGGCTCGCACCCTTCTGGTTGAAAGCCAACTCTCAAGGAGTTTTTGGGCAGAAGCGGTGAACACTTCTTGTTACATCCTCAACAGGGCCATGGTAATACTTGTAATGAAGAAAACCCCATATGAGCTCTTAAAAGGCAAGAAACCCAATATTGGGTATTTCAGGGTTTTTGGCTCCAAAGTGTTTATACATAACAATGATAAAGTTGACTTAGACAAATTTGAAGCCAAAAGTGACCCAGGTATTTTTCTTGGATACTCAGAACACTCTAGAGCATATAGAGTGTTTAACAATAAAAATAGAACTGTGGAAGAAACTCCACATGTTGTTTTTGATGAATATCATACAAAGACTAATGATGCAAATTTTCACAGGTGTGATGATGGAGAAGAAGGAACAATACTTGAGAAACAACATGAGAAAACTAAAGGAAATTCTCAAGTAAAAACCAAAACTAATAGTGGATATTTTCACAGGTACAATGATGATGATCATGGATTCTCTTTCAAAAAATAAGATGATGAAACTAAAGAAGATCCTCAAGAGGAAAAGATGCAAGATGAAAATCCTCAAGAACACCCTCCTGAAGAACAAGTCACACAAGATCCACTTCCTCAAATCCAAGATCAACCAGGTCCTTCAACAATCACAAATGTCAGGTACTTAAAAGACCACCCACTTGATAATGTAATTGGAAATGTAAATGATAAAGTTCAAACTAAGTCTCATGTTAGACAAATAGTTGAACAAGATCATTTAGCTTTTGTCTCTCAAGTGGAACCTAAAAATGTTGAAGAGGCACTAAAAGAGAGTTCTTAGATAGATGCCATGCATGAGGAACTAGGTCAATTTGAAAGAAATAATGTCTGGAGTTTAGTTCCTAGAACCCCTGAAATTTCTGTCATTGGGACAAGATGGGTGTTTAGGAATAAACTCAATGAAGAGTGTAAAGTGGTGAGAAACAAAGCTAGGATGGTAGTAAAAGGATATAACCAAGAATTTGGGATAGATTTTGAAGAATCCTTTGCACTTGTGGCTAGGCTTGAAGCAGTTAGGATCTTGTTAGCATATGCATGTTCAAACAAGTTTAAACTTTTTCAAATGGATGTTAAAACTACCTTCTTGAATGGCTACATCAAAGAGGAAGTCTATGTTTCTCAACCACCAGGATTTGAGGATCATGAAAACCCTAACCATGTTTATAAGTTGCACAAATCACTTTATGGTTTGAAACAGGCACCCCGAGCTTGGTACGACAGGTTAAGCAACTTCTTGGTGAGTAAAAACTACTCAAGAGGTAAAGTGGACCAAACTCTTTTCACTAAAAATGTTTGCAACCATATCATTGTTGTTCAAGTTTATGTGGACGACATCATCTTTGGTTCCACTAACCCATCACTGTGTGAAGAGTTCTCTAATCACATGCACAGTGAATTTGAGATGAGTATGATGGGGGAGCTTCAATTTTTTCTTGGATTGCAGGTAAAGCAACATGAAGACGGCTTCTTCATTAATCAAGAAAAATATGTCAAGGAGCTTCTAAAAAGATTTCATTTTGAACAAGCCAAGTCTGCCTCAACCCCAATGAGCACAAGCATTAAACTGGAAAATGATGAGAAAGGTAAACCGGTAGATGCAAAGCAATTCCGAGGTATGATTGGCTCTCTCCTTTACCTTACTGCAAGTAGGCTAGATATATAGTTCAGCGTTTGTCTTTGTGCTAGATACCAATCTAGTCCAAAGGAAAGCCATTTGGTTGCAGTAAAAAGGATTTTCAGATATCTCTCAGGTACGTATGATTTGGGTTTATGGTATCCAGCAGGAAGTAGTTTCAACTTGATCTCATATTCTGATGCTGACTATGTTGGATGTAAAATTGACAGAAAAAACACTAGTGGCTATTGCCAATTTCTTGGTGGTTGCATGGTTTCGTGGGCATCCAAGAAGCAACACTCGGTTGCACTCTCCACTGCAGAGGCAGAATATGTTGCTGCAGGGAGTTGTGCTGCTCAAGTGTTGTGGATTAAAAGTCAACTATGTGACTATAACATTGATATTGGATGCACACCTATCCTATGTGATAACACTAGTGCCATCAATCTTTCCAAAAACCCAATTCAACACTCAAGAACAAAACACATAGAGATCAGACATCACTTTTTGAGAGATGAAGTAGCCAACAAGCACCTAACACTTGACTTCATCCCCACTGATAAACAATTGGCTGTTATCTTCACAAAACCACTTTCTAAGGATAGGTTCACAACACTAAGATGAGAACTGGGATTGTGCAGAAGTCAATGAATTTCACATGCTCACATGCTTATGGATGTTGCTTTGTGTGTAAATGTTTGCCATGATTGTGTCTATCATGTTTGTTTTGCTTAAATGATGAGTCAACACATCCACACACTATGGGGGAGCAAGGTAAGATCAGGTGAGTGCAGTTGTTAAGGGACACCCTTCATATCCCATGTGTCTTAATCCCTCACTCATTGGTTGAAAATCTTTCACTAATCAAACCCTTAAAACTGATTTTTCAAGTGCTTGTCGACAGCCACCAAGCCAGCTGTTGACAGCCAAGCCTTCCTAAAACCATCATTTCACAAGAATTCAGTACATGTCGATAGACAATTCCTTACTGTCGACAGATACCCTCCTTATGTCCTTCAACTTTTCTCATTCCTTCCTCATGAGTATGTTTACAAACTTTGTGCACGGGGAGAATTTGAACTTAATGATCATTACAACCTGTCATACTCATCTAGTATTCATGACATAGATTGAATTACAATGATTTGAAATAATATTTTGTGTTTGAGTCTAGGTTGTGTCATCTAGGCAACATTGAACAAATCTAATGGACTTAACTCAACTCTTTTGAATAACTCCTTTGTGGATTATCATGTCTCTCAAATGGCTTGATAAGTAAGAGGGTTATTGGACTTAATGTTTTACATTGACCATTGACCTTACATAACTACTGCCTTGATTGCTAGCTAAAATGAACTGAAGGGAGAAAAGCTACCTATTTCTAAACTCAATAAATTTTAAAAAAATGAACTTGGATAAAAGGCAGAGCAATGATGATCATTACTGAGTAACCGGGGACATGGGCATCACAAAATGTCCATCTTCGCGTCAAAAAGTTATTTCATTATCTCTGCATAATGGTATGATGGTCACTCACACTGAGTAACTGGGGGGTATGGGCACTCCTCATGTCTACCTTCACGTAAAAAGGTGAAAGTGTTCCTAATTACCACTTTTCCAAGTGCTCGATAATGAAAATCCTCCAAAAACCTGAAATAGAGTGTAGCCTCCGTGTTTTACAATCAAGGGCATGCTGGTTGTCTATTGTCTATGTGGTCATTACCTTTCTTTTACCCACTGAACATCACTGGGATATATGTCTTTCTTCAATGGTTTTATTCAGTGGAGTCATCTTATATTCATATGCTTTTGAACGGTGTTTTCTAAATGCCATAACTCAAGATTCCCAGAGTATTATCTCTAAACCATTGTAATTTTTTTTTGTGTCTTTATACTAGTGGTTATGACCCTTTGTAATGAGTATTAAACCTGTTCTCAACCTTAAAATCCAAAAGTCATGCTCATTTCCACTAAAAGTTTCTAAAATTCAGTTTTGGCTCAAGTCTGCTAAGCAGCTGTCGACAGCTGCCTTCCTGGTTGTCGATAGCCAGCGGCCCAGGGCGGTTCAGAAGCCCAAATGGCACGCATTTAGGCTGAATTTTGTGGGGCCCTAACCTTTCAACTTCAAACCCAAACTCTTTAAAAGGGTACCCACGTCTCCTAAACCCTTCCTTTTCTTCCAAAAACCCTTTCCTCGCCTCCTCCACCCTAACCCTTCTGTCCAGAGCGCCAACCCCAGGTTCCTCTCCTGATTCTTCTCCTTCTTCCCGTCATCTCTTTCTCACCAGAGTTCTTCTCTTCTTCGTTCTCTAATACTACATGGCTCCTCCAACCAAACGCCTTGCTTCTCGTCGGCGTCCCATCTCGCCAGATGTTGGAGAAGGCTCCGAGGCACCTACAGAGCGTCGCAGCAAGCACCGGGATGACCGTCTGTCGGAGCTTATTGTTCCTCCCAACCGCCACACCTCTAAGGTCCGGGGCTCCTTCACGAAGTTTGTCCAGCCACGGTTCGTGGATTTTGTGTCCCTAGAGGACATGTTCCCCGGTCTCCAACCCCTGTTCGACACCCAGGGCTGGACGGAGTTTCTCTACTCTCATAAGCGGTACTCCCCTGCCGCTGTGACCGAGTTCTTCGACAACTTGGAGAAGTCGGTCATTGATGAGGAGTTCTACACCACGGTAAAGGGTACTACTTTCAAAATATCCCCAAATCTCCTTTGCCGTGCTTTTCAAATACCAAACTCAGGGGCCAATATACTTGTTAATCCTTCTTCTGCCTCTGATTACTAAACTTTGATCACCCATGAGCTATATCATCCAAGTGTGGACCACTTGAAACTCAATGCCAATTCTTTCCCTCCACTGAATCGTCTCACCCACCACATTTTCACTACTCTCATCGTTCCTAAGGATGGAAGCAGGGAACTCGTTACCACAGTTCACAAGTCCCTTTTCTACTATTTCCTTTGGACTGAGCAAATCAACCTCCCTCTACTCATGATTGACCTCATTAACCAATGCTTTCGCAATTCAAAAAGGTCCATGCCATATGCGTGCCACATTACATCCCTCCTCTCCATCATTGGTATTCCCATCTCTGAATCTGAGTGCAGAACTCCAACGTCCCGCAGTTCCTTTGACCTCACTGCGGTCTGTAATCACAGGGATTGTGCTTCCCCTCGACACGGACATGAATATCAAATATGATGGCATGGAAAATAGGAAAGTGATCACCACCTAGATAAGTTGCCTAATGATGTGAAAAGACAACGGCTAACTTAAACCAGGAAAAAGGAAGAGAACAGGAAGACTGACCTGGTGTCACGGTCGTCATGGCCGCCGCGTCTTCTAGTATCGCGTCAGTGGAAACCGACACGTCTATGTCACGTCACCCAAGGCCGTCGCGTTCTCTGATTGCGGGAGATTTGTTGTAGTGACCTTCTTCTAGTCCTCCAGCCGGCCAGAGTACCAGAGCTTCTCGTAGACCTTGTTTGCTTGCCTGCCAATCAAAAGAAAACACAAAGAAAAGACCCTATTAGAACATGTAAAGTGTAGTATCTATTCCAAAAAATGAAATGAGGCAGAGGATCATGGTGGGAACGCACCTGGGGTGATTTTAAACCCCTGTGGGTGTGGGAAAACATGGGTGGATGATAAATGTGCTCTACTTAAAAAGAACATAAAAATGCATGTAGAAATAGAAAAGAGGGAGAGAAGGGATGATGAGCCCCATTACGGCGACTTCCTGGCGTGGATGCAGCTCCAACGATGTGCCAAGAGATCCAGGAGGTTGCTGAAGTCGCCCTCTTCACGTTCCCCGCTCCATTGATGGTGAAATGAAGGAGTTGTGAGGAGTGGAAAGTGAAGGGAAATGAGTGGAATGAATGGCTGCGTGGCTAAGTCTTGTTCAGAGGAGATTTTGGCAGCCCTTCGGGGTGACTATCAGGCTCTCCCGTCCATGAGGAGTAGCCATGCTTATATAGAGCTTGGAGTGAGAAAAAGGGGTATTATCTCCTCAAAAAGATGTGGAAATTAAAAATGAGGGATAAAGCTCTATCAAAATCGGATGTAGAGTCCTTAGGGGAGCTTAGGAGAGTCCCTAGGGCCGAAAAAGTGCTCAAGGAGTCGGGATAAACCTCTTGGACCAAGTCAAGGTGCATGGGAGGATAAATAGGATATGGTTATAGAGGCCAGAGATCTTGGTCCTTGTCGCGTCAAATCGCGGGGTCGCGACTAGAGACGCGACGATGCGGGGGGTCGCGACAGCATTGCCCACGTGCATGGATAATGCATGGGCTGTCGCGGCGGCCTAACCTGTCGCGACTAGAGTCGCGGCGCCACGATGCGTCGCGACAAGGAATCCGAATTATTATGGATTATTCTCTTCAACCACATGCTAAAATATGAGTCAAATCCTCTAAGGACTCTTTCAAATGATAGATTTCGGGATTTCAAGGTATTTTTAATGGATTAATGGGCTCAAATCAAGGCAAATAATGGGCTCAAGGTGAGTGACCAATTAGGGGCCCACTAAGATAACAAGAAATGTAGTTCAACCCATTAGTCATAATCGGGTGTCTACAGATTGCCCCTCCTTGGCTTCTACTTTGGAGGGGAGCGAAGCGGAAGTGGCGTGGAGATGTCACGAAGTGATGGCGGAATGGTGATGACGCGGAGCGGACTGAAAAGTGGAAGCCAAGGTAAAGAGACACCCGATGCTAACTAACAGGCAATTGGAATCCTTGTGAAAGCCCCGAGTCGGTTGTTCGAGTAGAGTGCAAAGAAGAGCACAAGTCTGGACGAGAAGAAGAAAGAAGAGGACGACCAACCTCTCGATTGAGAGGTACCCTAGCCGACTGGCCTGCAGGTTTCATTTTGGAAGGACGTGTGCGTGCCAGGCAGGTAACTCATGACTCTGTCCTGGGAGCGGTTCTCAACCAAAACGGATCAAAGGAAAAGGATGAGTAATTGGATAAGGAATCCAGACAGAGAAATTCTTGTCAAACTGACTGGAACAACTTGCTCGGAGGCAAACCTTCCGATTCGGAGTGGAATTGGATTTCTTGCATTTAAAACATGAAGGATGATTGGGCACTCAACAAGAGCTCACCAATGGTCTAGAATGAGTCAGGAAAGTTCAAAGTCCTACATGATGCATGCTGGGCTAAAGTAAAAGAAATCATCAAAATGAATGCAAAGAAAACGAGAAAATATAAAATACATCAAGGATAATATTGTTAAGCTGGATAAGAAAGGGTCAAGAGACTTCCCACAACCGCAGTGTAGGCCTGAACCCATCGTCCCCGATCTTAACTAGCTCAACGGCCTATCCAATGGTTAACAACATGCACCTAGATCATCACTGTTTTTGTTAAAGGGGAACTCAAATCCCAGAGCATATTGAGAACCAGCTGGTCCTTGAAGAGATATAATAAGTAGAATATCATATAGTAATGCCGGGAGTAAGGATAGAGATACAATACCTGACTTACCTGTGACGACATTTCCTGACTTTTTTGAATATCCATGAGAAAATAAGCATAATAATCACAAGATGACAGATGAATCTAATGAACATAGTCAAGAAAACACACATACAAAGCACAAGCAGGAGAAATAATCACTTGGGTATAAACGCGACGCACCCATCGACCGCGACCTTGTCGCGTCGCAGCGCCATGTCGCGACATTGTCGCGTCGGATCGCGGCGTCGCGACTCGGACAGAGTCCTGAAAAAGCAGAAAAACGGGACTTAGACTTATCCTAAGACATCTAGACTAGCACTAGGACTCCTAAACCCTTCCTAGACTTATCCTAACTCCTAGTTGCAGGATTAGAATGGGTTTCTAACTCCCTAAGGCTTATAAATAAAGGGTTTGGACTGCTAATCCCGCAGCTAAACTCCTGGCATCCTCTGCTTTCCAAGTTCTTCATCCTTTTTCAGCTCTGCAGCCATGAAGAGGAAGCTTTTAGAGTTTGCAGAGGCTATCCCTCCCTACTCCGGTCCAAAGGCAGCTAGGGAGTCCTACACCGACCTCCAACACCTCTCAGCCATCCCGAGACACATCTATTCCCGCCCGGATCTTCAAGTAAGTGGCTTTTCTCCCTGAGTTTCTGCACTTTCTGTATTACTCTGCTTTTTCCTGTTGTGCTCTGTTTTCTTCTCCTTCTCATCTCCTCCTCCTCCTTTCTTCAGATCCTCCCTGGTCATAGGCGGTTCTCCAAGCTACCATGGCTGCGGCCGATGCTTGATGTGCTGCCTTCGGCCTCAATTTCCCTCCTAAAAGAGTGGGGATTGTCCACGGTGCTAGTGCTTGCCAAAAAGTACAACACGATCGTTCATACATGGGATAGCATCACTGCACTTACCGAGCTATGGCACACTCAAACACACTCTTTCGTCTTCTCGGACTTTGAAGCCACCGTACTTTTGGAAGAATTGGAGATTATGCTCGGTCTTCCGCGCTACCACCGAGGCGAGGAGATAAAATTATCGTATACTGTGGAGCAAATCAACTCGTGGAGTATTCTAGCCAAGCTGACTTCCATGAAGAACGACCTACGCTCCATGACTAGTGGCATGCACATCCACCTACTCCCCATCGCACAGTGGGTCGTCTCACAATGCAAGCGGAAAACCGGGAGACACGGCGCCATTGCCAAGGCGGCGGCCATCTGCATCTGCGGGGTCATCCTCTTTCCTTCTGAAGACGGGGCTATCTCCTTCGCCAACCTGAGCATCATCGATTCCGTCTTGGAAGGTTTGACTATCGGCCAAGCAGTTTTGAGTTATTTATATGCCGGTCTATCTTCTGCAGCACTCGGAGGGCCTTTTTACGGGTCGGTGATTGCCCTCGAATTATGGATGGGGATGCACATCCAATTTCGGGCGGAGGAGGGCTTGACTGCGGAGTGCAAGACGATGTTGAATCATCCACTGGCATACGTGGGCGGACCACTGCATATGAGCACCCGGGCTTGGTGCAAGACGGCGCAAATAAAGGGCATCCAAGCGTGGCGCGGGTACCTCCGAAGTCTAACCGTGGCGGACTTCGACGCGCGCCCTCGGTTCATGCACGACAAGATGATCCATCTTTCTCAGCACACCGGGCTTGCCTTGAGATTGCTGGGCAACGAGGCACTTGTTTCTTACAACCCGGACCGCTGCTACCTCCAGTGCGGTGCGGCCCGGACAGTGGTCCCGATCCTCTCACACTTCCCGCCTATCCAAGAGAGGAAGAGGGGTGACGCGCAGGACGAGCGTGACATGCGCAGCGCCATCGTCCATTGGGAGGGATGTGCTATGAGTGTGATCCTAGCAGAGGTGGAGGAAGATGATGAAACGGTCAAAGAGTATGTTGAAGCTTTGAAGACGCTCCAACCTGCAGGAGGAGATGCTCGATTTATTTGATTTGATTTGTAGGTCAGATGGTAATTAGGTCAGCATTTGAAAGTATTGCTTGATTGTTTTAGAATGGATTAGGGAGTGTAAAGATTTTGAATATGAATGAATAAGAATGAATTTTCTGCGCAATGCAAGTGCTCTGTTGATGACGCGACGGTCAGGAGCGTCGCCTTTATGTCGCGGCCGAGCGGTGCGTCGCGACTATGTCGCGACGTCCCGTCTTGACGCGACATGAACGCGACGGCGCGCTGCGTCGCGTCATGAACCGATTGATTCAAAAGCAAACGGCCCCCCTTTCCTTCTTCTTTCCGGTTTTCAAAAACCTTCAACCTTGAACCTTCAAACCCTTGACTCCTTCCCCAAGCTCCCTTGCATCCCGACTTCCTTGCTAGCCCCAAGACATCACCCAAGCGACCTACATTGCGATGGACGGCGGAAAAGAGAGCGGCGAGGGCTCATCGCGTGGGAAGCATCATGCGGAGCGACGATATTCACGACGACGGGTGGAGAGGCCCTCGGCCGAGGAGGAGGTGCCCGAGGCCGTCATGGGAGAGGACGAGGAGGAGATGACTCCGGCCATGAACGTGGAAGAGGAGAGGAAGAAACGGGCCAAGGCGATGAAATCGGTAAGTACCCTTGGCCTTAAACCTTGAATGATGGTAGTGGAGAGTGCCACGGAGCCCCAGGAGGGCGCATGTAGGGCGAGAGGCCCATGAAAACACGGATCAAACAAAGAAGGCTCCGGCTGGTTTGAATCTAGAGACGCGTCAGCCCGACTCGTCGCGACATGGTGTCGCGACGGGGCGGGGCGTCGCGACAGTGTCGCGGCGTCCAGGGTGGTCGCGACCTTATCGCGACCTATAAAGGCGACGTGATAAGTTCGCGGCGGCCCGCACCGTCGCGACAAGGTCGCGGCTGCAAGGGCTGTGCGACTCTGACCGAATACACAAATGAAACCTGAATTTGAACTTGAACGAATTTTTGCAGGGTGAAATGAGAGCTCGAGTGTCTTGGACACTGGTGCTGGCTGCCTTCCTGGCCCTCCCCCCTTTTCAGAGGGAGAGAGTAGATGAGATGGGGTTTGGGCAGATATTTAGGATTGAGAGGATGAGGGTGGACCCGGCCCTCACCCAGGCCCTGCATAGCAGGTGGGACACGGAGGCGAGTGCCTTCGCGTTCCCTTGGGGGCATATGATCCCCAGCCTAGAGGATGTGAGCCGGATCACAGGGCTCAGAGTGTATGGGCGGGCAGTGAGCGGGTACACCTATCCTTGCTACCATGACCTAGCCGAGCGACACCTAGACCTTCCCGTAGAGCGTAGGTCTTCCCTAGTGCCTAGAGTAGCCTTGCAGGAGAGTCTAGGTCTATTTGAGGCGGGGAAGAACGCAGGGGACACTGAGGATGAGTATTTGGAGAGGCTGGCTAGAGTCAGTAGGAGGGAGTTGGCGAGTGAGCCTGGGCCGCAGGCGGACTTGGACTTGCGCCGCTTCCTCGTCCTCTTTCTTGGTAGACTCTTGTTTGCCACGGAGGCGACGCAGTCCATTGCCGCTTCCTGCCCTTGCTGGCGGATCTAGGTGAGGTAGGGGGGTATGCTTGGGGGGCAGCCTTCTTAGCGCACCAGTTTGACGGCTTGA
Organism: Colocasia esculenta; assembly: GCA_014218235.1. Taxonomy (NCBI): domain Eukaryota; kingdom Viridiplantae; phylum Streptophyta; class Magnoliopsida; order Alismatales; family Araceae; genus Colocasia; species Colocasia esculenta. Next base: position 72,117,762 of record CM024762.1, on the reverse strand, counting down.
GCGCCTCCGAGCGGCAGACGTCCACGAGTGGTTTCTACCCCTTTCTTCAGGTACACTTTCTCTTCTGACTCTCTTAGATTCAAACTTCAGATTTTGCTTGAACTGCCAACTAATTTGCCTTTATTTTGCAGGTTTGGGCCTACCTACACCTCCCAGCCCTGAGGAGAGGGGAGCTCACACGGCCGGGCCTCGTGCCCATTGCACGCCGTTGGGACTCTCGCCGAGACACTCGCCACCTGGCCGACCAGCTGGAGCACCTCCAGGAGGCACTCGACAGCTACCCTTATCTGGATGTAAGTGCCCTTAATTCCCCCTCTTTGGAATTACTTGCTTGAACTGATTGATCGCTTCTCTTTCTTGCAGGTGGTTTGGCAGCCATACCTGGGGGAGGGTGATGAGGGACAGCCTTGGTTGGTGCAGGCCCGCCCCTACTTCGGTAGGTCGGTGTGGTTGCATGCACTCAACCTCGTGCTACCTCTGAACCTATTCCTGACCCAGCGCTCCTTGGGCTTCAGGCAGAGTGTCGTGGAGTTCCCCGTCCGGGACCGGTTCCGCCGGCCGGGTCGGAGCTTCCGGGGGCTTCACGACACGACAGACTGGAGGGAGCGGGCTCGCGAGCAAGTAGAGAACTGGGAGCGAAAAGGCAAGGGGGTGAGATCGGACGCGACCACTGATGATGCCTACCTCCAGGCGTACGCCTTGAAGTACGGAGGAAAGGTGTACAAGAGCGCCCGACACCAGGTAGAACCTTCTAACCCACAACTCAAGAATTGGGATTTAATGATTAGAACTGACGATTTGCAATTCCTTGTAGGTGGACGTGACTGGTGAGATCGCATCGCTCCGAGCCTTGCTCCAGTCGGCGGTGCAGGATCGGGAGGCAGCCCAGAGACAGGTGGCAGAGCTGGTGAGTATTGTGTTCACCTTTCAGCCCCCTTTAATTTAAGCAAGATTTTGAAACTGACCTGCCTTTTACATGCAGCGGAGTGAGCTGGAGAGAGTGAGGGGTGCCGGAGCAGGCGGTGCTTCCTCCTCTCGGAGCGCAGGGGGGTCTCCATCACTCATGGAGGCTCGACTGGCGGGAGCTGTGCTGAGAGCCGAGGAGGCTCAGAGGCATCTGGAGGAGCGGGTAAGTTCAATTAGAGACTTTTGAGTTGATTATTTCCACATGATGCTGAATGAATGCTTGTTGTGCAGGAGAGAGACTTGGAGGTGACCCATGAGCACGCCATGACGTTGCAGAGCGAGAGAGATCAGCAGCGCACCCGGGCGAGACAGCGGAGGCACGAGTGGCGGAGATGACTCAGGAGTTGGCGACGCTGCGGGTACAAAGGCCACCCGGAGATCAGGAGGAGGTCACCCGACTGCGTGCAGAGTTGCTAGCGTAGCAGACACTGGCACGGAGCCTCCAGCAGATTGTGACGGACATCGTCCGTTCACGCAGCCGGAGCCGGAGTGGCGTGAGCGTCAGCAGGGCGACGGGTGCCTCCGTCGGGCAGTACCTAGCAGGTTCCTCCAGCAGGCGGAGGAACGAGGAGGAGGAGAGGCGCCGGCAGGGCGAGGGTAGTGCTCATGAGGGGAGAGGGGGTGGCGAGATGTTGCCACCTCCAGATAGGAGAGAGGGATCCGGGGAGAGTGGTGGCGTCAGTGAGGAGTCTTGTGAGCCACCTCCCCTTTTATCGATGTACATCTTGTTCATACCTTAGTGCAGTTTTATTTTTATGCCAATGTTTATGATGAATGAATGGTTTGTGATTGACACGAGTGAGAGGCGAGATTCAAACAAGCGAGAGAGAGAGATCTGAGCGCGACGTCATATTCTGCTCTTTAAAATTCCTGTTCCTGCACACACTTAGAAGAACAAGTTAGATCTGTTCTTAGGTCGGCCCCTTGCACAGAACATGATAAAAGCCAACTCCGCAATTTGTCAAGGGGCCGAGCCTTATTAAATAGGCGAAAAGACTATGAAAATAATGCATGCTAAAGAAAAGGAATATGTACACGCCTAAAAAAAAAACTATATATATATTTTTTTGTGATTTTGAGGATCTTTTGATTTTTTTGGATTTTTGGAATTTTTGAATTTTTTTTTGGATTTTGGGGATCTTTTGATTTTTTTTGGATTTTGGGGATCTTTTGATTTTTTTGGATTTGGGGATCTTTTGGTTTTTTTTTTGGATTTGGGGATCTTTTGATTTTTTTGGATTTTGGAGATCTTTTGATTTTTTTTTTGGATTTTGGGGATCTTTCGATAACAACACCTCTTAATGTTGAGTGATCAACCGTGGGCCTTACCTCTACCTCACTTTGGCGAGTAAGATTTATGCAACGTATATTCATATTAGGTTTGCCAAGTTTTCTTGTCCCTGTGACAACAATGTTCCAACACAGACCAAGCGCATGGATTCTTGGTCATTTTAGGAGGGATAGGAAGAATGTAAATGAGATAAGACTTAATCTTGGAGTTGGGGTTGCTGACTTGTAAGACTGCAACGAATAAGCTATATGTGCTATTCATCTGTTGTCCAGGGACTTTAGGGCCACAATATTTCTCTTTTGTCCGGGGCATGCGTGCGACCGGGCTCAAGGGCGTCCCGCGGGGAACTGTACTGCCACTCTTTAACATGCCCCTTCACTTTGTCATTTCGTGCTTTATTATTTTTTTGTGCTATATGCTTTTCTTAGGACTGCCCGTCCCTTTTTGAGACTTTAAACACATGGTTTATACCGTTGCAGGTTTACAGGTTAGCTTTCCCCTTGCCCCTAGACCTTGTCCGAATAGGGAGAGAATTGACCTTTCGTTTCTCTGAGCAAGGGCTAAGTGAGAACACTGTATATGGGGGAACAATGACCTTAGGTTTACCATATTGAGTATGTGATTGCACATAAATATTACTTCGTCAATATGAGAAGGAGCGAGACATTTGGCAAATGGCTACTTATTAATCGGTGTTGTTATCCAAAGATTTTCGATCAGGGGTAGAATCTTTTAAGATATAACCCATTCCATGGATGAGAGAGTTCATCACCATCGGCGTTGACTAACCTATACGCGTTTCCCGGGTATACCTCTTTGATGACGTACGGCCCTTCCCAGTTTGCAGACAATTTTGACCTTGGACCTCCAGGTTTTATGAAAATTCGCTTCAAAACCATGTCTCCTTCTTGAAATTTACGCTCAATCACTTTCTTTTGAAAAGACCTCGAGAGTCTATTTTGGTAAGAAAGCACGTGATCGGCTGCAGCTAGACGCCGTTCGTCTAAGAGTTCTAGTTGCGTAAGTAACGCCTCCCGATGTTCATCGGGATTAAGTTCTTTATCCAACTGAATTCTTAGCGAAGGGATGAGGATTTCGTGTGGACATACCGCTTCCATTCCATATGTGAGTGAGAAAGGGGTCTGTCCCGTAGGTGTGCGGATGGAGGTGCGGTAAGCCCACAGAGCCTCAATTAGCTTTTCTGGCCAATCAGCGAATTTATTAGACTCACAAGTTTTCTTTAAAATTTTCAAAAGCGTTTTGTTCGTGGCTTCGGCTTGGCCGTTGCCCTGCGGATAATAAGGAGACGAATGATGCAAAGAAATATTGAACTTCTTACAGAGGTCTTGAAGGTCTTGTGATATGAACTGGGGTCCATTGTCGGTGACGATGCTGCCAGGTACTCCAAACCGCGCAATGATGTTCTTCATGATGAATCTGCATACGGTCGAACCTTTGATTTCTGCGAACGCTTCCGCTTTGGCCCATTTGGTGAAATACTCAGTAGCGGTGAGGATGAAGGACTTTGCTTTATCTGAGCATTAGGATCACCGAGAGGCCCAATGATATCAAAGGCCCACATGGAGAAAGGCCAAGGAGAAGATAGTGGATGTAAAGAGGAAGATGGAGCATGAATTTTATCGGCATGGATTTGGCATCTGACACACCTACGGACGTAGGCGGCACAGTCTTCTTCTAAGGTTGGCCAGTAGTAGCCCTGCCTAAGGATCTTTTTGGCTAACATCTGACCATTCACATGCCCTCCGCATTCGCCGGAGTGAGATCCTTCCACTATTTTCCAAGCCTCTTCATCGGTCACACATCTGAGGAGCATTCCATTTAGAGCGCGTCTGTAGAGAACTTCACCCACGAGGGTGTACTTTAAGGCTGCTCTACGGATAGCTCGCCTATCTTCTGCTTCGGCTTCTTCTGGGAAGGTGCCGTCTTTGCAAAACTGCTCAATCTCACGATACCACGGACTTTCTTCTTCCATTAATTCCCTTAATTCAACAAGCAACAACTCCTTCGCTTCTTTCTTCTCTGCCTTCAACACTAGGGAGCTCCTAAGGTTCGAGAACCAAGGGTCCTGAGTTGAGGGAGCTTCTAACCTTTGAACGGTGATAGTCTCAGTGCTACGGCTGAGAGGGAAGGAGAGAGATGAAGCTAACGATGCCAAAGCATCGGCCAGAATGTTCTGAGAGCGAGGAGTATGAATGTAGATAAGCTGACGAAATTGCTTGGCTAGGAGTATGACCAGATCTTGATATGGCTTGAGCTTGGGGTCACGAGTGCGATAGGTAGAGAGAACTTGCCGAAGGACGAGCTGAGAGTCTCCTATGATCTTAAGGTGACGCGCGCCTAAAAGGTAGGCGAGCTTAAGACCGGCCAAGAGAGCTTCATACTCGGAGATGTTGTTGGTGGCATAGAACTGAAGTTGGTAAGCTAAAGGAATGGTGATCCCTTCTGGGGTGAGCAAGACTGCACCTATGCCCCGTCCCCTAGAATTGAGAGCTCCATCGAAATGGAGTGACCAGAAGGGATCATGAGAGACAAGTGATAGGTTTTCGTCGGGAAATTCCTCTTGAACCGTATCACTATGAGGAAGAGGTAGGTGAGCAAGGTGCTCAGCAATGGCATACCCTTTTATGGCTTTCTGAACAATAAAGGAGATATCGAACTGAGAGAGGAAACTTTGCCAGCGAGCCAATCTGTCGGCGAGGACTGGCTTCTCAAGGAGATACCTAATAGGGTCCATTCTAGAAATCAAACTCACCTTATGAGCTAGGAAGTAGTGCTTCAATTTCTGCACTACCCAAACTAGCGCTGCACAGGTTTTCTCCATTGTGGTGAGTTTGAGCTCGGAAGGATTGAATAGCCTAGATAGGTAGTAGACTGCCCTTTCTTTGCCGGATTCATCAAGCTGAGCAAGGACAGCTCCTAGGGAGTCCTCAACGGTTGACAGATATAGGATTAGGGGTTTCCCAGGGATAGGCGCCTGAAGCACGGGCGGATTCATAAGGTAACTTTTGAGCTCGTCGAAGGCCTCTTGGCATTTATCATTCCATTCAAAACTGACTCCTCCTCTCAACAATTCATAGAAAGGACGACATCTTTGAGAATGCTGAGATATGAATCTCCTTATGAACTGTAGCCGACCAATCAATCCTCGAAGTTCAGATATGTTCTTAGGAGGAGGCATCTCATTAATTGCCTTGGCCTTGTGCGGATCTATCTGAATCCCCCGCTTACTAACTATGAAGCCTAATAATTTTCCCGAGGAAACTCCAAACACGCACTTCTTCGGATTCATCTTCAATTGATATTCTTGTGCGCGACGGAAGACCTTGGCCAGCACAGAGGAATGCTCTCTTCGAGTCCGCGACTTCACCACGATATCATCCACGTAAACCTCAACATCGATATGTATCATGTCGTGGAAGATAGCTAGCATTGCTCTTTGGTAAGTGGCGCCGGCATTCTTCAACCCAAACGGCATGACCACATAGCAATACGTTCCCCATGGGGTGGTGAAGGAGGTCTTTTCTTGATCCTCCGGGGCTAGACGAATTTGATTATAGCTAGAATACCCATCCATGAATGATAGAGTTTCGAACCCTGTTGTATTATCGATCAAAACATCCAAATGAGGCAGCGGGAAGTCGTCTTTAGGACACGCCTTATTCAAATCCCGGAAATCTATGCAGATGCGCACTCTTCTGTCTTTCTTCATCACCGGGACGATGTTGGCCACCCACAAGGGATAGAGGACTACACGGATAAATTTGGCTTGGTGTAGTTTATCAATTTCCTCTTTCATCTTTAAAGCGATGTGGGGGAGGAACCTTCTTAGCTTCTGTTTGACGGCAATTGCCCCTGGCTTCAAAATTAACCTATGCTCCACCAAATCGGGGTCAATGCCGGGCATGTCATCATAGGACCAGGCGAACGAATCCTTGAACTCCCTTAACACCTCTATGAGCACTTCTTCCTCGTCGGGAGGGAGACCAGATGCTACGGTCAAGAGCCTGGGGTCCTCTTGCGTTCCCACATTTACCTCTTTAGTGGGTTCGTCGACTGCTGAGGTAGGTTCATCGAATCTCCTCATACCACTAGCATATGCCTCAGCAGCGTCCTCCATCTCGACACCATTTTCATCTGACGGGTCTTCTTCGGCTACGATTTCATATATCCCAAAGCCGTCGTCTAGCCCTTCCTCTGTCGACGTCTCCTCTAAGTTCAGAACTACCGCTTCCTTGACAAACTCTTCGACAGCTAGAAGAGCGCCACATCTATGGACTAAGTCTAAGAGGTATCTATGGGGCACGCCATTACCCTTCTTCTTCTAGACGGGGACGGGGACTCACTAGAAACTACCCTGAACTTGAGCTAGACTTGATATTTACAGGAGGCTCTGGAGAAGCGTCCAGAGATTGGAAGGGAAAGTGACAGGTGCGGCAGGGCCGCGAAGATCCTCCGATGGGGCTGGAGGAGGGAGCAGGCCACCCAAGCTCAGGGTGCCGGCAACAGCATCGGGGTGTAGGGGAGCAGAAGGCCCCTCACCCGAATTGCCCGGAATGGTCATGGCTGACCACCAGGCGGGACGCGATGATTGGGGAGCAGATGTGACGGGGATCGCCGTCGAGAGCGGGAGCAAGAGAGGGGTGACGGGGATCGCCGTCGAGATCAGGAGTTGGAAGGGGGGGGTGACGGGGATCGCCGTCAAGATCGGGAGTGCGAGGGAAGTGACGGGGATCGCCGCCAAGATGAGGAGCACGAGGGGGTGACGGGGATCGCCGTGAGATCGGGAGCATGAGGGGGGTGACGGGGATCGCCGTCGGAATCAGGAGCTGGAAGGGGGGTGACGGGGATCGCCGTCGAGATCGGGAGTGCGAGGGATGTGACGGGGATCGCCATGAAGATGAGGAGCGATCGAGGGGATCGCCGTCGAGATGGACGGGGATCGCCGTCAATGAGGAGCACGAATTTTTTTTTTTGGATTTTAATTTTCTATATTTTTATTTTATTTTTTATTTTTTTAGAAAAGGATTACATGAAATTAAATGGTTTCGGTAAAAGACAAGACCGAACCATTGAAGAAAATGACGAAGCGGGGTGAAGGACGGACGAACGCCTCGACGGCGGAGGGTGAGATTTGTACAATGAAGGGGAGAGGCAAAGGGATGGAACTAACATTGAAATTGAGCAAGGATGAAATGAAACGAGTAGGAGGCCGGGAGGGCCTGGCCAGAATTCCTGTATGAGCGGGGGTAAACGATCTGACTGGCTTTCCTCACCAAATCCGGGCAACTGTCGCCTGGCGGTGGTTACTGCAGTTGATAGTGCTGCTACTTGCGGTACGTCTTCTTCAGCGAAGAGACTGTTCATTGCTGAGATGGGATCTTCTGATTCCGGCGGTTCTGCCCCAGCCTCTGATTCTTCAAATAGAACACTGACTGACGAGATGACATCGTCTTGGTCTGGATTTTCAGTTTCCTCTTCAGCCCTTTTCTTCTTGCTGGGCCGCTGCTCTTCTAAAACTTGATAAGCTGACCTTGAGGCTTCTGTTGTGGTGTTGTACCGGGTTGGATGGGCCCCTTGACGAAGTGCTCATATAGGGACCAAGTGAGTGGACCATGATCCGACTGTGAGGAGGGTAGAAATGCAGCCCATTCTGAATATCCGAGGCCACGCTTTGTGAACTTCTTGGCGGTGGCCACAGTCTTGGTCTGCCCTTGGAGATGAGCACCCAGGCCTCTCCCTGATTGATAACCCAGTCTGAACATAATGTCCCACCCCTTTGTATTCTTGCTCACATCCTTCTTGACTGCCATCACAGGAGGAGACCCAATTGGACGATTTGAAGAGAAAGTATAGGCCCAAGTGTAGTTAACATCAAGTACTGACATTATGGGCTTATTGGACGGCCATACTGATGGCAGCACTCTCTCAACGGCTTCGACCGTATGTGTTGTGGTCACGCTTTTGACCTTGACTATCCTTCCTTGGAAAGGAAACTTCAGGCATTGATGCGCTGTAGAGGGTACTGCCCCTAATGATTCAATCCACGGGCGCCCTAGAATGGCCTTGTAGGTGTGATCAATGTTCAGCACATAGAATTCCACAGACATGACGAGAGGGCCTAATTCAGCTTGCAGAGTGATGACCCCATGGCAGGCACGCCGCGAATTGTCATATGCAGCAATAGTGGTAGGCGTGGGCTGCAATTGACGTTCCGATATGTTGCAGGCTCTAAGAGTGCTTAGTGACATACATTAATGGAGGCTCCCGTGTCCACCAGAGCCGCATCGATTGCCACTTGTTTATGGTAAGTGTCACACACAGGGGCATTTTCCTGGCTTCGGGGGCGGCCAACTCGCCATCAGAGAAGGTAATGGTGGGTCCTCTGTTCACTATGGAGAGCACTGAGGGCAGGTTGTCTGGATTCATGTCCTCGCTGACCATGACTCTTTGCAAGAAAGTTCTGAGAGCGTCTTGATGAGTCTGTGACCTCTTAATGAGCTCCAATATGGAGATCTTGGCGGGAGTCTGATCGAGGTGCTTTAAGATGTCATATTGGGTTCCCGGTGCCGGATCAATCTCTTCTGTATCTTGCTGCTGCTGGTTGTTGGTTTGTTGACCTGACATTGGCATGGATGTGTTAGGATACATCCGATGAAACATTCGCCCGCTCCGGAGGGCAAGGTTATGGTGGAGTGGAGAGGCTGTGGTGTCGAGGATAGAGGGGTTGGCTAGTAGAGGTGCTGGCATAGGGGAGAAGGGGGTGTTGTTGGTGGAGGAATGATGGGTGAGGTGACGGGGAAAATAGGATGGTGAGGTGATGGTGGCAACATGGGGTGTAAAGGAAGGAGGCGTGGCGGATATAGGTGTGGGAGCAGTGGGCGTGACGTGAGAAATGGCCAGGAGTTGGCCTACCTCATGATCGTCATCGAAGACCCACTGGGCTTCTGGTGGTGCATGGTGGACAACGGGGTTAATGCGCAGGCGGAGGAGGCGGCGGAATTGGTTGAGGGTTCGGAGCGGGTTGATGTTGTGGCATGGGATTACGGACTATGCCTAGATCATTTGCCGGCTGCTGCGGCTGCTGCTGTTGCTGCTGTTGCTGGTGTTGCTGGTATGTTGTTGGAAGGGCTGGTATTGCTGTGCTGTTGCTGTTGTTGTTGTTGCTGCGGCTGCTGTCGCCTCTGTTGCTGCTGCTGTTGCCTCTGGCCTTGGGTCCTCAGAGTTGGATCAACCTTTTCATTTCTGCCCAATCAATCTGATTTTGCTCATGGAGATCGTATATCATGTCCCGGAATTGGAAGCAATCAGACACATTGTGGCCCGGATGACGATGATAGACGCAATACTTTGTTTGATCGGCCGCCATATTCCAATTGCCTTCTCAGGAGGGAGTCTTAAAGCGTTTAGGGACATGAGGGCTGCAAAGACATCAGCTAGAGATTCAGGCAATGGAGGGTATTGGGTTCTCTTGGGCCCATTGGGTTTCCTGGGTGCATAGCATTTGTGGTGGAGGGACTTGGGAGTATTGGCGCTGGTCTTGAGGAGGATTTTGCCCTTGGGGAGGTGGTTGCCTATTGTTGTTGTTCCAGGATTGTTGGGCTTGTTGGGTATAGGGGGACCTACCTACTGGGCCTTGGGGGTTGCTGACAGCACCTACTTGTTCATTGGTCTGAATCCCCTCGGTGACTGGGCCTTGCGGCTTCTTGGCATAACGGGCCTTGGGGTTTCGAACATGGAATGTATAGGTGAGTCTTTGAGTTGGGTTTGGATGAAACGGGCTCGACTAACAATTGGTGCATGGTAGAGATGTCGTTCATGGCCAGAATAGCTCGGTAGGCGGGGTGGCGTTGGAAATCAACAGCTTCACCTTCTCCTCCTCAGGCATTGGGCAACGGACTTTGGCGGCCAATGAACGCCATCGGTCAGCATAGGTGGAGAAATCTTCTTCTGGCTTCATTTTCTCGGCCACTAAATCCACGAAAGAGTATTCGGGTCCCACCCGGTCTTGGAATTGCTGCAGAAATCTTTCTTGGACAATTCGGAAATCCTCTGCTTCCTCGGGAGGCAACGAATAGAACCACTCCAAGGCGGGACCATCTAGCGATTTCCTGAACAGATATGCCATGAGATGGCGATCATATTTGTGGTGCCGATTCATAGACAAAGTCCTTCAGATGAACATAGGGGTCCCCTACCCCAGAGTATCGACGATATACAGGGAGTTCGGACTGGGGAGGCACCCGGAGGTATTGGAAGGACGGGAGGGCAATGTCAGCCACCTTCCGAGGATCAATTTGCCTCCGGAGGTCATGAAGCTCCTTTTTCATACTCGTCCACTCCGCCAAGAAATCGGAAGGAGAATGGATCTGATGCGTTGGGACAAGGGAGCGTGGCTGCTCGAAGGAGTGAGACCTCTCGCGAGGGAGCGGAGCTGGTTCGGCCGTGTAATATGTAGTGGGAGGAGACCGAGGCCGAACTCTCGTGGGGGGAGGTAGCTTGGTTCTGAAAAGTGAATGGCTCGAGGGCAGAGAGGCGTAGGGTCTGCCCCAGATGAAGAAAGGTGGGGGGCTGAAGCGACGCGGACGGAGGATTCCGCCGGTCGGGCTGGGTCTTGACCCCGGGGAGATAGAGGTTGCTTCCCCTTGGCAGCAGCTATGAACTCTCGGACTTGGTCCGGAGTGAGGTGAGGAAGGAGCTGGCTGAACTGAGAGTGGGGGTCATCATCCCGGGAGGAGAAGGAGGACGGGATTGGATCCCAGTAATGGAGGGAGGTTGGATATGCCCCGGGAGAGTGGCCATAGAAGGTTGGGCCACTTCCTCGAGCAGACCAAGGGGGAGGGCATCGTCGGCAAGGATGAGAAATTGGTCCATGTCGAAGAGGGGATTATGATAGAGCATGAGGATTGGAGGGGACTGACTCGATCTCCCTAAACAATGACGCATACACCCTCCAGCCAATTGGGGGGCACACACCTAAACTCTATCACGGCAAGAAAGACAGAGAGAAGAAGGGGGATCAGAGCACTCAAGTTGTCATGCTTACCACGCAAATTTCTTATGATTCGAACTTGACCTTTTAAGTGAATTGATCAAAGAGATGTCACTCGGTCATGCGGTCCCTGATTGGAATGGACTCAAGTGCTCCGGTATGACTAAGGATGGTACACACTCACGCGGGGTAGTCCAAACTATGGATACAACAGGTACAACCAGCCCGGCGAACCGCAACGTGCGTACGGCCACGGGGACTTACGGAGGTCCTCGGAAGGTGGGCCCGAGTCAGCCTACGAGTGCTCGTAGGTGAGAGGGCTCACTCAACCAAGGGGGATCTAACAAATGGGATGAACACGTATGCACGGGACTAAATGTATGCAAGCATGGAGATGAGGAAAAAACAGGGTGACAAAAGAAGTCCTCGGGTAGAGTCGCGACGGCCAGATACGTCGCGACCCTATCGCGACAGGGCGGGCTGCCGCGATAAGGACAGAGGCCCGAAAACACACTGAGTCACCAACCCAATTCAAACAGACTAACTTACCAAACTAAGGAACACCAAGAGAAACTATAATGATACAACATGGATCAGGGAGCAGACAGAAACCGATATCTGGATGAAAGCAATAACATACAAAGCAAACCTGTTAACGCGTCGCCTGTCCACCGCGACCTTGTCGCGTCCGCTTCATCGACCGCGACAGGAACTGAAAACTTACAGATGAAACTAAACGGAAAATCCGAACCCTAACAGGATACTATTGGGCAGAAACATGAGCAAACATGATCTAAGCACTTTAAGAACAACGCATGGTCTCATGGGCATCGAACAAGGAGGACATAGGGAAGAGGAAGCACTGACCTGATGACGCGTCCCCCTTCTGCGATGCGACCCTGTCGCGACACCGCGATCGGTCGCGACAATGACAGAGCGGGAAAAAGTGCAGGGAATGAAGAACAAAACCCTAACAAGACACTATAACGATATACAAACAAGGAAACGTGGCAAGCAATCAATCAAAATCTACGAGGGTGGCAATGAAGGTCCCACCGTGATCGCCAAAAGGTGTAATCACAGGGATTGTGCTTCCCCTCGACACGGACATGAATATCAAATATGATGGCATGGAAAATAGGAAAGTGATCGCCACCTAGATAAGTTGCCTAATGATGTGAAAAGACAACGGCTAACTTAAACTAGGAAAAAGGAAGAGAACAGGAAGACTGACCTGGTGTCGCGGTCGTCATGGCCGCCGCGTCTTCTAGTATCGCGTCAGTGGAAACCGACGCGTCTATGTCACGTCACCCAAGGCCGTCGCGTTCTCTGATTGCGGGAGATTTTGTAGTGACCTTCTTCTAGTCCTCCAGCCGGCCAGAGTACCAGAGCTTCTCGTAGACCTTGTTTGCTTGCCTGCCAATCAAAGAAAACACAAAGAAAAGACCCTATTAGAACATGTAAAGTGTAGTATCTATTCCAAAAATGAAATGAGGCGGAGGATCATGGTGGGAACGCACCTGGGGTGATTTTAAACCCCTGTGGGTGTGGGAAAACGTGGGTGGATGATAAATGTGCTCTACTTAAAAAGAACATAAAAATGCATGTAGAAATAGAAAAGAGGGAGAGAAGGGATGATGAGCCCCATTAGGGCGACTTCCTGGCGTGGATGCAGCTCCAACGATGTGCCAAGAGATCCAGGAGGTTGCTGAAGTCGCCCTCTTCACGTTCCCGCTCCATTGATGGTGAAATGAAGGAGTTGTGAGGAGTGGAAAGTGAAGGGAAATGAGTGGAATGAATGGCTGCGTGGCTAAGTCTTGTTCAGAGGAGATTTTGGCAGCCCTTCGGGGTGACTATCAGGCTCTCCCCGTCCATGAGGAGTAGCCATGCTATATAGAGCTTGGAGTGAGGAAAAAGGGGTATTATCTCCTCAAAAAGATGTGGAAATTAAAAATGAGGGATAAAGCTCTATCAAAATCGGATGTAGAGTCCTTAGGGGAGCTTAGGAGAGTCCCTAGGGCCGAAAAAGTGCTCAAGGAGTCGGGATAAACCTCTTGGACCAAGTCAAGGTGCATGGGAGGATAAATAGGATATGGTTTAGAGGCCAGAGATCTCGGTCCTTGTCGCGTCAGATCGCGGGGTCGCGACTAGAGACGCGACGGTGCGGGGGTCGCGACAGCATGCCCACGTGCATGGATAATGCATGGGCTGTCGCGGCGGCCTAACCCGTCGCGACTAGAGTCGCGGCGCCACGATGCGTCGCGACAAGGAATCCGAATATTCTGGATTATTCTCTTCAACCACATGCTAAATAGGAGGCAAATCCTCTAAGGACTCTTTCCAATGATAGATTCGGGATTTCAAGTATTTTTAATGGATTAATGGGCCTCAAATCAAGGCAATAATGGGCTCAAGGTGAGTGACCAATTAGGGGCCCACTAAGATACAAGAAATGTGGTTCAACCCATTAGTCATAATCGGGTGTCTACACGGTCCATAGAATGGGATACAAGCTTGTGGATGGGAGAGTCACACAGACTCTCAAGGATAATGCACCAGATGTTGAGGAAGTATCTGCTGAAGATGAAGATGATGATGGTGATGATGAAGACTCCCAAGAAGATCCAATGGATGATCAGGGAGATGATGATGCTGCTGCAGGCCAGGAACCAGCTCCATCTCTTAGAGATTTCATAGCTGGTCAAATGGCTCAACTGCAAATCCAACTCACCACGGGCTTTGATCATCTCACTGCTCGTCTTGATCATGTTGATATGAGGTTGGATGCATTAGCCGACACACAAGTGCAGATTCAACAATGGCTTACCCGGCTCTCTACAGAGTTTCATGAGTTTCGTCCTCCCACTGCTCCTGCGAATGATGCTGTTTAGAGAGTCTAGGTTCTACTTTCTAGCTTTGGGTCTTGGGTCACTTAGTCTTTCGAGTCAGTCATGTACTTTTCCTTCTTTTGATTTCCCTTTATGTCATGCAATGGAACTCTTTTGTAACTGAGTGTAATGAATGATTCATGAATGATAGTCTCAGTTATTTTGCTTCACTTTTATCCATGTGTGCATAATTTACCTTTTTTAATGTTGTCGAAAGGGGGAGAAACATTAATGTGCATCAATTGAAATTTTGTCATCATCAAAAAGGGGGAGAATGTTGGGTTCTCATGTGTAATGTTTAAGTTTACATGTTTTTGATGATAGACAACGTGGATTGATGTTGTAACTTTGATGACAATGACAAAGACATGCAAGAAACAGACACATATGAAAACATGCTTTTATTGATCATATATACATTCATTGTATCTCACTTCGAATGTTTTCAATGTAGGTGTGAATGTATACAAGGCAAGTAACAAGAACCAAGTAAAAAAGATGAATAAAAGGACATCAAGTCAAGACCTGTCGACAACCATGAAGGCACTTGTCGACAGATAGACCATCCAGCTACAAACAAGCTACTAGAAGCTCAACCAGGACAATAGCTGTCGACAGCCCAGAATCGCCTATCAACAGCCCAGTGTTCCAGGAACACTCATGGTTCTAGAAAACCAGTTTCCAATAGTAGTTGTCGACAACAGAAAGTCGTCTGTCGACAGATCCAGTCTTCCAGCAGCTTCAAGTGTTTTGGAAACCAGAATTCAGCTTTGGCTGTCGACAGCTATAGATTACCTGTCGACAGACAAAGAGAAACTTCAATTTCGAGATTTGGATATGTTCCATATTAGGGTGTTTCCTTTTACCACGTCTCTCTAAACTTGGAGACCCATAGATATAGAACATATGGAGCTATTTTCGCAGCATGAAGCCACCATAAGAAAACCCTAAGCAAAACCCAAGGAAAAAGCATCTCCCTGCTGCTCTGCTTCAACCCTCCATCCAGAGTGAAGAAGATCCATCTTCAGAGCAGAGTTGAAGATGGTTCGTTCACGGTTCAAGCTTCTACGTCATCTGAGGATCATCAAAGTGAAGCTTGGAGTTCTTCTGGACGACCAGTGACAAGAGTTCTCTATTGGGATTTGTTCTTTCACCTCAGAACTCCTGTCTTTTCATATTCTTCCTATTTTTGTGTGTGTGGTTGTGGTTCAAGCGATCCTTGTGCTTGATTCAGGTGGCTTTTGTTGTTCTGATCGTGTGTTTACATCAAACAACATGTGTGTGTGAGTTGTAGTGTGGAACTCGCTAATAAGCAGGTGTTTCTGCATGTGTGTGTGGATGGTGGACATAGGATACACAAGTTGTGTACTCCGAACCACCTTAAATCATCGTGTCTGTGGTTTGAACGTTTTACGGTAGATGTTTGGTAGGCACGTTGGTTTCTCACACATTAGATAGGTTGTTAATTGTTCTACTCTAATCAACACACACATCTTGGATCGAACTTAAATCAACTTTGTTTGAGATTTCGATAAATCTGTGTTCTCATAAAAAATAAGGTCATAGTCTTTTAATTGGAAGTAATCTATTCAACCCCCCCTTTTAGATTACCATAATAGATAATTCCGCACATCTTTCAAAGGAAAGGTTGCTTTGATTTCCTTGCGGCCGTAATAGTTAAAAAGAAGGGTTCTAAGATAGAAGACATCCACATAGTCCAGGATTACCCAGATGTATTTCCCAAAGATCTGCCAGGGATTCCCCTGGAACGTGATGTTAACTTCGCCATTGAGTTGATCCCTGGAGCTGCCCCAGTATCGCGTCAACCGTACCGGATGTCACCTACCGAGTTGAAATAATTAACGGAGCAACTAATGGAACTATTAGAGAAGGGGTTCATCAGACCAAGTACTTCCCCATGGGGAGCACCTGTGCTATTCGTCAAGAAGAAAGATGGATCAATGAGGCTATGCATCGACTATCATCAACTCAATCAACTAACCTTCAAGAACAAGCACCCATTGCCCAGGGTCGATGAACTTTCGACCAGATATCCGGAGCTCAATATTTCTCCAAGATCGATCTTCGACCTGACTATCATCAAATGAGGATCAAGGATGACGATATATTTAAAATGGCTTTCAGGAGCAGGTATAGACACTATGAATTTGTCGTTATGCCTTTTGGTCTAACCAATGATCCTGCAGCCTTTATGCAACTCATGAACAACATATGAAGACATCTGAAGATTGCACTGCAAGTCTTGCGAGACAACAAATTGTACGAAAAATTGAGCAATTGTGAATTTTGGCTCGAAGAAGTGTCTTTCTTGGGCATGTCATCTCAAAGGATGGCATCTCCGTTGATCCCTCCAAGGTCGAAGCTGTACTCAATTGGGAGAGACCAACGAGCATCACCGAGATCAGAAGCGCCTTAGGACTGGCTGGCTACTACAGGCCGTTCATAAAGGACTTCTCAAAGATCGCCGTTCCTCTCATGCGTCTGACATGAAAGGAGAATCCCTACTCCTGGAGTAAAGAGTGTGAGAAGAGTTTCCAAACTCTAAAAGACTGTCTTACCTCAGCACCTATTCTTGCTCTTCCAGTAGAGGGAGAAGGTTTCTCTGTCTACACCGATGCCTCAGGAATTGGGCTAGGCTGTGTGTTGATGCAAAAGGAGAAGGTCATTGCCTACTCTTCCCGACAACTGAAGACGCATGAAGTCAATTACCCTGTGCATGATTTAGAGTTGGCTGTCGTGGTCTTCGCCTTAAAAATATGGAGACATTACCTATATGGAGAGCAATCACTGTCTACTCATACCACAAGAGTTTGAAGAATTTATTCTCCCAGAAGGAACTCAACATGAGACAGAGAAGATGGCTAGAATACCTAAAAGATTTAGACTTCAACATCCAATACCATCCAGGCAAGGGAAACGCCGTGGCTGATGCTCTTAGTAGAAAGCCAATGGCATCTGTTTCGAGTCTAGTCCTTGGCGAGATGCAACTACTAGAACAGTTCGCAAGGTTAGGCTTGAATATTGAACATAGGGATGATCGAGTCTTGATTGCCAATATCAAGATTCAATCTGACATGCTGGAAGAAATCAAAACTCAAAAAGATAGCGACCCATTCTTGGTTCGTATCAAGGAGACTCTAGCTGAGAAGCCAGACTTTGCTATGACCGAGGATGGAAGATTGGTATTTCAAGGGAGGACATGCGTTCCTGACAATGAAGGACTGAAGAGAAAGCTAATGGATGAAGCTCACAAAATAAAGCACACTATTCATCCTGGGGGTACCAAATTGTACCAAGACATGAAAAGGACGTTTTGGTGGCCGAACATGAAGAGAGAGGTAGCCGAGCATGCTGCTCACTACCTTACTTGTCAAAAGGTAAAGGCGGAACACCTGCGCCCTGCTGGCGTACTCAGACCCTTAGATATTCTGAAGTGGAAGTGGGAAAGCATTGGCATGGACTTTACCTAAGACTCGTTGTGGACTCGACGCCATATGGGTCATTGTTGACCGATTAACCAAATCCCCTCACTTCCTCGCTATAAAGAGTAAGTGGTCGGTAGAAGTACTAGTTGCCTTATATGTTAAAGAGATTGTAAGACTTCATGGAGTTCCATCATCCATAGTCTCGGATTGAGATCCGAGATTCACATCTCATTTTTGGAATGGACTGCAAGGTGCACTGGGTACTAAACTCAACTTTAGTACTGCATTCGACCCACAAACTGATGGGCAAACTGAAAGAACCAACTGTAATCACGGGATTAGCTCCCCAAATATGATGATTAAAAGTAAAGGAAGTTGACTGTGATCGCCACCAAAGTAGTTGCAAGATGATGTATGATGAAGGAAGATGCTAAGTACCTTGGAAAAGGAAGAAAAAGTGCAGAAGAGTACCTGGTCCTGTGAACGCGACAGGCCCGCCGTCGCCTTGATTGGAATGCGACGATGAAGATGCCGCCTTCTATTTCTCTGAACGCAACGCTGTCTCCATCGCCTTCGTCAGATCACGACCAGGTTGATGTCGCCTTTTGCTCCAGAGGATGAAGACTATGGGTTTCTTTCTTCCTGCTCCTCAGCCGGCCAAGGGGCAAGAGCCTCGTGCTGCCACTGTCTTCTAACACCTGTCAAGAATATCAAAACAATAAAACACCCATTAGAAATTTGTTTTGCATATAATCTATCCCAAAACAAAGAGTAAACATGAACTAATTGGGAGGAACTCACATGGGGTGGGGTTTTAACCCCTTTGGGTGATTAAATTAGGTGTGTGTGTGGTGTTCTAATGCAAATCTATGAAGAAAACTAGTCTAAGCATGCATGTATGAAGAGAAAAAGAATGAAGAACAGGAGAGAGAAAGCATAGACAGGGAGAAAATGCCCTGGGGGGCACTTCCTGGTCATCTGGAGGTTGAGAGGCCTTCTGAGAACTCGTAGCTCTCTGAGAGAGAAAGAAGCAGATGCCAGCCTTGCCCTAAACGGTGATGTATGAAGAGTTTTATACCCCATTATTCTTGAGCAGGCTGGGAGGAGAATAATGGGAAATAGTCCGAATTTAGGCAAGCATGCTTGGGCAATGGGAATTAGAACTCGGAAAGGACCTTCTAAAGATGGTCTCCTCCAAATTTGGAAGGATTTGGACGCCTCTAGACCCACTAAAATTCGGAACATTCATCAATAGTAAGGGTCCAAGTCGGGTTAGGAAAGAGTACGTTGCATGGAATCCAGAACGCGACAGGCCTGAGGTCGCTATCAGATCGCGATGCCTCGATACGTCGCCTTTCATAGAGGGAAAGCATTTTCTGTAAAATTTTCAGGGAATTAAAAGGCCAAATAAGAATGTGACATATCACGGTGTCGCCTTCTGAAGAAGAACGCGACTGAGACATTGTCGCCTTAATGAATTTTCAGCATATGGCCATACAAAGGGTCTGATCTCCTTGCATGGGTATCGGATTGGCGTGCGGCTTGAAGCATTACTCTTGACTTAGAGAGCTACAAGATGGTGATGAAGGCTGATTGATTTGACCAAGAAGAACCCACCAGGGCGATGAACTAATGAAATGATACCAGGATCGGAGAAAGCCATCTAGGCGATGATGAGCCAATGTGGGGGCATCAATGATATGACAAGGAATTTGGCTCGACTTATGGGTCAGAGATGGGTCTCTACAGATTGCCCCTCCTTGATGCCTACTTTGCAAGGGAGTGGAGCGATAGTGAAGCGGAGATGGCATGAAATGACGATGTAGAGGAATGGAGCGGAATGAGATGAAAAGCGGGCATCAAGGTAAAGAGACACCCATTCTGAACGAATAAGCATCGAGAATTATCCGGCGATCTTTGAACATGGCTGGAACAGAATCAAGGATGGTTCAAATTTGGGATGAATAAAGATCAAAAGAAAAGAAATGATCAACCTCTTGATTCAAAAGGTACCTTGGCTATCTTTAGCGTGCAGGTTTCGTTCATTAGGGGATAGTGCTGCCTGGCGGGTCGATTCGACTCTGGCCTTTGAGCGATTCACGACTAATGAGCGGATCAATGGGGAAAAGGATGACTAATATAATGAATGGAGATGAGAGGAATCCTGAATAAGAACCATACTGGCAAACTGGACCGAGCAACTAGCTCGAAGAAGACATTCAAATTCGAAATGGAATGAATTCCTTGTCTGAGAAATGAAGATCTGGTTGAAACATCATTGCGAAGCTGGCTTTGACTAATCATGAAGCATGAGGCTCAAAGATCCTAAATGATACATGCTGGGCTAAAAGAAAAGAAATCATAAAATAAAATGCAAAGAAAAGGAGAAAATAACAAATACTCAAGGATAATATTGCTAGACAAAATGAACAAGGGTCAAGACACTTCGCATCCCCGGCGTGCGATAGAATCCATCGTCCCCGAGCCATACCATCTAATGGCCTATCCAACGATTAACAGTGTGCACCTAGATCATCCTTGTTTTTGGTGAAGGGGAACTTAGATCCTGGAATACACTGAGAACCAGCCAGTCCTTGAGATGATATAGTAGAGTAGATACCATATATTAATGCAGAGATGAAGGTTAGAAATACTTACCTGAACTTACCTGACGAGCCGTCCTTTGATTTTCTGAATTTTTGATTTTTTTTTGAATTTTCTGCATTTTCTAATTTTTTTGGATTTTCAGGATAAGTAAAGCAGTAAGATACAAATTCAATATGCACCAAAACAATTGAAGAATTAAAGCATAAGTGCAAACATATCTCAAAGTGGCAATAATGAACATGAGAATGTAAAGGAATTAGCCATTGGATGCCCAAACATATAACGCGACAAAGTCACTGTCGCCACCTGAAATGAACACGACGATGAAGCTGTCGCAACAAGAAGGCGACGTGTCGATATGTCGCGATCACTGGTTTTGCGCCTACAGCACCAAAAGGCAACCCAAGAACTCCATGCTTGTCTCATACTTGGACTCTTAGAGCCTCCTAATCCGGGTCCAACTCCCATTAACCCTTCTAAACCTTCTCTCATCATGAATAGGAGTCCTAAGTGTATATAAATAAGGGGTGAGAGGCCCAAATCCTGAAATTCACATCCTCCCTTCTTCTCTTCAAGTCCTCAAGTCTCCCATGGCCATGAGGAGAGCTCCAAGTGTTCCCATGGGTGAAGTGGATTCCTATGGAGGTCCCAAGCGCACCTGGATGTCCTACGGTGAACTCTTGAGGCTGACGGATGTCCCTAATCATCTGAGTAGCGATGGCGATGTGAGAGAGGTATGTAAGATGATCTTTTCAATTTTCTGTTATTTTCAACTCCGAATTTCTTCATTAATGCATGTTATCCTTCTTCTTCTCTCTTTTCCTTTTCTTCTCCTCCTCTAGCTCTTCCCCGGCTCCCACCGATACTCCAAACTCACATGGATAGCACCCATGATAAAAGCCCTACCCATGCATGTAATCCGCACATTGAGAGAGTGGGGTTTGGGTGGTGCTTTGATAGCTGCCCATAATTATCATAAAATCTCCTTTGATTGGCATAGCATTACCACCTTGGTAGAGCTTTGGCACCCACAAACCCATACTTTTATTTTCCCAACGTTTGAGGCCACAGTCTTATTGGAAGAGGTGGAAGCATTCATGGCTTTACCGAAGACCAACAGGGAGATGAGCAAAAAACTTGTTACACCGTTGAGCCTATCAACCCAAAACTTATCCTAGGCGAATTTATGATGGACCCCAGAGATGTGCATACCATGATTAGCCAACAACACATTCACCTTGTCCCCTTGTCTAAGTGGGTCATATCTCACTATAAGAATAAATGCGGGAACTACCAAGAGATAGCCAAAGCCATGGATATATGTGTAACGACCCATGATCCGCATTATCGGTACCCGATCAGTAACCCGAATCCTGACCCGCTAACCCACGAGACGAATCTCGGAAGGGTAGAAGAAAAGTGTCTGAGGAAATCATATAAGCAAATGTACACGCCACAACTAACACAATTAACACATATAACTCAGAGACAACAGAGAAGTAAGAGTACAGTGAGTACAAGAGCAGGGTACTACTCACAGCAGCCAAGCAGAGCCAGCACGGAGTAACGAAGCTCCACGACACACGCAAGCTACCCACGGACCCACCTGAAGGGAAGGGAGTGAGTCTCACAGAAAAGAGACCCAGTAGGGCAACTAACCCCCACCGGTAATAGAGCTACTAAACAGTGCTAAACAAAAAGCGACTGTAAGGAAACATGCACACTCTGTCAACACATAGGAACCGGTGTCGTAGTGCGTAGCTCCCTCAGGAGCGCACTGAGAAAACTGGAACCTCACAGGCTCGATAGCACACAAGCACTGCACACACACAAGCTCACAAGCAAGAGCTCACACAGCACTCACAAAGTAGGACTTAGCCAGGGTCTGCGGTTCGGCGTCCCGTCACCACAGAGTCTCTCAACCCTAGCCACGTGTGCACACTACAGACGCTCTCTCTCACGTCTGGTCCACGACCGGTTTTTCCCTCTACGCCCGACCTAGCGGTAGAGAAGGGGCTCCACGGAGACCGGCTCGAAACCACCACAAGGAGTACACACAGAACGGAGACGCTCTCTACGTTCTGGCTCACCGGCGGAGGACCCCCACACGCCAGTCCTCTAGATGGAGCGTCGCTCCACGTCCAGGTAATACAACAGAAAATAGGAGCACGGTAAAACCCACGCGAGTACAGACGGAAACACTCTCAACGTCTGGAACACCATACTGCGGACGGACACCACGTGTCACCGTCTCAACACAGTCAAACACAACGCGAGCACAGGCAGAGACACTCTCTATGATGAACAGTCCATCCCCTCGTAATTTTAAATCCATTACATACTTATTTTGGTGATAAACAAAACTCTGTCAAAAGTTTTCTAACTACATTTCATTTAGCCTTAAGCACAGGAAATCTTCAAAGAAAATCAAGCACTTATGGTAAGTACATATATGCATTGATTCCAGTAAAGCGTAATGACTTCTTTGTAAGTTCTAAAGTTCAAACAAGTCGATGTCATAACGATTTCATAAGTCATCGTAACGACTCCTTTAGAACTCGTAACGACTTGCCAGTCATAACGACTTCATAAGTCATCGTAACGACTCCTTTAGAACTCGTAACGACTTGCCAGTCATAACAACTTCATAAGTCATCGTAACGATTTCTTTAGAACTCGTAATGACTTGCTCGTCATAACGATTTCTTTAGAAAGCGTAACGACTTGCCAGTCATAACGACTTCATAAGTCATCGTAACGACTCCTTTAGAACTCGTAGCGACTTGCCAGTCATAACGATTTCATAAGTCATCGTAACGATTTCTTTAGAACACATAACGACTTGCTCGTCATAACGATTTCTTTAGAAAGTGTAACGACTTGCCTGTCGCAACGACTCTATAAGTTATCATAACGATTTCTTTAGAAAGCGTAACGACTTGCTCGTCATAACGACTCTATAAGTTATCGTAACGATTTCTTTAGAAAGCATAACGACTTGCTTGTGGTAACGATTTCATAAGCTACCGTAACGACTTCTTTAGAACTCGCAACGACTTGCCTCTCATAACGATTTCGTAAGTTATCATAACGACTTCTTCTGAATCTATAACGATTTGTTATGATTCATAACGACTCTCTTAGACTATCATGATCTCATAACGATTTCATAAGTCATGTTTCCATCAAATAAATGTTTTCTTGATTTGAAATACGTTGAATAGTCAAAGTCGTATCTCACCTGTTTGACTGCTATGCATTTAATGAAGACTGAACGTATCTCTGCATGCACGCAGAACATATCTTCCATTATCGTGTATTCTCTGCATGTATCCTTTTAGAACGATAAACTGTCACTACTATATCTGTGTTTACTTGCTCTAACGTTGACTGACATCTGGAGATAGTGTTAGCTGTCTACCATTAAAGCTCAACTTTTGCAGAACCTTGAAGTTGTACCATCTTACAACGTTGGACATAGAAAGAACTACAAGTCACCTCAGAAGATCTCATCACTTTGCGTGCTCTAAAGAACAAAAGACTGTTGACTGGAAGCTTCCACAAATCCTTCAGTCTAACGTTCACCAAAGCTGTGAGACAACGGCTATCTCATCGTCTACATTCAAGATGAAGATATATATATACAAGACAGAAGATTTGAAAATACAGACAGAGATCAAGAGACAAAAACAACTCTGCAGTCTTTCAAGTCTTCTCAAGAATTCTAGAGCCAGCATTTTTTCATTCCTTTCCGCCTTGGCTCTTAGCTCCGTGTGCTGTGAGAAAAATCAGAAGAGAGCTAGAATAGTTCTGAGAGAGCACCTATGTAGATCTTTAACTCTCAGTGCTTGTAGCTTCAGATCGAGTTCTGTTAAACTTTATCTAGGGGCTAGTCAATCCTTTTTGAGATTCCCTTGTTTGTTTCCCTTCTGGTGTGAAGGAAGACCTGGTGGTTTCCAGGGTGGTGTTCTTCCCTTCAGGAGTGAAGGAAGACCTGGTGGTACCAGGGTGTTGTGTTCCCTTCGAGTGTGAAGGAAGACCAGCTGAGCTGGGTGTTGTTTCGTCCATAGGGGGACTGTACCCTAGATAGTGGAATCCTGAGGATTGCTCAGGGACTGGACGTAGGACTCCTAAGGAGAGGAGATCCGAACCAGGATAATTCTGTGTGTTGTGAGATTGTCTTCTTTGTGTGATTGTTCTTTTTACTAACCATTACTAATCTCTTCCAAGAACATTTTTTGTGTTTGTTTAAGTTCAGGTTTTAACTAAGTAAATATTTTTAAAGACCCATTCACCCCCCCCTGGGTTCGCCAACCGGGCAACAAGTGGTATCAGAGCGAGTCTCTTCGACAAAGAACAAGATCCAACGATCTGAAGAGCAAAGATCCATGGCAGCCCAAGGTCACAACGAAGGTCAGTCAGTCAACAGACCTCCCTTGTTCGATGGTGAAGATTATACCTATTGGAAGACAAGAATGGAGTACTTCCTGCAAGGACATGATTATCAAATTTGGTCGATAATAGAAGAAGGAGATCTTCTGGTAACAAATGAAAAAGCTCAATGGACAGATGAAGACAAGAAAAAATTTCTCTAAATTGTAAAGCCAAGAGCATGCTGTGTTGTGCGCTAAGTAAGAAAGAATTCAACAGAGTTTCAGCCTGCAAATCCGCGATGGAATGTGGGAAAAGATCAGAATCACTTATGAAGGCACAGATAAGGTCAAGGAGACAAGAATAGATATTCTTGTAACTCAATATGAGCGATTTCAAATGCAGTCAGGTGAATCCATAATCCAAATGTTCAGTAGATTTACAGACATCACTAATGGGTTAGCTGGATTAGGAAAAACCTATGAAATGGGAGATATGGTCAGGAAAATTCTTAGATCCTTGCCATCCTCATGGACTCCAAAAGTAACGGCCATTGAAGAAGCCAATGATCTGAAGAGAATGTCTCTAGAAAAGCTAGTTGGGTCACTCATGGCCCATGAGATAAACATGGAGAGATTAGGAGAATCCTCCAGTAGAAAGAAGCAGTCCAATGCGCTCAAAGCTGATGAGGACTCATCTGAAGAATCTTTGGACAACAGTGAGGACAGCAAAGACAGTGATGAAGAAGCTATGCTGTCAAGAAGATTGCAAAGGATCTTGGCCAAGAAGAAAAAGTTCCAGTCCGGTAGGAGGTATTTCAAGAAAAACAAAGATTTCAAGAGACCAGACGGAAAAGATCAGAAGAGAAATGAGCCACTCTGCTACGAGTGCAAGAAGCCAGGACACATGAAGGCTGAGTGTCCAAAGCTCAAGAAGCCAGAGTTTAGAAAGAAGGATAACTCTAAAAAGTTCAGAAGGTACAAGAAGAAAGCCATGGCAGCTGCATGGGAAAACAGCAGTGACTCAGACAGTGAGTCAAGCTGCAGCAGTGATGAAGAAAAAGCCAACCTGGCTTTTATGGCAAATACCGAGGATAAGGTAACTTCTGATTCCTCTTTTGATTCCTGTAATGATTCAGATTCAGATAACATAGAAGAAGCTTTTAATGAACTATATGACAAATACAGAAATGTATGCAAACTATTAAAAGCTTGTAAGAAGAATAATACCTGTCTTGAAAATACTAACTCGGATCTAAAAACTGAAAATGAGGAACTAGAAAATCAAATAACTGAACTTAAAAGGAGAAATGAACTGGTTTGTGAAGACCTAAAAGCCAAGAATAAACAAATAACAAAATTGGAAAAACAGGAAAGTACAGATGAATTAAGAAAAGAAATTAATAACTTAAATAAAGAAAATGATAAACTATCAAGCACATTAGAGAAATTTACTAATGGTAAAAACTCACTAATATTAAAAGGCGCTAGAAGATCAGGTAAGAAGAAAAATGGATTAGGATATACACCCCCAGATAATGAAGAAACCATAATTTATCCTAAAACATATCCAACACCAAAATTTGTACCTGAACAAGACATCGCATACAAAGCTGATTTCAAATATATTGAAAAAGTAACTAAGTTATCCTGCTGTAGTCATTGCAATAAGTTAGGACATATTATAACTACATGCCCAACAAGACATAAAAAATGGATAATAAAAGGCAAAATCAATGATACTAACCCATCAGGACCCAAAAGAATTTGGGTACCTAAAGCTTGATGTTTTTATTTCAGGTTAACCCTAGAGCATCCAAATGGTACTTGGATAGTGGGTGCTCAAGACACATGTCAGGCAACCAGAAGTTATTCTCCCACCTTCAAGCTGAAGAAGGGACAGTCACCTATGGAGATAATGGGAAAGGCATAGTAGTAGGCAGCGGGTCTGTGAACAACAAAGGAAAAACAGTCATTGAAGATGTATTATTGGTCAAAGGATTGAAGCACAATCTAATTAGCATTAGTCAGCTGTGCGACAGAGGCC
The DNA here is from genome assembly GCA_014218235.1 of Colocasia esculenta. NCBI lineage: Eukaryota > Viridiplantae > Streptophyta > Magnoliopsida > Alismatales > Araceae > Colocasia > Colocasia esculenta. Next base: position 72,091,137 of record CM024762.1, on the reverse strand, counting down.
ATCAAATCAAGTTTCAAGAGTCTAAGTGTAGCATACTGAAGGATGGAGAAATCATCTTTGAAGCTAATAGAGAAAAGAATTTGTATGTACTCTACCTTGAAGAACTCAAAGAGCAAAACGTCTGTCTGGCAGCCAGTAAAGTCAAGTCTACTGAATTGTGGCACAGACGTCTTGGACATTGCAGCATAGATGGCATAAGAAAACTATTGAAGAAAAATCTTGTGGAAGGTCTACCAAAAGTCAGTGGAAAATTGGAAGGTGTTTGTAAACCTTGTGCTAAAGGAAAGCATACCAAGAGCTCCTTCAAGTCAAAAACCGTGGTAACCACCTCAAAACCCTTAGAGCTCCTACATATGGATCTATTTGGGCCAATGAGGACTACCAGTCTTGGAGGAAAGAACTTTGGATTTGTCATAGTTGATGACTATTCAAGATTTACATGGGTTTCATTCCTAGAGCATAAAGATGACACTTTCGATAACTTTGTCAGCTTCAGCAAGAAAGTTCAGAAAGATCAAAAGTTCAGCATTGTGTCTATCCGATCAGATCATGGTGGTGAGTTTCAGAATGAAAAGTTTGCTAGATTCTGTGAGAGTCAAGGAATTGAGCACAACTTCTCAGCGCCAAGAACACCACAGCAAAATGGCATTGCCGAGAGAAAGAATAGAACCCTACTAGATATGGCAAGAACTATGCTCTCAGAATATGATCTGCCAAGATATTTTTGGGCTGAAGCAGTTAACACAGCAAGCTATATTGTCAACCGAGCAATGATCAGACCAATCCTTAAGAAGACCTCTTATGAACTGTTCAAAGGGAAAAAGCCACAGATTAGTCATCTCAGAACCTTTGGATGTCCATGCTTCATTCACAACAATGGAAAAAGGGACATTGGTAAGTTGGATGCCAAATCAGATGAAGGCATCTTCATGGGGTACACTTCTAAACCCAAAGGCTATAGAGTGTTTAATAAACGTACCTTATTGATTGAACAGTCTGTGCACATTATTTTTGATGAAACTAACCCTTCCTTGAGAAAGGAAGCAGATAGTGATAATGATGATGCAGATGAATTGTCCAAGAAACTAAAAGACACATCAATCGAGGACAAGGATGATCCGCCTCTGGAAGAATTACAACAAGAAGAAATTTCTCATGAAACTCTTCCAAAGGAATGGAGATACAAGAAAGATCACCCACCTGAAAACATCATTGGTGATCCATCTGCAGGGGTAAGAACAAGAGGTAATGTGATCCCTTGTGATTACCTTGCATTTGTATCTCAAATAGAGCCTAAGACAGTCAATGAAGCACTTACTGATGAATCTTGGATAATGGCCATGCAAGATGAACTGAATCAGTTCAAGAGAAACCAAGTATGGTCACTTGTTCCTAGACCGTCAGATCATCCAGTTATTGGCACCAAATGGGTGTTCAGAAATAAACTAGATGAATCTGGTGCAATCTTAAGAAACAAGGCTAGACTGGTAGCTCAAGGCTATTCTCAAGAGGAAGGCATAGATTTTGATGAAACCTATGCACCTGTAGCTAGACTTGAGGCCATTAGAATATTATTAGCTTATGCATCTGCTCTAGATTTAAAATTATTTCAAATGGATGTTAAATCTGCCTTTTTAAATGGTTTTATAAAAGAAGAAGTTTATGTGGAACAACCGCCGGGTTTTGATGATATAGACTTTCCGAATCATGTTTTTAAATTGCATAAGGCTTTGTATGGTTTAAAGCAAGCACCTAGAGCCTGGTATGAGAGGCTTAGCTCCTTTCTCTTAAAACATGGTTTCAGTAGAGGTCAAGTAGATAGCACTCTTTTTATAAAAACAAAAGTTAAACACATATTGTTGGTTCAAATTTATGTGGATGACATCATCTTTGGATCTACTGATGAATCCCTGTGCAAGTATTTTGAAAAGTTAATGCAGGGAGAATTTGAGATGAGTATGATGGGGGAGCTCAACTACTTCCTTGGACTTCAAATCAAACAAGGAAAGGAAGGAACTCACATCTGTCAAGCAAAGTACACCAAAGAACTGTTGAAGAAGTTTGGATTTGATAACACCAAGCCACTGTCAACACCAATGAGTACATCAACCAGGATGGACAGTGACAAGGATGGTAAGAAAGTAGATCAAAAGGTCTACAGAGGTATGATAGGTTCATTACTTTATTTAACCGCCAGTAGACCTGACATATTATTTAGTGTATGCATGTGTGCTAGATATCAAGCAGATCCTAGAGAGTCACATTTAATTTCTGTAAAAAGAATTTTTCGTTATTTAGCCAGAACTCATGATTTAGGTTTATGGTATCCAAATCTTGTGATGTAAATTTAGTAGGATATTCTGATGCTGACTATGCTGGATGTAAGGTAGATAGAAAGAGCACCAGTGGTTGTTGTCAGTTTCTTGCAGGGTGTTTAGTATCATGGTCCTCAAAGAAACAAAATTCAGTAGCACTGTCTACAGCTGAGGCTGAGTATGTAGCTGCTGGAAGTTGCTGTACACAACTCTTATGGATAAAGCAACAACTTGAAGATTTTGGACTCAAAATCAAGTCAATTCCACTGCTATGCGACAACACCAGTGCTATCAACCTCACCAAAAATCCAATTCAGCATTCCAGGACCAAACACATTGAGGTTAGATACCATTTTATTCGTGATCATGTAGCTAATGGCAATATTGAAATATCCTTTATTGATACAAATAATCAGTTAGCAGACATTTTCACAAAGGCCCTACCTGAAGAGAGATTTACATCTCTTAGAAGGGAGTTAGGCATGTGTATTTTGTGAAAAGATCTTCTTTTAAAACTGATATAAAGAATTTCAGAATTTAAATAAGTTCTCTCTCTCTTTTGTAAAGTGAAAAGACTTCGAATACCTCTGTTTAAGCGCTCCTTTCATTTAAGCTAAAGTCGTTCGAGGCGGTCAACCTCGTTTGTCGTTTTCTGTCGCCTCACCTTTTGGAGCATTTATTTTTCCTTAAAATGGATGCGATAACGATTCCTCTTCTTCGTTCACCTCTTTTCCCTCTTTCGTTCCGTCGCATGAGCCGATGCCCTAGCGACTCTCACCTCCATCCTCTGCAAGTTGAAGCTTTCTTCTTCTTCCGCGAAATTTCTTGAGGGTTCCTTCTCGTCTCCTTCCTCCACAACCCTTCAGAACGTTTCCCACCTGAATCCATGGCCGCACCAGCTATCGCCGGGAGTTTGGGTGGCTACAGCGCCGAATTTCTCACTCCTGAGCAGCAGGAGCGTTTCACCTTTGTGAAGACGAAGCTCTGTGGTCATAAAGAAGTAGACATTGAAGATCTGAAGAAGAATGGAATGAGCAGCATAGTCGAAAAGATCAACCAGATGCAGTGGAAGGGCGTTACCACTTACTCAGAGGTTAGTTATCCGGACTTGGTAAAGGCATTCTACGTTTGCTTAAGAACAGAGGCAGATGGGTCCCTTGTCTCTTCGGTAAAGGGCACCCTGATCAAAATAGACCCTGAGCTCCTAAGAATGTTGTTTGAGGTGAAAACATCAGGCTTTAGTGGGGTTCACACTGAGGACGCTCAAGAGAAGGGTTTGGGAATTGTAGGGCCGGGCTTCAAATTGAGGGAAGGCAAACTTGATATAAATCAGCTGAATGCCTTCAATCGCCTCCTTCACTTTATTGTTTGTCAGATTTTGGTTCCCAGAAGTGCAACCTTCTCATCCTGCACTAAGGCCGATTCTGACCTAATGTTCTGGGCCATTCAAAATAAGGAGATCAATGTGGCCGCAGTAATAATGGAAAGAATGAAATTTGCCAGAGAACAAATTTGGGACACCAAGAGCAAGCTGAATGTGTCACTGCCCTATGCCCATTTACTTACCAAGATTTTCAAACACTTCGGTGTTGATCTCTCTGGGGCAGTTGTAGAGAAAATGGGCCAAGCTATCAGGTCCAGAAATTTGAAGAAGAGTGGCTTCTCTGTAGTTAATGGGGTCTGGTCCAAGGCCTCAGTTGCTGAAGGCGAAGTTTACATTGGCGATGCTTCAGGTGCTCACCCTCAGATGGAATCAGCTGTTGAGATGTCGAATTGCCAATGGAATCAGTTTCTGTTCCAACCTTTGTAGCAGCAGAGCAGGCAGGGCCATCTATGGCCGAAAATCAGTCAGAGTTTGCAGCAGAAGAAGAAGGAGAAAGGCTGTCAGCAGCAGCTCCAGGAATTCCAGAAGTGCCAGCTGGAGTTTTTGCTGAAAGGAGAATTGAGGATATTCTCCCAGAAGATATTATGCCAGTTACAGAGGAGACTGTGGCATCAGGCCACATTGTTGAAGAGGTTCCACTAGAGGAAGAGCACCCAATTCCTCAGGGTGACTCTGTGATGATGGATGCTCCTTGTCAGGGGGAGTCAGTACCAGTTGAAGAAGATGCTCCTATTGAGGGGGAGCAATTACAAGAAAAACCAGTAGAAGCACCTCCAACCAGTGGTGATCAGGAGAAATGCACAGAGTTTCTCCAAACTTAGATGACAGAGAAGGGGAGACAGCTAGCTCCTCAAGTTCTGATGAAGATGATGATCAACCTCCTCCAGCCAAGAGAGCAAGAAGAAGGACAAAGAGACTGCACCTGAAGTACCTCTCTTAGCTGACACACCTTTTGAAAGGCAGGTCAAACAGAAAATAATCATTAACTTGAAACCTGTGATTGAGAGGCTGGATGTGCAAGGTGAACTGCTATGTACACTCCAATCAGATGTGAATTCTATATTTCTGAGCCAGGCTTCAGCACGCAACGAGTATGTTCAGATTCGCAATGCTATGAAGTGGTTCAATCAAGAGATGGGCACCATGAAGAGCATGATCTCTGAAATCTTTAAAGCAGTTGGAGCTCAAGCTCCTTCTCCTCCAGCAGCAGCAACCCTAGCAGCAGCAGCACCAGCAGGAAAACCAGCCACAGCACCAGCAGAAAGCAACAGCAGCACCTGCAGAAGCAGCAGATGCAGTTCAGGCAGCAGCAGAGGCTGAAGTACCAGGGCCATCAGGGCAGCTGTGATGGAATCAGGGCCATCAGGGCCAGCTGTGATGGAATCAGGGCCATCAGGGCCAGAAGTGTTGGATTCTGTGCAATCTTTGCCTGAAGAAGTGGTCTCAGATCCATTGCCCCCTGCTCCCACTTCCACCCACACTCCCATTCCTCCATCTCCACCCACAGCCTCCACAGCTCCACCTGCTCCACCTCCCTTCAAAAGACCTAGATCCAGACCTATTTCTTCTCCCACACCTTTTCCTTCTCCTAATACTTCTCTTCCCCTGCTTCCTCCACTTCTCATCTTCCTTCCTCTCCTAGCCTGAGGCCCCTCCAGCATCCTCCGCTGGAGCCTCATCCTCTTCTGGTCCTTCTTCAGTACCAGAAGTAGGCATTTCTACCACTGATGATTTCCTTCACCCTTCTGCACCTCCCTCCTTTATCACTATTATTCCTAGGAATGCTCAAATCAACTCTCCTTTTCTTACAGAAATTAAGGATGAGTTTGAAGAAGCTATCCTTAGGTCTGTGCTAAAGGTAGGAGACCACATTTCCAAGACAGACTCCTCCAGTACTGTCTCCAAGAAAAGAAAACTCAATTCCTCCGACACTCCTCTCTACCCTCCTTTGTGGTTTTCTCTTACAGTGACACACAAGCATACATCACTGTACAAAGAGTATCTACAAAAGGTTGTCTTTGCCACCCTTGTCAACCTCCCTTTTCTCAACCTCTCTGACCACCTTGAAGTCATTCTTCCTTACACTCCTCTTTCCAAAACCGAAAAATCCAAAATCTTTTCCTCTGCCCATTCCAAGACTGAGGAGCAATGGGCTAGATCTCAAAAAGATCTTTACAATCGCTTTCTTCAGGCTAAGGCAGCCAGATTTCCTCCCAGGGATCACTCTTTGACCCTTTCTGAGTGGTTTAAATTTCATCACCAGAACACCTGGGCTCTTTTATCCAGAAGGAAATCAAGATGATCAGGCACTTTCAGATGTTCAATAACTACAGGTATCTCAACAGATTACCTGAAGTTCAGTTAAGCCAATTCAAGCGAGCCATCAAGGTCCTATCCAGCTCTGGGCAATCTGAAGAAGTGAGAGTGGATTTTGCCACACTCCATTTGCCTGAAGAGATCCTCTTGCCTCAGATTCACTTCCTGATCATGGAATCTTCTGTTGGATCCATTATCTTTGAACGTTTTGCAAGGGTCATGGGCAGAATCAAAATTCAGAAAACTCTCCAAGTTGGTTTTCCCAGATTTTTATTCCGGGAATATCACAGAGGGTTTGTGACATCTGAAGTTCTTGCTCCTATCCTCTCAGAATGTGAAAGGCTAAACTCCTCAGAATGGTCCGAATTGTATTCCTTGTCTGCTCAGCAGTTAGCTCATCTCAATGCTGCTCAGGCCAGGGAAGGAAAAGCCCCTGTCTCTCCTGCCACCTTCTTGGACATGAACTCCATCCATCTTGTACTTGATCCCTACAAACTATGGGCTGAAAGATACAAGGTGTTTGTAGCTCTACGCCAAGTCCTCAAGGAGAAACAGATTTTCTACCCTGTTACCATGGATCAATTCCTTGCCTGTGCAAGCTTTGGAAAAACCTCCTTCATCGGTGCTCCATGGATGCTGATGAGTATGCCAACTTTCTCTCCAAGCAGCGCACCATCTACCTGTCTCGGATGGCTTCTACCATGGGACCAACTTTCTTTATTTCTGATGGAGCTTTTAGGCAATTTTTTGATAGGCAGGAAGAGCAGGCCTGGGAAGCCATTCTCATTTTGCCTCTCTTCTCTCTCCTGCATATTATTTGCCTGTACCTCCTCAAGCTTAATGAAAAGATTGTGTTCCTTCTCCTCATTGTCTCTTATTCTTTGTCTCAGTCCTAATTCTTTTTGCTTAATGACAAAAAGGGGGAGAAAATACTTACATATGTCTGAAACATCTTTGAAACATATTCTCAGTACTTTTATTTCTGCTTACTGTTAAGTATTGTTAAAATATTGATTAGTTTTGTCATCACCAAAAAGGGGGAGATTGATGAACAGTCCATCCCCTCGTAATTTTAAATCCATTACATACTTATTTTGGTGATAAACAAAACTCTGTCAAAAGTTTTCTAACTACATTTCATTTAGCCTTAAGCACAGGAAATCTTCAAAGAAAATCAAGCACTTATGGTAAGTACATATATGCATTGATTCCAGTAAAGATGTAACGACTTCTTTGTAAGTTCTAAAGTTCAAACAAGTCGATGTCATAACGATTTCATAAGTCATCGTAACGACTCCTTTAGAACTCGTAACGACTTGCCAGTCATAACGACTTCATAAGTCATCGTAACGACTCCTTTAGAACTCGTAACGACTTGCCAGTCATAACGACTTCATAAGTCATCGTAACGATTTCTTTAGAACTCGTAACGACTTGCTCGTCATAACGATTCTTTAGAAAGCGTAACGACTTGCTAGTCATAACGACTTCATAAGTCATCGTAACGACTCCTTTAGAACTCGTAACGACTTGCCAGTCATAACGATTTCATAAGTCATCGTAACGATTTCTTTAGAACTCGTAACGACTTGCTCGTCATAACGATTTCTTTAGAAAGCGTAACGACTTGCCTGTCGCAACGACTTTATAAGTTATCATAACGATTTCTTAGAAAGCGTAACGACTTGCTCGTTAACGACTCTATAAGTATCGTAACGATTTCTTTAGAAAGCATAACGACTGCTTGTGGTAACGATTTCATAAGCTATCGTAACGACTTCTTTAGAACTCGCAACGACTTGCCTGTCATAACGATTTCGTAAGTTATCATAACGACTTCTCTGAATCTATAACGATTTGTTATGATTCATAACGACTCTCTTAGACTATCATGATCTCATAACGATTTCATAAGTCATGTTTCCATCAAATAAATGTTTCTTTGATTTGAAATACGTTGAATAGTCAAAGTCGTATCTCACCTGTTTGACTGCTATGCATTTAATGAAGACTGAACGTATCTCTGCATGCACGCAGAACATATCTTCCATTATCGTGTATTCTCTGCATGTATCCTTTTAGAACGATAAACTGTCACTACTATATCTGTGTTTACTTGCTCTAACGTTGACTGACATCTGGAGATAGTGTTAGCTGTCTACCATTAAAGCTCAACTTTTGCAGAACCTTGAAGTTGTACCATCTTACAACGTTGGACATAGAAAGAACTACAAGTCACCTCAGAAGATCTCATCACTTTGCGTGCTCTAGAACAAAAGACTGTTGACTGGAAGCTTCCACAAATCCTTCAGTCTAACGTTCACCAAAGCTGTGAGACAACGGCTATCTCATCGTCTACATTCAAGATGAAGATATATATATACAAGACAGAAGATTTGAAAGACAGACAAGATCAAGAGACAAAAACAACTCTGCAGTCTTTCAAGTCTTCTCAAGAATTCTAGAGCCAGCATTTTCATTCCTTTCCGCCTTGGCTCTTAGCTCCCTGTGCTGTGAGAAAAATCAGAAGAGAGCTAGAATAGTTCTGAGAGAGCACCTGTGTAGATCTTTAACTCTCAGTGCTTGTAGCTTCAGATCGAGTTCTGTTAAACTTGATCTAGGGGCTAGTCAATCCTTTTGAGATTCCCTTGTTTGTTTCCTTCTGGTGTGAAGGAAGACCTGGTGGTCCAGGGTGGTGTTCTTCCCTCAGGAGTGAAGGAAGACCTGGTGGTACCAGGGTGTTGTGTTCCCTCGAGTGTGAAGGAAGACCAGCTGAGCTGGGTTTTGTTTCGTCCATAGGGGGACTGTACCCTAGATAGTGGAATCCTGAGGATGCTCAGGGACTGGACGTAGGACTCCTAAGGAGAGGAGATCCGAACCAGGATA